>CM061139.1:50316610-51516610 GCA_030789695.1 Scilla litardierei
TCAGGAATATGCTAGGGGTGTTAATCAAATCTTTAGAGCAATCACATATGGACAAATTTTCAAAATAGGCTAAAAATTAGAAATAATTTTAAAACCCGACCAAATTTAAATTTAATTACAAACACCGACCAACTTCTCGTCATGTCGAATTACACGCATATGAATTCGTGCTGAAAAACAACCAGAGTTGACAACCCCGGTCAGATTGTGCACATTCCAAATGACCGGAGTTGCAACCCCCGTTCTTTTCTTTGTAACAACTATTGTGAAATCTTTAAAAATGGTCCGGGTTGGCAACCCCAACTATTTTGATTTCAAATGACCAGAGTTGCCAACCCTAATTGTTTTGTAGTATTGTGTGGGAACACATGTGATGAGAATTTGGTTGGTTTTTGTATTAAATTTAAATTTGATCGGTTTTTAAAAATTATTTCTAATTTTTTTACCTATTTTGAAAATTTGTCCAGCATATCTTGCTAAGATTAAGCTTATTGCAAAGGACCAAAACCTCCTGCTCCATTCCTGTGATAATATGTTAAACCCCACTACCCATTTCTTTTCATATTTAATTATGTCAAAGATTGCTACACTCCATAAGAATTACACCTATCGGGTTCTAACACATGCCTATTCAAATAGCAATTGTCTGCATCCCAATCCATTTTGCAACCCCCCAGAAAAATATAAAAAAGAAAGATAAAAACAAAAAAGAAAAGAAAAGAAACCATGAGAACCCACGTACAAAGCGCACATGCACAACAGGTGAGGGGAAAGTAACAAAACAAGAAGCAATTCATGCATACAAACAGTTAGTTGGGGTTTGGCATATGGATATACAAGTATTTAACATTTAATATATGATAGACAAGCACAATTAAAAATGAAAATAAGAACAGCATGTCATGATATTAAGCATTCATGATATTAAGCATTTACCTGCATGATTTGCATTGCAAGCAGAGATTGTCCCCCCCATACAATCAAATAAGTAAGAAGCACACCAAATGCCCCTAAAATAGAGATGTCATGTTAGCAAATGTTAGAATTTATATAAATGAAATAAAACTCGGTTAATTAGTAATGTATTTTAAGATATTTCCAGATAACAATTGAAGCTTTTATTTCTTACTTTTGCTTATATTTAATGATTTGAAGGCAAGGACACCAGCGTTGAAACCAGACACAGACATGGGGTCTTCGACATGGCAATTATCCGAACTCCAAACACTACGACATATGCATATGCACTCAAACAATATATTTAAAATAATAGGCACAAAGGGCCCATTAAGCGGCTCAAAAGTAATAAGAATTTATAAATATATAAAGAGAATAATATAAAAAAGATGACACTTGACCCAAGTTGGTCAGGTGACATGTCACCTCACACCTATTAATCCCATATATAAAACAGCTTATAACCAATTTTCATTATAAGCACCAAAAGTTGACTCTTTGACATTAACAATATCATTTCAATGACCTAATAGAAGAAAAAGGTGTAGTCCTATCAAAGTGGATTAATATATAATATGTTAAGCCCGAAAGCATTCGAATTAAAGAAACATAGATGTGGCTTGTCCTTCAAAGGTTAAATTGCAGAATAATATTGCAAAAGATTTCCTACTACATATACACCTATTATTTTGCCCTACAATTACATACCTTGGTGTTTTATTGGCTTTGCATTTTGATATCTTCCATTATTGTACAATTTAATTATTTTGTGGAATATTCTCACATAACAAATTCTAGATCTATTTCAAAACCTTTCCGTTAAATCATATTCTATAGACAAATTTGTCCATTATTGTCCATACAATCTCTTTACCTCCTCACTAAACCTTAATCTAAAAGATTAATGAATAAAAAATTGATTTTTTTAACCTAAGTAACATCTCGTTTTTCTACAACTTAAACGGAATGCAATGTTGAAAATCTATTATACAAATAAGGACTTTTTGAATCTTTGTCCTACGTGGCATCAAAATATGACTAGGACAAAATGTTTGAGAGAGTGGTGGGCCCAATGGAGTGTGGGTGAGCAGTCGGGTGTAGAGTTGGGTGTTTTGGTGGAAGTGAAACCCCATACAAAAGCTCACCACATTCCCCTTATTTACAAGTTTGCCATTGTTTTTCATAAAACCCATAGACCACTCATCTTTCCCTATTTACGGGTTTGCCATCGCTCTTTTTCCGCTTTGCACCCGTATTTTTTTGCACTTTAGTCCCTGCTTTTGTGCCCCTGCGACGACTGACCCAGGATTTCTTTTCGCCGTCGGTATTGCGCACAGGAGACGACTGCCCCGTCGTTCTTGCATCCAGGAGACGACTGCCCACGTCGTTCTTGCGGCCGGGAGACGACTGTCCCCCTCGGTTTCTCGCCCGGGAGACGACCTTCGTTGTGCCCTCCGGGCAAGGGCATTCGCTAGTAATGATACAAAACATAAAAATATACAAGTTCTCGCCCCAAGTATATTCAAGATTTTTTAGATTTTTCTAATGATTTTTGCATTGTTTATAAAGCTCGGAGTTGAAACAAAATAAACAGTTTTCCTTCGTTTTTTTCGCAACACAATGTTTGGCCTAGCACGCAGGCCCACAAGCATGGCATGCATACACGTAGTGCGCACGCATGGCGAGTGACGTGCACGTACTGCGTGGCCACGCGGCAGCACCCAAGCAAAAAGATGCAACGTGTGGTGTTTAATCATGCAACGACACGTGGCATCATCACTTGCATGGCAACGCGAACAAACAAACGAAGGTGAAGCAGATACAGAAGTGGCAGCGAGGCGGGCACGAACGAGTCTCTGACCCAGACTCGGACACCATTACGAGTGGGTTTTAGCTCTGTTTTGGATGCTATTTAAGGGTATTTCCATTAGAGTTTTGTACAAGTTCAAGAGCTAATCCTTGGGGTTTGATTTTACAATTCATGTAGCACAAATAGATTGCAAAATCAGATAAGTTTAAGATAAGTTTAAGAACCAAAGTTAGATTTTCTCTATAAGTTTATTCTTTAAAGTTTTTAACGGGCTTGTGTTTAATTGAATTCAAATGTCACGTATTGTAATCCAAGTTTATTGAATTGATGGTGATCTCTCTAACTAGACGTACACTAATAATTAGATGGAACCAATATAAATCTTAGTGTTAGGTGCGTAATTTTTCGTTTAATTTGCATTTTATTTCTTATGTTTCTTGTGATTATAGGTTTTGCATAGAGATTACCGTTAACTTTGATTGTTGATCCATAATTCTTGATTTTCCATTAGGTGACTGTCAATTTGATAAGGTATTCACTCATCAAAGGTAACAGAGCGCCAACACGTGGTATCAGAGTAATGTGTCTGAATGAAGATTAAGAAAATATTGGAGAGTTCTTTAAGAAGCATTACAACTGGAGGAGGAGGAGCAATAGGTTCAAGCTCATACACAGACAGTTTGTATACGATGATTCGTGGTACGCAATACAAGATAAGAAAATTTGATAATAATGGAAACTTTGAGATATAGTAATACAGGTGAAGGTAATCTTGAGAAATTATTGTGTGCATAGAGTGATTTCTGATACGATGCGTTGCTGATGGATATTTTTAAAAAGTAAGAAGATGAAGACAAATGATTTGGCAATAATGACTATCCAGTTGAGTCTATTGGACGAGATCTATCAGGTGTCTAAGGAGGCTACAATCAAAATATTAAGGAAGAAGCTAGAGAAGGTATATCTTAAAAAATCACTCACCAATAGGTTGATCTTATTAAAAACTTTCTACACTTTTAAGATGTGAAATGGTATTTCATTGAAGGATCATATGGATACCTTCAATGTATTATTGATAAAGATGATGACAACCGAATTAAGTGTAAAGATGAATCATGAGGTAAATGATTCTGCTTTTCTCGTTATCGAAAAGGTACATGGTATTTCTCAATATGATAGTTTGCAATCAAGATACTCTGAATCATGAGGATGTGAAGGTAAGGCTCTATAATGAAGAATTGCGAGATCGGATGACAGATGACAGAAGTTAGGTTGAGTGGAGGAGATTTAGACAACTATAGACTATTTGTTTTGGGCCGAAGCAATGTAGAGATAAAATAGGAGAAAATTGAGGTCGAGCACTAAAGATACAACTTGCTAAAAATCCAAAATATTGAAAGAGAGACTATCAAAAAAAAGGAACAAAGACAAAGAGAAAATGTCTAGTCAAAGAGAAAATGTCTAGTTCTTCATCAATTGTAGTTGCGAAGACGGAAGAGGAAGTACAACATGTTAACTTGTGTTCTTTATATGTTGGGTGCATGGACCATGAATCACATGACACTAAATTAACAGTGTTTCTCTATTTATAACAGGAAGGAGGATGATTTGATCCTTATGAGTAACAACGAGGTGTGCAAGGATGTTGCCATTAGTTTAGTGAGAATCAAGATGATGTAATACACACACATACTATATGTGGTACATTCTGGAGTTGAGAAAGTCATTGATTTATTTGAAGATGTTGGAATCTTTAGGTAACAATGTAACGATTGAAAAAGGATACTCTAAAGAAAATGAAAGGATCGATTGTGATGATATGAGGTGTAACAATTAGGGATATGTATTTGCTGAAGTGGACTATTACCATAGAAGATTCTAGTATTGAAATGGAAAGTTTGTAAGATATCTTGGGCATCTCAGGCTTAGACATGTCACAGAAAAAAGCTGGAAAGCTTTCAAAAAGTATAGTTTGATCAAAGGAGTTCGGTTTTATAAGGATTGTCTATGAAAACCACAAGAATGTTAGTTTCGATAATGCGAATCATGATACAAGATGGATTCTTGAGTATGTATATACCAACATTTGGGATACTACATCGGTTCACTCTCTAAGTGAAGCTCGGTACTTTATATCATTCATCGTTGATTGCTTTAGAAAGCTTTGGGTATACGTGATGAAAGAGAAATCTAAGACATTTGAGAAGTTTAGAAGTAGAAGACCCTAGTGTAGAGACAAATGAGTAAGAAGTTAAAAATGTTAAGATCCGAAAATAGCGACGAGTTTACTTGTGCTAAGTTTAAGAAATTCTATGTGAAACTAGGGGTGGCAATTCGGGCCGGCCCGGTCTTATCGGGCCGTGCCGGCCCGGTCCGGTTTTCTTAAAGGACTGGGCCGGCCCGGCCCGATAAGACTTCGGGCCATTCCGGAGAGGCCCGGGCACGGTCCGATAAAAATTCGGGCCGTCCGGCCCGGTCCGATAGGGTTGAATGAATTATGTATTGTGAAAATGTTTTATCATATTTTTAAACACAAACTTGTCTCGTATGCTTAAAGATGCATTGAAATGGAGCACGAAAGAAGAGGATTAAGTGGAGTTGCATAAGGTGATGTGTCCTACATTATTTTCATTTATTTGGCAAGATGAAAGTAACATGTTTGGTGGTTCTTTGTCTCTTCTCGGAAACTGAGATCGACCCCCAAGATCCGAAGACATCAAAATTGGCGCTAGCGGGAAGTTGTTAGAATTTATGATATTTGGACCTTGATCTGATAAGATTCATGACATTGGACTTATCACCATAAATGAATGCACATTACTGAAATCTGCTTTAGATCAGTATGTGGTCAGTTTTAAAGTGGGGCGATCAAATGCTTTTCGTGCCGTGCCGTGCCGCCCATGGGCTGAAAAGCTTGGCCCGGGTCCGGTCCGAAAATGAACTGGACCGGGCCGGCCCGGTCCGATAAGGATTTCGGGCCAAAATTGTTGGCCCAAGCACGGTCTTATCGTGCCGGGCCCGTTGCCGGGCTATCGTGTCCGGGCCAAAAATTCTATGTGAAACGGACAATAAAAAGGTATTCCACTACACCGAAATGGAATATCAAAAGGATGTATAGAACACTTCTAGAGAAGACATGGTATTTGATGTTTACATCCTGTTTATCAAAAGAATTTTGGGCTAAAGATATATTGACCATAACAAATTTGGTAAGCAGACTTCCATCATCAGATATTGATGAAAAATTGTAGAAAAAATTTGGAAAGAACAGCAGTTGGAATTTCATAATTCCATATTCCTATCTCCATATGGTTTTGATATGACAAACATATTTCGTTAATAATAACTCTATCTATGCAGGTATACTAACTTGTTATGCAGTATACAACAAAAGACATGCAACTCACAGTATTGGATATAAACATGTGACAAGGATCTTCTGCTAAAAAGTTCAAGATGACGTCAAATATCTACGGCTTTATGTATCAAGAAAAAGTGTATATTTCATAGATTGTTAAAGCCTTATAATGATTTATCTTAGCTTCATAGGTCACTTATTTCATCATCCTTCAAACCCCATTTCTCAGATCACAAATAATTCCACTTCTAAATTTTAGTCGACCAATTCATTTCCTTGACTTAGTTCCAAAAAATCTTTTGACTAAAAATCTTTAAATTCCAAAATTCTTTGACTGAAAGATTTTTTATTTCAATCCATACGGTTTGTATTCCAACGTTCACAAAAATCTATTATTTCAGAATTAGCAGCCTAAACAGATTTTTTAGCCTGTTAATTTCTTTTTGTACCATTAAGGTAGTTTCTTGCCGTTGCACACAAAACTTCTAACATTTCAGAATTAGCAGACTAGACAGTTATTTAGCCTTCTAATTTCATTTTTGTCCTATTAAAACAGTTTCTTGCCGTTGCTTTCCAAACCGTTTTTAACCCTATAAATATAGGGGTACTTCCTCACTTTCGGATAACTTTCTTTTGATTCTCTCTCTCATTTTGTGATTTGTTGAAATTTAGTTCTTAAAGCATATTTGTCATTAGTTGTTCTTTTCTTATTTGCAAGAATAAATCATTAGATTTCTCTCTTCGTATAAGAACGGAAGAACTTGGATTTCAACACTTTTGAAAAAGTAGTTCAAGTTCTTATTTGTAAGAAGAAATCAATAAATCTCTCTCTTCATTTAAGAACGGAAGAACTGCAATTGTGTTTCACCATTTCATATCTTGAAACATTGAAGTCTCTCCTCTAAACACCGTTTGAATTCATATTACATATTCAATACAAGGCTATAGGTGTTTGTTATTTCATTACAAAGTTATCTGGATTTCTTGGATAGAGATTGTACAAAGTTTGGAACACTGGAGGTGTTACCATTTTGTAAAGTTATTGCTTGCGGTTTTGCAAGTGTTGATAGTGGAAAATCTCTACGGGATGTAGAGGACTGGACTAGGATTAAGAGGATCCGAACCAGGATACATCTCTCTGTTTGCGTTTGATTTACATTATTCATGTACTTTATTTTCTACGCATCTTAAACAATTAGAAGTAACTCTTTAATTGCAACAGTTTTTATTATATACAATATTCACCCCACTCTAGTGTATTAATCCATACAGGTTAAAATTACAAAAGGAAGTGATGTTAGGATATTTTTAGTATTTGAAAGCACATTGTATGTTCACGAGGAAGTTGATAAGTTTTTGACACCAAATGAAAGAACTACATCATGTTAAGATACATGGATGGTATCGAATATTATCAAGTTCAGAGTCCAGATATGAAGATGGTCTTGTTTAGTCGACATCTGATGTTTGATGAGTCGAGGGTGCTGAAAAGTAAGGCTTGGATAGTACCAAAATCGATAAAAGTAAGGAGGTGCCAAGTGATGTGGATGCACTTATTTCAAATTGTAAGTTTGACACGTGTTGGTAAAGGAGTAGCGATTGATGAAGAGAGTCCACATGAGGTTACCAATATGGACAACAATGGCAAAAGTGTTAGTGGAAGTTTTAGTTGAAGGGTAGATCCTAAAGCTATTATGAATGACTCGATTGCTAGTAGAGTGTGATGGCGCATAATAAAAACCAATAAAATACATGTTCGTCTTGTATTCATGATTCTTGTAACCATTGCAATATCTCAACACAACACCCTGATAAAATTGCATTTGCAAGAAATAACAGCATGCCATGTATCTAGAAACAGGTTACCTAAGAGACAAGACAATCATAAAACCACATTTAACTTTGTCATATGGAATTTTAATAAACATTGTATGCCAAAACAAGACGATATAGATTTTCTTTTCATTTATTTTTTCTTCTATTTTAATTTTTTGGTTGTCAAGAATGGGTTAACAAACTAGACCAGCTAATTCCCACAATAATGATAAACCATGCCCCATGGCTATAGCCTATAAGGCAGGCAGACATGCATCGCTTACTTACACATGCGGACAGCTAGACATGCATCACTTCCTCTCAATGCATCACATCCTTGTCAACACGACTTGTACAAATCATGATGCACCACTATATCTGATATATATCATTATACATCAAATTCTCAACCCCTCCAATACTTGGTTATCTATCATATGCATCTTCCAGTGTCTGTAAAAGTTTGATTTTGGATATAGGAGACACCTCAGATACTCAGAATTAATTGTTGGATACAAAACAATACATATCTCACCAGTTTTAAACAATAATCATGAGAGATGTCTTTAATAGTATCCACATCGATGCAGAATGATATCATTATCAATTTGCATACTGCTATCATTATAATTTGCACGTCTTTTCTGCATGTCCGTGTGCAAGAATGTACTTTCTTGGTATCCCTTCCGTGTCCTTAACTTGGTTCTTTAAAATATATCGCATAGCAATAAAACAAGTATCAATATTGTATCATCACAAGATTCATAGCATGCACGCAACACAGACATAATAGAAACATACATGTCAACATCTGAAATCAACATAACCCCGAATGATATAAGTAATAAGTGTGTTTTGATCATGTATTTATAAACAAGCTTTTTGGGAAATGCTAAAAGAAGATATGCATGTAGATATAGAAAGGACAATGATCTTACCAAGAATTAGCACGACGTTGTGGGAGAGATAGAAGCATGCTGGTGCCAAGAGCAAGGTAAATATGAGCTGAGCATATACACTGATGGGAAATATGTCAACTGTAACCTGCAAATTAATATACAATTCGAGTACTGAATAATCCATCCAAGAAATTATTTTAACAGAAGTTGTTCCACATGCAACAGGTCTAGTAATATGTAACCATCTACGGGTAAAATAGCTTAAACATACATATGCGTTCAATGAATCTAGTTTAACACCTCATGTACTATCAGTTTCTAGGATAACCCCATGTCTGACGATTCTGTTAGATAATCTTTTAAAATGGAAATATATCCTTTAAGAAATCTAATCTAATGCCCCCATACTACCTAAATAACTAGTTTAACGACCCCAAATAAACCAAATATGGGACACATTTTACTAGATTATTTAACAGAACCGTCAGCCAGTGGATTATCTTAGAAACCGATGGTATATATGGGTGTTAAACTAGATTCCTTTGAAGCATATGATGATATATATGGGTGTTGATATGACCCTTCCAAAACGGGCTAAGACGGAACGAGCCGAGCCCATGATCCGAGCCCATGGGCCAGGACGGGGTTAGGCCCCGGCTTAAAAGCCCCGCAAACACCTTGAGCCATATCGGCCCCAGACTGACGTGGAGGGAACCGCTGACCCTTATAAGTTGAGGTAACCGCTCCCCCGAATTGCACTCACCTTCATTACCATTCAAGAGCCACATTACGCACACCTTCATGACCCATCAAGGGACGATCAAAGCGGCGGGTACTTGGGACGAGATGGGGGGAGGATGAGGGGGACGTGGGCAGTTCAGCCCCTACAAAAGACCCGAAGATCGAAAGACGAAGGGACCGAATTCTGAATACTCTATACTCAGGTATTCTTCATCACGACCTTGTCTTCCACCTTAGATTTCTCCT
Organism: Scilla litardierei; assembly: GCA_030789695.1. Taxonomy (NCBI): domain Eukaryota; kingdom Viridiplantae; phylum Streptophyta; class Magnoliopsida; order Asparagales; family Asparagaceae; genus Scilla; species Scilla litardierei. The sequence continues at coordinate 50,326,437 of CM061139.1, forward strand.
CCACATCCCGGCCTGAGGATTCGTGTATCGGTCTCTCCGTGAACCGTACTCGATCCCAACGGGCATCCTTCAGGTCATATCTGACTTAGGCATCTGAGGGGAATTGGTCGGAACCAAGGTCCGACCCCGCTGACGAGCTTTCTCGTCCATGTAGGTCAAGGAGACTTCACCCCGTCGAGGCTATCCTTCGGCACTTCATCCACCGGAGCCGAGCGATCTCGATCCCGAGCTCGTTCGTCTTCCCACTCAAGGAGGCCGACGTTCACCTGAAACTACCCTTCGGGATACCGACGCACGGATCCGCGCATTCCCGACCGAGCGAACGCGCCGCTATCCGATCTCGAAGGACGTTCTCACGCGACCACGTCGACCTCCGACCCTCGAGACCACCAAACTGCATTGAGAAAACACCCCGAAATATCTGGCGCCGTCTGTGGGAAAGAAATCTTCGCCCACGTCATCCACTACAAGCAACATGGAGTAGCACGACAACGAATCCACACGCATGCCTACCATCCCCGAGAAAAGTGGCTACATCCCGAACGGGACGCGACACAGACATTCCACCGATGGAACCAACGACTACGCTCAGTAACCCGCGAACTACTCAACCATCTCACTCAGGAGATGAACGCCAACTTCCAGACTCTGGCAGCGACCATCCAGCAACTCGCGGACCCGCAACACCCCCTGGGGGAACCAGGCGGGATGCATTGACCACTCGGGGCAGCGCCCCCCACTGCGCTCAGCCGTAGTCACGGACCGCGCGGTTGGGGCCCAAACCGGAAGCGTTCGCCGACCCCCACCTCTCTTCAAACTAGGGGAGGGAGGGGAACCAGGTGGACCGGGGGCGAATCAACGGCGGCATCGTCCAAACGGTCTCGCTCGGCCGGGCGTCAGTCGTCCAGCTGCACAGCCACCGAAGGGCGCCGGGGACGAAGCAGGAGCCCGTGTTGGAAGAGGCCAAGAAGCCGCGAGGGACGCCGCCACAGAGAGCACACCCGACAACCTACACCTATACCCAGCAGGGATGGCCACCGAGGGAACCCTCCTGGCGTCTCCGCCGACCTGCCTAGACAACCTGAGCGCCAGGATGAGGCGCCAACCGACCAGGCAAACCTGGGGCCTCTGGAGATCGACCACTGCCCGTTAGCAAGAAGCATCACCAAAGCACGGGTGTCCTCCAGGTTCAAAGTGCTAGCCCTGGAGAAATACGACAGCTCGAGGGACCCCGAGGAACATGTTCTGGACTACACAGGAATCATGAGGTTCCAGGGGGCTGACGACGCTCAGCTCTGCCGCGGCTTCTACACCACTCTCAAGAAGTCCGCCCGAGACTGGTACAACAGCCTCCCTGACCAGTCCATTAACAACTTCCAGGACCTGTCCCGGATGTTCTGCCAACAATTTATAGCCGGACGGTAGAGGAAGCCGGGCTCGGACCTCCTGTTTAACGTGATACAGAGACCGGGCGAGACTCTGAGGGCCTACATGAAGCGCTTCAACGCCCAGAAACTGAACGTCGAGAGCTGCCCCGAATTGGTCGTAACAACGGCCCTAAAGAAGGGGCTCCAACATAGGGGCCTGAAGAACCTACACAATGACCCCCCGAAAGACCTCGCTGAGGTCATAGCTCGGGCGGAACGGTTCATGCTGACCGAAGAGGCCTTGGCTGCGGAAGAAGGGGGCCCCGACGGGAATCAAGCGGAACTCCAAGCGTGACGAAGGCGAGCATCGCGAGCCGGAGGATCACAGGCAGGAGAAACAGCCAAGGGGGAAGCATCGCAAAGGGGAAGCACCGCCCACTAAGCTAAACACGACTCAGGAAGCCGTTCTGACACAGGCTCAGAAGGAGGGCCACATCAACAAGCCGCACCCAAAGATGAAGGACGGCCGAGTGGACGGGAAAAAATACTGCATGTACCACAAGGACAACGGCCACGACACCGACGACTGCTGGCACCTAAAGAAGACATCGACCAACTAATCAGCCGAAGACACCTGAAGAATGTTGTCGATACCTCAAAGGCGACCCCCGGGAAGGGCGCATCAAGGCAAATGGACAATGGACAGAGGGTAAACGTCGTCCAGACCCCCCTGCGTGTAATCGAGTGAGGAGGGCGGGCCAACCAACCGTGGCTCCTCCCCCCGGGCAAGCTTTGCACGCCCACCGTTATCTTCCCTGCTTTTCTGTATTTCTTTCCGAATGTATCCCCAGTTTTTTTTCAAGAATGAAGTGCGAGTTCACACCAACTACATGTCTCTCGAGATCTGACACAACACTCCTTCATGTCAAACCTACTGAAGCGGCCGTAAGGCTAGGTACAACTCCCCCAGCAGGCCGATCATTCGGTTCGGCCGTGAGTCTGGGTAGCTCTCCCAGCAAGCCGACCGATCCATCGATCGTCAAGCTGGGGACAACTCCCCCAACAGATCGACATTGCATCGACCATAAGGCTGGGACAACTCCCCCAGTAGGCCGATCATTCGGTTCGGCCGTGAGTCTGGGCATAGCTCCTCCAGCAAGCCGACCGACCCGTCGACCGTCAGGCTGGGGGCAACTCCCCCAGCAGATCGACATCATATCGACCATAAGACTGGAGACAACTCCCCCAACAGGCCGATCATTCGGTCAGCCGTAAGTCTAGGGGTAGCTCCCCAGCAAGCCGATCGACCATCGACCGTTAGGCTGTGGGCAACTCCCCCAGCAGGTCGACGTCGAGCCGACCATAAGGCTGAAGACAACTCCCCCAGCAGGTCGGTCGTAACCCGACCATAAGGCTAGAGCAACTCCCCCAGCAGGTCGGTCCTAAACTGACCATAAGGCTAGGGACAACTCCCCCAGCAGGTCGGTCCTAAACCAACCATAAGTCTAGGGACAACTTCCCCAGCAGGTCGGTCCTAAACCGACCATGAGTCTGGGGGCAACTCCCCCAGCAGGTCGGTCGTAACCCGATCATGAGTCTGGAGGCAACTCCCCTAACATGTCGGACATGATACGACCATGAGGCCAGGGGTAAACTCCCCCAGCAAGTCGGTCCAAAACCAAGGCTGGGGGGAAATTCCCCCAGCAGTGTGACCATGGACCGTCACAAAGGGCTGGGAACGATTCCCTCAATGGATACCTCTAGCATGTCAAGTCAGCAAACGACCCCGACTCGAGCAGCGACAGGGGGCAGAACCAAACCAGACCAAAGACAATTCTGAAAGTGCAACCACGGTGATGACGCAGAAGAACAGAAAAATACATTTCAACAAAAATGTCTCTTCTTACAGTTTGATAAACAATGAAAAAAAGAAGAACAAAAAAGGGGCCGCTCTACCTATGACGCAGGAGCTCGCGAGGAAGCGTCCTCAGGCGCTTCATTTCCTCCCAAACTCGTAGGATGCCCAGGGGCAACCGGAGGACGGGGGGCATTCTCCGGACCCGCTCCTTGAACGCTAGGAACCTTTTCCGAAAGGACCTCGCAATCTTTGAAGCCAAAATATCCTCGTACACCCGGAATCCCTCCCGAAGAGACTCCGCGATCCTCGGGGCCAGGACATCCTCCTAACCCCTTTGGACCTCATCGACGAGCCGGGCGGGGTCCACTTGCCACAGGGCACCTAGCTCGTACCAAAGCTCGGCTTTCTCCTTCCTGTACGCCTCCTGGACGAGGGACAATACCTCCTCAGGCTCCTTTGCCGACCTCTCGGCGACCATCTGGGAAGACTCAACGACAGTCCAAGCCTCCCTCAGGCTTCCCACCTCCGAGGTGAGCTCGGCAACCCTACGTTAGGATCGGAGGGCCTTCCCATGGGCCTCCTCGGCTGCTCGCTCGGCCTCCTCGGCCCTCAGGCGTTCCTGCGCAAGAGCCGCCTCGAGCACATCAACCATCTCCGAGCGTCGTCGCACCTCTACAGCTAGCGAAGACGCCTGCGAGACGAAGGGAATGAAGATCATTCAAAAACAAAACAGGAATGAGGGAAGAAGAAAAAACACACCATACCATGCAGTCTGTCGGGGTTGAGGAGCGGACCCTCTCAAGGAGAGCGCGGTCCCCCGGAAGGGCAGAATCCCGCGCCAGCCGGAGGGCCACGTCGCAGTCCGAGAAGACCGACCCCCGGGCGGGGCCTCTAGGCCGATCCCGAACACAGACAATGTCTGTCCTGCCTCAACCGGGGTACGCTCGTCTTGATGGGCAGGGGGACCTCCGCCAAGGCCTGGGGGCTCGCCCTAGAGACAACCAGCGAATCACCGCCGCCGGAGGAGCCCTCTCCCCCTTCTTCTTCCCCTCGGGCCCTTCAGACCCCGAGTGAGATCGTCTCTTTCTCTCCCCCAGACTCGCGGTCGACCCACGGGGGCCCTACTCGACGGCCACGGCGACCCTCTCTCTAGGGACGAGACCGGCGGGGCATCAAGCGGATCCGTAACCATGGGAGTAGGTCCGGCCGTAACCAGAGGTGGGGGAGGGTGAATGCCCGCCAGCGTCAACGTCCCGGTCGGTGGATAGGCCGTACGGTTCGCCTCCTCCACAGTGCGATGCGGTGCATGGCCGAACGAACTCCCATGAGCGCCCGGAGCCCCTGACGAATAAGTTGGCGGACGTCACGGCTGAACTCCCGACCCGCCATTTCTGCAAAAGAGAGGAAAATCAGGGTAAGCAAAGGAGGAAAACAAAATCTAAAAGGCAACTTTAGCAGGATACTACAAAACGCTCTTGAGGAGGAGGCTGTCCAACAGAGGCCAGACCGATCTCTCTCCTCTAGACAAGCCCGCCAAAAGCATAACTGCGGTCCAGTCGGACTCAGAAAGGGATAGCATCAGCTCGTAGGCCCCCAAGCTCCCCAACCGGTCAAGATTGCAGCATCCTCTGGGAAAGTGACGAAGACATAGTCATTCTTCCAAACACCAATCCAGCGGGGCAAACCCAGTAGACATTCTCTGCCCGTCCAGGGCAGATATGAAGTCATGTCCCCCGAGCAACAGCCCGGACTCTGAAATGATTGAAGATCAGCAAGGTCGGCTCCAACCCATGCATGTGGCAGATCACGATGAAGCTGACCAGAGCCGGGATCGAATACGGAGTCAGCTGGCATAAAGCCACCACCAAAAATTCCAGGACCCGAATGATGAAGGGGTGGAGGGAAAAGCGAAGCCCCGTCTGGAACATCTCAATATACACCCTGACCTCACAGCTCCTGAGGAAACAGATCCTCTCATTCGCAAAAGGCACCTGAACACCATATGAGTGAGAGAGGTATTCCGCCCTAATTCGCTCGGCGGTAAAATAGAGGACGGTGGAGATCGATTTGAGGATCGCCGAATGGACATCGGACTCTCCCATTCTGGAAGGATCCCCTCGTTGGGCCGAATCCGCAAATAACAGACCATTGCCCTTATCAGGGAGCAACCTGGGCTCAGAAGAGCCATCGGACTCGGACGGCGGAGTTCCTATTCTCAACGCCATCACCAATCGAACAAACCAAAAGCAGAAGCAAGAAAAGGGGATTACTTCGCGCAATATGGAGAAGAAAACGTTGAAGAAGGTAACGAAGAGGAACTCGCCAACAAAGAAATCTGAAACCCAACGGTTTTATACTGAGTGCAATTTCGAATCCAAGCCGTTCAAAGAGGGACGCGTAGCGACATCTCGCAGAAGGCGATACTTCGAATCCCGCTCCCTAAGAGCATGAGAATTCCAACCCGGCATCACCATGATGGCTTTCATTTAATGTGTCACCTCGACTGACGCGCCCATCAGATCCACACAAATCACATCAGTCGGACCGAACCGTCAAAATCTGAACGGCCCAAGCGATGGGGGCAATTGATACAACCCTCCCAAAATGGGCTAAGACGGAACGGACCGAGCTCATGATCCGAGCCCATGGGTCAGGACGGGGTTAGGCATCGGCCTAAAAGCCCCGCAAACACCTCGAGCCATGGCGGCCCCAGACTGATGTGGAGAGAACCGCCAACCCTTATAGGTTAAGGTAACCGCTCCCCCGAATTGCGCACATCTTCATTACCATTCAAGAGCCCCATTACGCCCACCTTCATGACCCATCAAGGGACGATCAAAGTGGTGGATACTTGGAGCGAGATGGGGGAGGATGAGGGGGACGTCGGCGGTTCAGCCCCTACAAAAGACCCGAAAATCGAAAGACGAAGGGGCCGAATTTTGAATACTCTACACTTAGGTATTCTTCCTCCTACGACCTTATCTTCCACCTTAGATTTCTCCTCCACGGCCCAGCCTGAGGATTCATGTATCGGTCTCTCTGTGAACCGTACTCGATCCCACCGGGCATTCTTTAAATCATATCTGACTTACGCATCGGAGGGGACTTGGTCGGAACCAAGGTCTGACCCCCGGACGAGCTTTCTCGTCCGTGTAGGTCAAGGAGACTTCACCCCACCGAGGCTACCATTCGGCGCTTCATCCACCGGAGCCGAGCGATCCCGATCCCGAGCTCGTCCGTCTTCCCACTCGAGGAGGCCGTCGTTCCCCCAAAGCTAATCTTCGGGATACCGACGCACGGATCCGCGCATTTCCAACCGAGCGAACGCACCGCTACCCAATCTTGGAGGGCGCACGTGTCTCACGCGACCACGTCGACCTCCGACCCTCGAGACCACCAAACTGCGGGGAGAAAACACCCCGAAACAGGTGTTAAACTAGATTCTTTGAAAGTATATGTGAGTGTTTTAAGCTACTTTACCCAACATCTAATTACTCTACTCGGCACCAACAACATGATTATTATAAGAGATATGAGAGAACGGTATTTTACAGGAAACAAATATCACAAATTCAACTAAATCCAAATAACTGTAATTCAAGCTATTAGAGTTTACCAAGGTCAAGATGAGAGCAATCGAGTCCAATGCCCGACGATTTCAGTAATAAAACGATGAATAATTAGAAACCCACTAAATAAATAGATTTTTTAAAAAGGTTTTATTAAAAATCATAAAATAAAGAGAAAGAACATAACCTGATAATTAGTGAAATGCTTGACAGAGGTCAAATATGGGACTAGATAAGGCTCGATCGGCAGGAACTGCGAGGAGAAGGAATAGGCGAGCAGCACCGCGAGGAGAGACCTTGGGATTGAGCTGCTGCCCCGCGGAACTACTGAGATTACCCAGTTCCAACACCTCTCCATCTCTCTCATTAAACAACAATGAAAGACAGCGCAATTCCTGAGATTTCTAGGGTTTCAAAGAGGTGAGTAAAAATGGGAAGCTTCGAAGCAAACCATTTGAATTTTTATTCTTTGAAGTTTTCGTTTCGGATCAAATAACCGCCGGTGAGCACAGGGTCATGCTTTTATGGTTACCCAGGGATGGCAACGGGCCGTGTCGGGTTCGGGAATTTGCATGTCCAGTCCCGGCCCAATTTGACAACAGGCGGGCTCGGACTCGGGCTTGGGCTTCCAAGAAGCGAGCTTTAGCAATACTGGTCCGTTCGGGCCTCGGGCCGGCCTTGGACGGGCCTGTCTTTTTTTTTCCTAAGCACATTAGAACTGAAACATTTGCGGAAATTATTTGTCTGACAGCATATTGAAATTATTGAGTTAGCCTGTTGTGTTCGTTACATGAAATTGGCATGAAATTTCTTTTTGCATCCCCGGTTACTTAAACCAACCCCTGTTCAATTGCAGAATGAGTTTTGACGGGCTTCAGACTTCAGTCCCTCATGCGACATACAAGAATACACCTTCTCTCAACAACTGCTAAATTTGCACATATCGGCATAATTTTGTCCTGGATCATGCTTATTGTTTTGGTGCTTTTTTGACATTGCTGCACTATTATGCTCAATGAGGTGTGCAGGGTAGCAAATGAAGGATGTACAGAAGAGTGTGTTTTGGGTGGTGCACACTTCTTTCGGTTTGCTTGGTAAATGATGATATCTGATTGTCCACTGAGTTTTGTTTCATCCTGTGTTTTTCTTAGGGCTTGTTCTTTTGTTTGAAAGTGGGAGAGAGAGTGCAAACATAGCATTGTTCATGCACTATTGGGCAAGAATCTCAGCCAACTTTCTCAGTTCTTGTTCTTTTGCTTGAAAGTCTAAATGAAAGAAAGTGCATACGTGGAGTCCAAAAATGAGATTCCATTGGGTTTTCGTTTTCTCCGCAAAATGCGGGGAAAGCAACGGATTCCACCAAATAGGTGGGCCCCACGGTGTGTAATCACACATCTCCCTCGGGGCTGCCATCCATCTCTCACTTCCGTCTTCCTTCGCTGGTTCCTGGTGACGTTGTTTGCAACCCCCTTAAAAATTTGTCGTCTTCTCTTCTTCTCGAAGCTTGCGCCTTTGTAGTGTTGCCGACTTTGATCCCCTTCGAATACGGATCTTCGGGAGTTCGGGAGTTCGGGAGTTCGAGAGTGCCATAAGCTTCAGATCTAGTCGCTGGTGGCTTGTGATTTCGACAGCGGTAAATTTTCTTCCTTTGCTTCTTCCTTGGATGGATCATGTAACAATTTTTAGAAAACACACTCAATATTTAACCATCTTCACTTTGATTCTGTTGCTAAAGGCAGTGTTGGGTTGCCGACTGTGATCCCCTTCTTGGCAGAATGTTGGGAGTGCCATATGCTTCTGATCTTGTGGCTGTTGGCTTCTGAACTGCGACTGAGGTATAATTTCTGATCTTGTGCCATATGCTTCGATTCTTCCGAAGTTGCTGCATTCTCTATTGCATGCTGCAGTTGTGGGATAAATTGAAATATGTTCTACCTGAATTTCAGATATCTGGAGCTTATTTGGGTTGCTGAACTAGATACACTTCGTCGCGGATCGTCGGGAGTGCCCAAGGCTTCTTGCTGTCGGTGAGGACAGATTCCTATTCTGTCGTTTGGCTTGTGATCTGCGACGTATGTATAATTTCTGAAATTACTTCATGGTGACGTTTGATTGCTGGTGGTTCCACAGTATGCAACATGCTGACATTTATTTCTTTGATACAATTGTTCCGCAAATATGTGGATGTCTCCATATAATAAGTGTTTGCTATCACTCAAAATGTGACCCTTATTTTTCTGATTTAGGCGGTGTTAAAAGTGCTAATGTAGCACTTCCTCTCCCACATTATTGCAAAAGAACATGCCCTTAATTGTATGATGCATTGCATACAATGCATGGCTTCGCAATCCAGCCCAATTCAAGCAAGCTGAACCCTGAATTGTATGCGGATCCATATTAGAAATTACCCGATGATGAAACAAACATAATGAAATTGAGGCATCGGAAATATCGATTAAATGTTGGGTAATTTCTATGGTATGCTTGATATATTTCAAGAAATCAGCAATGAGAAATTTGCATGGGTATATTCTAAGGGCAATAGGTTAAGGATTCATGCATGGCTTGGAATGGCGTTGATGTAAGGACCCTGCCTATGAGGAAAACACTAGAAGTGGGTTAAATAGTATTTATAAAATTTAAACGATAATTATACCAATTTATATTCCTAACCAACAATTAATGCAGAATGTAAATAAACCCAAATAGAAACAATGCTAACACATAGATGTTTCAAGTGATCGGATTACCCAAGTCAACTCCCGACCTGTTCTCGGTAATCCTACGTCCCTTCCACCCGGATACCACCGGATACTCAAGTTAGAACCCTAACTTGAGATTTCCTTTAAACCCACTTGTAGCAACCCTACAAGTGAAATCGAAACACAATCGATGTCCTTGACTCCCATAACTTGGAAGCAAGCAAACCACTCTTACAAACCGAGAGTTAAACTAATAACGAAAGATATGAAATAATGAAAAAGTAATACTTACAATCACCTATGCCATGAAGTAGAACTTGAAGGGGCAAGTGTGTTGTGTGTTGATGTCTCTTTTGAAAGAGAGAAAAGCTCTTTCTCTTGTCACCACAAATTGCCTAGAGGATATCACTTTGATTCTAGGTTGGAGAGCAAGAGAGAATAAGATTGGAATTCTTAGGCTTTTGGATTTGAGAGCTTTGAAGAACTGGAAATTGAAAGCCAGTGTTTTTCAAGAGTTGATCAAGAAGATGAGTCACCCCTCAATGGAATAGTAGAAGCTCTCTTTATAGGTTTCCCAAAACCCCCTTTGAAATCCGTGGAGAAAAAGCCAACGAATACAATTTACACAGTCGACAGTCGACTGTTGAAGAAAACACAGTTTGACTGTTGAAGAAAATACAGTCGACTACTGCACTGTATCAATGGGTAGGTGAGAATTCAAACGGTAACTTACCACGTAGGACAGTCGACTGATGAAGAGAAGACATGCGCCTGTAAAACTAACAGGCGACTGTAAATCCTTCTACAGGCGACTGGCTGCAATATGGGTAAGCTGAGAAACCTCAGAAAGTTTTGGGATGATAAGACAGGCAACTGATGTGGAACACACAGGCGCCTGTGCCATGGGCAGGCGCCTATGAAACCAACATCAGTCGACTGTCACTAAAACTTGAAACTTTTCAGATAGCAGAGTCTGCAGAGGAATCACAGACAGACGACTGTTGAAGCATTGACAGTGGACTGTGCCTTGGACAGGCAACTGCCAATTCAACATCAGTCGACTGGCAGATGAAAAAGAAAGTGACCTTTGGGCTGAAGAGAGACATGCAACTGTTTAACAAATCATAGGCGACTGTAGCTTAAACATGCGCCTGTATTTTGTACAGCAGTCGCCTGAAGGAATTAAAGCTAAAAGGCCTAAAAATCAATTGATTAAGTATGTGCATAACAGGCGACTGTAGAACAAATCACAGTCGACTTTTTTGAGACATGCACCTCTAAATCATTCAGCAGTCGCCTGTTGAAATCCCAAAATGCACATGCTTGAGAAATGTGAATTGGAGTATAAGGAAATGTGATCTAATGATTTCCTAGGACAGAAATAAAGATGTGTGTGTACTCCAACATAGTTCTACTTCTAAGCTACATATTGAAGAGAATAAAAAGATTACATTTTGTAGAAGTCTCTCTTCTATCCAAAGTATGAGCTTGAAGTCTTCTAGGAGCTTCAATCACTATTTTTAATCATCCAATCCACTTTTCATGCTATCATAGATCCTTGAGTGACATCCATTGCTAATTTATCTTCATGATATGCTTATGCAATGGATTAACTGCAAATAGAGGATTAGTCACAAGTATTTATGTTTGCTCATCATTAACACCAAGTAGGGAGAAGTTCAATATTCAACATTCTCCCCCTTTTTGATGATGACAAACAAACATAAACAAAAAGATAAATAATTGTGCTTAATGAAAACTTACTCCCCCTACATAGATGACAATCAAGTTAGTCAATGTATATAAAGACGTCTATAGATCAATTGAAGCGAGTATGTAAGATATGTAAAAATGAAATGATTTTCTTGAAATCTTGAAATCTAGGATTTTATAATCCAAGTTCATTATATCTTACTCCCCCTGAATCTAAGGCAACTTCAATTTTAGATTCAAGTTTAGAATTAGAATTTACTTAGCACATAATTATGATATGTTTATTTCTCTCCCCCTATGACATTATCCAAAAAGTGGGAGTAGAATAACAACAACAATAGTGCTAAATAAGTACTAAAACAATCGTGAGAGTCTAAAGATAGGATGTACATCAAATGTGATGCCAACATAAAATCGGAGAAAAATCATCACGAAGGTGCATCTCATTGATACACACACACACACCAAAAACTCATAAGCACAAGAAGTCTTAGTTGACTAAAAGAACGAGAATCCAATATCAACATTTCAAAAACAAATGAGAAAAACGTCTGACATCACATCATGTATATAATATAGCATACAAAGAGAGATAATTTCACAATGTTCACACAATTAACAAAAAAATGATACACAGTGTGAAGCAGTAAATGATAAAGTAAAACCATTGTCATATATATGTAATCACAAGATACAAGGAATACAAAATACAACATCAACTCCATGTACATCAAAAATATGATCGTCATACATACAACATCATCCATCAGAGAGTTACTTTGAGATGCAGTCAAAAGCATACCAGGAGTACAAAAGACTAACTCCTAATAGCAGCATCCAGAGGACAGACTTGCACACCAAAACAAACAAACACATATTCAAACCATAGCAAAAAGATATCCAATGGTGAGTCGAGGCAGAGCAGCATCAGTCAATCTGAATGACATATGAGTCTGAAGTGTGACCAGAGTGACGAAACACCAATCTGGAAGAGCGACGAGTAGGACACACATGAGCCTTCCGCTTTAATGACAATACACCAACAACAAGGGACTCCAAATGATCAGGCACAGAGGAATGACCAACGAGAGTAGTAACAATTACATAGGACAGTACATCATTAGATGAAGGCTGGGTGAACTCAACAGTAGGTGCCTGAGTCTCAACTGGAGGATGAGGGACAACAGAATGGGGAGCATCCACGGAAGGAGGAAACATATCCTGGAGGGAGGCCGGAACCGGAAAGCCGTGATACTGAAACGACTTATAGTTCAGCTCAAGAAGGAGCGAAAGCTTCTGATCCATGTCTAAAAATTTTGTTTCAAGCAAATAAACTAGCTCATTCAGCTGAACGAGGAGAGTGGCATCCAACGGAGCTGAAGGTGGAGAAGAGAATGGCTTGGCAACAAGCGGAGGAGAGGGTTCAACCTCAGTAGCTGAAGGGAGAGGATCATCGACTGAAATACCCAGATATTCTTCAGAGGACGGCGAGGACATCGAACTCTGAGAGCGGGATGAGGAAGGAGAAACTAGTTTCCTCAATGGTTCTATGAACACAAATCAACAGAAAATAGGGCACGAACGAACGACAACGGAGAGAAATACCTAATCCGTGACGATCGATGGGGAAGGAGAGAACCAAACTCTCAATTGGATGATTGGGAAGAGAGATCGATGGGTGGATCTACAAATCGACGAGGAAGTCGAAGAAAATGGTTGGATTTTGAAAGAGGAAGACGATGAAAGTCGAATCGTATGAGAGAGAAATAATCGACGGCCTCGTGAATATAGGTTGGGGTCAAATAAATCTGGGCCATTGGATTGTCAAATCGACGGCTCAGATCGAGTTAACGAACTGCCACTGAAGTGGACAGTCGACTGATGTACCATCGTCAGTCGACTGGTCGATAGGATGCGATCAGCTTGGGTTGAGAGACGGTCACCTGCTGAGTAACTCACAGTCGCCTGTCGGAGAGACAGTCGACTGTAACTTATGCAATAGTCGTCTAACAGAGAATCAAGAAATATGTTGATAAAACAGAGACATCTCAAGATTAGGGCAGGCACCTAATGACCAACTTACAGTCGCATGTTGCAGAGACAGTCGACTGGACAATGTTCATCAGTCGCCTGTGTGAAAAAATCAGTCTGCAGTAAGAAAAACTAAGTTGGGCAGGCGACTGTCGAAGAAATGACAGTCGTCTGTCCTGGTCCAAAAATGCACATAGATGCTAAAATCCAGAGGATTGAGACAACTCACCTTAGGACATATACTCTAACAAAACTTTAATCAATAAAACAATATCAACATATTATAGATTAACGTACAAATCACGTAAATTAATCCAAACAATCGAAATCATCAAAATCTCAAATAAATCTCTTAAAAAATATGAGAAATATATAGCTTATAAAAACAAGAGAAGTAAAATGATGATATGAGTTCAAGCGTGATATAACATGAAAGTATGAACTCCTATAATTCAGATTCACATATAATCCCTAATTCTTCACGCAACCTCACAAATGAATCTTCTTTAAGAGGTTTATTTGTTTTTGGGTTTCAATGTACTCTAAGATGATGTCGGTGATAAGTGAAACTTTCCAGATAGCAGAGTTGCAGAGAAAAAATAGACATGCGACTGTTAAAGCATTAACAGTCGACTGTGCCTTGGACGACGACTGTCAACCTAACATCAATTGTTTGGCCGTATGGAGAAGAAAATGACATTTGAGCAGGAGAGAGATAGGCGACTGACTAATAAATCATAGGCGCATATAGCTTGGACAGGCGTCTGTCTTTTGTACAGTAGTCACATGGTTAGAGTTAAAGCTAAAAGCCCAAAAACCAATCGATAAAGTTGTGCATAACAAGCGACTGTAGAACAAATCACAGTCAACTGTTTGGAGACATGCGCCTGTAAAACGTTCAGTAGTCGCCTGTTGAAATCCCAAAATGCACTTGCTTGAGAAATGTGAATTGGAGGTTTAGGAAATGTGATCTAATGATTTCCTAGGACAAAATAAAGATGTGTGTGTGCTCCAACATAATTCTACTTCTAAGCTACATACTAGAAGAGAATAAAAAAATTACATTTTATAGATGCCTCTCTTCTAACCAAAAAATGAGCTTGAAGTCTTCTAGGAGTTTCAATCACCATCTTTGATCAGCCAATCCACTTTTCATGCTTTGGTTTATCCTTGAGTGACATCCATTGCTAATGGATCTTCATGATATGATTATGCAATGGATTAACTGCAAATAGGGGATTAGTTACAAGTTTTTATGTTTGCTCATCATTAACACCAAGTAGGGAGAAGTCTAATACTCAACATTCTCCCCCTTTTTGATGATGACAAACACACTTAAACAAAAAGATAAATAATTGTGCTTAACGAAAAATTACTCCCCTACATAGATGCCAATCAAGTTAGTCAATATTTATAAGGGCATCTATAGATCAATTGAAGCGAGCATTGTGAGATATGCATGAATGAAATGATTTTAAATCTTGAAATCTAGGATTTTATAATCCAAGTTCATTATATCTTACTCCCCTTGAATCTAAGGTAACTTCAATCTTAGATTCAAGTTTAGAATTTGCTTAGCACATAATTATGATATGTTTATTTCTCTGCCCCTGTGGCATTACCCAAATAGTGGGAGTAGAAAAACAACAATAGTGCTAAATAAGTACTAAAACAATCATGAGAGTCTAAAGATGGAATATATATTTAATGTGATACCAAAATAGAATCGAGAAAACACGAAGGGGCATTACAATGATATATACCCAAAAAAAACTCTTCAACATAAGAAATCTTAGTTGACTAAAGGAATAAGAATCCAATATCAACATTTCAGAAACGAGAAAACGTCTCACATCACATCATGTATATAATAGAGCATAAGGAGAGACACAATTTCACATTGTACACACAATCATCATAAAAAATGAGACACAATGTGAAACAGTATATGATAGAGTAAAAGCATCATATATATATAGAAGGAAAATGGCGGCGTCGTCGTCAACCCTAGGTGTTGGCGGCGGCTCCGTTAAGGGCGGCTCTGGGAGAGTTAATGGCGGCGGCTCTGGGATAGTTAATGGCGACGGCGGCATGATTGAGCAAGGTGGAAGCGCTACGCCTGATCAAGGCGGTGGTGATGAGATCCTGGCTAAATCCGGCAACGGCTTCCTTGCGGCTAACGGCAACTGTTCTGGCAACATTCTCCAGGCTGATGGTAATGTCGTCAGGACCTCTGAGGCAGGTCTCGAGGAGGGTTGGATTACTGTTCAGCACAAACAAAAAAGCAAGGTTGGCATTAGATCTGAATGGATCCATGGCAAACGGAATCTTCGTGATGGAAGGAAAGTGGGTTTTGGATCTGATGGGCGCCAAGGCTATCGGAATCGAAGAGAGGGTTTCCGTCCAATTCCTGGGGGCACGGGTAAGGTAAGCCTTCAACCAAATTCTTTTGAGCAGCGTCATCTTGGGGATGTTAATGTGAGGGGATTGAAACCCCCTAATTCTCCAAACTTGGAGAAAGTTCCGGTCAGGCCTCACATCCCCTTTCATGTCAAACCTACTGATGGGAAGCGATCTTGGTCTGATATTTGCTCATCAAGAAGGAAATACGCTGACCCTCTTGTGATGAGCTTCGTTCCACCAATTGTGGGTGGGGAGGGGGTTGAGAAAGCACAGGTTTCTGATGCAATGCTTTTGGAGGGTGCTTCACGTTGGCAAAACACCCTAGTTGGGTATATGCTAGGTGATGTGCCGTACTTTGGTCAGATTAACTCATGGACTGAAAGACTTTGGAGAATACGGGGTGGTCTACGGATTTTCTCTTGTGAAAATGGATATTTCTACTTCAAGTTTGAGAATGTTGAAGATCGTGACTCAATCTTGCATGGGGGGCCTTGGCTTTTTGATGGAAGACTCGTTGTGCTTCAGAGATGGTCTCCAACAATCCAATATAACTGAGACATCCTGACTGATGTCCCTGTCTGGGCTCAGCTACATAATCTTCCTCTTTCTATGTGGACACTGGAGATTTTGAATTGCATTGCTAGCGTAATTGGAACTCCTATCTGTCTTGATAAGGCCACGGCTAACCTTGACAGAATTTCCTATGCTCGCTGTTTAGTAGAGGTTAATTCTAAGAATAATCTAAAGAGGCATGTCCCTGTTGAGTTGGATAATCTTTCGACTCTGACTATTGATGTGAAATACGAAGGGGAACCTCCACGGTGTGATGCTTGTGCGTGCTTTGGGCACCTGGACTCTCAGTGCCCTATGGGAAATATTAAGGATAGTGCTATCCACTCAAATTTTCAGACTTCTCCTCCTTTAACAAGCTCCTCTGGCCATAAGGACCCAAATTCTGGAAATCCTCTTGAAGAACTTCCTACTTTGCAATCGGCTGCTTGCAAATCTGTATTGCAGTTGCCGGCCTGCAATCCTATTTCACTATCCCCAGTTGCTAAGTCCTTTGAGGTGGGTGAAGGCAGCACCTTGCCTGGGTTGAATACGGCGGCCATTGTATTAACCAACAATGTTACGGTTATCCGTGACCAATATAAAAGGAGTCTTAGTAAAATTTTGCTGCGGGTTTTACATGTGTCTCAAGCTTTGAGGTGCCTTCCAAACAAGCCACCTGCTCCCTGTGTAGGCACAAACACTGTGCATACTAGTGAGCCCCCCATTGTTGATAATAATCCCACCCAAGGACCAGAATATGCGCCTGCTGGCCAATCTATTCACAAAAATTCTGACCCACCATCCTGCCCTACTTATGAGAACCCAGAGTGGCACACATTGCATCAGGATATAAGGAAGAGCAGGGCCCCTCCCAAGGCCAAGCTGACCACAGTATCACCGTCTTCTGTCCGTCGCAGTGCCAGAATTTCGCCTAGTACTGCACCACCAACTACTCTGTTGTAATGTCAGTTTTCTTTTGGAATTCTCGTGGGCTAAATAATACAGCTCATCTTTCTGATCTCAAACAAAGTCTTCGTAAGCTAAAGCCATCAATTGTGTGTCTTCTACAAACAAAGGTTGATTCAGATAATGCCTGTAGAATTACCAGGTGCTTTTCTAAAGATTGGGAATGTGCTGATAACAGAGCCCATCACAAGGGGGGTCGTATTGTTATTTTCTTCAATTCTACTATCTGGAATATTTCTCCTATTGCCTCTTCAGATCAACACATTTCAGTCCTCTTTACTAACAAGGCTGGATTTGTAATGGGACTTTCTGCAGTATATGCGTTCAATTTGGCTTCTTTACGGAAACCCCTCTACATCCAGCTAGTTGCGGACTCATCTGTGTTGAATACTGTGCCATGGTTGGTGGGTGGTGATTTCAATTGTGTTCGTAGCTCTTCCGAGAAAATTGGAGGCCGCCCTGTTGATGTGATGGCGATGGATGATTTCAACACTTGTATCAGACGCTGTCAACTTTCTGATCTTAAAAGCACGAGTGGATACTTTAGTTGGAATAACAAGCGTGTTGGGGGTTCTCGTGTTTCGGCGAGGTTAGATCGGATTCTTTGCAATTCAAATTGGTTCATACAAATGCCTTGCTCCTTTTTTGATTACCTCACGGCTCAGACTAGCGACCATTTCCAGATGCTGGTACACCTCTTATCTAAGTCTAACTCCCCTCCAAAACCTATCAAGTATTATAATTCTTGGGCTTCATTCCCTGGTTACAAGGATTTTGTTTCTTCTGCTTGGAGCCGAAACACATGGGGTTTGGATCTCCAGAGACTGAATTCCAAACTTAAATCTTTTAAATATGGATTAAAGGCCTGGGCAGCCCAACACTTAAAATCCCTTAATGCTGGCCACTGCCGAGATATACTGCATAGTATTCAGTCGGACCTGCGGTTAAAAGATGATATTAATTTACAGAGACAAGAACTGTTGGCTGCTAAAAATCTCCAGAAGGCTTTGGATATTGAGGAGGAGGACCTTAGGCAAAAATGCCGACAGAGTTGGTTGACACTTGGTGACCGAAATTCAAAGTTTTTCTACACTTCTATGACTTCCAGATGCTGTTATAACAATTTGCACCACCTGATCAATAGTGATGGGACACGTCATATTGACGTGGGTGCTCTTCGTGCGGCGGTTCCTCTATTTTATCACAACTTATACTCTCAGGATGATTATTGGACAGTGTTCCCAAACCTCATTCCGAAACGTAAATTAACTGAGGAAGCTTCTTTTTGGATGGAATGGCGGGTTTCTCAGGATGAAATTATACATGCTGTTTTTCAGATTGGAAAAGACAAAGCCCCTGGACCTGACGGTTGGAATGCCCATTTTTTCCAACACAATTGGGATGTTATAGGGTCAGATGTTATATCTGGCGTCTCCTCTTTCTTCACCTCTGGTAAGATGGCCCCTAGTGTTAATCATGCTTTTCTCACTCTTGTCCCTAAAAATGAGAATGCCTCGTGTCTAGGGGATTATAGGCCGATTGCGTGTTGTAATGTCCTGTATAAAATTATTAGTAAAATACTTTGTAACAGGCTGAAGCATGTCATATCAGATCTGATTTCGCCCAATCAGGCAGCTTTTTTGAAAGATAGATTACTGGCAGACTGCACCCTTCTTGCTCATGAGCAAATTCGGGACTTTAGCAACCCTATGGGTTCCAGAGCATGCCTTAAGCTGGATATTCGTAAGGCCTTCGACAGTGTAAACAGGGAATTCATATATTTCCTTCTTCATCAGTTAGGATTCAGGACCAAGTTTATTACTTGGATTGCTGAATGTATATCTATTACTAAGTTCTCTGTTTTAGTTGATGGGGCACCTGCAGGGTATTTTGGGTCAAATAGAGGACTAAGACAAGGTGATCCCCTATCACCGTATTTATTTGTGCTTGTTATGGAAGCATTCTCCCTTCTTATGGCCATTGCAGATTCTTCTGGTTCTATCCATCCACTTCGAAGAGCTGGCTCTATTTCACATCTACTATTTGCAGTTGACCTATTGGTTTTCTGCCGTGCAAATTCTCAATCTCTTAATGGTCTAAAAGATCTTCTAGAAAGATTCTATTGCCTGTCCGGACTTCGAATAAATTTGGGCAAGAGCTCGGCCATCTTTAGCAAGGGTGTCCGTAATACGAGAGGCTTATCAGATATTCTTGGTATTAAATGGGTATCTTCTTTCACAACCTATTTGGGGCTCCCCCTCTCCTCAAACTACCCAAGAGCTACTTTGTTCTCTAAGCTGGTTGATAAATGCAAAAAACGGCTCCAAAGTTGGTCATCATCGCTGCTTTCCATTGGAGGAAAAATTGTGTTGGTCCATTCTGTTATCTATGGTATGGTGGCATTCTGGATGCAAGCCTATAGCTTCCCAGCATCGGTCATTCGATCTATTAACTCAGCTTGCCGGAAGTTCATTTGGGGTAAGCTTAGTAACTGGGCTTGGAAGGATGTTTGCACACCTAAGCATGAAGGGGGTGTGGGTCTGAGGCGCCTCTCTGATCTGAATGTTGCGTCTGGTGTTCGCCTTTCTTGGAGATTTCTATCTAATAAAGGATTGTGGGCACACTATATGAGGAAACGATATGATTCAGCTGGCCATGGACTTTATAGTACACAACCAAAGCCTCTCCATTCAGGTACCTGGAAATTTATTTTACGTACCCGACATATTTCACAACATCTTATTAAACGCTCCGTTAAAGATGGAATGTCAACTTCATTTTGGTTCGATAATTGGCACAATATGGGTCCTCTGTACCTCATTCATGATCCAGTCCCAGGTACTGAGAATGCGAGAGTGGGTGACTTCTGGGTGGATTCACATTGGAAGGAAGATCCGGCAATTATCAATCTCAGACATTTATTAAATGATATCAACCTATGTGAAGGTACAGATACTTGGGTGTGGAATAATGGACAACAATTCACATTGCGTGGAGCCTGGGAGGGCGTCCGTGCTGCAGGTGCGGCTTTCCATTATGCCGAGCTGGTCTGGTTTTCGCGCAGGATCCCAAAGATGTCAATTGCTATTCTCAGAGCATTACGTGGTAAGCTTCCTACCAAGGATCACCTCCACAAAATGGGAATTATCACTGACATATCGTGTGTCTTATGCTCCGAAAATTCTGAAGAAAGTATAGGCCATATTTATTTCGAGTGTGAATACTCTCGCTACATTCTTACTAGGAGCCTGCTCAAGTTGGGATACACTGGCCTCATCCCTAATTCTATTACTGGGGTGTGAGATCTCATACTCGCTAAATTTAAAAAGAAGAGCCCTTTGGGTGTGTTGGCCAAAACAGTTTTGTCGTGTATGGTTTGGCACATTTGGAAAGAGCGCAACAAACGGATTTTTGAGAAGACATCCACTCCTAAAACAATATTATTTGCTGCAATTGAATCGGACGTCAGATTAAATCTATGCAATCTGGAGCTTGAAGACTTATCAAATGTGGACCCATTTGCTAATTGGGGTCTCCTTATTACTTGACCTGTTGTCTTATGTTTGTCTTTCGTTTGTACATTGTTTTAGGTCTTACGTATAGTCTCTGCTAATGTAGGTGGTAATATATGATAGTAACTTGTAGAGGGTGACGGCGCTTGTGCCATATCCCCTCTCATATTATTATCTCTATTACAACCTGGCATTGTGAATATGTAACTTGCATTATCTTTTCTTTAATAAAGACTAACTTACCTGGCAAATATATATATACTAGTCATTACCCGGGCCCATAGGGCACGGTTTACTTAATGCCTGAGTTTTTCTCCCCCACAAATTTCAAGTTCCCCCAAATTTCAAGTTTTCCCATACATGCATTCCCTCAGCATTTACCCTTTATAATGATAACATCCCACTCATCTCTTGATAATCTCCCTCGCTTGTTCAATATCTCTGCGAAAACCCCTTTTTTCGCAACCGAAGATCACTATATATATATATATATATATATATATATATATATATATATATATATATATATATAATCAACAGATACACGGAGTACAAACGACAAAACATCTACTCTATGTACATCAAAAGTATGATCATCATACATACACCATCATCCATCAGTGAGTTACTCTATCATGAAGCCAAAAGTATACCAGGAGTACAAAAAGAGACTAACTCCTAATAGTATAACAACATCCAGAGGTACAAACAAACAAACCAAAAAAATACAGACACATACTCAAACCCTAACAAAAAGATGTCCTGGGGTGAGTGGAGGCAGAGCTGCATAAGTCAATCTGAATGAGAGAGGAGTCCGAAGAGCGGCCAGAGCGATGGAACACCAGTCTGGACGAGCGACAAGAAGGACACACAGTAGCCTTCTGCTTTGATGACGAATCATCAGCACCAGCAGCAGGGATCTCCACATGATCAGGTATATAAGACTAACCGACGAGAGCAGTAACAGGCACTAAGAGCAGAACATCAATATATGAAGGCTGGGTGAACTCAGCAGGAGGTGCCTGAGTATCAACTGGATAATGAGGAACAACAGTATGGTGAACATCCTCGGAATAAGGGAACAGAGCCTGGAGAGAGGCCGAAACCGGAAAGTCGTAATACTGAAACGACTTATAGTTCAGCTCAAGAAGGTGCAAAAGCTTCTGATCCATGTTCGAAACTTTCATTTCATGCAGAGAAACTCGCTCATTCAACTGAATGAGGAGAGGATCAGTCGATGGAGCTGAAAGAGAAGGAGAGGATGGCTTGGTTGGATGCGGAAGAGAGGGTTCAACCTCAGATGCTGATGGAAGAGGATCAGCGACTAATATCCCCAGAAACTCACCAGAGGACGGTGAGGAATGATGTCTCTGAGAGTGGGGTGAGGATGGAGAACCTTGTTTCCTCACAGGTTTGAACCATGATGTAGCAGTTTTGGGGGCCATGATCATAGATCAATAGAAAGACAAGGAAATAGGGCACGACCGAACGAAAATGAAAGATATACCTAATCTACGACGAACGGAGGAGGAGGAGAGACCCAAACACTCGATCGAGTGATTGGGAAGAGAGATCGATGGGTAGGATCTTCGAATCGGCAAGGAAGACAAAGAGACGGTTGAAGTTGAAGGAGGAAGACGAGGGAAGTCGAACGGATGAGAGAGAAAAGATCGACGGCATCGTGAATATAAGGTGGGGGCAAATGAATCTAGGCCATTGAATCGTCAGATCGATGGCTCAGATCGAGTTAACAAACCGCCACTGAAGTGGACAGTCGACTGATGTATAATCGTCAGTCGACTGATCGAAAAGATAGAGATCTGACTTGGGTAGATAGACATGCGCTTGTTGAGTAACTTACAGTCGCCTGGCAAGTTGACAGTCGACTGTAAATTACGCAACAGTCGTCTGGCAGAGGGTCAAAATATATGATGAATAAACAGAGACATCTCAAGATTAGGACAGGCGCCTGATGAACAACTTGCAGTCGCCTGTCGGAGAGACATTCGCCTGTCAAAAGTTCACCAGTCGCATGTGCGAAAAATTCAGACTACAGATAAGAAAAATTTGAGTTGGGCAGGCGACTGTCGAAGGAATGGCAGTCGTCTGTCCTGGTCCAAAAATGTATATAGAGGCTGGAATCCAGAGGATTGAGACAACTCACCCTAAGACCTATACTCTAACAATATTCTAATCATGAAATCATTATCAAAATATTATAGATTAACATACACATCACGTATATTAATCCAAACAATCCAAATCATCAAAATCTCAAATGCATCTCTGAAGAATATATGAAAAACATCTATCATATTAAAACAAGAGAAGTAAAATGATGACATGAGTTCAAGGCATGATTTAACATAAAAGTATGAACTCCTATAATTCAGATTCACACATAATCCCTAATTCTCCACGCAACCTCAGAAATGAATCTTCTTTAAGAGGTTTAGTGAAGATGTTGGCGATTTGTTTTTGGGTTTCAATATACTCTAAGATGATGTCCTTCTCTTAGCTACATGATCATTAATGAAGTGTCGTCTTACATCTATGTATTTGGTACGGGAGTGATGTACCAGATTCTTGTAAAGACAAATTGCACTTTGGTTATCAACCATGATAGGACAAGTATTACAATTAACACCATAGTCTTTAAGTGTGTGTCTCATCCAAAGAACTTGTGCACATACAAGACCCACGTCAATATATTCCGCTTTAGTCATCGACAATGATACCGAGTTCTATTTCTTGGAAAACCAAGAAACTAAGGAACTTCCTAGATAATGGCAAGTGCCACTAGTACTCTTCATATCGGATTTGCATTCGACAAAGTCGGCATCACTATATGAGATTAGCTCATATGTGCTAGACTTAGGGTAAAGTAACACATAATCTAGTGAATGATTGAGATAACGAAAAATTCATTTTACCGCAATCAAGTGTGACTTCTTAGGTCAGCTTGATATCTAGCACAAAGACATACTGAGAATATAATATTGGGCCTACTATCGGTTAAGTAAAGTAAGCTACCGATCATACCTCGATATAGACGAACGTCTACATCTTTCATGTTCTCATCCTTGTGAAGATGGGTTGTCGTACTCGTGGTAGTCCGTTTGTTTGAAGACGATTCCATCCCGAACCGCTTGATAAGCTCCCCGGTGTACTTTTTTGATGTATGAAAGTTCCATCCTTCATTTGTCGAATTTGTAGTTCAAGGAAGTAGTTGAGCTCACCTATATGGCTCATATCGAATTCATCCTTCATAGACTTAGAAAATTCTTGGCAAAGATTAAAGTTAGTAGAACCAGATATTGTATCGTCTACATAAACTTGAATTAACATGATGTCATTTTCATAATCTTTAATGAAAAGAGTTGAATCAAATCATTTTAAAACCTAAATCCAAAAGAAAGGTTTTAGTCAATCATACCAAGCTCTAGGAGCTTGTCTCAACCCATATAATGCTTTCTTAAGTTTAAAAACAGGGTTTGGAAATTTTTCATGTATGAAACCGGGTGGTTGAGATACATAAACTTCTTCATTAACAATACCATTTAAAAATGCACTTTTAACGTCCATTTGAAATAATTTAAAATTTTATGGGATGTAAAAGACAAAAGCAATATAATTGCTTCTAATCTAGATACAGGGGCAAAGGATTCTTCCAAATCAATACTTTCCTCTTGGCGACAGTCTTGAGCTACTAACCTTGCTTTATTCCTTGTGATGACCTCGTTTTTATTGGTCTTGTTCTTAAAAATCCACATGGTCCCAATCACTTGGTGACCACTTGGAAGAGGAACGAGCTCTCAAACTTCATTTCTCTCAAATTGCATGAGCTCTTCTTCCATTGCAACTATCCAAGAGTTATATTCATATGCTTCTTAGATGTTCTTTGGCTCAATGGTAGAGACAAATGCACAATGAGAGAATTCATCAATTCTTGACCTTGTTCGTACACCCACACCAATATCTTCAATTATTTGGTCATGGGGGTGATTACGAACAGTTGGATAAGCTATGGGAATACCTGGATCACTTGGAACATCTTCAACAATTTCATTAGTATTGTTAGTCTCGATAATGGAATCATTAATTTTAACATTACTAATGGAATCACATAAAACACCACACTATCAACAACAACATGAGGAATATCAAAATCTTCATAAAATGATACGTGTAGTGATTCCTCGATCGTTGAAGAGGGTTTGTTGCATATCCGGTAGGCTTTGCTATGTGTGGAATATGCAACAAAAAGTCCTTCATCGGATCTTGGCTCAAATTTATCTAAGGTACCAACGGTGTTCTTTATAAAACATTTTGACCCAAAAACATGAAAATATTTACTTGCGGCTGTTATCATAAAATAATTCAAAACAAAAGTTTTGTTCGTTCGGGCCTCACTAGGATCCTATTAAGCACATAACATGCCGTGTGCACCGCCTCCGCCCAAAATTGTAGTCCAAGATGACTATCATGGAGCATGGTACGAGCACACTCTATTAGGGTCATATTCTTTCTCTCAACAACACCATTTTGTAGTGATGCGCGAGGAAAAGAAAAGTTGTGAGTAATCCCGTTGTCATCACAAAACTTAGTGAAAAATTCATTCTCAAATTCTTCTCCATGATCACTACGAATAGTGATAATGGTGGATCCTAAGAAATGTTGAATTTTCTTTGCAAATATAGTAAACTCTTTAAAAGCTTCATTTTTATTGGTTAAAAATGAAACCCAAGTAAATCTAGAGAACTCATCAACGACAACTAATTTATAATGAGAGGCGGTTCTAATTGGCCCAAATAAATCTAGATTAAGTAATTCTAGGGGCCTCTTAGAAGTTATATCTTCTTTAAGTTTGAAAGACGATTTACTTAGTTTACCTCTTTGGCATGAATCACAAAAGTTTTTCTTACTAAAAACAATTTTTGGAAAGCCTTTAACAAGATCATGCTTAGCTAACTTATATAAGTGCTTAAAATGAACATGACCAAAACGACGATGCCGTAATAGTTTTTCATTTGTATTAGCAACTACGAAATGTTCTATGGTTTTAGACAAGCTCAAATAATAAATGTTTTTATGCCTAATACCGGTAAATAAAACATGTGAATTAATATCTACAATTTTACACATACCATCTCCAAAGTTAACCTTGTAACCCTTGTCACAAAGTTGACTAATGGAGATAAGGTTATGAAATAAATCACTAACTAAATAAACATTTGCAATAAGTGGTTTGGAAGGATTACCGACTTTGCCTACTCCAATGATGGTTCCCTTTTGATTACCTCCAAAACACCATCCTTAATGCTAATCACTTCGGAGAGCAATGTGGGATCTCCTGTCATGTGTTTGGAGCATCCGCTATCGAGTATCCATCCTTTCTTTTTTTAGAGCCAATATAACTTTTATTGCTCTCTTTATTTTTTTGGATAACTACATAATATACCATAAGCTCATGGTATCCAAGCTTTGTTGGATCCAAGAGGATTAGCCCTTTGGAAGCCAAGTCCAAGTGGACTTTCGCTTCCTAACATAATTACCACTATTTATTACATTGCTAGAGTTAACATAAGCATTCCTATCAATTATGCTAGTGTTCTTAGGACCCCAAATTGTGTATGCTTTGGGTGTCCTTTTCCTAGTTGCATGTGTATTTGGTTGAGTTCTATGTGGTGCTTGCTTCCTAGGAGCATGAGATCTAGCATATGAAGATGGAGGTGGATAAGCAAGAGACATGTATGGGTTGTATGCAAAATTAAGAGCATGCATGATATATGCAACATATGGAGCATGCATGTGATGTGGTGGATGCACATACATGGGAGGATGATGTGCATGAACATATGAATGTGTAAGAGCACGTGCATGAGTATTTCTCATGCGTGGGTTTACACGTGTCCGTGGGTGTGGAACATAAAATGTGTCATTCGTGTCCACATGTGAAGTATGAGATTTCCTACATGTATGAGAGTTGGTGTACATATATGCATGACCTTTCTTTTGGTTTCCACCCTTATTGGATTTCTTGCCAAAAGGAAGAGATTATGAAGTGGTGGCCTTCTTGGTAGGTTTGCTACCAATAGTGTTTTTGACACCACTTGTGGATGCACCGGAGGATGGCCTCACAAAATCTATAGTTATACCATTATAGGAGGTGCGAGATTTGGATGCATTTGCTTTCACATAACCTAGTCCAACACATTGTGTGGGCGGGAATAGGTTTGCAAGCAATTCATCCAATTGCCCTTTCCCTTTGTTAAATCTCTTAACTTGGGAGGACATGAGCTCATATTTCTCCTTATGAGAAGAAATATTGGTATCCAAAGTGGACACACGTGTTTTGAGCTCGTGCACTTGGGGTTTAAGAGAATCATTCTCAATACCCAATTGTGTGTTATATGAAGCTAGATCAATACTATCTTTTGGATAAGTTTGATCTAGTTGAGATTTAAGGGAATTCACCTCATTTCTCAAGATGTCATTTTGAGAAACCAAAGTGGCTTTCTCAAGTGTAAGTGTATCAACAATGATGTCATTATTGATAATGCATGGCATAGATGATTTGCTAACATTAGGTTTCTTTAAAATAATATATCTAACCATAGGAGATTTATAATTAGAAAATAATTCTTCGTTAACAATACGAAGTTCATCCATGGTTACCTCGGGTTCATCGTTGTCACTATCACTCTCATCGGAGAGAGGATCTTCTCAGGCCATAAAGCACATATATGCACTCTCACCCTTTTCATCCTCAGATTCACTAGAGGAATCCCCACTTGAATCGTCGAACATCCCAACAAATCCTTTCTTCTTGGCCTTCTTGTATTTGTTGGACTTGTGGTATTTTGGAGCTTTCCACTTTTCTTTGTTTCTAAGCATTAGGCAATCCTTCTTGATATGCCCTGGTTTTTTACACATAAAACAAAGAAACGAGGTATTGTTAGTGGAATCAAATTTATTTTTGGAAGGAAATTTATTTTTGCGAAAGAAGTGTTGGAACTTCTTTGCCATTTGTGCCATTTCTTCCAAGTCCATTTCATTCTCGGATTCTTCACTAGCGGAGGATGAAGAAGTAGCCTTGAATTCTAACGCTTTATTCTTGGCCTCCGTCGGGTTCATCATTGCTCTATTCTTCATTCGGTTCTCCGTTCTTACTTCATAAGACATGAGAGTACCGATGAGATTCACCACGGTGTAATTCTTTATGTCATTGACCACCTCAATGACGATTGCTCTTCTTTCTCATTTTGAGGTCATTCCCATGATTATCTTTCTCACCTTTTCTTATTGGGTGCAGACTTGTCCAAAGCTTCAAGCTCATTGGTGATGTCGATGAGGCATCTGTACATCATTACAATGTTCTCATTATCATGCATATGAAACATATCGAAAGTTTGTATTGGAATATATAATTTAGACAACTTTACCTTATTCGTTCCCTCGTTGGTAACGACTAGATGGTTCCAAATTTGATATGCACTCTTACATGTGCATATCTTATTGACTCATCCAGATCCAATGCACAATGAAGAGCGTTCATTGCTTTGGGGTTGTTCACTTCGGTGGACTTCTTGGAGGGAGTCCATTTGTCAAAATCCTCTTCGGAGGGTTCAATGTATTCCTTATGGAGGGTTCTCCAAAGAGAGGCACTCCTAAGAAACTTCTCCATCAGGCACTTCCAATAGCCGAAATTTGTGCCATTGAAGCACGGAGGATGAACCGTTGATTGTCCTTCGAAGACGGTAGACGAACCATTACGATCGTGATTATTGTACGAAGGAGGTAGATGAACGTTGTTGGTGTTGGATGCCATCGCTAAAACCTTCGCTCTGATACCAATTGTAAGACCCTGGCTATGAGGAAAACACTAGAAGGTGGGTTGAATAGTGTTTATAAAATTTAAACGATTGTTATACCAATTTAAATTCCTAAACAATAATTAATGCGGAATTATAAATAAACCCAAATTGAAATAATGCTAACACAAAGTATGTTTCAAGGGTTTGGATTACCCAAGTCAACTCCTGACTTGTTCCCGGTAATCCTACGTCCCTTCCACATGGATACATTTGAATACTCAAGTTAGAACACTAACTTGAGGTTTCCATTAAAACCACGTGTAGCAACCATAAAATTGAAATCGAAACACAAGTAATGTCCTTGACTCCCACAACTTGAGACCAAGCAAACCACTCTCACAAACCGAGAGTTAAAGTAACATCGAGCGATATGAAATAATGAAATAGCAACACTTACAATCATCTATGCCTTGAAGTAGAATTTGAAGGAGCACGTGTGTTGTGTGTTGAAGTCTTTTCCAAGAAGAGAGAAAGAGCCCTTTCTCTTGTCACCACTAATTTCCAAGAGGATATAACTTTGATTCTAGGTTGGAGAGCAAGAGAGAATGAGATTGGAATCTAGGGCTTTTGAATTTGAGAGCTTTGAAAAACTTGAATATGAAAGCCAGGGGTTTTCAAGAGAAGATCAAGAAGATGAGTAACTTCTCAATGGAACAGTAGAAGCTCTCTTTATAGGTTCCCCAAAACCCTCAAACAGAATCCCCAAAAACTCCTTTGAAATCCGTAGTGAAAAGGCCAACAGATAGAATTTACACACTCGACAGTCTACTGGTAAAGATGTAATGGCTCAGAGCGCCATATACGTAGGGCCTATATCTTTGTGTGAAAATAGAGTGTATATCTGTGTACTATGTATTGTGTATATGCTTGTATACAAGTGAGTACATATTTGCGTGTCCTTTATATGGTTGATTATGCATGTAATGTGTGCAGTGAACTATGAAGTGGTATAGTAATATTGTATGATTGTGTGGAGTAGTAGTAATTAGACTTACTATTAGTCTTGTAAGTGTTACTAATTAATGCTAATGGTGTATTCTTATTGGTTGTTTGCATGGTTGCCCATGGATGCATATTGAATGCTTATTGAATGCTTATGTATTAGTAATATAGTGTGTTTAGTAATGTGGGTGTAGTGTACATGCATGAATGGTGAGGTGATGCATGGATATGTGATGCGTGAATGTGATTGTAAGATGGTATGTGTATGTGTGTGAATGGGTGTGTAGGATTGGTGTAGAGGGGTAAGTGTGAAAAGGGGTTAGGGTTAATGGCATTCTTGTAATTAATGGGGAGGGTGTGTGTGTGTGCGCGCGCGCGCGCGCGTGCATAATAGGAGAGTGTGAGAAGTAATGGCTTACTTGTAATTACGTGTGGGTGTGTGTAAGGTAAGGTGACATGTGGAAGGAATGGCATGCTTGTAATTAAGGGAGAAAGTTGGAGGGCAATTGTGAAAGAATATGAGTAATGGAAAATTTGTAAATAAGAGGAACTTTGGGAAAAACATTTTTAATTAAATTATATTCTTCCATCCCTCTCCTACATTCTACACTCTTCCCTTTACTGTTCTTTTCTTTCTTTTATTTGGTGAAATGGTAAACTTGTAAATATGAGATTCTTGAATCTTCTACTCTCTTCTCCCAAACTCTTTTCTTTTCTAAACTCTTCTAAAAATATATCTCTCTCCCTCTCATTACCATGCTTGGCCGAAATTTTAAAGGAAGAGGAAAAGAAAAAAGGAAGGGAGAGAAAGGAAAAGAGAAAGATAGAGGAAAGAAGAAGAAAGAAGAGAAAGAAAGGAAAAACCCAAGGCAAGGAGAAAGAGAAGTTAAAAGGAGAAGGGCTTGAAGAAGGAGGAGCCATAGGGATTTGGGCTACCCCCTTGTCTTTCATCACCCCTAAGGTAGGATTCCATCTCCAACTAAGTGTTAGTGTATGTTAAGCATGAGAAATTAAGTTAATCTTAGTTTAATGACATTAGCTTTCATTTTTGATGTTGCTAAAATTCAGGACAAATTTACATGCTCATTGATTTGCTCATTTCTCCTATAATAGACTTGAGTTTGCTCTGGAATTTTTATGGCATAAGTATTGGACTTTTATTTACAACTTCCATGTTGAGAACTTTTGTTAATTCGGACTGCAAATAGGGGTAACAATTTTGTATTTGCAGTACGTCTCATTTTTACCCAGTATGGACACAGTTTGGCAAAACATAGATCAGTCACTGCATACTCCATAAAAATTGGCGATCTTGGTCATATTGGAAAGATAACAACTTTTTCTACCACTTTCTCTGAGGAAACATTTTTGAGATTCTAACTGCAACATGCCTTAAAATAGCAATCTTTACAGCACTTAGAATCTGTCTGAGTTTGAGCGGCTGTGCGCGGTGAGCAATTCTGAGTTTGAGCGGTTGTGCGCGGTGAGCAATTTTGAGTTTGAGCGGTTGTGCGCGGTGAGCAATTTTGAGTTTGAGCGGTTGTGAGCATTCTGAGTTTTATCTAGTCTGGACACGGTTTTGCAAAACAGAGATCAGTCTCAGCACACTCCATAGAAATTAGTGTTCTTGGTTTTGTTGAAAAGATAACGATCTGTTCTACAACTTTCACCTAGGTCATGTTTTCGAGACTCGAACTGCAACATGTTTTAAATTAGCAATCTTTACAACTCTTAGAATTTGTCTGAAAAATAGTTTCGATAGATCTCACCAAACAATTCAGCATAAATCACACAGTGGGAATGTCCTCTCGAAAGTTTGTCAGTGAATCCACACCACATGTGTCTACACCTCTTAAGGAATAAAAATTAATGTTTAATACAAATATTTGGAGCATTATGCCTCTGTTTGGGACTGTCCTGTTATTTCAGAAACTGGTTTGCATGAATGTGTTGTTTTGTATTCAATTATGGATCTCCATGTTTTGTGGCTTCAATATATGATTGTTATAAGATTCATCAGTTGTTTATTTGGCCACCTCATGTTTCATAGAGTTGTTAATTTTCATTTATGTCCAATGTCTTGGTGATTTAATTGTTGATAACAATGTTGGCCTTCAAGTAGAATTGATGTTGGAATAAGAAAGCAAGTTTGGATATGATCATACTAGGAACACGATGGGTGGAGTGCATATGCATGGACAAAGTTTCACGGTAGGAGGCAGGAGAATTAGCCGTTGGGCCACCTCTTGATCCATTAAGTGACTCCACATTGATAACGGAGTAGTAATGATACACTTGCACGTCGGCTCATTTATGGGATCCCATTGCATTGCATTGCATTTCATTGCATCTCATAGCAATTGCATTGTGTTTCGTATGAATCATGTCATCATTGAGCATTATATGTGACTTGTGGTTACAAATGTGATTGTTACCTTATATGTATGATTGTTGCCATGAATGCATGAATTGCCGAAATGAGTGTATGTTGGAAATGCGGTTGAAAATGCTATTTGATGTTGTGAGAGATGAATGGGTGAGATGGGTTCCATGACACTAGCTTCTATTGTTTTACTATTAACACTTAGTTGCTCATTATAAATGTTGTACTTGTTACTTGTTGCCTCTTGTACATTATGCTACTATGTACACCTTGCCTGTTGCACGTGCACACTCCCACATGTTCATAACTATAGTTGTTACTTCCCTTACTGCAGTAGATGTTTATGCCATGTCATACACTCTGCCTGCTCACGTGCACCTTTTCCACACTTCATGTAAGGGTTGGTTGGGGTATGGGTTTTCTACTGGGTCACAGACATGCCCCACCATTGACTTTTCAGGCGTTGGTGTTGAAATTGGTTGGTGACTATGAGGAAGAGCAGTGGAGTTCTGTGGACTAGTTAGGTTGGGGTGGCGAGGGAAGAGGAGAGGGTGTTTGTACTTTTGGGGTTTGGTTTGGGTAGTGACGAGATGATAATGATGGATGGATGTACCGATGAATGATGTATAAGAAATCAGACTTTTCTTTGGGCTTAGTTGTTGTACAGTTTCCCTTGGTGTTGTTTCCTTCGGTGTTTATGTTTTTGGTTGTTTGGTCGTGCTTTGGGAACAGTACATGTACTATCCCAGCAGTGCGCAGTGGACCTGCTTTGAGTTTTTCTTTTTTATTTCCCTTCGTAACACTCGCTGCTCTGGGATCACCTGGGACGGATTCATACTTCCTGGGTATCTTGGGGAGTGGGGCGTTACAGTTGGCGGCCCATGCAGGTCACTGGACTACGGCTGTGTAAGGGTAGTGCATGTAGGGTTCCAGAGGTAGTTAGGCTTAAGGTGGGTAGGAGATCTGCCTTAAGATAGATGTCACGCCCCGCTTCCCAGAAATGTGGAGGCGAGACGTGAGAAGGTCCGCTCAGACTTGAAGCTGTGAAACTCCAAGTCTGATAAGCGTATAAATTATCATATGGCAGGTCCTTGCAACGCGGAACGAAACAACAATAATAATAAAGGAAAGAGACAAAAGAGAAATCTCTGAATATCCATTGAATGAATTACAATATCACAGAAAAGCCACCAGGCTAAAAGGAAAAGAGTCTAAGGCCCAAACATGGCCAACAAGGTATAACATACATACAAAGGTGCCACGCACCAACAACTAACAGCAAACCTAAACAAAGAAGTGAACACGAGCGGTCTTCAAGACAGGCCCCTGGTGTCCACTCACCACCACAGCAAATATCAGCAACAGCAACACCATATTCCCTGCAACAAAACTCTGGCTCTGGGTCTAACATGTGTCACCCAAAAGAGAGAGGGGCACATGTCAGCAAGTCTGGAAAGACTTGTGCAAGGAAACTGAAATAAAGGTAAACTAGCAACCTAGCAGTTATAGTATGATGCATGGCATGGCAAGTATAGTATGGAGGTGACAAGTAAAGTACGAGTAGCAAGTAACAAGTATGTCATGGATAACAAGTTTTTACAAGTAAAACACGGACAAGTACAAGTGGTAAGTGTGACAAGTATTGTCAAGTAACAACAAGTACAAGGGATCACCCACACATGGATGCCCTATTGCCCGCAGGCTGTATTCAAGTGTCAAGTACAAGGGATCACTCAACGAGTGCCCTTTGCCCGCAGGATGTGTTCAAGTGCCAAGTACAAGGGATCACTCAGCGAGTGCCCTTTGC
This sequence comes from Scilla litardierei, assembly GCA_030789695.1. Classification (NCBI taxonomy): domain Eukaryota; kingdom Viridiplantae; phylum Streptophyta; class Magnoliopsida; order Asparagales; family Asparagaceae; genus Scilla; species Scilla litardierei. Next base: position 50,360,119 of record CM061139.1, read on the forward strand.
CCGCAGGCTGTGTTGAACTCGTCTTCTGGAACACGAGCCAGAAAGTGGATTTAACAAGTGTGGCGTAGGGGTGCACCTAGCCGGAACAAGTAACACTAGTATGTAGCAAAGCTACGCAATCACGATGAGTATTCAAGCATGCAATGACATGAGCAGTTAATTCACGTACCGTTAATTGTAATTAAACATGGCAGGCAAAATGCAATGACATGAACAGATATTCGCGTACCGTTTATTTAAATGAAACATGACAGGCAAAATGCAATGACATGAACAGATATTCACGTACCGTTTATTTAAATGAAACATGACAGGCAAAATGCAATAGCAGTTAAGGATGCATGGATGACATGAACATTTGATACGCGTACCGTTTAATTGGAAAGTAAACGTGACATACAAGCATGATGAGGGTGACGGACCAAGCTTCGTTGTCAAGCTAGGTCAAAGGCGTCTAAACGGCTATCCTTTCACCGTCTAGTCTCTTTTACGCTAAAGCAAGGTAAATGGCCTAAAACATGGCCCAAATCAAGAGATGCAAGTTTCACTTGCCTGGCACCGAGGAGAACGATCAACGAAGGCACATCACACAAATTTGTTATCTACGGGAATGGATCACCGTGAAGAAGCGGAGGAACGACGCCGAGAACCACGGCGACGGAAGAACGATCCGGCTCAGATCTGGAAATGGGGGAAAACCTGGAGAAATGGGTTTGGATGAGGCTTTTGGGGATTTGATGAGGGTTTGAGGTTGAGGAGAGGTAGGATATGTGAAATGAGGGTTTGGATGATGATGGATGAGCTTGGGATGAAGGATCAATGGTTTGGGGAAGAAGGGGGCTCAATGGGGGAGAAATTAGGGTTTTGGGTCGTGAGGGAGGAGAAGAAAACGTTTGGAGGGGTATTTATAGGGTTTGATGGCGGCTAGGGCAAAACTAGGGTTTCCTGCACTGCTTAGTCGGTCAAAGAACAACTGTTGACCGACTAGTTTGAGAACTAGTCGGTCGGTTGACCAACGCAGACCGACTAAGTGTAAACAGTAACTCCAGTCAAAAACCTGAACTAAGAGTTAGTCGGTCTGAGTACAAAACTTGACCGACTAGTTTGATAACTAGTCGGTCGAAAGATGAACTTAGACCGACTAAGAAGGAACAGTAACTTAGGGGAAATTAATCAAAGGAACTAGTCGGTTGAAGAACAAGTTCTGACCGACTAGTTTCACATCTAGTCGGTCGGTGGTTGTTCTTAGACCGACTAATGATAAACAGTAACTCCTGAATAATTGATTGAATGAACTAGTCGGTTCCAGTTGATTTCCTGACCGACTAGTTTGGAAACTAGTCGGTCGGTTGATCTTCTTGAACCAACTAACGTGCACGAAAAGTCTCGAAATGGAGCGCGAAGGTCCGGGATGAATTCTAAGGTTTCTAGGATCAACCTATCGCTAAGATATGATCGATATGAAGCTCGTCACGAGTGACTTACTCCGAGTTCAATGATTCTAAGGAAGAAGCTAGAAGATCACATCAAAAGGAATGAAAACGAAAGCTAGGAAATCTCAACGAGATGAATGAAAGCGAGAACTATGGAAATGGAAACCACACAAGGAGAGAATCCACCATCACAAGCAAAACACACTGATAATCCAATCATACAAAAACCAGTCGTTACATCCTACCCACCTTAGAATAAAGTCCGTCCTCGGACTTTCTAACATATATATAGTCGCTCGGGTAACTACCCTCAACCAATATCACATCATAAATTCAACCAAGTACTTTCATTTCGAGTGCTTATATATATACATGCACTAGAAATCAAATATTACTACCACTACACACATATTTTCACGCACATAGTACACTCATACTTATTATAGTCAATCAATTTCATACACGTATTTCAATCACACATATATATATTCAATATATTTATACAACAATAAACACTTATTACTTACTATAAGAAAATAACCAAGCCTCTCTTATTTGAAAATAATTTCACATTTTTTTGTCATTCAAATACATGCAAATATTTCACCATATTTTCACCCCACATATAGTCCTATAACTATATATTGGTATAGCCACCCACAATCGTGTGCGTAACACAACCAAGCACAAACAACTCAAATACCATACATACATCATCCATCACTATTCACTACCACATACAATTATACCAAAGTACATAGAGTATACTCACTCAAGCTTGAGTGAGACTCAAATCATAGCAGGACATTTATATGCGTAACACAGTATCCATACACATACCCATACCACTCCAAGGCATACACATCCACGTATCACATATTTTCACACCATATCCATCCATTTATAATTACCATATCAACACATCAACTACATACAAGTTTAAGAAATGCAATAGTCGGGTATACCTCCTGATATACACACATACGACATCTCATAAAACAAGTAGTACCAATCAAAATTATCATTCTGTTATCATATGTATATCACATCATACTCAAGCAGAAAATTACCTACACACAACATACAAATGCCAACACCCATACCACTATATACACACCACGAAATCAACACTATGACGACATAACCACTTAACTAATGGGCCCACCAAACTATATCAAGGTTGACACAGGCAACGACAAGCTCTATGGGCTAGACAATAGGAAGGAACCGAACCTAGATCATGACGAATAGAAAGATCGAAAAACATGGGTTCAGCTAGGACGAAGATAAGGAGCCAAATTTGGTTAGGGGAATCAGGGTAAGACTGTGAATGTTTAGGTGGAAAGATGATGCAATGATACCCTTAAGGAATACATAAAGAAGGTAGTGTAAACAACATAAGTTAAAATACGTGAATTCAAAGACCGTTGTACTTCAAAAAGTCGGAGTCCTCGTTTGTATAAAATTATTTAGAGGTCGATAAACAAGTTGTTTGAAAACGAGTTTGAGACGAATATACGTAGTAAGAGGAAACGTGGTTTATTGGCTTATATAAAATCATCAAGAGGAAAAAGGAAATCATTTACTCGAACATTAAAACATAGGTCAGAAATGTTGTGCGGCAGCAATCTAAAAATTTTGGAAAAGTTTTGAGATTCGAAGATTGAAATCAGATCAAGTATAGTGTGGAGAATTTAAGCGCATGCTAAAGGTTTTCCAAATCTTAAAACTGAAGAGAAATCCCAAATAAACCATATCGAAAATACTTTTAGGGAAATCCAGATTTGCCAACAAAATTGATTTATACAAGATCTTAATGTACGAGCAAAACGAACGTGGTACCGATATATAAAAATAATTGAAGTCATATTTTAGAAATTATCTTAAAAATGTGTATGGTGAATGGAAAGATAATATCTTAGTAGTATGGAAAGAGAAAAGGATATTTAAACTCATCAAGTTAGTATTAAAACTTTTAAACCGTTTTATGAAGGGTCTAAGTCAGGAACGATTTCGAAATAGTAATAATTTTTTTTTTTACAAAAATCTGAAATATGGAAAATGTTGAGCATAAAATCGACTTGCTAAAAGCCGAAGTCCAAAGGGACTTGAAAAGTTTATTATGAGTGAGCACGAGGTGTTTTCGAATAAAATTTTAATGGCACAAGTAGGAAAAGAAATTATGAATCGAGTTAGGAAAATAGAAATACGGTTCAGAATGAAATTGGTATATGAAAAGGGGCAAGACATTTATATTGATACAAAAGTATATGCTGGAAATATTATAAACTTCTAATCTAAAAATCTCAACACAAGTTTCGATATTTAAAAACATAAATAATTTAAGTCGGCGAAGGAGAATGAAACCTTACATATATCAAAAGTGTTTCGAACAAATTTAAACTTAACGAAAGAAGAAGATCGAAGATACTTTTAGAGAAATAAGGATTCGCCAAAAGAACGTGTTGGTATAAAAACTTTTGAAGTACGAGTACGACGAACCTATAATTGATATATACCAAAAATTAGTTGAAGTCCATTCAGTTTGGAAGAATACCCCTAAAGGTATGTAAGATAAGTGGTTAAAAATAAATTTTTGTAGTTAGGAGAAATGACGGTATATCGAACCATCAGGATTGTAATAAAGTTTAAAAATTCGAAATGCGAAAGATACATTGTTAGAAAAATAGTACAAGATAGTAATTTTAAAATTACGACCAAAAGTCTTCAAAATTCAAGAACGACTTTTAACTCCATCGAAATTTAGGAAGACATATTTAAAGAAGTTTAGAACAAAATTTAAATTGAGTGAAACTTCAAATAAGGAAAGCATTCGAAAATAACTTTGGAAGAATCAAGATTTGCAACGGAAAACATTTGAGAGATCAAGGATAATTGTAATGAGGTGGTCATGTGAATTGAGGACAAGGGAAGTGGTTACGGAAACGTAATTTTCCAAAAATCTGTAGTCGGGAAAATGTTTGAACATAACTTTGATTTGTTAAAAGCTGAGATCATCTGTGACTTGAAAAGTATATTAAGTGAGCACGACGAGTCATTTGAATAGCATAAATAAGAAGGAAAATTCGTAAATCGAATTTGGAAAATAGAATTGTGGCTCAGGATTAAATCGATTTATGAAAAGAGACAAGATATTCAAATAGGTATGAAAGGTATAGGCTGTAAAACATTATAAAACAGTAATCAAAATCTCGTCAAAACTTTCGAATTTCAAAAATTAATTTAAGTCAACGAAAGAGTACGAGATATAAGTATACATATAACAATTGAAATTCCATTTAGCTTGGAAAAGATTTTAAAGTATGTATGCTATGCGATTAAAATTGATCTCATAGTTAGAAAATGGCATATCGAGTTTTCCAAAATAGTATTGGAGTCTTTAAACCGAAATGCGAAAACATAGACAAGGAAATGGTTACGAGATAGCAATTATAATTACAACCATTAGACTCCGAAATCTACAAGGAATTTTGACTCAATCGAAAAGTGAGAAATTCAAATATATATACGTAGCGGGTTTAAAACAAAATTTAAACTTAGCGAAAACTCTAATAAGGGAAATCGAAAAATAACTTTAAAAGAAATTAAGCCCTGCGAACGGGGACATTCGAAGGATCAACGATTATCGAAACATGGTGGTCATGGAAATCGAGGCAAGGGGTTTGGTCGGATGATCAAAACATAAACACGCCTAGGATATGACTTAGGAAAATCTACGGGAATCTCCTACGGTCAACCAGCTAAAGATTATGGAACTAAGCGCTAAGACTCCCTAAGGGCTAGACAGCGATGAAATGAGTTCAGCTTGGTCCGAAATCGATGAACCCAAGCGAGAGACCAAAGAATTCTAGAAGTCTATCCTAGTCAAGCTAGACAGGAACCACTAAGATAACTCTTAAGACAATCAAATCAGTCACTAACATGGAGTCTAACTAACAATCAAGGATCCCTAACTAGCAAGCACAAACTCCTAACTAAGTCTCACTATAGTCCTGATCTAATGGATTTCCTACCAAGCTGGGACAGATGCTCTAACATGCCTACCAGCCACCTAAGACATAGGAACGCTAAAAACCTAGACTCCTGACTTATAACTTGGATGTTCTAATTCATTTAATGGACATTCTTTAATTATTATCGTTGTTCCGATAGTTCGCATTTGCAAATGGACCTGCATGGGCCACCAATAAAACCTGTCACGCCCCGCTTCCCAGAAATGTGGAGGCGAGACGTGAGAAGGTCCGCTCAGACTTGAAGCTGTGAAACTCCAAGTCTGATAAGCGTATAAATTATCATATGGCAGGTCCTTGCAACGCGGAACGAAACAACAATAATAATAAAGGAAAGAGACAAAAGAGAAATCTCTGAATATCCATTGAATGAATTACAATATCACAGAAAAGCCACCAGGCTAAAAGGAAAAGAGTCTAAGGCCCAAACATGGCCAACAAGGTATAACATACATACAAAGGTGCCACGCACCAACAACTAACAGCAAACCTAAACAAAGAAGTGAACACGAGCGGTCTTCAAGACAGGCCCCTGGTGTCCACTCACCACCACAGCAAATATCAGCAACAGCAACACCATATTCCCTGCAACAAAACTCTGGCTCTGGGTCTAACATGTGTCACCCAAAAGAGAGAGGGGCACATGTCAGCAAGTCTGGAAAGACTTGTGCAAGGAAACTGAAATAAAGGTAAACTAGCAACCTAGCAGTTATAGTATGATGCATGGCATGGCAAGTATAGTATGGAGGTGACAAGTAAAGTACGAGTAGCAAGTAACAAGTATGTCATGGATAACAAGTTTTTACAAGTAAAACACGGACAAGTACAAGTGGTAAGTGTGACAAGTATTGTCAAGTAACAACAAGTACAAGGGATCACCCACACATGGATGCCCTATTGCCCGCAGGCTGTATTCAAGTGTCAAGTACAAGGGATCACTCAACGAGTGCCCTTTGCCCGCAGGATGTGTTCAAGTGCCAAGTACAAGGGATCACTCAGCGAGTGCCCTTTGCCCGCAGGCTGTGTTGAACTCGTCTTCTGGAACACGAGCCAGAAAGTGGATTTAACAAGTGTGGCGTAGGGGTGCACCTAGCCGGAACAAGTAACACTAGTATGTAGCAAAGCTACGCAATCACGATGAGTATTCAAGCATGCAATGACATGAGCAGTTAATTCGCGTACCGTTAATTGTAATTAAACATGGCAGGCAAAATGCAATGACATGAACAGATATTCGCGTACCGTTTATTTAAATGAAACATGACAGGCAAAATGCAATGACATGAACAGATATTCACGTACCGTTTATTTAAATGAAACATGACAGGCAAAATGCAATAGCAGTTAAGGATGCATGGATGACATGAACATTTGATACGCGTACCGTTTAATTGGAAAGTAAACGTGACATACAAGCATGATGAGGGTGACGGACCAAGCTTCGTTGTCAAGCTAGGTCAAAGGCGTCTAAACGGCTATCCTTTCACCGTCTAGTCTCTTTTACGCTAAAGCAAGGTAAATGGCCTAAAACATGGCCCAAATCAAGAGATGCAAGTTTCACTTGCCTGGCACCGAGGAGAACGATCAACGAAGGCACATCACACAAATTTGTTATCTACGGGAATGGATCACCGTGAAGAAGCGGAGGAACGACGCCGAGAACCACGGCGACGGAAGAACGATCCGGCTCAGATCTGGAAATGGGGGAAAACCTGGAGAAATGGGTTTGGATGAGGCTTTTGGGGATTTGATGAGGGTTTGAGGTTGAGGAGAGGTAGGATATGTGAAATGAGGGTTTGGATGATGATGGATGAGCTTGGGATGAAGGATCAATGGTTTGGGGAAGAAGGGGGCTCAATGGGGGAGAAATTAGGGTTTTGGGTCGTGAGGGAGGAGAAGAAAACGTTTGGAGGGGTATTTATAGGGTTTGATGGCGGCTAGGGCAAAACTAGGGTTTCCTGCACTGCTTAGTCGGTCAAAGAACAACTGTTGACCGACTAGTTTGAGAACTAGTCGGTCGGTTGACCAACGCAGACCGACTAAGTGTAAACAGTAACTCCAGTCAAAAACCTGAACTAAGAGTTAGTCGGTCTGAGTACAAAACTTGACCGACTAGTTTGATAACTAGTCGGTCGAAAGATGAACTTAGACCGACTAAGAAGGAACAGTAACTTAGGGGAAATTAATCAAAGGAACTAGTCGGTTGAAGAACAAGTTCTGACCGACTAGTTTCACATCTAGTCGGTCGGTGGTTGTTCTTAGACCGACTAACGATAAACAGTAACTCCTGAATAATTGATTGAATGAACTAGTCGGTTCCAGTTGATTTCCTGACCGACTAGTTTGGAAACTAGTCGGTCGGTTGATCTTCTTGAACCAACTAACGTGCACGAAAAGTCTCGAAATGGAGCGCGAAGGTCCGGGATGAATTCTAAGGTTTCTAGGATCAACCTATCGCTAAGATATGATCGATATGAAGCTCGTCACGAGTGACTTACTCCGAGTTCAATGATTCTAAGGAAGAAGCTAGAAGATCACATCAAAAGGAATGAAAACGAAAGCTAGGAAATCTCAACGAGATGAATGAAAGCGAGAACTATGGAAATGGAAACCACACAAGGAGAGAATCCACCATCACAAGCAAAACACACTGATAATCCAATCATACAAAAACCAGTCGTTACAATAGAGCCCTGCAATCAGAAGCTTGAGGTATAGAGCCATGTGGGTAGACACTAGAGTGTTGATTGAGTAAGAATGTGTGTACACATCTAGGTGTGCATGTATGTGTACCTATGCGTCTATATCTCTATATGTGTTGAATATGGATTGTCGAGCATATTGAGATGATATACTCATGTGCATATGACTATGTGTGTTAATAAATGGTTAACTTATGAATAGTGTGTAGAGTTGAGTTATATACTTAATTGAGGTGTAGGTAGTGTATAGATGTACGATGTAGTGGCTATATACTGTATGTAATGTATGCACATGTAGAGTGCACAGATGCATGCGTGGATCTTTGGGTTGCACCCATGTATGTGTGGATATGTCTTAAGAGTATTAGTGTCATATGTTGATACATGAGATGAGTATATGATACGTGTATGGCTGTAAGCTAGTACGCTTACACCTGTGTATGGATGCGTATATTTTTGTATGGTTATCTATGTGTATTGATATTGATATAGTATACCTTGTGTGATGACACATCTGTGAATGTTGGATGGATACTAGGAGGCATACCTGATTGCATATTTGAGTATAGTGGTGCATGTGTATATGTGTTAATATATGGTAGCATATGAGCAATATGTATCATAGAACCATATAGTAGATTGAGCTCTAGGCGATGTATAGATATGTTATGCCGTCTGTATTTGTAGTATGTGGTATATATATGTATATGCTGCTTGTGTAGATCCATGTGCGGATCCTTGTGTTCCACTCAAGTATGAGTGGGCATGCCCTAGGTGTATTAAAGTTGTGTTATATATATATATATATATATATATATATATATATATATATATATATATATATATATATATATATCTGGAAGATGTATATGGTTGTATATATGGTCGTAAGTGAATACGCTTACCCGTAAGTGGATGGATGTACCATCATATGGATACTTGTGTATATTGATATGTATGACGACACATATGTGTATGTATGTACGTATGTATGTATGTATGATGTATGCTTATGTGTTTATCAGTAAATCTACTAATTTCCCCGAGACGGTTGGGTGGAGTTGGTAAGGCGCCAGTTAACCCATCAGGCCAGAGACTGGTGGGAGGCCTAAGAGAGGTGACTGAAGGGGAACATTGCTTGGGAGACTTTTTGGGAGTTGTTGAGGCTAAGTTCCATATAGAGGCGGTGAATGACGAGTTGAGGCAGAAATTTGAGCACTTGACTCAGAGTAGGCGGATGGTGGATGAGACGCAGAGTTCTCATTACTGAGCAATCATGCACCAGAGCTCGTAGCAACGAATGCCACCAGAGCTAGGCACCTTCGCATGGGGCTAGATGTAGAGTTCCGGACGACCATGTCTACTTAGGAGTTGCTGACTCATGAGGCCGTGTTGCAGGCAGTTAGATGGCATGAGACTCACTTACAGAGCCTGGGGAGATTACCGGCTAGTAACAGATGACCTGTCACTCAGCAGAGGACTGTACCTAGGCCAGTTCAACAGGTGACATTCAAGCGGCCGGGAGCTCCACCTTTGAGGTCTTCATGTTTTAGGTGTGGGAAGCCGGGACACATGGAGAGAGACTGTCGAGTTCAGCTTGGCAGGTGTTTTACCCGTGGAGAGCCGGATCACATTAGCAGATATTACCCACGGCTGGGTGATGCTCCAGTACCATTGGCATCAGCAGCGGTTCGACCCATCCAGCAGATGCCTCTTCCGCCACCGCCGTAGCGGTTTGCCCTTCTGGCACCACCAGGACCGAGACCGACCGTGCTGAGAGAACCACCACCTCCTCCTCAGCAGCGACGAGGGTACCAGGGGTAGTTCCTCCGTCGAGGTGGCAGTAGTTCACCATGACTCCATTGGGGACTCTGGAGGGTTCTAGTCGGGTGATCACTGGTATTGTTAGAGTAGCATCCTACCCTGCATTGTCTCTATTTGATTCTGGAGAGTCACATTGCTTTCTGTCTAAGAAATTTGTGACTCAGCACTCTATTGTGGTTGACTCTTTTGCTGCTAGTTGGAATATTCACAATGGGAATGGGATCATTTGTACTGTTTCTAGGATACAGAACTGTCCGGTTGAGATAGGGGGACGAGAGTTGTATGCAGACTTTTTAGTGATTGAGTTGCCTGACTATGAGGCAATGTTTGGGATGGATTGGTTAAGAATATTCTATGCTAATATAGGATGCAGACTAAGGTGAGTAGTTTTCCGGATCCCTGACCATCTGGAGTTTGAGATTCGAGATGGGAGTAGTGAGCTTGAGCCTTTGAAGCTTCGAGCAACGGTCGTGGAGTATTTGGACATGGATGCAGAGCCAGGGTTACCGAGGGTTGTTGAAGAGTTCCTTGACATTTTCCCAGATGATATATTCAGACTTCCCCCAGATAGGTCCTTGGAGTTTACTATTGATTTGGTTTTGGGCACTCAACCGATAGCAAAGGCTCTATACCGTATGGCCCCGCCAGAGTTAGCCAAGCTTCGCAATCAGTTGACTGATTTATCAGACGGGGGAGTGATTCGTCCAAGTGTGCTACCGTTGGGAGCGCCAGTATTGCTCGTGAATAAAAAGGATGGATCCCGGAGGATGTGTATTGATTACAGTGAATTGAATAAGGTGACAGTGAAGGATAAGTATCATCTTCCCCGGATCGATGATATCTTTGATCAGCTCGATGGATCCCGGGTGTATTCGAAGCTGGACTTGCGGAGTGGGTATTACCAAGTGACCTTCACGTGTATGGGTGTGTACCCAAGCATGGGTAGGTGTATACCCGGTTAGGTGTATGACTATTTGATATATGTGTAAGTGTATGCACATAAGTATGCTTTGCTTTTGTTATAGTATATGTATGCATGTGGTATAGTGACCTTAGTGTCCAAGTCTGTCCATTCTTAAGTTAACCCTTAGTTTGGAAAGTCCGAGGACGGACTTGATTTTTAAGGTGTGTAGAATATAATTGCCCATAGTGCCATATTTGTAGGGCCTATATTTTTGTGTGAAAATAGAGTGTAAATCTGTGTACTATGTATTGTGTATATGCTTGTATAAAAGTGAGTACATATTTGCGTGTCCTTTATATGGTTGATTGTGCATGTAATGTGTGCAGTGAACTATGAAGTGGTATAGTAATATTGTATGACTGTGTGGAGTAGTACTAGTAATTAGACTTACTATTATTCTTGTAAGTGTTATTAATGATGCTAATGGTGTATTCTTATTGGTTGTTTGCATGGTTGCCCATGAATGCTTATTGAATGCTTATTGAATGCTTATGTATTAGTAATATAATGTGTTTAGTAATGTGGATGTAGTATACATGAATGAATGGCGAGGTGATGCATGGATATGTGATGCGTGAATGTGGTTTTATGATGGTATGTGTATGTGTGTGAATGGGTGTGTATGATTGGTGTAGAGGGGCCAGTGTAAAAAGGGGTTATGGTTAGTGGCATTCTTGTAACTAATGGGGAGTGTGTACGCATAATAGAAGAGTGTGAGAAGTAATGGCTTACTTGTAATTAAGTGTGGGTGTGCGTAAGGTAAGGTAACATGTGGAAGGAATGGCATGCTTGTAATTAAGGGAGAAAGTTGGAGGGCAATTGTGAAAGAATATGAGTAATGGAAAATTTGTAAATAAGAGGAACTTTGGGAAAAATATCTTCAATTAAATTATTATTCCATCCCTCTCCTACATTCTACACTCTTCTCTTCTCTTCTCTTTTCTTTCTTTTATTTGGTGAAATGGCAAACTTGTAAATATGAGATTCTTGAATCTTCTACTCTCTTCTCCCAACTCTTTTCTTTACTAAACTCTTCTAAAAATATCTCTCTCTCCCCCTCATTACCATGCTTGGCCGAAATTTTAAAGGAAGAGGAAAATAAAAAAGGAAGGTAGAGAAAGGGAAAGAGAAAGAGAAAGGAAAGAAGAAGAAAGAAGAGAAAGAAATGAAAAAAACCAAGGCAAGGAGAAAAAGAAGGAAGACGGAGAAGGGCTTGAAGAATGAGGAGCCATAGGGATTTGGGCTACCCCTTGTCTCTCATCACCCCTAAGATAGGATTCCATCTCCAACTAAGTGTTAGTGTACGTTAAGCATGAAGAAATTAAGTTAATCTTAGTTTAATGGCATTAGCTTTCATTTTTGATGTTGTTGAAATTCGGGACAGATTTACATGCTTATTGATTTGCTCATTTCTCCTAATAGAGACCTGAGGTTGCTATGGAATTTTTATGAGTATTGTACTTTTATCTACAACATCCTTGATGAGAACTTTTGTTAATTCAGGTTGCAAATAAGGGTAAATATTCCGTCTTTGCAGTACGTCTGATTTTTACCCAGTCTGGACACAGTTTGGCAGAACATAGATCAGTCACTGCACACTACATAAAAATTGGTGATCTTGGTCTCGTTAGAAAGATAACAACTTTTTCTTCAACTTTCTCCAAGGACACATTTTCGAGATTCTAGCTGCAACATGACTTAAAATAGCAATCTTTACAGCCCTTAGAATCTGTCTGAGTTTGTGCGGTTATGCGCGATGAGCAATTCTGAGTTTGAACGGTTGTGCGCGGTGAGAAATTCTGAGTTTGAGCGGTTGTGTACAGTGGGCAATTCTGAGTTTGAGCGGTTGTGCGCGGTAAGCAATTTTGGGTTTGAGCGGCTGTGCGTGGTGAGCAATTCTGAGTTTTATCTAGTCTGGACACGGTTTGGCAACACAGAGATCAGTCCCAGCACACTCCATAGAAATTAGTGTTCTTGGTTTCGTTAAAAAGATAACGACCTGTTCTACAACTTTCACCAAGGTCATGTTTTCGAGATTCTAACTGTAACATGTCTTAAATTTGCAATCTTTACAACTCTTAGAATCTGTCTGAAAAACAGTTATGATAGGACTCACCAAACAATTCACTATAAATCACATAGTGGGAATGTCCTCTCGAAAGTTTATCAGTGAATCCGTAACACATATGTCTACAACTCTTAAGAGAGGAAAAATTTATGTTTAATACAAATATTTGGAGCATTATGCCTCTGTTTGGGACTGTTATTTCCAGAAACTGGGTTGCATGAATTTGTTTTTTTGTATTCAATTATGGATCTCCATGTTTTGTGGCTTCAATATATGATTGTTATATGATGCATGAGTTGTTTATTTGGCCACCTTATGTTTCATAGAGTGTTAATTTTCATTTATGTTTAATGTCTTGGTGATTTAATTGTTGATAACAATGTTGGCTTTCAAGTGGCATTGATGTTGGAATAAGAAAACAAGTTTGGATATGATCATACTTGGAACACGATGGGTGGAGTGCACATGCATGGACAAAGTGCCGCAGTAGGAGGCAGGAGAATTCGCCGTTGCCCACCTCTTGATCCATTAGGTGACTCCACATTGATAACGAAGTAGTCATGATACACTTGCACGTCGGCTCATTCATGGGATCCCATTGCATTGTATTGCATTGCATTTCATAGCAATTACATTGTGTTTCATATGAATCATGGAATCATTGAGCATTATGTGTGACTTGTGGTTATAGATGTGATTGTTACCTTATATGTATGATTGTTGCCATGAATGCATGAATTGCTGAAACATGTGTATGTTGGAAATGAGGTTGAAAATGCTATTTGATGTTGTGGGAGATGAATGGGTGAGATGGGTTCCATGACACTAGTTTCAATTATTTTACTATTAACACTTAGTTGCTCATTATAAATGTTTCATTATAAATGTTGTACTTGTTACTTGTTGCCTCTTGTACATTATGCTACTATGTACACCTTGCCTGTTGCACGTGCACGCTCCCACATGTTCATAACTATAGTTGTTACTTCCCTTACTGCAATAGATGTTTATGCCATGTCATACACTCTGCCTGCTCACGTGCACCTTTTCCACACTTCATGTAAGGGCTGGTTAGGGTATGGTATTCCTACTGGGTCACACTTTGACGTGCCCCACCGTTGACTTTTAAGGTGTTGGTGTTGGAATTGGTTGGTGACTATAAGGAAGAGTAATGGAGTTCTATGGACTAGTTAGGTTGGGGGTGGCGAGGGGAGGGAAGAGGGTGTTTGTACTTTTGGGGGTTCGTTTGGGTAGTGACGAGATGATAATGATGGATGTATATACAGATGGATGATGTATAAGAAATCAGACTTTTCTCTGGGTTTAGTTGTTGTACACTTTCCCTCTGTGTTGTTTCTTTCGGTGTTTATGTTGTTGGTTGTTTAGTCGTGCTTTGGAAACATTACAAGTACTATCCTAGCAGTGCACAGTGGACCTGCTTTGGGTTTTCTTTTTCTATTTCCCTTCGTAACACTCGCTGCTCTGGGATCACTTGGGTCGGATTCATACTTCCCGGATATCTTGGGGAGCGGGGTGTTACCAAAGAAATCACAGTCGACTGTTGCACTGTGTCAGAGGGTAGGTGAGAATTCAAATGGTAACTTATCACGTAGGACAGTCGACTGATGAAGAAATGACAGACACCTGTAAACCTAACAGGCGACTGAAAACCCTTATACAGGCGACTGGCCACAACATGAGTAAGCTGAGAAAACTCAGAAAGTTTTAGGAAGACAGGACGTGAAACTGATGTGGAACTCACAGGACCTTGTGCCATGGGCAGGCGATTGTGAAACCAACATCAATCGTCTGTCACTACTAAGTGAAACTTTCTAGAGAGCAGAGTTGCAGAGAAAGAATAGGCAGGCGACTGTTGAAGCATTAACAGTCGACTGTGCCTTGGACATGCGACTGTTAATCCAACATCAGTCGTCTGACCGTATGAAGAAGAAAATGACCTTTGGGCAGGAGAGATACAGGCGATTGACTAACAAATCACAGGCGCCTGTAGTTTGGATACGCCTTATCTTTTGTACTGCAGTCTCCTGGTTAGAGTTAAAGCTAAAAGCCCAAAAACCAATTGATAAAGTATGTGCATAACAGGCGACTGTAGAACAAATCACAGGCGACTGTTTGGTGACAGGCGCCTGTAAAAAATTTAGCAGTCGCCTGTTGAAATTCCAAAATGCACATGCTTGAGAAATGTGAATTGGATGTTTAGGAAATGTGATCTAATGATTTTCTTGGACAGAAATAAAGATGTGTATGTGTGTGCTCCAACATAGTTCTACTTCTAAGCTCTATATTAGAAGAGAATAAAAAGATTACATTTTGTAGAAGCCTCTCTTTTAACCAAAGAATGAGCTTGAAGTCTTCTAGGAGCTTCAATCACCTTCTTTCATCATCCAATCCACTTTTCATGCTTTGATTGATCCTTAGTGACATCCATTGCTAATTGATCTTCATGATATGCTTAGGTAATGGATTAACTGCAAATAGGAGATTAGTCACAAGTATTTATGTTTGCTTTTCATCAACATCAAGTAGGGAGAAGTCCAATACTCAACAGAGTCGACTTTTGGAATCCTAAAGGACAAGTTTAAGATATTGACATCTAAGCCGCACTATCCCTTCTCATGTCAGGTCGATACCGTCCTAGCATGCACTGTGTTGCATAATTATATCCAAGCAGCAGATCCACATGACCCGCAACTTCTTGAGGATGTAGATGTGATTGATGAGGATGGAGATGTTATCGATGAGCAAGATGACTCGATTATGGATCTGTCACAACAGGTGCCCATACGTGAACAAACCCAACAAAAGGGACCAATGGAAACTTCACATAGACCAAATAGCTTGGGAAATGTGGGTCGACTATTGTAAAATACATAATCATGGGAACACGCATGAACATGGTCTATGACATTTAGGTTGTGTTTTATGTATTTGAAATCCTTATTACATTTCCACTTATTTAAAGTTGTACTGCTTCTAATTTGACATTTTTATTGACGCATGGGATTTATGTGGTTGCAATTATTATGTATATATGCATTTATGGATTTGCCCTATTAAGTCATTCTTTTTGTAGGCATGTCTGGGGCATCTCAACGAAGTCAAGGGAGTGATCTGATGCCTCCATTGTATGACCCAACATTTGTGAACCAATGGGTAGACGACGAACGTCGTCATGAGACTTCGCCCTGTCGCCCGATTGCGCGTAGGATGGGAGAATTCCAGTATCATTCCCTGAGCAACCATGTTGGAGGCACAAGTATGCCGTTTGCACAATACCCACAGTATAGCATGCCCATGCACATGGGGAGTCCCCCCTGGATTTATGCAAATGCTACAAACGGGTGGGATGGTCCAGGGGGGATGGAGCTACTAAGTGGGTGGGATGGTCCAAGGGGGTGGGATGGTCCAGGGGTAAGGAGCTACCAAGGGCCTGTTCTGGTCGGTATGGGTGGAAACCCTCATTTTATAAGCCCGACTCAACAAAGTGCTTTCAACAGGACGTCACTGCAAAGCAGGAATGACCCGAATGTTGGGAATGATTCTTCAAGGAAGCTGAGTAGACGGGAAGAGTGGAGGATGCATTGGTTTCTAGCCCACAGAAAAAATGAAGCAGCCTGCACAGAAGATGCCGGGGAACAAAGTATGGCCGTGGGAGCATGATTTGGCCCTCATCCCTTTCCTTACGGAGCAGGCAAGCCAAGGATTGAAAGCAGATAAGACTTTCAAAGCGGCTTCCTTCAATGCTGCGCTGCACACATCAATTCAAAATTCGGCATGGCATACACTAGCCAAAATGTGCGCAATCATATGAAAGGACTGCGGATGCGGCTCGTCGATGTGTCAACGTGCCTCCAGTTAAGTGGAGTAGGGTGGTGTGAAGATAGGAAGATGATATTAATGGAGCCTGAAACGTAAGCAACCTAGGCATCGGTAATAAATTCAACTTTTACGCAAACATACATTATCGTCTATGACATTTATTACCTCAATAATAACCCTTGGTGTATTCATGAGGCACACCCTAGATCTAAATACTATATTAATAAACCCATACTGTGGTTTGAGGATCTTCAATTGATTATAGGCGATGACGGAGCAATGGGTGATGGTAGGAAGGATGTTTTCGAAAACTTTTGCGGTCCATTCACAGAAGGCGATGGTGATCAGGCAACTTCTTCGCCAGATGATCATGAATCAACAGACAACGATGTCCCACAGAACATCCCAATGTCTACCTCTCCAGTTCCTGTCCTAGTGGGTCCTAGCCATGCTACCCCTCCATCGTTGGGTAAAAAGAAAATGCGAACTTGCTGACAACAACGAATACAATGTCTTTGTTGATAAGCTCATTTAGGTTGCCGATGCCATACGGATCTCACACGCCCACTGGACTGTGGAGCTTGGTAAGAGTGTTTATGTACTCACAGAGTATCCCATAGCTAAGTTGGAAAATTTGTATGAAATGCTGATCGACGTCGAGAAGGATGGGAGGAAGTATTTGGGGATGCCAGAGTCGGTAAGGAAGAGATACATCAAGCGAAAAATCGAGGAAATTGAGCTTGACAGTGTGAAAGAGGAAGATGAAGGAGATGAGGGTAAATGGGGGAACTTATGAGATTGGTGTAATATATGGGGTAGGTGGATGATTAAGAGATGAGGAGGAAAACTTGTAATATGTCTAAGTCCCTTGCAATTGTATGGGTAGTTGGTGATGGTTTATACTTCTATTATTCTCGTCAATATATGCATCATGATTTTTCCCTTGCATGCCTGCTTCTATGTTTTTATGGCAATGAGTTGCCATTTGTGTATTATTACACAATGTCCATGCCATTTGTGTATCTGTTGCATGCCTGGGTGCATGTCAATAATGCTGCATGCTTGGATTTTTTGGCATTGAGATGACTTAGTTTTTCTTTCAAAATGTCCATGACATTTGTGTATCTGTTGCATGCCTGGCTGCATGTCAATAATGCTGCATGGTTGGATTTTTTAGCATTAACATGACTTGGGTTTTCTATCAAAATGACCATAATTATTGTGTATCTGTTGCATGCCTGGCTGTATGTCAATACTGCTGCATTCTTGTATTTTTTGGAATTGAGATGACTTGAGTTTTCTTTCAGAATGTCCATGTCATTTGTGTATCTATTGCATGCATGTCTGCATGTCCATAATGCTGCATGCTTGGATTTTTTGGCATTGAGATGACTTGGGTTTTCTTTCAGAATTTCCATGCCATTTGTGTAACTGTTGCATGCTTGGCTGCATGTCCATAATGCTGCATGCTTGGATTTTTTTGGTATTGAGATGACTTGGGTTTTCTTTCAGAATTTCCATGCCATTTGTGTATCTGTTGCATGCCTGGCTGCATATCAATAATGCTGCATGGTTAGGTTTTTTTGGCATTGAGATGACTTGGGTTTTCTTTCAGAATGTCCTTTATTATTGTGTATCTGTTGCATGCCTGACTGCATGTCAATACTGCTGCATTCTTGTATTTTTTGGCATTGAGATGACTTGGATTTTCTTTAAAAATGTCCATGCCATTTGTGTATCTGTTGCATGCCTGTCTGCATGTCCATAATGCTGCATGCTTGAATTTTTTGGCATTAAGATGACTTGGGTTTTCTTTCAGAATTTCCATGCCATTTGTGTATTTGTTGCATGCCTGGCTGCATGTCCATAATGCTGCATACTTGGATTTTTTGGCATTGAGATGACTTGGGTTTTCTTTTAGAATGTCCATAATTATTGTGTATCTGTTGCATGCCTGGCTGCATGTCCATACTGCTGCATTCTTGTATTTTTTGGCATTGAGATGACTTGAGTTTTCTTTCATAATGTCCATGCCATTTGTGTATCTGTTGCTGCCTGTCTGCATGTCCATAATACTGCATGCTTGGATTCTTTGGCATTGAGATGGCTTGGTTTTCTTTCAGAATTTCCATGCCATTTGTGTATTTGTTGCATGCCTGGCTGCATGTCCATAATGCTGCATGCTTGGATTTTTTTGGCATTGAGATGACTTGGGTTTTCTTTCAGAATGTCCATAATTATTATGTATCTGTTGCATGCCTGGCTACATGTCCATACTACTGCATTCTTGTATTTTTTGGCATTGAGATGGCTTGGGTTTTCTTTCAGAATGTCCATGCCATTTGTCTATCTGTTGCGTGCCTGGCTGCATGTCCATAATGCTGCATGCTTAGATTTTTTGGCCTTGAGATGACTTGGGTTTTATTTCAGAATGTCCATGCCATTTGTGTATCTGTGGCATGCCAGCGTGCTTGGCAGTATTACTGCATTCATGGATTTTTTCTCTCTAATTGCCCAATGATGAAAACATGAATGCGTTGAAATACATTCTTAATTTCCCAACTAATTGGAAGGCTAGCAGGATGGTTCTTATATTGTATATCGGTTTTATTATAGAATGTCCATGCCATTTCTGTCTCTGTGGCATGTCTTGCTGCATGGCTATATTGCTGCATTCTTGGATTTTTTTGGCAATGAGATAACCTGGGTTTTATTTTTGAGGGCTAGTTGGGAAAATGATAAATATAGAATTCCAACAACAACCTAGTTGGGGAAATGATAAATATAAATTCTTGATGGCTATAAAAATAGAATTTTTCATTCTATTTGATATGCTATATGTTGCAAGCCGGGGTGCATGTCAATATTGCTGCATTCTTGGAATTTTTTGGCATTGAGATGACTTGGGTTTTATTTCAAATGTCCATGCCATTTGCGTATCTGTTGCAAGCCTAGGTGCATGTCATTATTGCTGCATACTTGCATTTTTTGGCATTGAGATTACTTGGGTTTTCTTTCAGAATGTCCATGGTAGTTGTGTATCTGTTGCATGACTGGGTGCATTTCGATATTGCTTCATGCTTGGATTTTTTGGCTTTGACATGACTGTGGTTTTATTTAAGAATGTCAATTCGAGTTGTGTATCTGTAGCAAATCACGACCAAAATGGTGGAATCAGCTGCAATCCCCGCATTTTGCGGAGAAAATGAAAACCAAATGGAATCTCAAAATTGGCCTCAACGTTGGCACTTCCTTTCATTTCACCATTCTTGCAAAATATCGATGGCAGGTATAATTTTTTGGCAATGAGATGATGTGGGTTTTATTTTATAATGTCCACTCCATTTTTGTATCTGTGGCATGCATGTGTGCAGGGCAATAATGCTGCAAGATTGGATTTTTCGTCACATATATAACTTGTGGTTTACTTCATAATGTCCATGTCATTTGTGTCTCTGTTGCATGCCTGGGTGCATGGAAATAGTAATTAAAGGTGGGATTTTTTTGGCATTGAGTTCAGTTGGGTTTTATTTGAGGATGTCCAAGCCATTGCTGTATATGTGGCATAGCTGTGTGCATGACAATAATGCTGCATGCTTGGATTTTTTGGCATTGAGATAACTTTGGTTTTATTTCAGAATGGACATGCCATTTGTGTATATGTGGTATGCTTGGGTGCTGACGTGCGTTTATATTTCATATATTCACGCACGTTTTCTTTTGTGTTTCTCCGTGTTTTTCCGCCGTCTCTTATTCATTTTCGTGTATTTTCCCGTTTTCTTTCACTTTTCTTTGTTTTTCCATGATTGCAGGGGATTGACCACGTAGGGGACGTTTAACGATGATATCCCAAGTCCCCGGAGCAACGGGAGAAGTCACGCGTGATCCAGGGGGTCAAACGCCAAAGGATTCATCTTTCAGCCCCTCACCCGGTCGGTTGGTCATCTCCAACCGATCGGGTGATGCACGCGTGCAGCACCCGGTCTCTGCCGCAGCTCACAAAGAAGTCACCTGACCGGTTTGTAGACCGGTTCAGCGGGGGCTGTTCTCTGTTTTCTCGAAGCAAAACACCAACCGATCGGGTGACTCTCAGCCGATCGGTTCACCTGTAGCTGAAGAAGAAGAGCTGAAGACACGGACGTCAAACCGATCGATTCACCCGACTGCTTCAAGATCCAACCGGTCACTCAAGAACTCACCCGACCGGTTCATGTGATCGGGTGAAAGCTCGCCGTTTTCTGTTATTAATTTGTAACGGATCAACCGATCGGTTGACTTGTCAACCGATCGGTTGATGCGAAGGTCTATAAATAGAACCCCTAGGGTTCCAGAAACGAGAGCTGTTATTTTTCTACTGTTTTATTTCCTTGTGACGGCTGTAATTGTTACTCTTTTGTAAGTTTTCAGATCTTTCTAAAATTTTAGTATTGTCTTTATTACTCTATTACTTCCGCATTGCAATTGTCCGATTATGATTCCAACGGTTAAATTTCATTTAGATCGCTTTTTCATGAATTTTTGTGAGTAGTTCCCAAATCTAGGATTTTGGTAGAAACCCCTTCGGGGGCTCTTCCCGATGCGTCCATAGGGTTAGGAAATCGATAGGGAGTAGGAATCTAACGGTTACGCGGGGTGTTTCATTGTCGTCGGCGGGAAAAAGACCGCCTTTGACCGTTGGGCCAAGGGGGAATAAACTTGGCGGTTGACTCCCTAGCCATAGCTCACACCCTTAGCGTAGACGCTGAATCCTAGCACGCGGGAGCGGCAGGATGAGACGTTGGGAGATATCGTTGCGGGCTTAGTGCTCCCGGGGTCGATCAGTGTTAATGGACACGGGAGTGCCCACTGATCGAATCCGGGAAGTCCGGTGTATCATCCTGGGCACCGACCGGAATATCGGGCCCATGGGACGCCGGTACCACTTCCAGATTCAACGTCTCACCATTAGACCCTAATCCCGATCGCTATCCATACCCGTAGGCCGTATCGGCGAAAGTCTCTCGTCGGGTTGGAAACCAAAGTCCCGGGTTTTCTTTCTTGTTGTTCATACCCATTTATTTCCTTTCGTGACAACCATTCACCGATTCGGGCTAGCTCGCCCCTCGGGGTGATTTTGGTCCTACCTGACCCAAGCACAACCTCGCCTCCCTGAGTTCGATATTCCCGCACCCTACACTAACCGTGAAACTTGCGGTAAACGACACCGCGCCGCCGTGACTCGAGCGGGGCGCCGGTCAAGTTTATGGCGCCGTTGCCGGGAGGCAACGTGCTTGTTATTTTAGGATCTCTTGAACCATCGTGTCTAGCTCATATCCCTACCTCACGATAATTTTCGCTCTCTCTACACTTTTAGATTTCACTTGGATATACTGTGGATAGTAATTGTATAAAGCTAACTGACTGGATCGCCGTGCTTCCATCGCAACTTGCAGTTCTCGTTTATGCAACCTGTGCTTTTGACGTGTTTGCCACTTGTGCAGTTCTCTCTCTCTCCTTTCGTATAAGATCCCGGGCCCACGGCAAAGATGTTGCATGCAGTTTCAGGAGACATCTGGGATCACTCTCACCATATCCGCTGTTTGGCGCAGAGCTTAGCAGAATCACTGAATACTTCGAATATACTATCCCTCCTGTCTGCCGCCGTGGAAGGCCAGAGATATCGAGATGTGCAGGAGCACCTTGCCATGGCAACTCCCTTTCCCCACGGAGAAATGGCGTATATCGACAACCATGGTCTCGAATGTGAAGAGGAAGAGTTAACCGCAGAGTTGTGTCAGGAGAGCCACCCGACCAGGTTTGGAGGCGACGCTGAATAGGAATCAATCTATCCCTTGCAGACTTCTATTGAGCGTCCCCGGTCTTTGGACAATGGAGAAGCTGGAAACGGTTGCGGAGAATCGTCGATGACTGAAACCTGTTTTCACCTACAAGCCTTCTTACCGGATAATTATGATGAGCTCGGAAGAAACCCGGTGCATCCCTCGATCGTTCCCACTATACCCTGCGAAATTTCGCCGTGCGGAGCCACGGCCGAGGGTGAGATTCCGGATGCTGGCTTCAGTGAAATCCACGAAGAACTCCTTTCCCTTGAGGATGCTCAGCTTGAAAAGTATGCGTCAGGGCCCCAAGAAGTTGAGATGAAAGAATTACCGCCGGGGCTGAAATATGAATATTTGGGAGCAGGCTCGACCCTTCCGGTTATAGTCAACTCTTCACTGCCCGAAGACCAAATGACCAAACTTCTTGGAGTTCTAAAAAGGTTTAAAGGAGTTTTCGGATATGCAATTGAGGATTTAAAAGGGGTTAGCTTAGGCCTCTGCTCATACAGAATTCTGCTTGAAGATGAGCAAGCCTCCTCGATTGAGCCACAGCGGAGGTTAAATCCCATAATGATGGAAGTTGTGAAGAAAGAGATTGTTAGGCTTCTACATGCCGGTATTATATACCCTATCTCCGATAGTCGCTGGGTTAGCCCGGTGCACGTTGTACCCAAGAAAGGAGGGATGACGGTGGATCGCAATGAAAAGAACGAGCTTGTACCAACGAGGACCGTCACGGGGTACAGGATGTGCATTGACTATAGAAAGCTGAACAAGGCTACAAGGAAGGATCATTACCCCCTCCCCTTTATTGACCAGATGCTCGAGAGGCTGGCGAAGCATAATTATTTCTGTTTCATGGACGGATATTCAGGATTTCTTCAAATCCCTATTCATAACGATGACCAGGAGAAGACGACTTTCACTTGCCCGTTCGGGACGTATGCCTATAGAAGAATGCCGTTCGGACTATGTAACGCCCTTGCTACATTCCAAAGACTCATGTCCGCTATCTTCTCCGACTACTCCCAAGACATCATGGAGGTTTTCATGGACGACTTCTCAGTCTACGGAACTAAATTTGACTCGTGCCTCAGTAATCTCACTAAGGTCCTGGAGAGATGTCAGGAAAAGGGACTAGTCCTAAACTGGGAGAAGTGTCACTTCATGGTCCAAGAGGGAGTTGTGCTGGGACACATCATCTCTTCGAGGGGAATCGAGGTTGATAAGGCTAAAGTCGAAGTGATTGAAAAGCTTCCACCACCGCACAATCTTCGAGGAGTCCGTGGTTTCTTAGGACACACGGGATTTTATCGCCGTTTCATAAAAGACTTCTCGAAGATTTCCAGGCCTCTGACCCAGCTCCTCGTGAAGGACGCACCTTTCGTCTTCAGCGAGGAGTGTATGGAGGCCTTCCGCACTTTGAAGCAAGCATTGATTTCCGCACCCATAATACAGCCACCAAACTGGAAACTCCCCTTTGAGCTGATGTGTGACGCTAGTGATTATGCGGTTGGTGCCGTCCTAGGGCAGAGGAAAGATAAAAATCTTCATGTCATATATTATACGAGCAAAACCCTTGATGCCGCCCAAAGAAATTATACTACCACGGAAAAGGAATTGCTCGCGGTGATCTACGCCATGGATAAGTTCCGACAATATCTCGTTGGCGCCAAGGTGATCGTACACACGGATCACGCGGCTCTTAAATACCTATTGAACAAGAAGGAAGCCAAGCCACGACTCATTAAATGGATTCTCCTCCTCCAGGAGTTTGACCTGGAAATCAGAGACAAGAAGGGGGCGGAGAATGTTGTTGCCGATCACCTGTCCAGGATGCCCACTCTCGATTTAAGTGCTACACCGATCGATGATTCACTCCCTGACGAGCATCTCTTCTCTGTCTCTTCCTCCTGGACCCCCTGGTACGCCGACATCGCAAATTATCTGGCTTGTGCCATCGTTCCCCACAATGTGAGCTTTCAGCAGAAGAAGAAATTTTTCCATGAGGTCCGCAAATTCTATTGGGATAACCCCCACCTATACAAAACCTGCAATGATGGGGTGATATGAAGATGCATCCCTGAAACTGAGGCGACTTCAATCATTTCCCACTGCCACGGGCAGCAATGTGGAGGGCACGCGAGCACCTACAAGACCACCGCAAAAATTCTCCAAAGCGGATTTTACTGGCCTACACTCTTCAAGGACACACATGTTTATGTCCAAGCCTGCGATAGATGTCAAAGAGCTGGGAATATCTCCAAAAGAAATGAGATGCCTTAACACTACATCCTGGAGATAGAAATCTTCGATGTATGGGGAGTGGACTTCATGGGACCGTTCCCTTCTTCCTCGGGGAACCAGTATATCGTGGTGGCCGTAGACTACGTGTCGAAATGGGTTGAAGCAGTGGCCAGTCCAACCAATGACTCCAGAGTGGTGGCCAAGTTCTTTAAAAGCAACATCTTCCCGCGGTTCGGTGTGCCTCGTGTCCTGATCAGTGACGGAGGGAGCCACTTTATAGAGAAGAAATTTGAGGCGTGCCTACCACCCGCAAACCAGCGGTCAGGCGGAAGTCTCTAACCGAGAGATTAAAAGCATACTAGAAAAGACAGTGGCCAATTCCAGGAAGGACTGGTCATCAAAGCTCCCTGACGCGCTTTGGGCTTACAGGACGGCATTTAAAACTCCTATCGGCACTACTCCCTACCTGCTCGTCTACGGGAAAGCTTGCCATCTTCCTGTGGAATTGGAACATAAGGCATATTGGGCGGTTAAGAATCTGAACTTCGACACCAAGAAGGTAGGGGTGCACCGGCAGCTACAACTCAACGAACTCGACGAAATCCGGCTCAATGCCTATGAGAACGCCAAGATCTACAAGGAGAAGCTGAAGCGGTGGCACGATAAGCGAATCTTAAAAAGGGAATTCAAAGAAGGGGACTTAGTTCTCCTGTTCAACTCACGGCTGAAGCTCTTTCCTGGGAAACTCAAGTCAAGATGGTCGGGACCGTTCCGCGTCACCAAGGTTTTCCCGCATGGGGCTATCGAGATAATGGGAAGGGATGAGCCGTTTAAAGTAAACAGGCAGC
Source organism: Scilla litardierei (assembly GCA_030789695.1). Lineage (NCBI taxonomy): Eukaryota > Viridiplantae > Streptophyta > Magnoliopsida > Asparagales > Asparagaceae > Scilla > Scilla litardierei. The sequence goes on from CM061139.1 coordinate 50,385,895, forward strand.
GTCTGAAACACTATGCAGTAGGAGAACCAGAATTCTCTCCGGTCGGATCCCCCACGAGCGACAACTCTTCCTCTAACCCTCCGGATCCTAATTGACCACCGCTGCGGGCGTCGAGCCAACGACGTTAAACAAGTGCGCTTCATGGGAGGCAACCCATGTTCTAAACTTATGCTTCGTTTTGTAGTATTTTTTCCACTTTATTTTTCTCTATTTTTATAAATAAATCCAGCCGAATCTACTTCTATGAAGGAACTCAGGCATTTCTTGGGGTTTGCAGAAAACAAGGCCTCAACCGATCGGGTGGGTTCCCACACGATCGGTTGGGATGTGTCAGATACAAACCAAGAACTGTGCCCGAATGAACCGATCGGTTGAAAAAATGAGGAGACCGGGTGACAGACCGGGTGAGCTGGGGAGAACTCTCGGGAAATTCTTGGGGAAAACCACCCGATCGGTTGAGTTCGAACGCGATCGGTTGAAGCAACCGGGTGAGCAGCCCTAAATTCTCGGGAAAAACTTGGTAAGCGGCCAACCGATCGGTTGACATTTCAACCGACCGGTTCACCTGTAGCTGTTGACCGACTAGAACTTTCGAAATTTGGCTACCCGATCGGGTGGGTTCCCACCCGATCGGTTCACTTTCGCCCCTATAAATAACCTTGACACACGGCGGCGGCCGCCCGACCTCAGAAAACCCCCTTCACGCGATTTCACACCCTCCAGCTGTGGAATCGACTTTCTCGACCCCACATACTGTCCCTAAACCCTCATCCCCACTCGCTCCCATACTTCCCCACCTCCGCCACCTCACCATCGTCGACATTCCATCATCAAAACCCCCAAACCCTAACCCTAGCCCCAAAATTTTCAAAATTCTGTTCTTGTCGGATCAACGAGCGGCGGCTTCCAGGATTGTTTCCTCCTACTATGTGAAACCCTCGGGCGCTCGATCTTGCTACATCGATGGGTAACATTCTTCCACTCTGCACATCTTCAACTTTATCTGTAATATCCTAAATTGGTGTGGTATCTGCTTCATTTGCCCTATATTCATCTTAAGTTCGCCACCCACATAGCCGCCATGTCTAAGAAAGGGAAAGAGATTGCATCATCTTCGCGCCGTGATCCGCTCCACGGCCCCTTTTCCCCCTCTTTCCTTGGCATAAACCCTTCTACGGAAGAGCAGTCTGACCGTTTGCGAGCACTGCTTCATCGTCCGATGAGACCTACACTCTTCGCCGATCGCCCCACACTCGAAGCTCTAGGGCTTTCGAACGGCGTCGCCAGAGTTTTCAACTGTATCAGGTGCCATACCCTCTCTCACATCCATGCTCACACACACAGAAATCTCACGCTTGAATTCCTCAGTTCCCTCGAGTTGTTTGATGGAGGTTTCTCCTTCCGCGCTTTCAATTATGACTTTTCTCTGGGTTTCATCGAGCTGAACAATATCCTTAATCTTCGTCACCCCGATCTTAATGCTGAACATTCCACCCACGATCGAACTGACATCTACTCACAATTTCGGGCTGATGGTGTTTGGCAACGATTCACCCGGTACACCACCTTTCCACCCGAGGCTCCTGCCTCCTATATTATTCACCCGTGTTACCGCCTCGCCCATTGCATCCTCGCCAACACTGTTTTCGCCCGCGTGGATGTGTCCACTGTATCTAGGGATGAGCTCTTCTTTCTCTATGCCATGTCTGATGACAGGATCCTTGGGCACGTCCCTATGCCCATAAACGCCGCTCATTGGATCGTCCACGAAATTTTCGCTGTTAGCCGCGCCACTTCTGGTTCCATCTGTTGTGGTAGGATGATCACTCTTATTGTCAGTTGTGTTCTGAGGGTACCTCCCGACCTCCCTATTTTGCCTGGGTGTAGCCGTATTGATCGCGATTACTTGATCGACATCAATATGCTCACTCCCTTCGGTGAAGACCGTGCTGTCTACCTCTACAGCCCCGCCTGCGAACCTTTCGCGATCCTGCCACCTTTGGCCCCTTTGCGGGTACCCTATACCCCGTCTCGTCTTCCTTGGGAATTTTACCCCGATCCTTGGTATTCTCCATTAGTGCATCTACCACCCTTGGATCCTCCCGATTGGCACCCAACTGTCGGCCCACCTAGTACGATCTTCTTCCACCACAGCCCACCGGTGCACATCGATCCTCCCGTGCTCCAACCTGTCGCCCTTCCTTCACCCATAGGCACACCCTCCTCCTCCTCCGAGGATTCTTTCATTCACTATTCCCCGCCCTCCTCCCCCTCCCCCTACCATTCCAGTACCAGCGAATCCGATTGACTCCCCCTTGCATATCTCTGCATTTCGTCGATCACATCATTTCGCTAGCACTTTCTGGTCTAGCTTGGGGGACGTCTATTTTGGTGTGCTGTCGTGTTTTATTTGTTTTTCTCATTTTTGTGTGTGAGCTTCTTTTTCATTTTTTCAGTGTCGTGCTTGTGTTTTTATTTTTATTTTCATTTTGTTTGATTTTGATTCTGACCTTTCTTTCTTTTTCAGTTTCATCTATGTGTTTTCCTGGTTTTCATTTCTTTTTGTGTCAGTGCGTATCCCCCCATCTTCATTGCCCTCCCGTACTCACTCATATTGCATTGAGGGCAATGCAAACTTCAGCTTGGGGGAGTCGCACTGTGTGCGTCGTTTGAGTCCTTCTTTTCGTTTATTTGAGTCGTTTTTCTCCGTGTTTTTTTTCTTTTTCTCTTTTCTTTTTTTAGCTCTTTCTCCTAGAGATGAATCCTATGATGAATCGCCACAAAGTCACACACACCTAGCATTGCATCGATAATCACACTCACTAACCCTAGGATTTCGAGTCCTCTTGCATTTCACGCATCGTGAGTCCACTTAGCTTTTTGTGAGTCGTGTGTCGTGACTAGCATTTGGTGTGCTTCTGCTTTGTGATTTTACTTTATATACCTGTCCAGGAATGACCCCTAGATTGTCATGCTCCGATTTGAATATGCGGTATTTGTTTCCACTTTATGCATGCTATATTTATATCGTATACTTCAATTCGTATGCGTCGGGATTCCACAACTAAGGACTAGGATAACCCATTTAGCCTATGCTCTATTTAGCGAGAATAGTTTCCTTTGTCCGAGTGTTTAGATTTCGACTTCTTTTTTGTTTTACTTGGTGCAAATCCCCTCGTCGTGTACCGTTCTCCCACTTGGGAGAGTACACATGTGTATAGCCTAAAACCCAAAAATCCAAAAAAAGGAGAAAAGAAAAGAAAAACCCAAAAAGAAAAGAAAAGAAAAATTGTGTATAGCCCAAAATCCAAAAAAAATACAAATGCCCAAAACCCAAAAAATTTCCGTGTGAATATTTTTTTTCATACTTGCCAAGAATAAAGGGAAGGCGAGAATTTGCACCGAGTGTTCTTCTCCACATCATCTCAACCCCCGTCGTTATCGAAAACACTTGGCTTAGGAACTTTTTAGCTAGTATCTAAGCTATAGTGTGGTGATTTCCTTAACCCTAGTTGTGGAGTCCCTGATGCATGATACGCTTCTATTCTCACTCTTCTCATGCATGCTTGAACTTATATTCGCCGCTTAATTCAATTCGGATCGATATTTTGGGTCATATCTTGGATTTGTGTATATCGAGCCTCATAGCACATCGTAGAAAGCATCACCATTTGCTAGCACACGACCACGCTCACTCGCGCTTCACTGCGTGGACCCACGACATTTATTTGGACTCGCTTTCCTAGGTTTAGTGATGTGATTTGACGTTTGCTTGCTTGGTGTGTCGTTTTTGATTTTGGTGGCTCTGATGGACGATCTAGGGCTTAAAGTTTTCTTTTTCTTTCTTCCTCTCTATTTTTCCCTTCCGAGCTCCTACTCTCACTCGTCTTCCTCGAGGACGAGGAAGAGTTCAGCTTGGGGGATTTTGACGTGCGTTTATATTTCATATATTCACGCACATTTTCTTTTGTGTTTCTCCGTGTTTTTCCGCCGTCTCTTATTCATTTTCGTGTATTTTCCCGTTTTCTTTCACTTTTCTTTGTTTTTCCATGATGGCAGGGGATTGACCACGTAGGGGACGTTTAACGATGATATCCCAAGTCCCCGGAGCAACGGGAGAAGTCACGCGTGATCCAGGGGGTCAAACGCCAAAGGATTCATCTTTCAGCCCCTCACCCGGTCGGTTGGTCATCTCCAACCGATCGGGTGATGCACGCGTGCACCACCCGGTCTCTGTCGCAGCTCACAAAGAAGTCACCCGACCGGTTCGCAGAGCGGTTCAGCGGGGGTTGTTCTCTGTTTTCTCGAAGCAAAACACCAACCGATCGGTTCACCTGTAGCTGAAGAAGAAGAGCTGAAGACACGGACGTCGAACTGATCGATTCACCCGACTGCTTCAAGATCCAACCGGTCACTCAAGAACTCACCCGACCGATTCATGTGATTTGGTGAAAGCTCGCCGTTTTCTGTTATTAATTTGTAACGGATCAACCGATCGGTTGACTTGTCAACCGATCGGTTGATGCGAAGGTCTATAAATAGAACCCCTAGGGTTCCAGAAACGAGAGCTGTTATTTTTCTACTGTTTTATTTCCTTGTGACGGCTGTAATTGTTACTCTTTTGTAAGTTTTCAGATCTTTCTAAAATTTTAGTATTGTCTTTATTACTCTATTACTTCCGCATTGCAATTGTCCGATTATGATTCCAACGGTTAAATTTCATTTAGATCGTTTTTTCATGAATTTTTGTGAGTAGTTCCCAAATCTGGGATTTTGGTGGAAACCCCTTCGGGGGCTCTTCCCGATGCGTCCATAGGGTTAGGAAATCGATAGGGAGTAGGAATCTAACGGTTACGCGGGGTGTTTCATTGTCATCGGCGGGAAAAAGACCGCCTTTGACCGTTGGGCCAAGGGGGAATAAACTTGGCGGTTGACTCCCTAGCCATAGCTCACACCCTTAGCGTAGACACCGAATCCTAGCACGCAGGGAGCGACAGGATGAGACGTTGGGAGATATCGTTGCGGGCTTAGTGCTCCCGGGGTCGATCAGTGTTAATGAACACGGGAGTGCCCACTGATCGAATCCGGGAAGTCCGGTGTATCATCCTGGGCACCGACCGGAATATCGGGCCCATGGGACGCCGGTACCACTTCCAGAGGCAACGTCTCACCATTAGACCCTAATCCCGATCGCTATCCATACCCGTAGGCCGTATCGGCGAGAGTCTCTCGTCGGGTTGGAAACCAAAGTCCCGGGTTTTCTTTCTTGTTGTTCATACCCATTTATTTCCTTTCGTGACAACCATTCACCGATTCGGGCTAGCTCGCCCCTCGGGGTGATTTTGGTCCTACCTGACCCAAGCACAACCTCGCCTCCCTGAGTTCGATATTCCCGCACCCTACACTAACCGTGAAACTTGCGGTAAACGACACCGCGCCGCCGCGACTCGAGCGGGGCGCCGGTCAGGTGCATGGCAATATTGTTGCATTCTTGGATTTTTTTCTCCAGAATAACCCAATGATGTAAACATGAATGGATTGAAATACATTATTAATTTCACACACGGCTGTCAGGATGGTTCCTATATTGTATATCGGGTTCATTCGGAAATAAAACCCAAGTTATGTGATTGTCTTGAGTAGATAAAGAAGGAACAACCGCCATCAACCTAGTTGGGAAAATGATAGATATAAATTCATGAGGGCTATATATATATATATCATTCTATTTGATATGTGACCGATTTTATATTTGCATTTGGGTTTTGACTTGTCTTTTACTTTGATGATTACTGAAAATTGCCGGCAACGTTGACATCTAGCGGTATTATATTTTCATAGGTACGCCTTTAACTTACCCTTTTCACATCAAGTTTCCATTTCTTTTCTATGTACATTATGCGTATATACTAAGTGTTTTTTATGCTTGTCTAGGTACAAATGAGTGTTGGCTCCACCTCGTCTATTCGCACCCGCCCTCGGGATGCGAACCGTGTACCTGAGTTGGATACGGATGCTGCAGACTACAAGATATGCCACTGTGGTCTGAGGGTACCGAGGAAGACTTCATGGACACATTTAAACCCAGGCATGAGGTTTTGGAGCTGTCCATCTCGCAGGGACAAATGCAATTTCTTCGAACGGAAGGACCCCCCTCACGGTGAATGGGCAACATTTATTATCCATCATTTAATGGAAGCGAATGACAGAGGAGCATTAGGTGAAAGCCCTGCAAACTCACCGAATAAGAGGAGGTTGGTTGAGATTGAGGGTTGGTTGGCTACAGTCGTAGGCCATTAAGAGATAAACAAGGAGAAAATGGATAGCATGATATCCGAGTACAACTCACTTAAGTTTGTTTTGTTTTCTCTCATAGGTCTAGTTTTTATTATTTTACTGATGTTGTTTAACAACATGACTGAATTGGGTTGTAATCTTATTGTCGGTGTGGACTTTTTTTCTTGTTGCTACTTGTGGGTTTATTTAAGTTTGTCTTACCATTTTGTATCTATGTTTCATGGTTGTGTGCATGTCATTATTGTTGAAAGCTTGGATTTTTTGGCAATGAGCTGACTTGGTTTTTATTTCATAATGTCCTTGCCATTTGTGTACATGTTGCATGATTGTTTGCATGTCAATATTGCTGCAGGCTGGGATTTTTTGGCTATGTGTTGACTTCGTTTTTAATTCATAATGACCTGGCTACATCATTGGATTTTTCGGCACTGTTATACCATGGGTTTTATTTCAGATTGTCCAGGCAGATTGTGTATTTGTGGCATGCCTGTTGCTTGTCAACATTTGCTGTATGCTTGGATTTTTTGGCTATGAGATAATATGGGTTTTATTTCTGAATGTCCAAGCCATTTGTGTATCTGTTGCAAGCCTGGGACGCATGGCAATATTGCTGCATTCTTGTATTTTTTTGTCAATGAGTTTACTTGGGTTTTATTTCACAATTTACATCGAAATTAGTTGGGGGTAACCGTTACCCTATACTCACCTAATAACACCATACTCCACAATCCCACTTTCTCAATCCAACTTTCTTCAACCAAAAGAACACAAGAAAGTTGGGTGGACCCCACTTTACTTTCTCAACTCTACTTTCCACACAACTTTCCACACAACTTTCCACACAAAAGAACACAAAACTCTATTTTCTCTCTCCTTAGATTCCACAACTCTGCAACTTTCCCAACTTCCACTTTCAAGCAAAAGAACATGCCCTTAGTGTAAGCATCTCTGAGTGTGGCATCTTTGAGTATGTCTCGTCCATACAAACTCATTTGGATAATGATACACACGATCCTTTATCATTCAACTAGAATTTGCAGCCTGGAATTAGTTGCAGGCGTGTTATCCCTAGTTGCAGCATGGAATTAGCGAGTCGACGCAAAGTTGTAGGCGTGTTATTTTGGTTTTGGGTTTTAAAAAACCCAAATATTAAAAAATTTAAATATAGAATATATTTACTGGGCCGGACCGGGCCGAGCGGGCAAATGGTATGCCCAAGCCCGGCCTGAGCCTATAAAAAATGGCACTGTACGAGCTTGATCCCGGCCCGAAGCCCGACCAGAGCAAAAAAAGCCCGATCCCGTCAGACCGGGCCGGCCCGGGCACCCGCGGGTCTGTGCTTTTTTGCCAAGCCTAGTTACCATTAAGGCATCAATGCCGAGATCGACGACAAAACGGGAAGAAAGTCAAGCGGGCTAGCCAAAAATAAGTAGTAAGGATTATGCAAGGGAGCTGCTATGCGCACATACCGAATTGCTCTTGCGAGCGACCGCTTTTACTTTTTACTCCGTGCATGATGAATAAAATAATATTATTTATGTTTCTGCTAGCGCATGATCGGAAGTATTGAAAATACCTCTTAAGGCAAAACATCATAAAATCATGAAAAAATCATTGAAAAATCAAATTAAATCCTAAAAAACTTATAATATATACAAATCGAATGACGGATGCCTTAGATCGTGATAACACGAAATTTAAAGATAAAAAAAGCCGAAATAAACATTTGTACCAATTTCTGTTTAATAACTTCCAGATATATAAGACGCAACGAACATGTCGGTCCCGTTAATGCTTCTCAGCCTTAAAAACCTTATTCAGTAGTATCTATGAATGATGAATCTGCTGATCATATCAGCGTTAGTTTAATCATATTAGCGTTAGTTTAATCATATTAAATAGTAATTCAACAGAATCTACTGATCATATCAGCGTTATTTTATCGTATTAAACATCAACAGATATATAATACCAACAGAAACTATCTTGTTAATCACATTAACAAAAATTCTGTGAGCAAAATTGCTCATCGCGTACAATAGGCAAAAATTTTACATGTCGTGCGAGGTGAACAATTTTGCTCCATAGAGCCAAAAATTGCTCACCACACAACATGCAAAATTTTTGATTTTGCTCCACATTTTGCCTGTTGTGCGCGGTGAGCAATTTTGGCTTTGTGGAGCAAATTGCTTACCGCGCACGACATGTAAAATTTTTGTCTGTTGTGCGCGATGAGAAATTTTGCTTACAGAATTTTTTACTCACCGCGTAAAACAAGCAAAATTTTTGCATGTTGTGCACGGTGAGCAATATTTGGTTTATGGAGCAAAATTGCTCACCGCGCACAGCCGGCAAAATTTTTGACTGTTGTGCGCGATAAGCAATTTTGCTCATAGAATGTTTTTTACTTGCTGCGCACAAACGGCAGAATTTTTTGCCTGTTTTGCGAGATGATCAATTTTGCTCCATAGAGCCACAATTGCTCACTGCCCACAACATGCAAAGTGTTTACCACACACAAAGGCAAAATGTGGAGCAAAAGCAAAAATTCTGCCTATTGTGCACGGTGAGCAATTTTGTTCATGTGAAAATGCAACAAAGCAAATAAAATTTGATGTCTTATTAAATTTGATGCATTATACTTGGTAATTGGCCATTTGCTAATTAATTTTAACTCGGGTGCACAACCACTGAAAATTTTACTCGTGCGCACCACCACTGAAAATTTTAAGTGGTTGTGCACGCTTGGAAAAAAATTCCAGCATTTTTTACTCACGCGCACAACCACTTAAAATTTTAAGTGGTTGTGTGCGCTTGACACAAAAAAATTGCACACGTTAAGTGCGCCGTAGAATTTTTTTCACAATCAATCTACATATTTAATTAGATTTACTGAGTTTGTTAACAAATTCTATAAGTTGTTCATTCGCACCTCTCTGAAACAAAAAGTCGTTTTCGTTAACAAATAGAATTTGGATACTCTAACGAAATTTTTAATGAGTTCGTTAACAAATAAAAATTGTTCATTCGTTACTTTTCGTTAATAAATGAACGAAATAGGTGAACAACTTATATAATTTTTTTCACAAACACGATGACTACATGAATGATAATCAGTTCATTATTTAATTTGTTAACAAATAATCTACATCAATTCAATCCATACAGTTGTGCACAATGAGTAAAAAGCGACGTGAAAAAAAATTGACTCAGCGTGAACAACAGGCAATATTTTCCTGTTGTGCACAGGCAGAATTTTTGCATGTTGTGTGTAGTAAGTAATTTTGGTTCTCCGCTTTAGTTTTTACTTATCGCGCACAACTGTTCAAAGTAAGGCATGGGTATTTATGGGGGTTTCAAAAAGTCATTTTCGTTACTGTTCATTTCAAAAAGCGATCATGCGCAGAGCAATTCGGTATGTTCACGCATCTGGGAGTTGACAAAATTATACTTTATTTTTTGGGAAATGATTTGCGCACGTACCATTTTGCTCTGCGCTCTCACAGTGCACATACCACTTGTTTACAAGTTTGCCATTTAATTTACTCATGCGCACATACCACGTATTCCTTTTTTACCCTCGCTGTCCCCCATCTACAGCCACCATCGACGACGAAGACGAGCCGATAATGATTTACTAGGGGTTGGAATGGACTTCGGGGAAGAGTGAGTAGTAGGTGGGGCTAGGTTGCCGGAGGAGGGGGCGGCAGAGGGGGCGGCGCTTGGGATGTTTGGGCTACCTCCGTTTGGCCGTTGGGTGAGCAGGGGCATTTTCGTACTTTTTCCACTGGGCGCACGCGGTGAGTTATGTCAGTGGCAAACTTGTAAATAAGTGGTATGTGCGCGGGAGTAATGGCAAACTTGTAGACAAGTGGTTGTGCGTGCAAGTAAATTGGTGAGTGCGTGAACCAAATGTTGGGGTTTTGGCGGACCCCCAGAGCTCGGATCCGTATCCGTCCTAAGTTGGACGGACCACGGAGGCACAAAAATCGCAGCGGAAAAACAGAAATCAAAATTTCTAGACTAGCTAAACTATTTAGCTAGGCTCTGGGGAACCAGAACCCAGCCCGATCTATGCCGACTTGGAGTGGGTCTGACCACTCCAAGAAGGATCTACACTAAGCGACTAATTAAAATTACGCTAAAAAACGCTTAACCACATACCCGGAATCTTGGCCCTGGAGCAGGCAAGATGTACCGCACCGTCTTGAGAAGCTCCTCGTAGCCGAGCCGCGTTGACCCGATCTCCCTGAGCCACCTCGCACCCTCGCACCGATCCACCCGAGCCGCTTTCGCCTCCGAGCCGATCACACGCGGTAGAAAGTTTCACTTGAGAAGAAACCCGCGTCTTAGACGTCCGGATCAGATCCAAACCCCCTTCGTAGTCGTGCTAGGACTACTCCGGAGAATAGGAAAGTAGAGAGAGAGATTTAGTCGCGGACCGAGCTTGCTCAATAATTTGGAGCTACCCGATCGTTGACTGGTGTGTGTTTCAACGAGGAGAGTGCACCCCTATTTATATAGGGAGTGAGCACTCAACTTCTCGTTGCGGGCAATGTGGGACAATCCCCATGAAGAGAAAAACAAATTAAGTCATTTGGCTTAATTTCAACTTTAAAGTTAGCCTTTCACAAAGTCAAACTTTAACGAATTAATTCTCCTCACATACTAAACTTCAGACACCAAACAAGCTATCAATCAGAAAAGCTTGGAATGGTGAACGCGTAGGAACTGACGGTGACGAATTTCGACTTCGTTTGACCCCTCAAACAATTGCTCAAAGTTTAGCAATTTACACAAAATTCGTAGCCGTCATTAGGGTTTACAAAAACCCTAATTTGACTTAAGTTGCGGGCGCGCCCGCTAGACTTAGCGGGCGCGCCCGCCCAAGGGGGCAAGGGCGGGCCGCCCGCCCGCTGCTGCAGCGGGCGCTGGCCCGCTGCAAGCAGCGGGCTGCGCCCGCTGCACAAGCGGGCGCGGGCCCGCTGTGCAGCGGGCGCTGGCCCGCTGTGCAGCGGGCCACGCCTGCTAATGCAGCGGGCGCCCGCTGCACACAGCGGGCCATGCCCGCTGCTGCAGCGGGCCGCGCCCGTTTTGCCCTTGCACATGGGCCTCTTGGCCCGGTGGGTCTAACCCACTTCCCCTTGAACTCTTTCTGCGTTTCTGGGCTCGTTTGAGCTCCGATTTGGACATGGTTTGAACCTGTGTTTAGACCGGGACGATCCCGTCATCCAGGTAACCCTTTCCAACAAGTTTGTTCCTACTAAATTCGTCGTAACTAATTTACAACACGTTTAGTTAAAGTTAGCATCTAATGCAACGTTATGTCCCTATTGCTATTGCGACTAACTTTCACAACTTAACTTGTGAATATCATCAAATGACATTTCTCTCTATTCTATATTCCTATTACTAAGACACGAGTACTACTCGGTGTGAGACCCTACAGCCCGACCTTACTACAGGTTGGGGCTCGAAACCCCTAGACGACGGTCACTACGAGCAGTAGCTGTCGTCCCTGATTCAGAGTCATCATAACGTGATCGACCCTTTGACAAAAAGTGTCATAGGGTTTGCATTGGCCGTGTCAGTGATGCATTCCGTTAGCTAAAATCCCTTCGTCAAGACTGTGTTTGATGTTGGCCTAGGGTATGGTTTTCTGTCAACCCTATTAGACAACATTGGTCAGTATACGGCGGTCTTTATTGTATACACGTTGTACAACTTGCAACGTACCCCGGCCGAGGATTAACATAAAGACCGTACTGAGCCTATAACACTAACTTCCCTTTAATGGAAGTGACGAATCCCATCTTAGTCACTTACTTACCTAGAGAGCTTCTGGTGCAACCCAACCTAAGATCTTTCATCAGGACTGGTCCTCGAAGCTAGATCATGGGTCTAAGCTACACCGTCCGTTCACAGGTTTATACAGATGACTTCAGGTCTTAAGGATCAACTAACCTATCAACACCCTAGAGTTATTAAAGACAGATCATTAAAGTTAACCATTTAATAACTCTAACTTGGTCGTTCAGTGAACTCATTCTCTAATGAGCACCTGTGTCTCGTCTCCGACTTCAGCAAGTCGAATGACTATGAGATCATCATTACCCGAAGGTAAGACGAAGACACAGTGATCTATCCGATGTGTCGATATCCAGTTCTCGACACATCTACGATCACGAACCGTTTTAGACTTACGTTTCTATTCGGTCTCTTACTTACTCATAATCGAGATCTCATCTAGATGTGTAAGGACCTAACTCTAAGTCTATGGATATTATCTAAGTATATTAATACAAATGATTTATACTTAGAATAATACGTACCATATACGGTATGAACAAGACGTATAATCAAGATAAATTGCCTTATGGGCACATATCTTCCTACATCTCCCACTTGCACTTAGGCTATTTATCTCGGTATCTCATGCCGTTATAGCATATCAGTCACTTTGACATTTGATATGGCAAAACCTAAGAGTGGTTCTACTAATAAGTATCTACAACGAATTTTAATGGATTGAAATTACATCTCTTGATCACACAGGGTTGATCCTTTGGAAAAATGATCTGGATCAATTTTCCTAACTTTGTATAGCTAACAGTTGGCTTATACGATTTAGATGTGGGGTCTAACATTTCCGTAAGTCAGTTCTAGCTCACTTCACTTTATTGTGTCAATATGTCAATTACATATTTGACACCCTAAGTCTCTATATATATACTATTAAATCAAAACAATTTTGACTTAATGATTTATATAGAAGATTCATTAAAGTGAAAAATCCTTTTTACTTAGTCCGAAAAACGGAACTAAGTATATTAATACGCTCCCACTGACTTTAAGAATTACCTGGTCAAATTTCTTCAACATAATATCTAAATCATATTTAGATTTATGAGCAAAAATAACCATTTGGTAAGTGCCTTAGATGGAATGTACAAGTGTCAGATTCGGTTTGACGAATTAAGTCAAGATCATTTTAAGGAATCTTGACATTGACTCGTTCAATCAAAACGTTCTACACTGTACAAATTCCTTTAACCACATTTAGTATTAACTCTTTTAATAACTAAATGCAGATGATCAAGATTTAATCTTGATGTGCGTATTATTGTGATCGCACACAATTTATACGTCCCCTGGAACCTACACTTAACTACTGATTGACTTCTAGCATTTAGTCAGCTCCAAAATCAATATTATCGAAGCAATACACCATTATTCGAAAATATACGCAACCATCACAGAAAAGCCACATCCACAGAATTTGAGCCAATTCAATTTCAATTGCAACAAACGAGACATCCATTCCAAAACAACGGGTTCATAAAAGGAACCTTAATTAGTTTATCAAAAATAAACCTTGGGTGCAAAGCACTCATTCATTGTTTTCGATCCTTAAAGATGATACATTTTATTCAAATAAGAAAAATATCATCTCCATCACGATCAGCGTCTCCAGAAGTCTTTGAGCGGTCCCAGCAGCAACTGTTGCTTTAATTGCCGACCGACCTCCGTACTTCTCCAATCTCCAGTTCTTATCAGCCACCTGTATACAGTACACAGATGTCTATAAGTTTCTCATACTATATGAATGGAAATAATTGCATTTAATTGAATTTTAATTTGTACCTGAGGTAGAGGCATCAGTATGCCCCTTCTTCTTCTCTGCAAGATAGATCTTGCAGTTCCTCTTCCAGTGGCCAATCTTGTGGCAATGGAAGCACTCAGATTTCGACGGGGCCCCTTTGTTCTTCTTCTTCCCATTCTTAGCCTTCGCAGGTTGTGGGACCTGCCTCTTCTTTCCTTTGCCTTTCGGCTGGTCGGAAGTAGCAGAGCCAACAACCAGTGCAGCCGGCTTCTTATGAATCTCCTCAAACTGCCGGAGCATATTGAGGAGACCCGGAAGATCCGTCTCAAGGCTGTTCATTATAAAGCCAGTTATAAAAGGCTTAAAATCGGGAGTCAAAGACTTTAGGATAATGTCCGTGGACATCTCATTGTCCAGGACAAATCCTAACTGGGCGGCGTCCTCCACGTACCCGATCATCTTGATAACATGATCTTGTACGGGTTCCGTCCCCATCTTGGTGCCCCAGAGGTTGCTAGTGGCCTCGAACTTGGCAGCTCTTGATCGCTTGCCATACAACTCTTGTGCGTTGAGGAGCATGCTTTGAACATCCATATGTTCATGCTTCCTCTGCAACTCGTTGGTCATCGAAGCCAGAGTAAGGCACCTGGCCTTCTCTGCATCCCTCTGGTACAATTTGTAGGCTTCCTTTTCCTCGTGGGTCGAATCTTCATCCGGCTTATCTGGAGCGTCCTCGAACAGTACTATCCTATTCCGGCTAGGGAAAGGACCAACTTGATGTTCCTAAGCCAGTCTTTGTAGTTCGTTCCATCCAGCACGTTCTTCTCAACCATGTATCTAAGTCCCGAATCCATTCTGTATTTTATAGATACTATAGTTAGTAAATGTTCGTAGTATAGTTTTAATGGTTTTAATAAAACTATATTCTCCCACTAAATTTATTTAAAGCCATAATAATAAACAATTTATTATAAAATAATATTTGTGAGAGAGGGATCCGACTACCCTGAGTCTGACAACCTTGAGTGTATCTCAACAAGTTGTCTGACTCTGCAGTCGGTAGACGAACTCGTCGTCAATCATATGTACTATGATTCCCTATCGATTTTTACCCCTAGTCATTTGTGATCATGAGTGTGCTCAACCGGATCACAATGGCTAGCCTAGTCGGACCCTTGTTTTCGTGTCTAGCCTGACTTGCCCCTTTGCTCGGTGTATGCACGACGCGCCGGTTTGGGTCAGGTCTTGGACTACATTCTTGGTTAGACTTACGCCGAAGCTCGAGGGATGAGACAACGGTTTTAGTCAGGTTAAGATGTCAATCAAAAAATCTGTTTCTATAAGATTGACATGTCACGGCTTGAGTGTAGCTCAACAACCGGAACATGTTTCTTACAGTTGCCAACTCCTAAAACAAGGAGGGCTACGATTTATCTTGAACAAGATTATTATCGTATTGACTTAGGTATAGTCGATGGACTTACATAGTCATGAATCGACTCCTTGCGGTCCAGCGGACGCGGCCAGTGAATTGACTAAGCCAGGACCACTTGTTACCCAGTCTAGCTAGGTTGGTCCAAAAACTTTAGCCAAGCACATTGACCGACATCATGATCCATTGAAGGAGTTGTCATCAATCTTATGTTTTCCAAACAACTAAATGGCTTTTAATAAAAACAACTAGTTAATCCTTATCAACTAGTGGATCCTAAAATTCAAAATTTTTCAGATTGGTTGAACATCTTTTATTAAGTCCTTATCAACTATAAGGTTCTACGTTCAACTTACTACCCCAATCTAATTAGGATTTATAAAACAATTCAACATTTTGTCTTTTATGAAAATCATTAATTAAACGATTTAATGAAATGATTTACAAACAAGGGGACTACCCTAATCTGGTATTAGGTTCGATGTTGTTTTGTTTTATCAAACGTAGCATGTCACTATCATGTTTTAATGGCTAACCTAACAAGGTTTGTGTATACATTATACAAATACAACATGAAATGAAAACTAACTTTATCCGCATAAAAGAAAGTTTCATTTTAAGTGACATATAAAAGGTATTTGCAAGTTTAAAAAATTATCTATATAATACAAACATGCAAATCTAAATTTTAACACTTAAAATTAAAGATTAAAATTTTAAAGCCTTTCACAAAAATTTTATCGCATAAAACTAAGTCGTACAAAATTATCTAATAATTTTAAACCTAGGCCTTTAAAAATTTTTAACCTTATTTCTAAAATTAAAATATCACATAAAAATTTTAGAAACAACTATGTAATAAAAGAAATTAATTTATGTTTCATCTCATGAAAATAAAACATTTCTATTATTAAAATGATTTTAAAACTCTTTTAAAACTTTTAGAAATCCTTTTATAAGCTTTCAAATAAAGTTTAAAGATTTCTAACTTTTATGTAACTAAAGAAAAAATTCTTAAATTTCAAAAATAAAACTTTTCTATAGTTTACATAAACTTTAAACACCCTTAAAATTTTTTATGTCTCATAAAAATTTAATAAAGTATTTAAAATAAAAGAGACTACCTTTAGAATTATCGCATAAAAATAATTGTCCCAAAAATTAAAACAAATTTCCGTGTTGCAAAATTAATTTTTGAAACACAAAATTATTTTCAAAACTAATTTAACATAAAAAAGTTTTGCGTATTAAAGCTAAGCATTTTTAACTATTTAAAAAAGTCGCTATAGTAGATCTATAGCATAATCTGGCTCTGATACCACTGTTGGGGTTTTGGCGGACCCCCAGAGCTCGGATCCGTATCCGTCCTAAGTTGGACGGACCACGGAGGCACAAAAATCGCAGCGGAAAAACAGAAATCAAAATTTCTAGACTAGCTAAACTATTTAGCTAGGCTCTGGGGAACCAGAACCCAGCCCGATCTATGCCGACTTGGAGTGGGTCTGACCACTCCAAGAAGGATCTACACTAAGCGACTAATTAAAATTACGCTAAAAAACGCTTAACCACATACCCGGAATCTTGGCCCTGGAGCAGGCAAGATGTACCGCACCGTCTTGAGAAGCTCCTCGTAGCCGAGCCGCGTTGACCCGATCTCCCTGAGCCGCCTCGCACCCTCGCACCGATCCACCCGAGCCGCTTTCGCCTCCGAGCCGATCACACGCGGTAGAAAGTTTCACTTGAGAAGAAACCCGCGTCTTAGACGTCCGGATCAGATCCAAACCCCCTTCGTAGTCGTGCTAGGACTACTCCGGAGAATAGGAAAGTAGAGAGAGAGATTTAGTCGCGGACCGAGCTTGCTCAATAATTTGGAGCTACCCGATCGTTGACTGGTGTGTGTTTCAACGAGGAGAGTGCACCCCTATTTATATAGGGAGTGAGCACTCAACTTCTCGTTGCGGGCAATGTGGGACAATCCCCATGAAGAGAAAAACAAATTAAGTCATTTGGCTTAATTTCAACTTTAAAGTTAGCCTTTCACAAAGTCAAACTTTAACGAATTAATTCTCCTCACATACTAAACTTCACGGAGAGTTGCGAGAGGCCCCCTCCGGTGCCCGTGTTGCTGGTTGGGGTACCACTTTTTCACCCACCCTGGGTGAAGTCCGCCTCCTTAGCGTCCTACGGTTTACACGGGTTCCAAATATGTGAATCAACAACTTATTGCAATTGTCTTTAATTTATGAATGTTATCTCATGTCTCCTTATTTTGTTTACTTTAATGCTATTGTCTCATGGTAACATGTTCTTATGATTCTTTTCAATATCTGCATTTCATAATATGGTTTCATATGCATGTTTTGCAAGTTCTTATAACTAAGTTTGCATGTTGGAATGTGATCACTTTTATGCACCATAAACCTTACTTGTTAGACCACCCTCCCCTAGATAGGTAGACCAGTTCTAAAACTGGGTTCTGCTAGAGTGTTAGGAGTTTCTACTGGGTCACGCGTTGACGTGTCCCCGTTGACTTTCAGGTCATGTGAGTTGGAGGTTGGAGATAGCGGCTGGAGCTTCGGAGTTGGTGATCAGTTGTAGTATTGGGTGGTGAGGGGTGTGATGAGAGACTTGTACTTTTTGGTGTTTCTTTTCGGGTGGAACTTTGTACTTAGAGTTGTGAATATGAAGATGTTGGTGTATGTATAAGATGTATCAATGTATCAATAAAATGGAATATTGTACTTTTGTTATTTTCTCAGTGTTTTTATCTGTGATGGAGTTTTACTTGTACTTCCCAGCACGTGCGTAGTACCTGCAGTGTTCTTCCTACTCTCTTCTTTTCTTTCTTTTTTCGTAACACTCGCCTCTTCGGGAATACCTGATACGGATTCGTACTTATCTGGTATCTCAGGGACCGGGGCGTTACAGTTGGCGGCCCATGCAGGTCTCCGCACTGCGGCGTGCGTAAGGATAGTGCGAGTAATGCTCCATAAGGGTAGTTGTGTCCTAAGGTGGGTAGGTGATCAGCCTTAGGGTAAAACCCTGGTATTAGGAAACCCAATGTACAGAGCTCCCTGAGGTTAAGTACATGTATGGATGGGTGAGTATGACTACTTATCATTGAGGTGAATGTGGTTATGTACAAGAAGGTTGACATATTTACTATAATGTCAATAATTGGATTTAGGATGTATGTATTTAGACATATTCTTGGATAAGAATGTGTATATATATGTTTATAATCTACGGTATAGTGCATGTATACATGCGTGTATAGTATATACATATAGCGTTATTTGTGTTTCTGGGGTAGGGAAACCCTTATACTATTCAGTCTCTGGTCAGACCTTTAGCATAGAAAGTCCGAGGGCGGACTTGGTTATTAAGGTGGGTAGAATGTAATGACCCTACTTTTCACATACACGTATTTGTACGTATTTTTGACATAGATACGTCCGTATATTTTTGGGAAGTATGCCCATATTTTTCTTTTAATTATTTGATGTAGGAATTTATTTTAAAAGATTTTAAACGCATTACTTGAATTTAATAAATGAGAGTATTTGGAGAAATACATGTATTTGGAGTGTATGAAGTATTTATTCAAGTATTTTTAATTTCTTAAAATACAAAAATCCACATTTTTATTACCATGACAACACATCCTATTAGGTGTCATGTTTTTAGTTAATTAGAGACACATGGCTTATTAGGTGTAAGAAGGAGAGGGATTTGGGGATTCCTAAAACCTATGCATGAAGAACAAAACCAAGAAAAAGAAAAAGAAAATCTCATTTCACTCTCTCCCTCACTCCCCATTTCTGGCCAAAAATTAGCATGCCCCATTTCTTTCATTTTTCTTCATCCTCTTCCTTAGAAAATACTTCCAATTAGCTCCCCTCTTCAACCTCTAAAAAGCCCCAAAATTCATTTTCATTCCAACACCAAAAACAAGCCAAAATAGCCAAAAATCAACCATATGGAGACAAGATTGGAGCTTGAAGAATGAGACTAGGAGCTCAAGTTCTTCAAGGAATAAGAAGTGCCAAAGAATTTTTGGTGGACTTTATAAGGTAGAAATTCCTTTCACCTAGGTAGAATTTAGTTTTAGGACAAGGAGAATTGAATTAACTTTCATGAAACACATTTGTTCTTCATGCTGAAAATTGATCCAGAAAAACTGAAACTTTGACTAAGTTCTGGGGTTAATTGGCTAATGGGAATGCTTTGGAAATTTTATATGTTGGGTATCTCATTGTTATGAACAACTTTCATTCATATCATTTTGCCAAATTCTAACTGTATCATTTTATAAAAATTCGGATATGCACACTGGTTTTCAATCAAAACTGTTCTGAAATTTCAGTATTTTTATTCTCTGTTAAACTGAGTATATCTCCCAACGTAGATGAAATAAAAATCTGAAAAAAATATATTCATGTAGATCTCGAAGTCCTACCCCAACATCATATAACACATGATATATATTCAATTCAAAATGTAGGAGAAATAGGACTTTTTCTGCAACTTGTCCAATTTCTGGCAGTTTTGACACTTTGTATTAAAACCAAGATTTCGGCCACAATTCTTATTGAAATTAGATGTTCTAGGACATTTTGGATAACTACTCTTCAAGATGAACAATAACCAATTGTTTATTTCACCCAGATCTGCTTGTAAATGGGATAAAAGCACTGTCGAAGTTGGTGCAATGTTTCTGTTTTTCTGCGGTACTGTCATCTGTTACTAAACTGATCACAATAAATCACACATATCATATTATTTTCTGAAATTTGGTATGGCAATAAAAAACTGCCATATCTACAACTTTGAAGAAGGGACTAAAAGCTAATTCTGACTGTAGATAGGGTAACCGAGCCGTTCTTTCTGCACTTACAGTTTAGACAGATTCATATGCTAATTTTACTTAGTACTTATCATGGCGTAGTTTTGTTTCAAGTTAAGTTGGTTTGTGCTAATCATGTTCTCAATGACATGCTATTGATACATATAATTATGCAGATGTTTCATGAAATATTCGTTATGTTAATAATGTTTAAGTTCAATTTGTTTATGCTTTTGTGCTCACATTCGTATATTCATAACGATGAGTTTGTGATGATATTTCATGCAATTCTTTAATTGAGATGATGATGATGATGATGATGATGATGATGATATTGTTAAAAGTTGGTTAAAGCGGTATTCAAGTCCGCTAGATGATTCGTTGACAAACGAAGTAATATCTTGAAAACTGAGAGTGAGAATGAGGAATGTATCAGTCCTCCTAAAGGAGGGTGACACGGGTTTGGGGGAAAACGGGTAAACTTTAGGAGTTAAGGAGCGGACATATGATATGAATTCTCACCCGCTGTATCACTCCCAGAAGGGCGAGTTGAAAGGGTTGGAGAGGCCGCTGGTGTACTCGTGATGCATCATGACGGTAATTGATGGTTTGCTCCGTTTGTCCCACAGAAAAACCGAGTTTGTCTCACTCCCATACCTTGTTCCGTTCGGGTACGGAGAGTTGCGAGAGGCCCCCTCCGGTGCCCGTGTTGCTGGTTGGGGTACCACTTTTTCACCCACCCTGGGTGAAGTCCGCCTCCTTAGCGTCCTACGGTTTACACGGGTTCCAAATATGTGAATCAACAACTTATTGCAATTGTCTTTAATTTATGAATGTTATCTCATGTCTCCTTATTTTGTTTACTTTAATGCTATTGTCTCATGGTAACATGTTCTTATGATTCTTTTCAATATCTGCATTTCATAATATGGTTTCATATGCATGTTTTGCAAGTTCTTATAACTAAGTTTGCATGTTGGAATGTGATCACTTTTATGCACCATAAACCTTACTTGTTAGACCACCCTCCCCTAGATAGGTAGACCAGTTCTAAAACTGGGTTCTGCTAGAGTGTTAGGAGTTTCTACTGGGTCACGCGTTGACGTGTCCCCGTTGACTTTCAGGTCATGTGAGTTGGAGGTTGGAGATAGCGGCTGGAGCTTCGGAGTTGGTGATCAGTTGTAGTATTGGGTGGTGAGGGGTGTGATGAGAGACTTGTACTTTTTGGTGTTTCTTTTCGGGTGGAACTTTGCTTTCTTTTTTCGTAACACTTATCTGGTATCTCAACCGGGGCGTTACAGACTGATCGACCCTTTGACAAAAAGTGTCATAGGGTTTGCATTGGCCGTGTCAGTGATGAATTCCGTTAGCTAAAATCCCTTCGTCAAGACTGTGTTTGATGTTGGCCTAGGGTATGGTTTTCTGTCAACCCTATTAGACAACATTGGTCAGTATACGGCGGTCTTTATTGTATACACGTTGTACAACTTGCAACGTACCCCGGCCGAGGATTAACATAAAGACCGTACTGAGCCTATAACACTAACTTCCCTTTAATGGAAGTGACGAATCCCATCTTAGTCACTTACTTACCTAGAGAGCTTCTGGTGCAACCCAACCTAAGATCTTTCATCAGGACTGGTCCTCGAAGCTAGATCATGGGTCTAAGCTACACCGTCCGTTCACAGGTTTATACAGATGACTTCAGGTCTTAAGGATCAACTAACCTATCAACACCCTAGAGTTATTAAAGACAGATCATTAAAGTTAACCATTTAATAACTCTAACTTGGTCGTTCAGTGAACTCATTCATCTTCCTACACCAAATCCCTTATTTTTTGGATGATGCTTTGTCACATTACACATTTTGCTGAAGAGATTACATTATTACGAAGCACATTGCACTTATTTTTAAAAGGGTAAAGCACATTGCACTTAATTTTAATGTCATTTACCCTTTTTAAAATTACTAAATTTATAACATTTTGTTTCAAAAATCCTCAATTTATCCTTATCTTCCTCAACTTCTCTCTTCCTCCTCCCACCACTGCCACCTCTTCCTACGCCTCCACTTCCAACTCATTTTGAGTCTCTCCCTTAACCTCCTCCTCCCTATCCAACTCCTCTTCATCATCCTCCTTCATCCCCTCCTCTTGAAATTAAACCCAAAAATTCTTTAAAAAATCAATGAACCTGACAGGCTTCATTCAATCTTAAAAAATCTATTGAAAAAATCAATTAAATATAAAGAAACTTCAAAACATAACAAAATCAATCAAACAACGCTTTTAGACTTTCAAGTATGAACGTCATATGTGGCACTCGGGCCTATAGACATTAGCCCCATGTGTGATGCTCGTGCCTATAGTGCTCAGGCCTATAGGCCTGAGCATCATATGTGATGATCGTGGTTATATGCCTGAATACCACAAATTATTTATCAAAAAAAATTCGGAATCCTTACTGGGTTTGAGAACCCAAGCAATGTTTTTGAATTTTTCTTTGAGACCTCAGGCAACGGAGCAATGTCAGCATCGAGGAGGTGGTGTTGATATGTGCTTCAAATTTGTCGTTTGAGCTTGACACAGTCAAACCAAGTTTAGCACGGCGTGCCTTATTTTACAGAGACTGCGAAGTTTTGGATAGACTGCGACACGACCGTGTTGCACAGCCGTGTCACCAAAAACATAGAGTCAGCAGTAATTTCCTGCAGGCCCAACATAGCTGTACTGCTTTCTAGCACATCCGTGTCGCCATGGCTGCGTCGCATGTAGCCGGCCCAAATACGAGATTTAGGTTAGGGGTTTGATCTAAAACCTAATCTAATCGGACAGCTAAGATTCCTCACGACCATGGGGCTATTTAAACCCTTCCTAGGGTTATTTTGAAGAGTGCGCATGCCGTCATCAAGTTTCTTCTTTCTATCGTGTCTTGGATCTTTGGGGGCATGTTTTGGTGAGTGATTTCTTAAGATTTCTTTGTGAAATCCATTGTAATCTTCTTCTTGTTATCTCTCTTTTTGGATTGAGCGATTTTGGTGAGAGCTTTTATTTTCTTCTCTTTTGGTGAGATTTGAGATCTCCATTGGGTTTTGTGAGAAGAGTTTGAACTCCAAGCTTGGAGTTACTGGTGATCTCTTGTGTTGAAGAAGATTGGACGAGTCAGTGTAATTCTCTCTGATCATATAATGGAAACCGTCATCAGAAGCTGGACGTAAGTGTCGTTAGCGTACCAAACCAGGATATCTGTGTCGCTTGACTTGTTGCTTTCCTGCTTTTGTTACTTTTTGCATTTCTTATTTTGGTTGGATATTGTGATATTGTGGTGTATCTCGAAACGATCGTGGCGTAGCGATTGCTGGGTAGCTATCCACCTTTGAAGGGTCTTGCTTCCATTGTCCGTCCTCTATTCGGCTAATTTTTCCCAATAAGTGGTATCAGAGCTTTCAGGTTATCAGAGGTTACACAATGGCGAAGACATATTCAACATCTGGGTACAAGATCAAGAAGTTTACAGGAACAAATAGCTTCACTCTATAGTGCATGAGGGGGAAGGCTATGCTCAAACACGAAGTGCTTTACAGGATAGTCTTTGACAAGAAATCTATTCCAGTATCTGTCATAGACTATATGAGATCTGAGTTAGAAATGAAAGCCCACATCGCTATTTAGATGGTCATATCAGACAAGATCTTTTGCAAGGTTACAAAAGAGGAGACTACAGATGCGTTGTGAAAAAGGCTTGAATCTTTCTACCCGATTAAGTCACTCACAATGAGACTGCATCTATTACAGAAGTTATTCATGCTCAAGATGAAAGATGGGACATCGTTATAAGATCATCTTGATTAACTGAATCAGTTGGTATTGGATTTGCAAGCAATGAAAGAGAATGTAAGTGATGAGTATCAAGTAATTTCACTGCTTTGTTCTCTACTTGAGGAGTACTCACACTTTGTCGAGACCATGACACAAGGGAAGGACAAATTCTCTTTGGAGGAGGTTGAGGCAGCTCTACGCCTGCATGAGTGATGTGTCCATATTTTCTATACATTTATCACATTATTTTACGCCATTTAAGTCGCTTGAAACTCATTTTTATCGCTCTATCGATCGTTTATCATATTATATTACTTTCGGAGCTTTATTCTTATTTTCAGGAGTTTCGAGCCGATTTGGAGTAAAATGGAGCCATGGACACAGCCGGAGCATCAATTGCATGACCGGCTAGGTGTTTGACTTGTTGAAGAAGGAGGAGGAGGAGAATACGGAGAAGGAAGAAGAAGAGAACAAGAAGAATGAAGTCCCTAAGAGCTTCAGCTGTTTCCAGACTACTCGGCCGAGTGGACTTGTCCACTCGGTCCGAGTAGGTTTAGCCAAAGCGGATCGGCTTCAACTCTTCCCAGCACTTGAGCAAAAATTGGCACTCGGACCGAGTGGAATTTCCACTCGGTCGAGTGAATAATATGGCAGAACAGCATTTTCAAGGCCAAAGTCGAGCTCTGAACTCGACTGAGTGGATTCAATCACTCGGTCGAGTAGGCAAGGCAAAAGAGGAGGACGTTTGACACTTAGCCGATTTGAGGAGCTTGAAGGCTACTCGGCCGAGTAAAATATTCGACAGAATGGCATTTCCAAGAAATTTCGATGCTCTGCAGCTCAACCGAGTGGACATGTTCACTCGACCAAGTGCCTAGGTGACTCGATCGAGTGATAATTCAAGCAGAGCGAGGTTTTGAAGCCAAATTCAGCATCTGTAGCTCGACCGAGTGGAAACTATTGCAGTTAAAGGCTAAGGCATCGAGCGAAGGCACCAAGGAAGCCTCAGACCGACTCGGACCAAGTGGATTCGCCACTCGATCGAGTCAGGCGGCCCGCAGGTGCTGGGATTGAGCCAAATTTTGGGGTTTTAATTGTTTTATTGGGTCAAAACCCATTAGTATTTAAACAATATTTCTTCCTTAGGTTAGAGAGGAGACTTTTTAGTTTAATTTTAGTTTCTTAGTCGTCGCTCTTATTTTCTTAAGCAAAGTTTTGATTTTTGGGAGAAGACAATTGTGTGGACACTTGTTGGAATTCTTAATTTTCTCAAGAGATCTCTGGTTCTCTTTGGTTTGGTATTATTTTCTTCCACATCTCTATTGTTTCGATGCCAATTATTTCTATGGTGTCTAATTCTATTGTTAATATTTTTATCTCTTTTCCCATAAATTGTGAGTAGTTCCATCAGGGCTAATGGATGAGCCCTAGGATTCTAGGGTTTTGATGTTAAAGCTATGATTTTTAGGTTAATTTAGTGATTAGGGATGTGATGTGGTTGATCTAACAAAGTTTATAGTGTTCTCATCTAGGGTTTGTGATCCATGATAGTGGCACTTGCCCTAGATATTATCTTATAGGCTTGAATGGGGTCATTAATGAATTCACATAGAGTTCTGATCCACGATAATGGCATACATTCTATGGGTCTCCACCGATGCCTTATATCACTAATGGATGATCTACGATAGTAGCATCAGTAAGAGCCACATCATATCACGATAGTGACGTGAGTGGAGATCGAGAATCAATTGTCGATCGTAATGCACGCATCACGTGTAAGGCCATCCATGATGGTGGGGCTAAGCACGAGATACGTTAGATGAGTAGTTCAACAATAGTTGGCTATGATATCACATTTAAGATGTGACAATCTTGCCCTAAGGACTAAACCTAACGTAATAATTATAACCTAGCATCGACATTTAACGATACTAGTGGTGACTCATGGCGCCCTAGTTTTCATTTTATTACTAGTAACTATGAGAGATTTCCGTGACAAAACTCTTGGATACACCCACAACTAACACAATCACACAACTCTGAACTATAAACCCAAGACTTATACCAATCGCCTTCCCTGTGGATCGAGAACCTTTTTATATTACAAAGCCTCGACACCGTGCACTTGTAGACTCGAACAAGCTTTTGGCATCGTTACCGGGAAGGCAATGGTTTACTTGGGTTATTTTTCTTAGTTGGAGACTTGTTGGTTTCTACATCCACCTCTCATCCTACCGCATTTTATTATCTTTTGTTACTAATATTTTCTCTGAGTTTCTTGATTGTGCATGAACAGACGTCTTGGGGGACTAACACTTTACTACAATTTGACCCCGAGACTGAAAGAACTGCAAGGAAACTTAGAGCTGAGAGGAGGCAGAAACTTTTGGAGAACCAAATGACAAATCAACTTTCTCCACCACCTCCACGTCAGAAAAATATTGAGGATTATATGAAGCCCATCTTTTCAAACACATCCTCCATCTTGAGACCACAGCTGGCAGCAGGAAATTTTGAGTTAAAGACGAGCTTGATATCTTTGATGCAACAAGATGCCTTCCATGGACATCATCATAAGAATCCTACTCACCACATTGATATATTCTTGGCGAAGTGTGATACCTTTCAGGTAAACAATGTGAGTGAAGACGCCATTAAACTTCAACTGTTCCCATTCACTCTTCGGGACAAGGCGTCATATTGGTTGAGGGCACATCCTACGAATACATTCAAGACTTGGGAGCAGCTAGCCCAAGCCTTCGTTAACAAATATTATTCACCGTCTAAAACGGTGAGGTTTAGGAGTGCCGTCACGTCTTTCAAGCAACTCCCACAAGAATCCCTATATGAAGCATGAGAGCGCTTCAAGGACTTGCAATATCAGTGCCCACATCACGGAGTCCAAGATTGGGACCTCATCCAAAGCTTCTACAATGGGTTGAAATCTGACACCAAGATGATCATTGACGCATCTGCTAATGGAGCACTATTGGCAAAGCTTCTGGAGGAGGCCACATCGTTATTGGACCAGATGGTCTCCAACACTTATCACGCCCCGCTTCCCAAAACGACGGAAACAAAACGTGACAAGGTCTGCATGGGTCGGAGCTGCGAAGCTCGGACCCACTAAGCGTCTGTGAGGTACTCCAAAGCATTAAACAGGTCCCTGCATATAAAAGATACGGAACAACAAAAGTACAGAAAGGAAAATGCATTCATTTTATTCAAAAGATATCTAGAAAGTACAGAAGTCTAAAAAGATGCCCATCATGGCTACAACAGCAGAAAAGGAAACTAATGGTGCTTCATACCCAACCTAAAATAGAAGGTAAAGAGTGCTACACACCCAAACTACAAACAACGGACACTCCAAGGTCAGCAACTGAGGAACCCCTAAGACTGGCCCTCACTCGGGTCGTACTCCTGATCAGCAACGTACTCCTGCTCCAAGTCCTCTGGCACTGGCTCGTCCACGTACTCTGGCTCATACCTGACGTACAGTACACAAGAGAAAAGGAACTGTACGTCAGGTAAAGTCTACAAGATAGAGGTAAGAGACTGTACTGCAAGTGTAAGGTAATTTAAGAGCAACATTTTACTGGTTGATTAACATGATGTTGTGATGACATGACAGTTATACTATGCAAGAAGTAAAGTGGTGCAGGAAAGTAAAACGTGACAGGCAGTAGCTGTAGCGTGTGCTACCGGCCACGGGACTAAGCGAGACGGGAAAGGATAAGACAAGAAGTAAAGCGAGTGTCACGAAGGTTCACGCCTTTCGGTCTGTACCGAGGGAACGCTCAACCCAAGTACACGGGACAAGACACAACAAGAAAGTATGTCACTAAGGTTCACGCCTTTCGGTCTGTACCGAGGGAACACTCAACCTAAGTACACGGGACAAGACAAGACAAGAAAGTGTGTCACTAAGGTTCACGTCTTTTGGTCTGTACCGAGGGAACGCTCAACCTAAGTACACGGGACAAGACAAGACAAGAATATGTGTCACTAAGGTTCACGCCTTTCGGTTTGTACCGAGGGAACGCTCAACCTAGTACACGACTCGAGACAAGACAAGACTGGGGGTGACAAGAGAGATTCACGCCTTTCAGTCTGTGGGTGGCCAAACCCTCCAAGCCGAGGGAACACTCAACCTACCTCCACCCCGAGTTCTCAAGACAAGACAATATAGGACCACTCGCTCTAGCTTGACGAGTGCCTCTATCCCCACGGTCTGTAACGTATCCCTCACTCCCTTGGTGAGCGAAGAATGTTCCGTAGGTGAAACTGTAACAGAGATCACTCCCTCTAGCTTGGAGAGCATCTGAAATGCCGAAGGCTTTTATAACAGGACACGTCATGACAAGTGTAAGGAATTGTTCTTCTTGGGGGTCCACATGCACGCACGCACAGATAATACCTAGGGTGTCAGTTGTTGTTGTTGTTGTGCTTATACTTCCTCGTCAAGTCTAAACTGTCAAGGGGGTCCCGGACGCTATCATTTCACGTCTGGTTCTCTTTAATCGTACTTTTACAGTTCAAGGAGAGGTGGCCTATACGTGGCCGAAAGTACGCAAGTGGAAACACTTGCCTGCAGTGGCAAGTGAGTCATCGGTCTGGATCGTCTCAAGGGTCCATCTGGAACGGGTCAACGGCGATGTCAGATCGCGTTTTTCATCAATCCTATTATGGTAAATTTCTAAGTTTGGCGGGACTACCCTAACGGTCAAAAGTCACGGTTTTTTTGATTCGTTACGCCTAATCGACGACTATCCTATGTGCACAGATATTAAGTCCCTTCGTCGATGTCTTTGGTTGAACAATATTTTAAAGAGCGTAAAGTAAACTTTAGTTATCTTTGATGATTTTTAGATTAAGGTTTCGATTCGCTACGGTGTGGGTTCTTACTACGCGTTAGAGGGCTAACCTTTTTGATGTTTGATCGTAGAGCGGATGTCGAATATGAACGGCGATGGATATGCATCATCAGCAATGTCTCGGCTACAGGTAGCACAACAAGACATGTTCGAACAGTGTGGTGGATGCATGAACAGCGAGCAAGCGTCGATCTCTCTCCCGTTGCGGGTAGCGCAATGGATCTACACGACGGCGGCGGCGTCGGGAAAAAAACACGCGAGATCGGTGACGCGCGTGAACTCCTAGGAGCAAAGGGGGCTGCCAAGGATTGAAGGAGGTCGATGGGGGGTTGCTCGGCCTGGTGGGTGGACGACGGCGGCTGCGCATGGCGGTGGGCGGCCGTGAGAAGACGAAGAAGACAGATTTACACAACGGTCGTTGTTGTGCATCGCAGCGGAAAAGCGGCAACCAGAGGGATCAAAGGGGAGTTGTAGTAGATAAAGGGGATCGAGGGGGATCTGATGGTGGTGGAGTGGTTGCCGGAGGTGGCCGGGGGTGGCCGGGCGTCGGCGTTGAACGGCAGTGTGTAGATCTGTCAAAAATAGCCGCTAGTGCTGAGTTTCAAGGGGATTTCGAGGAGGGAGAGACGAGGGAAGAGAGGGAGGAGGGTTGCAGATGATAGAGGGCTTCCAGTGGAGTCGGATGGGGGCGGAGTTGGCTGTAGGGGGGTGGCCAGAAGCGGCCGGCCGGCAGTGTTTTCTGGCGGTGCGTAGGCTGTCAAAAACTGCCGTTTAGATGAGTTTGAGAGGTGTTTTTTGAGGGAGATAGAGAGTAGAGGAAAGAGGAAGGAGAGTTGTAGGTGATAGGGAGGTTCGAGGGGAGTCGAATGGGGGCAGTGGCGGTCACCGGAGGTCGCCAGAGGGGCAGCGACGCCGGCGAAAAGGGCAGGGTGCGGCAGCAGCAAATTTTCGGCCTGGTGTTATTTTGTTTGGGTTTCTAGGGGAGAGAGAGAGAAGAGGAGAGAGGGGAAGGAGGAGGAGGAGTTGTCGGAGACTAGAAGGGCCGGTGGTGACTGGTCGGCAGCGAGGAGGGGCAGGGCACAAGTCTGGGCTGGCGGCGACTGGTTCTTGCATGCATTCCCTAGGGTAAAGGGTTGGGTTTGTTTTAAAAAGAGAGAAAGATGCTATATAGATTTTTAATTTAGGGATGTGGGAGAGGGAGTGAGAGAGAGGGGGTGTGCAAAAGGGGAAAACCTAGGTGAGTGTAGCTACAGAAATCTTATCATGATACGTATGAGAGATTCTTAAGGATTTGATTAAATTTTGAAATTTGGATTTGGGTTAAGGCTAATTGGGCTTTGTATTTGATTAGTGGGTTTGGTCAAGCAAACGGTGTCCGAAAATTATGAAAAAAATATCAGGACGACCGTGACGACGAGGGGCTCTAGGGTGCGGTAGTCAATCGTGGGGTTGGTCCACGAAAAACGAACTAAAAATAAAAAGGTCCAGCATTGAAGTCTATAGCTACGACGTCTCTACAATCAAACTTGATTTGTGGGAGAACGACCCGTGAAATGACGTTCACTAAAAATCCCACAAATAACTACTCTTCCATACGGTCACAACGACATATCACAACGTGTATCCCGGATAGAAGAAAGGGCAAAGAAAAATATGCGTATTAAAGAGGAACGTATGCGCGAAAAACGAACGGTCGGAAAGTGGCCGTCACATTCTACCCATCTTCGAAATAAAGTTCGTCCTCAGACTTTCTAATTATAAATATACCTAGCCACTCTAGTAACTACCCTATTCACGTCACACTATAATTTCAAACAGGTATAGTTACTACAAGTGCTTATGTATGCACTAGGTACTTAAACATTAACACTACATACATGTATACATATAAATATGTACATTCTATACTGATACCTATCATAGACAGTCAAATTCATACACGTACTTCAATCATTCATATAGTCACGTACACCCTTTTATAACTATCACTCACTATTACATAACCAAGTTACACATACTTATATAAAAATAGTTTCACACTAGCAAACACGGTCGTAATTCTTCACATATAAATTATGCACAAAACAACATGGATATACTACTCCCTAATAACTCCTTGTGTACATTCAATACCAACATATCAACGCAAGTAGTCGAACCATACTATATTAAATCATGTAAGCTATATCTAATATACATTTATCACTACTATAATACACCAATATATAGTCATTCCAATACACGCAGATATTTCATCTTATATACACATCACATACGATCCTATAACTATATAATGGTATAGCCACCCACAATCATGTGCGTAGCACGACCAGACACAACCAAATCCTATCACTATTCATAGTACTACACGCACACCATAGACATATGTAACAAGATACTTAGAGTTTACACACTCAAGCTTGAGTGCGACTCAAAACCCATATCAGAATGCTCTATATACATAATACGATATTTATACTTATACCAACACCTCTCTAATATATACATCTACCAACGTAACTACATACATACCTAATAATTTTACAAACATCAACACATGTATATGTTCAAATACACTATTTCATACATGCATGCATCGTATAGCCACATACTTAAAAACATATATTCACACCATATCAATTCACTTATAATTAGTATACTAATACACATACTTATCTACGTACAAGCACACGCTCATGCACACTAACATATAGATCATACAATAGGCCTACACACTTAACTATAAGCACACCCATTATTACTACACTTAACATGCACATGACTTACTAATATATTATTTTAAGCATTTACAAGTACCACATATTCCACTAGTAGATATTCCAACACTAAATCTTAATATACGCAGACATCCTTATAGTGGTATAACTATCCACACATATATAAATACCATCATTCATACAGCTTCATACATATATTACGAATAACACTGAGTATACCTACATGACACAAAAGACAATCATCAATATCCTAAAGGTAGCACATTCATACAGGTCCACACACCCTACCTATATACATGCACCACGACGACATCACAAAACCAATGGGCCCACTACTAAACTAGAGTTGACACAGGTGAAGACAAACAATAAAGGCTAAACAATAGAAGGGAAACCGAAACCAAAAGCATAACGAAGCAAGGTCGGAAAGAACGAGTTCAGATAAGGCGAGGATAAGGAGATGGCTGTTTGGGTGGGACAAAAGTATTGCTCTAAATAATTAAATAGACGAAGAAGGATACATGTAAAATATGGTATCATATATATATATATATATATATATATATATATATATATATATATATATATATATATATATATATATATATAAAATAAAAGAGGGATGTTATCAAAAGAATTTGGATAAGAGATATTGGAAAAGAGATATTGGATAAGAGATATCTATATTATAAAAGAGGGATGTTATCAAGAGAAATTGGACAAGAGATGAGATTTTGAGTGATATCTATTATATAATGCATGACCTTTGTCCTATATGGCAGTTTTGTCCTACGTGTCTCAATTTTGTCCTACGTGTCTCCAAAATTATGACTAGGTTAATCTACTCACACACAATTATTTAAAACTGAGTTTTGAAAAAAAAACGGTTCTAACTTTGGATCCTACGACTGTTTTGAAAAGGAACAGTTCTAAAAAATAAAATCCCGTTGTCTTCAATTCCCGTGCCCTCATTTACAAGTTCTCAACAATTCCCAACAACAACCTGTTGTCTTCAATTCCCACTAACAAACTGTTCTCTTCATCCTTCAACCTTCATCCCATAAACGTAACTCATCTGCGACGTCCTCGATTCAAGACGTCCTCTAGTACTCTCCTCTCTCTCTCTCTCAATTTCATTCGTTAATTTCTGATCCCTAGGGTTTCGGTTAATTTTTGACATTTTTTGGTTAATTTTTGACATTTGAAATCAATGTTTGGCATTTGTTTTTCATGTTCGAAATCAACGCTTTCTTAAAGTAACTGACCTTTTGAGTGTTTGGGTTTCATTTTTTGGCATTTGTCTGTTTATGTGAATTACTCTACATTTTTTTGGGTAGAGGAAATGTCATTTTTATGTAGTTCCCCAGTAGTTCCCCGGTTAATTTCATTCTTAAAATTACTGACCTTATTTAGGACCGTGCCAATGAATTATTTGAAACGTTTTACCAGTTTAGCATTAATTTAATAAGCACCAGTTCAGCATTAATTAATTTAATTAGCACTTTATTTATGATGGTTCCACAACATTAATTTAATTATTTTAATCATTTATGATGGTCCTCATTGAATTATTCACTGTGTTGATTTGCATGTTCCTCATTTAATAATGCTAATGAAAAGTTCCCTTTGATTACCAGTTTAGCATTATTCGTTTAGGACCGTGCAAATGAACACGATCCAATTATTTTTTTAGGATTAGCCCAGGTGAACACGGTCTAATTTGTTAAACAGTTTAGCATTATCATTATCATTATAATAAACTGTTTAGTATTAGCAGCTTACCATTATCATTAGCATTATGACTGTGCATGGGTTACCCTATCTAAAGTACACAGACTTCGACAAATTGATTTTCAATAGGCAGATTGAGTTTCAAATTTTTGATGACTGAGTTCCAAAGGGCACTTTTCATTTAACTGATTGAGTTCCAACTGATTTTGTTCCAAAGTGAACTATACCAAAGGGATTAAAATCAACTAAACATAAAAAATTTCCATTTCATGTCAACTAAACATAAAAATGCGACAAATTACTTCTTGCTGGAGGTTATTTTTAATTGATAGAGATTGTGACAGACTGCTCACACTTATATCCAGATTAGACATGCAACGAAGAACAAAGATAATTCAACAAGCTTGATGCCAAAGAGGACACAATTCTTTCCAATTCTAATTGGGAGTTGTGAGTGGGGATATCGCTCAAATTTTTTAATTGTGAGTTGTGCGTGGGGATTTCACATTATTCTAATTCTAATTGATGCCAAACATGCCACGATTTGATATCGCTCAATTAAGAGGACACACGCTTAATTGATATAATTTCTTTCCAATCCTGTTTTAATGGTAGTTTACAGTAAACGTTGGGCGGAAACATACAGATAGCAACACAATTCCCTAAGGTTAGATTTTCTTTGATATGGTTGTATAGGAAATATAACAAGCTACCTTTCTGAATGCCAAAAATAATGATCTCCCATTTGAAAAAAAATATGGTATCATTTGGGAGATGATATATGTATATATATATATATATATATATATATATATATATATATATATATATATATATATATCTTCTATCAATCCTATATTTGCATCTTCCCCATGCTAAAAAGAATAAGCTCCATGAATCCCAAAATCTCAAAGTGTGTGTATATATATATATCTTTCTAGGTCTTTTTTGCTCCTCCGATCCCAGGCGATTTTTAGGGCGATCAGCGCTTGCTCCTCCGTTTGGGGCTTCGGCCCATCACAGTGCTTTTCTCTCCGCCAAGCCCTCCCATGGCCTCGTTTTCCTCTGGTGTTGGCCCCGTGGCCTCGCAGCCCTCTTGTGTTGGCCCCGTGGCCTCGTCCTTCGCTGGTGATGGCCCCGCGGCCTCGTCTTCCTCGGGAGGGGCCCCCTTGTCTTCTGCTGTGGTTGGTACTGCCGGTCAGCCACCGCTTCCCCCCCCAGTTAGCCCACCCACCGCTAGTTCTTGCCAGCGAGGCGCCGTGGATTGCAGTTACGGGCCGACACCGCCCTGCCCACACTGCTGTGAATCTTCAGCGTCTGCGCGCTCCTGGTAGCCGTCACCGACGACTTGCTGGTCGGGGCACTTCCCGCCCTAGGGATGGTGTCGGGGCAGCCGCTCCCCAGCCCCTTGGAGATGCGACCAACTCGGCTAGTTCTTCTACTATCGGCCACCAGGTGCTTGGTGGAATGCCCCTAAGAAAAATAGCTCAAAACCCCCGTTCCTCTTATGTAACATCTGCTTCTTTCAGCTCTATTTGTGCCCCCGAGTCGTTCCTAACTGTGTCTTGGAGTTTTTACCCCCTATTTTGGTGGGAGGCGGGGTTGTGGCGGACATCTTGCCGTCTGATATTTCTCAAGCCGCGGGGCGCTGGGCGCACACGCTTGTTGGTTATTTCGTGGGCCAGCGTCCGTACTATGGCCAGCTCATGGCTTGGGTTGGTCGTGCTTGGAAAACGAAGGGGGAAGTCCATGTCCACTCGGGTGAAAATAGGTTTTTCTTCTTCAAATTCGCCAACGACGTGGACTGTGGGGACATCCTGAATGGGGGCCCTTGGCTCCTGGATGGCCGGCTCCTCGTTCTTAGGCGTTGGGCGCCTGACATTGGCCTTGACAGGGACTTGCTGTCCTCGGTGCCTATTTGGATCCGATTTCCGCATCTTCCGATCCAATTTTGGTCTCCCGTCATCATTGGTAAACTTGCTAGCATCCTGGGCCATCCTCTTTTTGCCGATGCTGCTATAGGTAATGCCTCTCGGCTCTCCTTCGCGAGGTGTTTTGTTGAGATTGACTCAGTGTCTTCCTTCCCGTCCTCTATCTCTGATAGACTTGTGGATGGGTGCATAATACCGGTGGCCGTTGAGTATGAGAAAATCCCTCCGCTGTGTGACCATTGTCGATGCTTTGGCCATGATACCTCCCAATATGAATCGCCTTTGAGACTTCAGGTGCCTGCTGATGTAGCGGGGTCTCCCACAGTATCTCCGAATAGTGCCTTCGGGGCCCCCGCAGTTTCCTCTCCCCCCGTCATTCCGAGTAATGCTCCCAGGGCTCCCGCAGTTGTCTCTCCTCCGGCTATCGCTGCGCTGCTGCCCTCCCCCCGTGCTCCGAGTGGCTTATCGGTTGTCTCCTCTCTGGTCGGCCAACAAACTCAGGGCGCCCTTACTTCAGCTGCCTGCAGGCTGATGCCCCCTCCTGCCGCCATGGCGCAGCTTCTGAACCCCGGTCCTTGCAGTCAGATGTCTGCTCCAAGCCCTCCTCCGCCCTCGCATGTTACTTTGTGCCAGGCGTCCCCTCAATTGCTAGGAGGCGCTGAGTCCTCCTCCTGCTCTTCGTCTTCCCAGTAGCATCTCATGTGCTCTCCGGCTCTGGTATACGCCCAAACGCCCCTCTCCGATCCTGTCTTCTTGAGCGCTCCGGCCGGTCATCCTCCGCCGGTCCATGCGATGTTGCCTCCGTTGCCTCTCTGTGAGGTGCCTTCCATTTGCACTACTCCCGTTCAATCCACTGTCCTGAGCCCGTTTGGAGGCTCTGCTCCTTCCCTACCCGGAGGTGCTCCCAGCTCTGTGGGGGGCGGCCCCTCCTTGCGAACTCTGCCTAGTTCCGCCCCAGTTGTGTGCGATCCCCCTTCAGGGGCTGAGACTCGTTCTGATGTTAGGGGACTTGCTTGTGAGTCGGTTGGGAATCTCGGCTCTTCTTTGGGAGAGCTGGCCGTTGAGGACTTTGATAGCCAATTTCCGGTCCTTAGCCCGCCCCGCCCTCCTCGTCATTGTCCAGACTCCCTCCCCCTAATCCTTGCCCCCATCCTACCACTATACCCAATCCCGCCTATGTCCCCCCTCCAAAAAATCCATGCCCCCATCCACTAAACCAAATAAAAGAGGTCCGGCTCCCCCTCGTGTGCAGACACAGAGCCAACACCCCATCCTTTGATTATGTCTATCTTCGCCTGGAACGTGCAGGGGGCTTAATGCTAGTGCTCGCCGTAGGGATGTGCGGCATCACATTGGTAAATATAAAGCTTCGCTGGTGGGCTTATTGGAGACGAAGGTTCGTGACCCTTTGGGTGACATTGTTTCTTCATGCTTCCCCAAGGGGTGGGTTGCTTTCCACAATTATGAACATGTTTCGAAAGGACGCATCTGGGTGATGGCTGACCCGATTGTGTGGGACTGCAATGTGATTTCTTCTTCGGTGCAACATGTCACCCTCGATTGTGTTAACACTGGTGGGTTCGCTGTCTCCGTATCCTTTGTTTACGCTTCCAACTTGGCTTCTGATAGACTCCGCCTTTGGGATTCTCTTCGCACCGACAGCTCTCTTATGGTTGGTAAGGCTTGGGCGGTCGTTGGCGACTTCAATGTCACCAGATTTATTGGGGAGAAGGTTGGGGGTAGGTGCCTCGCCCC
The DNA here is from genome assembly GCA_030789695.1 of Scilla litardierei. Lineage (NCBI taxonomy): Eukaryota > Viridiplantae > Streptophyta > Magnoliopsida > Asparagales > Asparagaceae > Scilla > Scilla litardierei. The sequence goes on from CM061139.1 coordinate 50,422,927, forward strand.
GGCCATGTTGGCAGACTTCAACCTTTGCATTGAGGACTGCGGACTGGATGATATTCGATGTATTGGTGACCATCTTAGTTGGAGAAATTGTGCTACTGGCGGGCCACGTATCTCTTGTAGGCTTGACTGGGCCCTCGTGAACCCTGATTGGCTCGCGGTCCTTCCTGATGCCTATGCCTCTTATCTCCCTCCGGCGACCAGCGACCACTCACCGCTCCTTATTCAGGTAATCCCTGTGGGGTTTTGGCGGGACCCCCAGAGCTCGGATCCGTATCCGTCCTGAAGTCGGACGGACCACGGAGGCACAAAAGCGCAGCGGAAAAACCAGAAATCGTATTTCTACACTAGCTAAACTATTTAGCTAGGGCTCTGGGGAGCCAGAACCTAGCCCGATCTATGCCGACTTGGAGTGGGTCTGACCACCCCAAGAAGGATCTACACTAAGCGACTAATTAAAAATTACGCTAAAAAACGCTTAAACCACATACCCGGAATCTTGGCCCTGAGCAGGCAAGATGTACCACACCGTCTTGAGAAGCTCCTCGTAGCCGAGCCGCGTTGGACCCGATCTCCCTGAGCCGCCTCGCACCCCTCGCACCGATCCGCCCGAGCCGCTTTCGCCTCCGAGCCGATCACACGCGGTAGAAAGTTTCACTTGAGAAGAACCCGCGTCTTAGACGTCCGGATCAGATCCAAACCCCCTTTGTAGTCGTGCTAGGACTACTCCGGAGAATAGGAAAATTAGAGAGAGAGATTTAGTCGCCGAACGAGCCTGCTCTAAAATTCTGGAGCTACTCGATCGTTGACTGGTGTGTGTTTCAACGAGGAGAGTGCACCACTATTTATATAGGGAGTGAGCACTCAACTTCTCGTTGCGGGCATGTGGGACAATCCCATGAAGAGGAAAAACAAATTAAGTCATTTGGCTTAATTTCAACTTTAAAGTTAGCCTTTCACTAAGTCAAACTTTAACGAATTAATTCTCCTCACATACTAAACTTCAGACACCAACAAGCTATCAATCAGAAAATCTTGGAATGGTGAACGCGTAGGAACTGACGGGTGACGAATTTCGACTTCGTTTGACCCCTCAAACAATTGCTCAAAGTTTAGCAATTTTCACAAAATTCGTAGCCGTCATTAGGGTTTTCAAAACCCTAATTTGACTTAAGTTGCGGGCGCGCCCGCTAGACTTAGCGGGGCGCGCCCGCCCAAGGGGGCAAGGGCGGGCCGCCCGCCCGCTGCTTGCAGCGGGCCGTGCCCGCTGGAAAGCAGCGGGCGCTGGCCCGCTGAGCAGCGGGTGCTGGCCCGCTGTGCAGCGGGCGCCCGCCCGCTGCACACAGCGGGCGCCTCGCCCGCTGTGCAACGGGCGTGCGCCCGTTGCAGCCAGCGGCGTCGCGCCGTTTGCCTTTGCACATGGGGCCTTTTGGCCCAGTGGGTCTAACCCACTTCCCCTTGAACTCTTTCTGCGTTTCTGGGCTCGTTTGAGCTCCGATTTGGACGCGGTTTGAACCTGTGTTTAGACCGGGACGATCCCGTCATCCTGGTAACCCTTTCCAACAAGTTTGTTCCTACTAATTGTCTTGTAACTAATTTACAACACGTTTAGTCAAAGTTAGCATCTAATGCAACGTTGTGTCCCATGCTAATGCGACTAACTTTTCACAACTTAACTTGTGAATATCATCAAATGACATTTCTCTCTATTCTATATTCCTATTACTAAGACACGAGCACTACTCGGTGTGAGACCCTACAGCCTGACCTTACTACAGGTTGGGGCTCGAAACCCCTAGACGACGGTCACTACGAGCAGTAGCTGTCGTCCCTGTTTCAGAGTCATCATAACGTGATCGACCCTTTGACAAAAGTGTCATAGGGTTTGCATTGGACGTGTCAGTGATGAATTCCGTTAGCTAAAATCCCTTCGTCAAGACTGTGTTATTGTTGGCCTAGGGTATGGTTTACTGTCAACCCTATTAGACAACAATGGTCAGTATACGGCGGTCTTTATTGGTATACACGTTGTACTACTTGCAACGTACCCCGGCCGAGGATTAACATAAAGACCGTACTGAGCCTATAACACTAACTTCCCTTTAATGGAAGTGACGAATCCCATCTTAGTCACTTACTCACCTTGAGAGCTTCAGTGCAACCCAACCTAAGATCTTCATCAGGACTGGTCCTCGAAGCTAGATCATGGGTCTAAGCTACACCGTCCGCTCACAGGTTGGTACAGATGACTTCAGGTCTTAAGGATCAACTAACCTATCATCACCCTAGAGTTATTAAATACAGATCATTAAAGTTAACCATTTAATAACTCTAACTTGGTCGTTCAGGTGAACTCATTCTCCAATGAGCACCTGTGTCTCGTCTCCGACTTCGCTAAGTCGAATGACTAGAGTTCATCATTACCCGAAGGCAAGACGAAGACACAGTGATCTATCCGATGTGTCGATATCCAGTTCTCGACACATCTATGATCACGAACCGTTTAAGACTTACGTTTCTATTCGGTCGCTTACTTACTCATAATTGAGATCTCATCTAGATATGTAAGGACCTAACTATAAGTCTATGGATATTATCTAAGTATATTAATACAAAGGTTTTTATACTTAGAATAATACGTACCATATACGGTATGAACAAGACGTATAATCAAGATAAATTGCCTTATGGGCATATATCTTCCTACATCTCCCACTTGCACTTAGGGCTATTTATCTCGGCATCTCATACCGTTATAGCATATCAGTCACTTTGACATTTGATATGGCAAACCTAAGAATGGTTCTACTAATAAGTATCTACAACGAATTTTAATGGATTGAAATCACATCTCTTGATCACACAGGGTTGATCCTTTGAAAAAAAATGATCTGGATCAATTTTCTTAACTTCGTATAGCTAACAGTTGGGCTTATACGATTTAGATGTGGGGTCTAACATTTCCGTAAGTCAGTTCTAGCTCATTCCACTTTATTGTGTCAATATGTCAAGTACATATTTGACACCCTAAGTTTCTATATATATATATATATATATATATATATATATATTATATATATATATATACGATTAAATCAAAACATTTTTGACTTAATGATTTATATAGAAGATTCATTAAAGTGAAAAATCCTTTTTACTTAGTCCGAAAAAACGGAACTAAGTATATGAGCTCGCTCCACTGACTTTAAGAATTACCTGGTCAAATTCTTCAACATAATATCTAAATCATATTTAGATTTATGTGCAAAATATAACCTTTTGGTAAGTGCCTCAGATGGAATGTACAAGTGTTAGATTCGGTTTGACGAATGAGTCAAGTCAATATCGTTTTAAGGAAACTTGACATTGACTCGTTCAATCAAAACGTCCTACACTGTACTTATTCCTTAACCACATTTAGTATTAGCTCTTTTAATAACTAAATGCAGATAATCAAGAATTAATCTTGATTTGTGGTAGTTTTGTGTTCGCACACAATTTATACGCCCCCTGGAACCTGCACTTAACTACTGCTTGACTTCTAGCATTTAGTCAGCTCCAAAATCAATATTATCGAAGCAATACACCATTATTCGAAATATACGCAACCATCACAGAAAAGCCACATCCACAGAATTTAAGCCAATTCAATTTCAATTGCAACAAACGAGACATCCATTCCAAAACAACGGGTTCATTAAAAGAACCTTAATTTGTTTATCAAAAATAAACCTTGAGTGCAAAGCACTCATTCATTGTTTTCGATCCTTAAAGAGATACATTTTATTCAAATAAGAAAAATATCATCTCCATCACGATCAGCGTCTCCAGAAGTCTTTGAGCGGGTCCCAGCAGCAACTGTTGCTTTAATTGCCGACCGATCTCCGTGCTTCTCTAATCTCCAGTTCTTATCAGCCACCTGTATACAGTACACAGATGTCTATAAGTATCTCATACTATATGAATGGAAATAATTGCATTTAATTGAATTTTAATTTGTACCTGAGGTGGAGGCATCAGTATGCCCCTTCTTCTTCTCTGCAAGATAGATCTTGCAGTCCTCTTCCAGTGGCCAATCTTGTGGCAATGGAAGCACTCAGATTTCGACGGGGCCCCTTTGTTCTTCTTCTTCCCCATTCTTAGCCTTCGCAGGTTGTGGGACCTGCCTCTTCTTTCCATTGCCTTTCGGCTGGTCGGAAGTAGCAGAGCCAACAACCAGTGCAGTGCGCTTCTTCTCAATCTCCACAAATTGCCGGGAGCATATTGAGGAGACCAGAAGATCCGTCTCAAGGATGTTCATATAAGCCAGTTATAAAGGGCTTGAATTCGGGAGTTAAAGACTTTAGGATAATGTCTGTGGGACATCTCATTGTCCCGGACAAATCCTAACTGGGCGGCGTCCTCCACGTACCCGATCATCTTGATAACATGATCTTGCACGGGTCCTGTCGTCATCTTCGTGCCCCAGAGGTTACTAGTAGCTTCGAACTTGGCAGCTCTGGATCGCTTGCCATACAACTCTTGTGCATTAAGGAGTATGCTGCTGAACATCCATATGTTCATGTTTCCTTTGCAGCTCGTTGGGTCATCGAAGCTAGAGCAAGGCATCTTGCCTTCTCAGCATCCCTCTGGTACAACTTGAAGGCTTCTTTCTCTTCGTGGGTCGAATCCTCATCGGGCTTGTCCGGAGCGTCCTCGAATAATATGTATCCAATCCCAGCTAGGGAAAGGACCAACTTAATGTTCCTAAGCCAGTCTTTGTAGTTGGTTCCATCCAGCACGTTCTTTTCTACCATGTATTTTAGACCTGAGTCCATTCTGCATTTTATAGATACTTTAGTTAGCATATGTTCGTAGTATAGTTTTAATGGTTTTAATAAAACTATATTCTCCCACTAAATTTATTTAAAGCCATAATAATAAACAATTTATTATAAAATAATATTTGTGAGAGAGGGATCTGACTACCCTGAGTCTGACAACCTTGAGTGTATCTCAACAAGTTGTCCGACTCTGCAGTCGGTAGACGAACTCGTCGTCAATCATATTTACTATGATTCCCTATCGATTTTTACGCCTAGTCATTTGTGATCATGAGTGTGCTCAACCGGATCACAATGGCTAGCCTAGTCGGACCCTGTCTTCGTATCTAGCCTGACTTGCCCCTTTGCTCGGTGTATGCACGACGCGCCGGTTTGGGTCAGGTCTTAGACTACATTCTTGGTTAGACTTACGCCAAAGCTCGAAGGGTGAGACAACGGTTTCAGTCAGGTTAAGATGTCAATCAAGAAATCGGTTTCTATAAGATTGACATGTCACGGCTTGAGTGTAGCTCAACAACCGGAACATGTTCTTACAGTTGCCAACTCCTAAAACAAGGGAGGCTACGATTTATCTTGGTTCAAGATTATTATCGTATTGACTTAGGTATATTCGATTGACTTACATAGTCATGAATCGACTCCTTGCGGTCCAGCGGACGCGGGCCAGGGAATTGACTAAGCCAGGACCACTTGTTACCCAGTCTAGCTAGGTTGGTCCAAAAACTTTAGCCAAGCACATTGGACCGACATCATGATCCATTGAAGGAGTTGTCATCAATCTTATGTTTTCCAAACAACTAAATGGCTTTAATTTAGAGAACTAGTTAATCCTTATCAACTAGTGGATCCTAAAATTCAAAATTTTCAGATTGGTTGAACAGCTTTTATTAAGTCCTTATCAACTATAAGGTTCTACGTTCAACTTGCTACCCCAATCTAATTAGGATTTTAATAAAACAATTCAACATTGTCTTTTTATGAAAATCATTTAATTTAAACATTTTAATGAAATGATTTACAAACAAAGGGACTACCCTAATCAGGTATTAGGTTGTCGGATGTTGTTTTGTTTTATCAACATAGCATGTCACTATCATGTTTTAATGGCTAACCTAACAAGGTTTACAAGTCCATGAAACAACTAATTTATCAACATAAATAAAATGTTCATTTTATGACATACATGAGCATTTGCAAGTTCTAAAAATTATCTACATAATTAAAACATGCAAATCTGAATTTTAACACATAAATTAAAGATTAAAATTTAAAGCCTTCATAAAAAATTTTATCGCATAAAACTAGGTCGTACAAAATTATCTAATAATTTTAAACCTAAGCCTTTATAAAAAATTTTAACCTTATTTCTAAAATTAAAATATCACATAAAAATTTTAGAAACATCTATGTAGTAAAAGAAATTAATTTATATTACATCTCATGAAATAAAATTATTTCTATTATTTACATATTTAAAAAAATTTATAAAACTCTTTTAAAATCTTTTAGAAATCCTTTTTTTGGAAGCTTTCAAATAAAGTTTAAAGATTTCTAACTTTTATGTAACTAAAGAAAATTCCTAAATTTCAAAAATAAAATTTTTTCTAAAGTTTACATAAACTTTAAACACTCTTTAAAATTTTTTCATATCTCATAAAAAAAAATTTTATACAGTATTTAAATGTTGGATACCTATTTAAAATTTATCGCATAAAGTAAATAGTCCAAAGAATAAAATTTCCGTGTTGCATAAACAATTTTTTAAACACGAAACAATTTTTAAAAACTTTTTAACATTAAGCAAAAAAGTTTGTACATGAAAGCTAAGCATTTTTAACGATTTAAAAAAAGTCGCTATAGTAGATCTATAACATAACCGTGGCTCTGATACCACTGTTGGGGGTTTTGGCGGACCCCCAGAGCTGCGATCCGTATCCGTCATAAGTCGGACGGACCACGGAGGCACAAAAGCGCAGCGGGAAAAACCAGAAATCGTATTTCTACACTAGCTAAACTATTTAGCTAGGCTCTGGGGGAGCCAGAACCTAGCCCGATCTAACCTCGCACCGACAGCTCTCTTATGGTTGGTAAGGCTTGGCGGTCGTTGGCGACTTCAATGTCACCAGATTTATTGGGGAGAAGGTTGGGGGTAGGTGCCTCGCCCCGGCCATGTTGGCAGACTTCAACCTTTGCATTGAGGACCGCGACTGGATGATATTCGATGTATTGGTGACCATCTTAGTTGGAGAAATTGTGCTACTGGCGGGCCACGTATCTCTTGTATGCTTGACCGGGCCCTCGTGAACCCTAATTGGCTCGCGGTCCTTCCTGATGCCTATGCCTCTTATCTCCCTCCGGCGACCAGGCGACCACTCACCGCTCCTTATTCAGGTAATCCCTGTTGGGGTTTTGGCGGACCCCCAGAGCTCGGATCCGTATTCGTCCTAAGTCGGACGGACCACGGAGGCACAAAAGCGCAGCGGAAAAAACCAGAAATCGTATTTCTACACTAGCTAAACTATTTAGCTATGGCTCTGGGAGCCAGAACCTAGCCCGATCTATGCCGACTTGGAGTGGGGTCTGACCACCCCAAGAAGATCTACACTAAGCGACTAATTAAAAATTACGCTAAAAAACGCTTAACCACATACCCGGAGATCTTGGCCCTGGAGCAGGCAAGATGTACCACACCGTCTTGAGAAGCTCCTCGTAGCCGAGCCGCGTTGACCCGATCTCCCTGAGCCGCCTCGCACCCTCGCACCGATCCGCCCGAGCCGCTTTCCGCCTCCGAGGCCGATCACACGCGGTAGAAAGTTTCACTTGAGAAGAACCCGCGTCTTAGACGTCCGGATCAGATCCAAACCCCCCTTTGTAGTCGTGCTAGGACTACTCGCGAGAATAGGAAAATTAGAGAGAGAGATTTAGTCGCCGAACGAGCCTGCTCTAAAATTCTGGAGCTACTCGATCGTTGACTGGTGTGTGTTTCAACGAGGAGAGTGCACCACTATTTATATAGGGAGTGAGCACTCAACTTCTCGTTGCGGGCATGTGGGACAATCCCCATGAAGAGAAAAACAAATTAAGTCATTTGGCTTAATTTCAACTTTAAAGTTAGCCTTTCACAAAGTCAAACTTTAACGAATTAATTCTCCTCACATACTAAACTTCAGACACCAAACAAGCTATCAATCAGAAAAGCTTGGAATGGTGAACGCGTAGGAACTGACGGTGACGAATTTCGACTTCGTTTGACCCCCTCAAACAATTGCTCAAAGTTTAGCAATTTTCACAAAATTCGTAGCCGTCATTAGGGTTTTCAAAACCCTAATTTGACTTAAGTTGCGGGTGCGCCCGCTAGACTTAGCAGGCGCGCCCGCCCAAGGGGGCAGGGCGGGCCGCCCGCCCGCTGCTGCAGCGGGCCATGCCCGCTGCTGGCAGCGGGCCCACGCCCGCTGTGCAACGGGCGTGCGCCCGTTGCAGCCAGCGGGCGTCGCCGGTTTGCCTTTGCACATGGGCCTTTTGGCCCAGTGGGTCTAACCCACTTCCCCTTGAACTCTTTCTGCGTTTCTGGGCTCGTTTGAGCTCCGATTTGGGACGCGGTTTGAACCTGTGTTTAGACCGGGACGATCACGTCATCCAGGTAACCCTTTCCAACAGTTTGTTCCTACTAAATTCGTTGTAACTAATTTACAACACGTTTAGTCAAAGTTAGCATCTAATGCAACGTTGTGTCCCTATTGCTATGCGACTAACTTTCACAACTTAACTTGTGAATATCATCAAATGACATTTCTCTCTATTCTATATTCCTATTACTAAGACACGAGCACTACTCGGTGTGAGACCCTACAGCCTGACCTTACTACAGGTTGGGGGCTCGAAACCCCTAGACGACGGTCACTACGAGCAGTAGCTGTCGTCCCTGTTTCAGAGTCATCATAACGTGATCGACCCTTTGACAAAAGTGTCATAGGGTTTGCATTGGACGTGTCAGTGATGAATCCGTTAGCTAAAATCCCTTCGTCAAGACTGTGTTATTGTTGGCCTAGGGTATGGTTTACTGTCAACCCTATTAGACAACAATGGTCAGTATACGGCGGTCTTTATTGTATACACGTTGTACTACTTGCAACGTACCCCGGGCCGAGGATTAACATAAAGACCGTTACTGAGCCTATAACACTAACTTCCCTTTAATGGAAGTGACGAATCCCATCTTAGTCACTTACTCACCTTGAGAGCTTCAGGTGCAACCCAACCTAAGATCTTTCATCAGGACTGGTCCTCGAAGCTAGATCATGGGTCTAAGCTACACCGTCCCGCTCACAGGTTGGTACAGATGACTTCAGGTCTTAAGGATCAACTAACCTATCATCACCCTAGAGTTATTAAATACAGATCATTAAAGTTAACCATTTAATAACTCTAACTTGGTCGTGTTCAGTGAACTCATTCTCCAATGAGCACCTGTGTCTCGTCTCCGACTTCGCTAAGTCGAATGACTATGAGTTCATCATTACCCGAAGGCAAGACGAAGACACAGTGATCTATCCGATGTGTCGATATCCAGTTCTCGACACATCTATGATCACGAACCGTTTAAGACTTACGTTTCTATTCGGTCGCTTACTTACTCATAATCGAGATCTCATCTAGATATGTAAGGACCTAACTATAAGTCTATGGATATTATCTAAGTATATTAATACCGCTCCTTATTCAGGTAATCCCTCCTCCCAACTCAGGCCCCAAACCCTTTAGATTCTTTGGTCACTACTTCTAGGTGCCAGGATTCTACGCCCTCCTTCTATCTGTTTGGAGAGGACATTTCCCTGGATCCCCTATGCTCAGGCTTGTCTCTAAGCTCAAGGCCCTCAAGGTGGCCATTCGGGGCTGGCCCATAGGCCGACGGCCCTTCCCCCCTTCCAACACCATCAGGAGAGACATTGCTACCATTCGTGAGGACGCTGGCTTCCACTCTTGCCTGGATCTATTGCGCCAGGAGTGCTCTCTCAGACACCTTCTTGCTTCTAGTTTGGCGTGCGAGGAGAGCCAGGCTAGGCAGAAGAGCCGCCAGTCTTGGCTTTCCTAGGGGGACAGAAATACTAGGTTCTTCTATGCTGTGGCCAGGGACCGCGTGGCTGGTAACAGTCTCCTGCACCTGATTGGGCCTGGGGGACCCTGTGGCTAAGCTTGACTCTCTCCATGCTGATGCGGTGGAGTTCTTCACCTCTCTATTCCATCAGGACTCGTATTCCTCCGTCTTCCCTGAGATTATCCCCAAGCACATTATTTCCCCGGGCGCTTATGATTGGCTTGGGGGGGCCGTTGGCGATTTGGAAATTAAGGAGGCTCTCTTCTCCTTGGACAAAGATAAATTCCCCGGTCCCGATGGTTTCCCTCCCCTCTTCTTCCAGGAGATGTGGGGGATTGTTGGTAAGGACGTTCTCTCGGCGGTGCGCTCCTTCTTTTCGTCGGGTTGTATCCTGAAGCAGATCAATCATAAGTTCCTCACCCTGATCCCAAGGTCCCCTCGGCGTCCTCTTTGGGGGACTATCGGCCCATTTCCTGCTGCAATGTTATCTACAAGATCATCTCTAAGGTCCTTAGTAGGAGGATGGCGGAAGTGATCCCCGGCCTCATTTCTTGGAACCAGTCGGCTTTTATCAAGGGGCGCCTGATCTCAGATTCCTCTCTGCTTGCCCATGAACTGATCAGAGACTACTCTGCTTCTCTGGGAGCTAGGGCATGTATCCAGCTGGATTTGTGCAAGGCCTTTGACAGTGTTAATCGTGGGTTTCTTTACTTCTTCATGGGGTTCCTGGGCTTCCCTCCCATGTTCATCCATTGGGTCAAGACTTGTGTGGACTCCCCCTCTTTCTCAGTGCTCGTCAATGGTTCTCCTGTTGGGTTCTTTGGGAGCAACAGAGGCATCCGTCAAGGTGATCCCATGTCCCCCTTCCTCTTTGTGATTGTTATGGAGGCCTTCACTATTCTGATGGACACTGCAACTACTTCTGGGGTTATCCGACCTCCAAAGAGAGGGGTGCAGGGGATCCCCTCTCATCTCCTCTTCGTTGACGACATGCTTGCCTTTTGTAAAGCTGATGAGTCCTCCTTTGTCGGCCTTGGCGAGCTACTGGCATCGTTCTATCTCATGTCAGGCCTCGAGGTAAATAAGGGGAAGAGCAAGTTGTTTCTTAGTAAGGGGTGCAACATTGGTAGTCAGCTGTCCCTCCTTCTTGGCATTCCCCTTGAGGTTCCTCCTGTCAAATACTTGGGACTTCCCCTTTCAGCTATTTATCCTGCTGCCAGGCTTTTCTCGGGGCTCGTTGATAAGTGCAGGGCCAAGATTTCTTGTTGGTCCTCGAGGCTCTTGTCCACGGTTGGTCGTATTGAGTTGGTTCGCTCGGTTATTCATGGGTTTGTTTCCCATTGGCTGCAGTCCTTTCGAATACCTGTTTCTGTCCTCTCTGGGATAGACCGTCTGTGCCGTGACTTCATCTGGGGGACGAAGCTTCACCTTTGGAGTTGGGATGACATGTGCCTCCCACGGGCGGAAGGAGGTATCGGTCTTCGTAGTCTCCGCGAGGTGGGTGTTGCCGCGGGGGCTAAGCTCCTCTGGAGACTTCTTCATTCTCCCTCTCCCTGGGCCTTCTACATGCGCTGTGTGTACCTGAAGAGCACCCCTCTCTTCCAGTGTGGCCCTTTGGCTTTGGATTCGGGGACCTGGAAACTTATGCTTCGGAGCCGAGACTTGGCGTCTACTTGCTTCCGTCGGGTTATTGGCGATGGTTGCTCCACTTCGTTTTGGTATGATCCTTGGCTGCCTTGTGGCCCTCTGGCGGACCTTCACTCCCCACCCATCCCTCTCAGATACCACCGGGTTGCTGACTTCTGGGATGGTGCAGCTTGGTCCCTTCCCTCTGAGCTTGCTTTGCTTGCTCCCTTGTTGGCTCCTGCTTCCGTGACGGATGGCCCTGACGTCTGGGTGTGGTCCAAAGACGGGGGTTGCTCTCTCCGTTCTGCTTGGTCCTCTACTCGTCGTTCCTCTACTCCTGACAGGCTTGCTCCGATGGTCTGGTTCCCTGGGCACACGCCCAAGTTCTCCCTTACTCTCCTGCGGGCCCTCTCTGATCGCCTGCCCACCACTCAACAGCTGGCTAGGCGCGGTATTCGGGAACAGTCTGCTTGTGCTCTCTGCGGCCTCTTCCCCGAGTCGGCTCGCCATATCTTCTTCCGCTGTGAGTACAGTGCTCGTGTCTGGGGGGAATGCAGGCTTCGCCTTGGTCTCCCTCCTGGCTCCAAGTCCATTACCGTTGAAGCTCACGCGCTGAAACGGCGGTTTGGAGCCAGGGGGAAGACCACTCACAGGGGAGGCTTTCCTTGTTAGTCTTCTCTGCGACGGTTTGGCACATATGGAGGGAGCGGAATTGCCGCATATTCAGAGCTCTCAGGTCCCCTGCGACCGCCCTTCTGGCTCGTATCTCGTTGGACATCGTGGACGCCCTTGTCGGTTGCATTCCGGACGATTTAGATCCTATGCATACTTCCCTCTTTGAGTGATGGGGTATCTTGTAGGCCGCCTTTTTGAGTGCCTCCCAGCTTAGGTTCCTCCCCTTTCTTTGTTTCTTGGCTCTCACCTGGTTGTTGTGTGCGGGGTGACTGCTTCCCAACCTCTCCCTCGCCTTGACTCCTTGTTGGCGCCGCCTTGATGTAGCTCTTGTTCATATCAATACATACACACGTACTTTTCATACATACATACATACATACATACATACATACATACATACATACATACATACATACATATATATATATATATATATATATATATATATATATATATATATATATATATATGTTTTGAATATATATATACTAGTATATGCCCGTGCCCGTAGGGCACGGTTCAATTTAGACATTTTCCCCTCAAAATCTTAGTTCCCCCGAAAATGTGGGCATGATTCATTTTAGATATTCCCCCCTTAAAATCTTAGTTCCCCTGAAAATGTGGACATGATTCATTTTAGAAATCCCCCCTCAAAATCTTAGTTCCCCCGAAAAATTAGCTCATCTCAAGGAATTTTGTTCCCCCCAAAAATCTTAGTTTCTCCCAAAATTTAGTGCACTCCAAATTTAGTTCCGCTCCAAAATTTTAGAGTTTTTCCAGCTAAATTTTCACTTTCCAAAAATATTAGTTTCTGCCAAAATTTAGTTTCCAAAAAGAATTTAGTTCCCCTCAGAAATTTTAGTTTACCCCAAATATTAATTCCTACCAGATTTAGTTCCCTCAAAAGTTCCATCCAAAAATTTGATTACCTCCAGATTTAGTTCCCCTTAAAATTTTAGATTTTAGTTTCTCCAAAAGTTTATTTCCACCAATATTTTATGTTTTAATTACCCCGAAAAGTTTAGATCCTCTCTAAAATGTAATTCCCCATAATTTAATTCCCACAAAATATAAAATTTTAGTTCACTGAATTTTTTTAGTTCTATGTATTCTGTCTTCGCATTTCCTGGCATCGAGCAAAGAGTTAAGAGCAGTGCATGATGCATGGATGCAACAGATATACATGTTGGCAAAGCAAAAATTTTCCATATGCATGAATGCAATAGATATACATGTTTGTTCAAGAGAACATGGGGCCAATGTATGTTAAATCTATTTCAGAAATAATAATCATAATTTATAAACTAAGTTCAATGCTCAGGACTCATGAGTCCTAGTACACCCGACAACAAAGGTTTCAGTATCCATGATATATGGAAAGACACATCCAATAGGAAGCTTCCATGATCTATGGAAAGACACATCCGGAAAGACACATCCCTGTTATATCTATATTATAACAATACCTTTCCAATAGATCCCAGATGTGTCTTTCCATAGATCATGGAAGCTTCCTATTGGATGTGTCTTTCCATATATCATGGATACTGAAACCTTTGTTGTCGGGTGTACTAGGACTCATGAGTCCTGAGCATTGAACTTAGTTTATAAATTATGATTATTATTTCTGAAATAGATTTAACATACATTGGCCCCATGTTCTCTTGAACAAACATGTATATCTATTGCATTCATGCATATGGAAAATTTTTGCTTTGCCAACAACATGTATATCTGTTGCATTCATGCATCATGCACTACTCTTAACTCTTTGCTCGATGCCAGGAAATGCGAAGACAGAATACATAGAACTAAAAAAATTCAGTGAACTAAAATTTTATATTTTGTGGGAATTAAATTATGGGGAATTACATTTTAGAGGGGAGCTAAACTTTTTGGGGTAATTAAAACATAAAATATTGGTGGAAATAAACTTTTGGAGAAACTAAAATCTAAAATTTTAAGGGGAACTAAATCTGGATGTAATCAAATTTTTGGATGGAACTTTTGAGGGAACTAAATCTGGTAGGAATTAATATTTGGGGTAAACTAAAATTTCTGATGGGAACTAAATTCTTTTTGGAAACTAAATTTTGGCAGAAACTAATATTTTTGGAAAGTGAAAATTTAGCTGGAAAAACTCTAAAATTTTGGAGCGGAACTAAATTTGGAGTGCACTAAATTTTGGGAGAAACTAAGATTTTTGGGGGGAACAAAATTCCTTGAGATGAGCTAATTTTTCGGGGGAACTAAGATTTTGAGGGGGGATTTCTAAAATGAATCATGTCCACATTTTCAGGGGAACTAAGATTTTAAGGGGGGAATATCTAAAATGAATCATGCCCACATTTTCAGGGGAACTAAGATTTTAAGGGGGAATATCTAAAATGAATCGTGCCCACATTTTCGGGGTGTTGACAGGACTATTCTGACCGGGCCCGGAAGAGCAAAGTCAACTATGACTGGTCAACCGGATTACTACGACCTTGGGGCCTCGGCCCAAGGATCTCACGGGCGGGCCGCGATTCTCCACCCATGACGAAGGCCCACTTCCTCAGTGGAGGAAATCGAGGCCCAAATCAAGGAAGCATCTGCCAAATATGGCAACCGTCCAAGGCCATCACTCTCTAGCCATCATGGCTCGGCTTAATGGCTCGGCTTAATGGCCCGACTTAAATGGCCTTCACTCTATAGCCATCATGGCTCGGCTTAATGGCTTGGCTTAATGGCCCGACTTAAATGGCCATCACTCTCCAGCCATCAAGGCCCGCCAAATATGGCAACCGCCCGAGTCCATCACTCCAGCCATCATGGCCACCTTTAGGCCATTCATCTCCTCATCAAGATGGGTGCAATTAGTGGGGGTCAAAACTTCCCACATTTGCACGTCCCCATGAATGATGGCCATGATATCACATCATGGCACATGATTAGGAGGAGTCACCTATATGAGGGGAGGGTGGGCATCATCCGAAAGGACGACATCTCAGGTAATAAAACCTAAGGTACTCCAGCAACGACCTAGTTCCCCCACTTCATCCCCTTCCCCCCGCTCGCACCGAAGGACGTCGTTCTGATCTCCTCTCGAGTCGAACCGTCCCCGCTGAGCCTCCTCTTTCAGATCGTCATCCGACTTAGGCATCGGAGGGGATTTGGCCGGAACCAAGGTCCGGCCTCCCTGACGAGTGTTCTCGTCTGTTCAGGAAGACGTTAGATTCAAGTGCCGAGGCTTCCCCTCGGCCCCACGCCGACCGTGCATCAAGCGAGGCGACCGAGGCTACCCCTCGTCGTCCGACTGACCGAGGCCGAGCGCACCCATCCGAGCCGAGGCTTCCCCTCAGCACCGCGTCGGCCGCACGCCAAGCCAAGGCGACCGAGGCTGCCCCTCGTCGCCCGACCGTCCGAGGCCGAGCACCTCACACCGGGCCGAGGCTTCCCCTCAGCCCCCCTGAGGCCGAGGATCCAGACCCGGCCCAGCTGACGTGTTCTGCGTCGGCTGCATCTCTGATTCGCGTCGCGTCTACACGTGCTCGACGCACCCATGGGACCCAAATCGGCCCCTTGACCACGTTGACCGGGCAATCCACGGTCAACGCTTCTGTAGTGAGAAAACACTCTGAAACATCTGGCGCCGTCTGTGGGAAACGAGTCAACATCCACGATGTCAACCGCATCGGCAATGATTCGTTCCTTTGATCAAGAACATTTTCTTCCAAAAAGCCCATTGAAGGGACCGCAGCCTTTCCCCTAAAAATCCCTCCACCGAGATCTAAAAATATTATTTTCCCTGTAAGATTCTAAATGGGATGCACTTAGGGGGGTTCCCCTGGCGATCTCCTTTTTCGTGGAAACAGGGGCGTAGCCCCCATTTTTTAACTCGGCAAATCAAAGATGTGCATCTTTCTACTTGCCGATCCGCAGAGAAGCACCTGTAGGGGGCGAAGCCGATCGCACAACCCCGGATCTACCGATCTACCCCTCACCGTCCAAGCGCGAGCTGTCGACGAAGATCGAGCACCCCACCGGCGTCGAGTTCGACACTGGCCATCCCCCTTCGCTTGTTCCTCGCTGGCACTATCGACCCCCTCTATCACTTCGATGGGTGGCTCTTTAATCTGGACGCACGCTCCACCCGACCACTCCTCTATGATCGATGGCATCGGCGTCTCTGATCACCACCATCAGCGTCTCTGGTCGCCGCCACCCCCAGGTTCCAAGGGCCCAGACTCGTTGACGCCGCCGGTGCTGCTGCCAGATCTGAAGTCTTCCGAATCGGGCGTCACCGACCAATGGTGGATGTTGGTCCATCACCGGCCGTCGAGCAGGAGGTCAGGGTTGTGGATCCGAATCTAGACTCGGGTGATGTCGCCAGTGCAAGGTCTCCGCTACAGGACCGAGGAGACACTTGGATCCACAACAACACAAAGAATTTGGCTTTACGTCTTCGGTCGTCTCCTCCCATCCCTCAAGCCCGATGGCTGATCAATCGAGGTCGGGCTCAAGATCCGGGACGTCAATTTCATCTAGATCGTCCGAGCTCCTCAGCGTGGCCACCTTCCATGGTTTGCAGGGGGGCTACCTCTGAGATCTGGCTCACTGAAACGCAGATCATTCGTGGGAATCGATGGAGCCAAGGAAGCCGAATCCCTCGGAATTTTGGGCACGGATCACACACCAGACTGGGCATCTGACCATGGCAAGGTACCGTTCGTGTTCCGGGCCGAGCGTGCGACCATGGCGTGGAGCTGATCGCACTCCCGCGCCAAGCCACCGTCGACAGACCCAGATCAAGGCTCCCAGGCATCACAATCGAGGTTGTCGACTGCCGATCAAACCAAGACGAGCTTCCTCAGCATCGATCGACATTGACACAGCTCGGCAACAAGATCGACCCAGACGAAGCCTCGATCCACATCGGACCCGGCTGGATCTCCGATTCGATGAAGGTCGAGCCTCTAAGCTTCAATCAGTAGCCACCAAGCTTGAGTGTCCTGCTGTATTTCAACGAAGATTGGGGCTCCGACCTCTGACGCATGCTACTCATCACTCGAACCAATGGAGATCGAATCAAGGCCTTCTGCGCTCCAGCATCCCCGATCCGAGTTTCGTGTAACTCGATCGAAGCAGGTCGAGCGTCGACGACACGGATTCAAGTTCTGTGTGGCTTGATCGAAGCAAGAGGAGCGCCAACCTGCCAAGCTTCCTCTCTCCGATCGTTACCAAGGCGCAAATAAGCTCGAGGCCCTCAGCCCAGGCAGAGCTCCCGGGCATCGAGGATGCCGACCGCTGATCGGACGAGATTGAGGCTTCCAGAAGCTCGATTGGGCCTCGAGCGATGCATCCACAATTCGACCGACGTTCGACACCGATCGAGGCTCCCGCAAACCCGACTGAAGCTCAAGCCGACCAAGCCTCCGGTGTCAAACAAAGACAAAGGCTTCATCTGCGGATTCCGTTGATCGATACTTCTGGAGGCTTGACTGAAGATCAATTGAGGTCCTCCACAGATCAGGGCTCCAATCCTCCAAGCGATGGCTGAATCTTAGTGCTCGATCCACACCCTAGAGGAACATCAGAGCTTCGGATGGATTTCAAGCTCATTGATCGAAGGAGCCTGAGATCTTCGCTCAACCTTGGGAAACTTCGCGTCACATCTAGTAATGGAGCTCGCAGTCGAATTATCATGGTGTGATTTCTTCTGGTCCGGTTTGGACGCCCTCATCGGCGTTGGCATCTTTGCACTCACCGGGCAGGAGGCTAAAGACAAGGCAGACCCATCCGTCGGCCTCTCCTATGTCGCCTCGGGGATCTTAGCCATGATCTCCGCCTTCTGCTACGCTAAGTTCACAGTTGAGATCCCTGTTGCTGGTGGGTCATTTGGGTATCTTCGGGTGAAGCTAGGCGATTTCATGGCATTCATCACTGCCAGCAAACAGCATACCGGAATGCGTCATCAACGATGCCGCCGTCTCTCGCTCGTGGACGTCCTATTTTGCCACCCTGCTCAACCACGAGTGTCTGCTGGATTCCAAGTGCACACCAGGCCGACTCATCCGAGAGTAGGTCAACCAGACTTTGCCGATCGCCAAGCAAGGTTTTGCAGATATTGAAGCGAGCCGACTTTCGAGCTCAAGGCCCGTTCAAATGTCTATGTCTCTTAGCCGAACGAGCCATGCCCCGAGCTCCGAGGTCAAGGCTCATTCCTTCTCAACCTCGACCCACCGACCTGATGCCAAATAAAGGAACTTCGTTGTGGGAGAGATAAGTCCAAACCCCTCAAAATGACTCTTGTGTCGTCACCCCTTACTTTGTTATGGCATTCAATTAATTATTGCCTACTTCTTTTCATTTTGACCTGTGGCTAATGACAATTCGATTCAATGGGCAGATATGTACGGGAGTCGATTGGTTACGAGGGGGGTCGACCTGCTCAATCGTCCGAGCATCCCGAGCCCCCGCCTTGAGCCAAGCTCCAACCTCCGAGCTCAAGGCGTATTCGAGCATCCTGATGCCTCCTAACCAAAGCTTCGATCCGAAGCCGAGCTTAAACTTCCATCAAGTAGGCCGAGTCCAAGCATCTGACCAAGCACGTCCGGGTCTCCTTTGACTGAGCATGCCGAGCAATATAACCATGAAACTTAGCACAACTTCGGATCTAGCGGCACTCATCCAAGCCACCACTGGATCTGAAGTCGCCCAATCAAGCGGAGTCCACCCGGCCGGCAGCTCGTCAGATCAACCCTCCTGTGAACCGGTGCAACTTCCCGGTGCACAGACCCTCGACGAAGAAGGGCCACTGATCGGCATCACCCTAACTGCCTTCACTTAATCAGTCGAGCAACCAAGTAGCTCCTCCGACCGTGGCTGAGCCGATCTGGCCAAAGCACCACCGTCCGAGTTCGAGCATCCAGACCGCTCCCCCGACCGTGGCCGAGCCGATCTGGCCGAAGCACCACCGACCGTGGTGCTGGGTCCCCGCTTGCCGAACCGCTCCTGCATCCACCTGAGCGGGACGAGGTAGTGGCAGAGCGCCACCATGGAATCTTCGAAAGTATTCACAAGGTCCTCACTTCTTCGTCAGCCGTAAGTCGAGGGGCGACTCCCCTCGCCACTGAACGAATCTCCTTCGTCGGCCGTAAGTCGAGGGGCAACTCCCCTCGCCACCGAACGAATCTCCTTCGTCGGTCGTAAGTCGAGGGGCAACTCCCCTCGCCACCGAACGAATCTCCTTCGTCGACCGTAAGTCGAGGGGCGACTCCCCTCGCCACCGAACGAAGCTCCTTCGTCAGCCGTAAGTCGAGGGGCAACTCCCCTCGCCACTGAACGAACCTCCTTCGTCGGTCGTAAGTCGAGGGGCAACTCCCCTCGCCACCGAACGAACCTCCTTCGTCGGCCGTAAGCCGAGGGGCAACTCCCCTCGCCACCGAACGAATCTCCTTCGTCGGCCGTAAGCCGAGGGGCAACTCCCCTCGCAACCGAACGAATCTCAGACTGACGATCTATCGTCCCCAGCCAACTCCGCAAGACGGACCAAAGTTTTACAGAGAGTGCAGCTTCTTCCCCATTATACTACATCTCCCGACCTCCACCTCAGCAATGGTAGAGCTCAGAAGATGGGGGCTGTTGACAGGACTATTCTGACCGGGCCCGGAAGAGCAAAGTCAACTATGACTGGTCAACCGGATTACTACGACCTTGGGGCCTCGGCCCAAGGATCTCACGGGCGGGCCGCGATTCTCCACCCATGACGAAGGCCCACTTCCTCAGTGGAGGAAATCGAGGCCCAAATCAAGGAAGCATCCGCCAAATATGGCAACCGTCCAAGGCCATCACTCTCTAGCCATCATGGCTCGGCTTAATGGCTCGGCTTAATGGCCCGACTTAAATGGCCTTCACTCTATAGCCATCATGGCTCGGCTTAATGGCTTGACTTAATGGCCCGACTTAAATGGCCATCACTCTCCAGCCATCAAGGCCCGCCAAATATGGCAACCGCCCGAGTCCATCACTCCAGCCATCATGGCCACCTTTAGGCCATTCATCTCCTCATCAAGATGGGCGCAATTAGTGGGGGTCAAAACTTCCCACATTTGCACGTCCCCATGAATGATGGCCATGATATCACATCATGGCACATGATTAGGAGGAGTCACCTATATGAGGGGAGGGTGGGCATCATCCGAAAGGACGGCATCTCAGGTAACAAAACGTAAGGTACTCCATCAACGACCTAGTTCCCCCCACTTCATCCCCTTCCCCCCGCTCGTGCCGGAGGACGTCGTTCCGATCTCCTCTCGAGTCGAACCGTCCCTGCCGAGCCTCCTCTTTCATATCATCATCTGACTTAGGCATCGGAGGGGATTTGGCCGGAACCAAGGTCCGGCCTCCCTGGCGAGTGTTCTCGTCTGTTCAGGAAGACGTTAGATTCAAGTGCCGAGGCTTCCCCTCGGCCCCACGCCGGCCGCGCATCAAGCGAGGCGACCGAGGCTACCCCTCGTCGTCCGACTGACCGAGGCCGATCGCGCTCATCCGAGCCGAGGCTTCCCCTCAGCACCGTGTCGGCCGCACGCCAAGCCAAGGCGACCGAGGCTGCCCCTCGTCGCCCGACCGTCCGAGGCCGAGCACCTCACACCGGGCCGAGGCTTCCCCTCAGCCCCCCTGATGCCGAGGATCCAGACCCGACCCAGCTGACATGTTCTGCGTCGGCTGCATCTCCGATTTGCGTCGCGTCTACACGTGCTTGACGCACCCAAGGGACCCAAATCGGCCCCTTGACCACGTTGACCGGGCAATCCACGGTCAACGCTTCTGTAGTGAGAAAACACTCTGAAACACGGGGGAACTAAGATTTTGAGGGGAAAATGTCTAAATTGAACCGTGCCCTATGGGCACGGGCATATACTAGTATATCTATATTATAAAACAGGGATGTTATCATGTGTTATTGGATAAGAGAATTAGGATAAGAGATATTGGTTATATGTATTGTTGTATGTGGATATGTGTATGTTGTATAAGAGATTTTGGTTAAGAGATAATGGATAAGAGATAATGGATAAGAGAATTTGGTTTTGGTTATGTGTAATTGGGTGTTTTGTTTATATAGATTGTATAGGGTATGAGAAATTGAGATATGAGATATTGGATATAAGAAATCAAATCAAATCACATTTTTTTGATCACATCACCTAAAATATTAATTTTTTTTTAAAATTTTGAAATTCCCTTTGCGTTTGCTCTCTGATGTTTTTTGATCACATCACAAAAACGCGGGAAAAATTCTTCTCCCCTCCATTTTGACCACATCCTCCTCCATTTTCATCACAAAATTTCTCTCCTCCGCTATTTATCCTCCTCTGTCTTTTGTAATTCAAGCTCGCGCTGCTGAGAGAACAATGAGGGATTTGGAGGGAACGTGATCACAAGCAGCCACGTCGCCAATTTAACCGCCTTCATCTCCCTCATCTTCAACCTCAGCTTCAACCACATCAGAGAAAGGAATTTGGAGGGAAAGTTATCATCTTCCTCCACGCAAAGAAACGGAGCCTGCGAAGTTTGATGGCCAATGATGTGATTAACAGTCATGCTTCCGTTATGTAAGTGTAAAAGATTGGATTTATTATGTTTTTTGATCTTTTCTTGGTTTGTATCTTGACAGCCATCTCGAGAAAACGCAGCCTCAACACTTGCTCGCTGGCACCTCCTTCATCATCATCGGAGCCACCAACCTCGAGATTTCTAGGTTGGTTGTCCCACTGTCCTTCAAGTGTTTGATGTAATTCCTCAAAGAAAAAAGTTAATTTTTTGCATGTTTGTGCTGAACTTTTGCCCGAGCTATTTTATGTGATATGTAAGTAGGCACGTTGATAATTCTATGAAGTTGATCTCGACGGATGGAGCAAACCCCATTGTAACTACGACAGGACATTGTGCACCTTCACATACCTTGCACTTTCTCCAGACTCTAGGAAACTTAGCACCTAGGACTCCATTGCTGGTCATCTACTTGGAGCTAGGGTTTGGTGCCTCTTCATCTTCCCCAAAATCCGTTTTGCCCTAAATCGTAAGTTTACTCAAGGCATAGGATTTTGTCGGTAAGAATTTCTATTTCAATTTACATTGATATTGTAAGTGTTTCACTCTCGGTTGTGAGAGTTTGTTTGTGATCCCGGGTTGTGGGAGTCACATTTCGATTTGTGTATGATTTGATCTTGTAGAGGTTTTCTACAAGAGTTTCATAGTGCAAATCTTGAGTTAGGGTTTCTAACTCAAGTATCCGGAGGGTATCCGGGTGGTTGGGACGTAGGATCACCGGAAACAAGTCGGGGAGACTTGGGTGGATCCGAACCCATTAATATCGTGTGTTTGCGATTGTTTCTTTGTTTTCTATATTTACAATTCTGCATTTCCGCATTGTTTGGAGAGTTTGCAAGATAATTAGGAATTATCCTCTTAATTATTTTAAAGTACTATTCACCCACCCTCTAGTACTTGTGCAGTAGCTTAGCATGGCATTACACTGGTAGCCAACGGTATATATCATTCTAGTAGCCAACAGCATGTATCATTCTTTGATTATCAAGTTCATTCATGTGTCTAACAGGCATTTCTAGCAGTTAATTTGCAGGAGTAATAAGCATGGCGTAAAGCAGTTTAAATAAAGTAACATTTAACAACAAGTAGGAAAAAGCACGCTTGCATCTCAGAATATCTCAGTTTAAACAATTAAATGGAGCGGTTATAAAACATGTAAAAATGTACACTTGCGTTAATACATGTTAATTTATTTAGATGAAAAGATGTGGGGAACCTACTATACGATGCGTAGATCTGAAGAGGATGCGGTGTTGGGTGTCCAAGTGATTGTAGCGTAAGGCGTGTTTTATCTGCGACATTAAAATTCGATATTAACTTGCAGCTAACAATTTACTAACCGACAATTATTACAACTCTTTTATCTAACTAGTGTATTTATACTTACTTACGTATATTAACAATTAATGTGTGAATATTAACTTACTAACTTATTACTAACATCATATTAATACTAACATGTATTAATAACTAATTAACATTGACTTTATAATATACTAGTTAACCTTAACTTACTAACATCATTATACTAATTGATTTTAAACTTATCCTTATAACTTAAATTGTTTATAATAGAAACTTGAATAATCAATTAACTAAACAAAATGGCCTAATGATTCAATAAGTTAAAGGTTTATATCCAATAAGTAAACCCAAAGCCCAATAGGTTAATAGTTCAATTAAACCCAACCCAATAAGTATGATACCCCAACCCATTAACTTAAAAACCCAAATAGGTCATACACCCAATACCCAATAGCATCATACTCATGTTATAATACCCAAACCCAATAGCATGGTACCCAAACCCAATAAGATAACATTACCCAATCGAACTCATTAAGTTAATCCATGTGAACCATACTCAATAAGCAATAATATCTCAAACCCAACAATTTAAAACCCAATAGCATGTCAGCCCAAACCTAATAGAATAACATTACACAATCAAACCCATTGATTTAAAACCCAATAGGCTATACCCAATACCCATTAGCAACTTAAACCCACAACCCATGAAGAATTATTACCTCTTCTTCTTCTTATCTTCTCTTCTTCCTCTCTTTACTGTCTTCTTCTCTATTCCTTTTCTTTACTGTCTTTTTTCCATCTTTTTTTTGTTGCTTGCAGATGAACGGGCGACAAGGGGGAATCCGGCGACGGCCTGTACGGCAGCGGCGACGCGGATCGGGGGCGGGCGGCACCTGCGTGGGACAGCGACGCGGCGGCCTACGTGAGACGGCGGCGCGGTGGCCTGCTGCGGCAGTGCGCGCGTGGATCAGGGGTGGCACAGTGATTAATGTTGGAATTTCATAATTCCATATTTCTATTCCCATATGATTTTGATGTGACAAACACATTCAGTGCTACTAACTCTATGTATGCAGATACATATCACTGCTGAGTTCCACACAAATGAGATATCTTCATGCATACTCAATCAGATATATCAATCATGAAGTTGGAAAGACAAAGGCATCTAATCCACGACTTGGATATAATCACTTGATAAGGATCTCCTGCAAAGAAGCTTCTCAGATTCAGTTGCAGATGCAGTCCTATCTACGGCTTTATGTAATCAATGTAAAATTTACTTTATTAGAGTCACAAAGCCTTGTGATAATATATCTTAGTCATCTAGGTTCCATTCCTCAGAGATCTACACTTCCCAATTTCGAAAATTCGCAACTTTGAAAATTGGCAGCCAATAACCCCATTTTGGTCGACCAATTTTAAACCTTCGAATTTGGTTATGGGATTGCATATGCAAACTCCCCTAACCGTGTAGATTCTAGAAATGTCCTCCAACGGTCGAAATTCTCTCTCTAAATTTTGGTCGACCAATGTGGTCATTTTGGTCGACCAATTTCAAAACTAGCCGTTTTGATCCCAAATTTTCAGGGACGGTTCCTGCCCGTTTTCTAACGTTAACTACAGTCCCCAACCGTCCCTAAACACTATAAATAAAGGGGTAGACCCTCTCTTTTCATTCACACACTTTCCTCTTTTCTTAATCTCTTATTTGTTGGAATCAAGTCTTCTTTCTAAAGCTTTAGGCCATTAGTTGTTCTTTTCTTATTTGCAAGAAGAAATCATTAGATTTCCTTCTTCATTTAAGAACGGAAGAACTTGGTTTTTCAACATCATTTTGGAAAGTTGTTTGTGTTCATAATTGAAGAAGAAATCGATTGATCTCTCTCTCTTCTTTTATGAACCAGAGAACTTCAAGTGTTGCGCTTCATTACACATCTTTTACATCTTGAAGTTCTTCTTCTAAAACACCATCCTTGAATTCATTCTCTGAAATTTATAACAAGGCTATAGGTGTTTTTTCTATTTCATTATTTTACAGGTTTGAATCTCTGTTAGAGATTGTACAAAGTTTGGGACACGGGGAGTGTCGCCATTTTTGTAAGTTGGTGCTTGCGGGGCAAGTGATTATAGTGGATTGAAAATCTCTACGGGGTAGAGGACTGGAGTAGGATCACAAGGATCCGAACCAGGATAAATCTCTGTGTTTGCGATTGATTTAATTTCAGTACTTGTCTTTTTATTTCTGTGCCATCTTTGCAAATATTACTAACATTTTATTTGCGACATTTTTTTATATACACTATTCACCCCCCTCTAGTGTATTGATCCTTACAGGCTAAAATTACAATTAAGGCAGGGAAGGTGTGGCCTGCGGCTAGGGAGGAGAGTTGTAGTTTGGTGTTTGTATTTGAGTGGACCTGAAGTTGATTTCAGATCCCAAATTCTTTCTTCTCTTCTCCAATTCTCTGATCTCTGAATTTGATTAGGGTTTTGATTTGAATGTTTGAATAAGAGTTTGATTTTTGGTGTGGATTTGTGGCTGATTTTGATTCTGGCTGGGATTGGATGTTGAATTTGGGTTGAATTGGCTTAGTAGGGAAATGGGTTGACGGAATTCTGATCTTGCTTGCTGCTATTGATTTAAGAACAGTGAAGGTGGGGAGACAGCTTGAAGAGAGTGAGCTGGATGTGGGGGAGAAGAATGAAGGTGGTGGTTGGATCTCACCTATACATTCGGTGGGATTCAATCTGGTAGGTTAGGTTAATCAACAAATTAATTAGGGGTAATTAATTAGTGTTAATAGTTAATTACTCATGCCATGGTAAAAATTTAAAATCTTCGACGTGCTCGCGTCGATGCACGAAATAGAACTCGCGTACGAAAACATCCGGGCGATCAAAACAAAGTTCGGGCACACTAATTAACACGCCTAGAAAAATACCGGCCGTTACAGTGCTTGCTTCCATTAGTGTGGTATGGAAATATCCGTAAGATGTACAAGACACACTTACAGACTCTGCTACATGAACCAACCCCACCAAAGTGTCCGTTCTAGTCTTCGAGTAGGTTCATTCCATCTATATTCGATGGTGTTGCATATGTATTTCGAGGGTTGTATCCTACCCTCTGTCCAGTTTAGTTCGTTATGTTAACATGCATATAATCAATTGTTCCAACAAATAATAACATTATTTACGCGTCTATTTAATTCCAAAAACAGCTAATATAATGATAACATGCAGTTCAGCATTCTAAATTTGACAAGCGCATTAAAAAGAGAACTTAGCATTAGGGTTGCAGAAATCAGATTTGTAATTCATTTACGATAAGAATACTTGCCTCGAGGGTTGTTGGGTGTCCAAACGGTCGTAAGAAAAGGTGCAGTTATTTCTGTAAAGTTTGGTTCATATCAGATAAATGGCTCTCATGAATTAATCATATCATTAAGTTTTACTTAAACATGAAATACGGTTTATAAACTTGGTTACAACATTTATGATTATATAAAACGGTTATAGTTGCCCAACCCACATGTTTATCATCAATTATCATCTTAGATTTAGACCTATAGGTAGTCGATAATAATATCTACTGCTAAGTTATAAGAAAGCTAACATGTTGGTAATTTTAATAACATGCACTAACATACAGATTATATTATACATGTACTTAACACCTTAGAATTATAATCATTCTTTATTATTACTGTTAGGACTAAGATACGTACTGATATTTGTTAACTTACTAACATCTGACATGTAGCTAATATATAAGTGTTTATTATATACAGCTAATAATAAACTAACATATTTTAATTATTACTATAACTAACACTTATAAACTAATATTGTAATTATTAACAAGCTGACATCATGATAATTTATGATAATAGAAACTAACGTACCACACCAATATTACTAACACCAATATTACTAACATACTAACATGCCGGCGGGCGACGTCTAGCTGCGTGCGTGGACAGCGAGGCGGTGAGCTCGAGCGGCGGAGGGGCACGTGGGTCGTCGGAGGGCGCTGCGAGGCTAAGAGGCGGCGGCTTCGACCGGTCACCAGAGTGGGGGAGAGGCGTGGGGTTGTCGGGGTTGAGAGGCGCAAGTCGGAGGCAGGGTTGCTGACTGGTGGCGCGGTGGAAATGACGCCGGAGTGGGGCACTGTTAGGGGGTGAGGTGCTGCGAGGTCGACAGGGCGGAGGAGGTCGGAGGTCGGAGGCGCTGGGTTTTATGAAGAGGAAGGCGAAGGCTGGGGCTTGGTTGTGGGGGTTGGAGCTGGGTTTGAGGGGGTTTGCTGTGAGGAGAGGAGGGGAGCCTGGGTTAGAGTCGAAGAGATGTGGGACGCTTGGAGTTCTGGGCGCTTGGGGGTTCCAAATAAGATGACGCTGGGTGTCGGGTTTTATGAAGAGGGAGAAGAAAACGAAGGACGTGCGGCATGAAGTTGTTTGGTTGAGGTTTTCCCTGGATCCGCGGGCGCCGTCGATATCTACATGCACGACGTGGGCTTGGAACGGGCTTGTTGAGATCTGGTCGGATTCGGGGTTGGGGCGATCTCCGCATGCAAACTTAACAGTGTGAGGTTTATATACGGTTTAGATAATCATATACTTATTGTTACAATTTGATTAGATAATTAGTTAAAAATTAGATTATTATATGAACGATATTTAATTAGAGTATTGGGGAATTATTAATCAAGATATTTTAGCGTTATAAGATGAATTTAGACTTATTAATAATTATAGGGTATGATTGTATTATAGAAATCAATAGGATTAACATGTTTGGATTATTACGATCGTGCCATTGTATGTTTATGATGTCCAAAACGACAAAATTAGTGTCAACACGATCGTGAAGTCGAGTGGGTCGCAAATACGGTAACGGATCATGCGTACGGCTACGACAAGCAGAATCATAACATGAATAATCTCATAATTAAATACATCACAAAATACGTACGAAATACGTACGATGGATACCGGTCGCTACAAATTTATCTTCATCGTTGTTTCAGAGTGTTTTCTCACTACTTAAGCGTTGACCGTGGACAACCCGGTCAACGTGGTCAAGGGGCCCGCTTGGGTTCCTCGGGTGTGTTGAGTGGGTGCGGACGAGGCGCGAGTCGGAATTGCAGACGACGTGGAGCGCGTCGGCTGGGCCGAATCGGGGTCCTCGGTCGTTGAAAGGACGAGGGGAAGCCTCGGCCCGGGTTGAGACGCTCGGCCTCGGTCGGATGTGCTCGGCCTCGACGGTCGGACGACGAGGGGTAGCCTCGGTCGTCCAGCTGGTTGCGTGGTCGGCGAGGGGCGGAGGGGAAGCCTCGGCCCGTGGATTGGATATCCTCCTGCGTAGACGAGAACGCTCGTCCGGGGGCCGGACCTTGGTTCCGGCCAAATCCCCTCCGATGCCTAAGTCAGACAGTGATCTGAAAGAGGAGGCCCGGCGGAGACGGTTCGACTCGAGAGAAGATCAGAACGGCGTCTCACGGCGCGAGCGGGGGAAGAAGGAGATGAAATGGGGGAACAAGGTCGTTGATGGAGTACCTTAGGTTTTAGATACCTGAGATGCGGTCCCTTGTCCTGTCATCCTCCTAGCCCTTTTATAGAGCTCCCGGTGTAATTGCCCCCGGACCACGTCGCACGTCTGCCCTCAATCGTGCCCCCTCAATCCCCCCCCCCGTTGCCGCTCCCTGCGCCATGCCAGCACCTCCCCATTACCGCCATTTAGTGGTCGCGGAACCAGGGGAGCGGTTATCGCAGGAGTGGGCGAGTGGCCAGCGTGTTATCGGGGCCGGGCCGGATCAACATTCGGGGGGGTCCCTTATAGGGCCTTATCGAGTGGGCCTGAGCGCGCAGATGGGCTCTTGGCCGGAGGTCGGGTTTCTGGGCTCGTGTCTTTCGGGACTCGGCCAAATAGGCGTAACAATTGCCCCCATCGGTCGGGTCGATCGGCCTCGGCCGGTTCGGGTCGGCCGATGTGACTTCCGCTGACTTTGACAGGCTCGCCAGTCGATGTCGACTCATTTATTAGTCGTCATCATGAGTTGGCCCGTTCGATACTTTTAAGGCGCGGGCTCCGAAGCGCCGTCGGTCCTCTGATGCTGCCACGTGTAGCTGCAAGCTTATCCCCACCGCTCGCGGGGTCGTCTTAAGTTGAGAAGCCGAGGGGTTCGTGAGCCGCCATCCCGTCGTTTCCTTCTTTGCGCTGATCCCTATTCTGCCTGAGCTCTGCCTCATGTCGTCTTCCTCTGCCACTGGTTCGGGTCGGCCGGAGCGCGACGCGGCTCCGGGCCTGGCGGGTAGCCCTCCTTCGGCGATTTGTCGGCACGGGGATGATCTTTCAGGGGTGCCCCAGAGGTCTTGTCGTGGCCTTCGTCGATCTGTGCCACCGCCATCGGGAGCCTGCGCTCCGCCTACCTGCTTCCGCCTTACTCGGCTCGTGCCCCTGGGGTTGACGAGCGGATCTGCTTTCCTGGCCCCAACGAGGTTGGAATATACGAGAAGTGTTTCCGCTTCGGGCTTCGTTTCCCGCTCCATCCTTTTATCGTTGAATTCCTTCAGGCCCACAACGTGTGCCTGTGTCAATTCTGCCCCAACGCCGTCGGGCTCCTCGTCGGGTTCATTGTTGTCTGCATGCTGAGGGGAGTGGCGCCCTCTCTTCGTCTCTTTGCTCAGTTCTACCGCCTGAGCCACCACCAATCAGGGGCGTGGATTTACATCAGCGCCCGCCCGAAAATGACCCTGGTGCTGGGGTTGCCGAGCTCCCTGAAACGCTGGAAGGGGGAATACGTGTTTGTCACGTTCCCGTCGAGTGTACACTTCCCGGTTAGGTGGGAGGCGGCCGGTGCAGTCATCCTCGATCTAGGTGAGCCGACGGTCGCCGAGCAGCAGACGGCGAAGGACATGCTGGCGATTCCTGCGAGGGAGCGCTCGATCGACGTCCTCTTTAGTGACCATAACTTGCGTAAGACGGTGTGGCCCCTAGGTAAGCTTCTCCGAGTGTTCGCCATTCGAGGTCGCCCGGGCTCTGCTTGGTCTCTCATTTCTCCTTTGAGTGCAGGTGGATTCCCTCTCGGTCCTTCTCCCGCCAGCGCTCACGTGCAGGTCCCAAATCCGGATCCGCGCAGAAGGGATCATGTGCTGGAGGTCCGGAAGAAGCAACGGGTCGTGACCACGACCGGAGGCTCAAAAAGGAAGATGGCGTCATCCCCCTCTCTCCCCTTGCTGGGGTCTTCCAAGTGGGTCCGTGAGGGGGTCGAGGGGGTTGATGTCCTGCCGACTGCTGATCAACCTCAACCCGCCCCCGTTGAGGTTGCTTGGCCGTGGGTCGGCCCTTCACCTCTCCCAGACGGTTCTCTCCCCGATGCCTACGATCGGTATCTTGGCGCATTCCGCTCCACTCCTGGCGAGTTCCCTTCGTCAGGGGAGGGTCTTCTTCGTCCACGCTTCCCGGTGGGGGAGAAGGAGTCGGTGTTTTCGAGCCGCGGAGCCGCCGCACGAGTGGCCGAGAACTGTAGTCTCCCTCCCGATCAGGTAGTGTTGGACGGGGTCAGAGGTGACTGCTTGGCCACCTTCGTGATTCAGGCTGGTCAACAGGTAGTGTGTCTCTGCTTGTCCTCCCTTCCTCCAGCTGCTTTCGCTGCCTTACCTTCGTCGCCTTGGTGCAGTTGTCCTCGGTGGGCCTCTCAATGAGGCGCCAATTCGCAGCTCTTCCCAAAGCCAAATCCAATGCCGGGCGAGGCCCTGAAGCCCCCGGTGAGGAGGGGGAGGCAGGTCAGTTAGAGGAAGCGCGGGTCCAGTCCTTGGATTCCCGCGTAACTGAGCTGTCCTCTGCCCTGGAGGAGGCGGACCAGGAGAGAGCCTTGGCTCTGGCTGCAAAGTCGGAGGCCGAGGCACGGGTCGCCGAGCTTTTGAGAGGCACCGACACGTCTGGGGGAGCTGGACAGATCCCCACCCCTGCTGCTGCCTCCGAGACCTTGGAGCTCTCCGATCGTCTGGAAGCGGCGGAGGAGCAGGCGAGGATCCTCCTTGCTCAACTTGGCGAGAGATCCCGGGAGATCGAGAAGGAGAGGGCGGAGCACCAACGCCAGATCGAGACCTTAGAGGCCCGGATGCGTGGGCTTGAGGAGGTGGATCCGGCCCGGATCGCTCAGGATGCCGTGGCTGAGTATGCCACCTCCTTCGTTGAGACCGCCTTATCGGAGGCGTTCGAGAAGGGCTTCGCCCGGTGTCAGTCCGAGATCCAAAAGAAGTTCCCACTCTCGGGGGTCAACTTCGAGGATCTTCGGATGTACCCTGACGTCGAACGGAGTATGGGGGAAGGCCCTAGTGGACTGCCAGCCTGTGGCTCCACCGGTGCCCCCGAAGAAGAATGAGGGAGGGGAATGCCCCTCGGCCTCTTCGTGCGTCTCTCTGTATATCTTTTTGCTTTATCTGGAAAGGAATGAATTCAAAACAAATTTATTTCATAAGAAACAATACATCTATTGAAAGTATTTGCGTAAATGTTCCGTATTCCAGGTGTGAGTGAGAATCCTCCCCTCCATATCGGCTAGTCGGTAGGCTGCGGGTCCGAGGACCTCGATGACTTTGTAGGGCCCCTCCTATCTAGCCGCGAGCTTCCCTTTGCGAGCGGTATCAGAGTTGAAGCCCGCTTTCCGGAGGACCAGGTCTCCAAGGTGGAAGCTTCTTCCCCGTACCCGAGCGTTGTAGTATCGTGCCACCTTCTGCTTCTGGCGGATGATGGTGGCCAGTGCCTGCTCCCGTCGCTCACCGAGGAGCTCCAGACTGAGCCCCAGACCCTGCGAGTTCCTGTCTTCGTCAAAGTATTTGAGGCGGAGAGATTCTTCGCCCAATTCGACCGGCACCACCGCCTCGGCCCCGTAGGTGAGCATGAATGGGGTCTCGCCAGTGGCCTCCTTGTGGGTCGTCCGGTATGACCAGAGTATCCCGGGGAGCTCCTCCGGCCAGTTCCCTTCGGCGTCTTTCACTTTCTTTCGGAGGGGCTCTATGATGCACTTGTTGGCCGCTTCCGCCATTCCGTTGGTCTGGGGGTGCGCTACAGAGGCGAAGAGAAGCTTGATTCCCCATTCCTCGCAAAAATCTTTGAACCCTGCGGAGTCGAACTGCTTCCCATTGTCTGTGACGATGGCCCGTGGCACTCCGAATCTGGAGATGATGGAATTCCACACGAACCTTTTGGCTTTCTTCCACGTGATGGTGGCCAACGGTTCGGCCTCGATCCACTTGGTGAAGTAGTCCACCGCCACAATCAGATACTTCCGCTGTCCTCGGCCCGGTTTAAACGGTCCGAGGATGTCGAGCCCCCATTTCGCAAAGGGGATGGGGCTCACGATAGGGATGAGCTCTGACTGGGGAGTCGAGGTGTGGTGGGCATACCTCTGGCATTCTTGACATTTTTGGACGTAACTTGTTGTGTCTTGGGCCAGGGTCGGCCAGTAGTATCCCTGCCTCAAGATCTTCTGTGCGACCATCTTGCCCCCGCGGTGATTCCCGCAGATCCCTTCGTGAACCTCCCGTAGGACGTAGTCAGCTTCCTGCGGTCCAATGCACTTCAAGTATGGGAGGACATCCGTCTTGGTCCAGCGTCTCCGGTAGAGCGCCCCCTCATGGATCACGTATCGGAGCGCCTTTCTCTCCAGGGTTCGGCGTTCGTCTCCATCTGTCGGCACCTCCCCATGAGTGAGGTACCGAATGATCGGGTCCATCCAGGTGGGTTCCTGGTCGATCGCCATCATCTCCTGCTCTTTCGTGCTGGGGGACTGCAGATTCTCCACGTAGATGGTGCAGCCCAGCTCCTTTGGCGAGGACGAGGCTAGCTTCGACAACGCATCTGCCCGTGCATTCTCCGATCGCGGGAGGTGCAAGACTTCCACGTTCTTGAACTTGGACAACACCGCTCTGGCGACAGTGAGATACCTCTGCATCGCCTCCTCCCGCGCCTCGTAACTCCCCAGGAGTTGGTTGACAATGAGCTTCGAGTCGCTGAGGAGGCGGATGGACTCGGCCCCGAGCTCCAGGGCCAGCCTTAGGCCGTTGATCACCGCTTCGTATTCCGCCACGTTGTTGGTGGCTGTGAACTCGAACCGCAACGCGTATTCCACAATGTTTCCTTCCGGAGATCGGATCGCAATCCCCGCCCTGCCTCCTGACTGTGTGGCCGATCCGTCCACATGGACGATCCACGCTCCTGGAACTCCTGGCTGGAGGTGGTCAGCCGAAAGAAAGGACAAGGGTCGGGGAATTACCGTTGCTGAGCCTTCCTCCTCCGGGGGGCCATTTCCTTCCGTTGTGCACTCAGCGATGAAGTCAGCCAGGGCCTGCCCTTTGATGGCCGTGCGTGGTTTGAATCGGAGGTCGAACTCGCTCAGTTCTACTCCCCAGTTTAGCATCCTCCCCATTCGATCGAATCTCTTGAGGTTCTGCTCCAGTTGCGAGTCGGTCAGGATCAGTATGGTGTGGGCCTGGAAATAGGGTCGGAGCCTTCGCGCTGAGAGAACGAGGGCATACGCCAGTTTCTCCATGGGCGAGTATCGCACCTCCGCCCCCTTCAAGATCCGGCTCGTGTAGTATACCGGCCACTGCACCCCTCCGTCTTCCCGGATCAGCACCGAACTCACAGCTTCCTCCGCGCACGCCAGGTAAAGGCTCAGCGACTCCCCTTCCCGTGGCTTGGACAGGAGAGGCGGGCTGCGGAGATACTCTTTGAGATCCGCAAACGCCCTGGAGCAGTCTTCGTCCCATAGTATCGCCTTCCTATTATCTGAAGGTTCCGCGATCGCTTTCCTCAGGACCTTGAAGAAGGGAAGCGATCTTTCCGCTGATTTGGAAAGGAATCGTCCCAGGGCTGCGATGCGCCCATTCAGCCTCAGCAGCTCTTTGATTGTCGTCGGCTCACGCATGTTGATCAGCGCCTCGATCTTGTCAGGATTAGCTTCAATGCCACGGTTAGTTATCATAAACCCCAAGAATTTGCCAGATCTTACCCCGAACGTGCACTTCGCGGGGTTGAGTCGAATGTGGTGTCGCCGCAACCGCTCGAAGGTCTCCCGCAGGTCGGCGATGTGGTCTCCTGGTCGTCTTGACTTGACAAGCATGTCGTCGACGTAGACTTCTAGGTT
This sequence comes from Scilla litardierei, assembly GCA_030789695.1. Taxonomy (NCBI): domain Eukaryota; kingdom Viridiplantae; phylum Streptophyta; class Magnoliopsida; order Asparagales; family Asparagaceae; genus Scilla; species Scilla litardierei. The sequence goes on from CM061139.1 coordinate 50,457,203, forward strand.
CCTCCCGATCTGGGAGCTAAAAACCTTGTTGACCATTCTCTGGTAGGTGGCCCCTGCGTTCTTCAAGCCAAAGGGCATCTTCTTGTAGCAGTAAGTTCCCCGGTCCGTCGTGAAGGCTGTCATTTCTTCGTCCCGGGGGTCCATCTAGACTTGATTGTACCCTGAGTAGGCGTCCATGAAGCTAAGCATCTCGTACCCCGAGGCGTTGTCCACCAGGTGGTCGATGCGCGGCAAGGGGTAGCTGTCCTTGGGACAAGCCTTGTTGAGGTCACTGAAGTCCACGCACATTCGCCATTTCCCGTTGGGCTTCCTGACCATCACCACGTTCGACAGCCATTCCGGGTACCAGACCTCTCGTATGAAGCCGGCGTCAAGGAGACGCTCCACTTCCTCAGAGGCCGCCTTCATCTTCTCGCCGCCCAGGTTCCGCTTCTTCTGCCTGACCGGCTTGAAGTTAGGGTCGGCGTTGATCTGGTGGACGATCACCTGGGGGTCTACGCCGGGCATGTCCTCCGGTGACCAAGCAAAGATGTCTAGGTTCGCCTCCAGGCATTCGATCAGTTGATCCCTCAGGTCCTGGCTTAGCCCTCCCCCGATCGAGACGAACCGGCCCTCGACGTCCGTGACCGGGATCTGTTCTTGCTCCTCCGCGGGGGCGGGCCTCGGCCCGCTCCTTAAGTCGAGCGCGGCCATCCGGTCGGCTAGACGATCTTCGGGGCCTTCCTCCGCCAGTTGATAGCAGGTACTCGGTCTCCCCGCGTCGCCTTCGACTTGCCCCATCCCCCCGGGCGTTCGGAACTTGATAGTCTGGTGGAGGGTCGAGACTACCGCGCCGACGGCGTTGAGTAGGGGTCGGCCGATGATCCCATTGTATTCCGACCCGATCCCCAATACGATGAATTCCACCGCCAGGGTCACCGAGTCTGGTGCGTCTCCGAGCGTCACCGGGAGATGGATCGTGCCGATGATGGGGGTGGAGTGACCCGTGAATCCTACCACGGGGCCCGAGCGAGGTCGTAAGTCTTCTTTCCGCCGCCCCATCTTTTCCAGGGTTGACATGAAGAGTACGTCGCAGGAGCTGCCGGTGTCGACAAGCAGTCGCCGTACCATGGTAGTGTCTATGATCACCGACACCACCAAAGCTACGTCCGAGCTACGCGCCGTTACAGATGCACTCGGTCTCCTGACCGGTGGGGACGGGGAGGGTCTCCCGGCCCTTTCCTCATGATCCTCCTCGCGTCGGGCCCGTGCCCATTCTTGCCAACGATGGCGGGCCCTGTCGCTTCGCGTCAGGGCCTTGCTCTCCTTTCGCCGAGACGGGTGAGGTTGCGTCATTGCAGGTGTGGTTTGCTTCTTCGTGGGACAGTTCATTCCCACAGACGGCGCCAGATGTTTCAGAGTGTTTTCTCACTACTTAAGCGTTGACCGTGGACAACCCGGTCAACGTGGTCAAGGGGCCCGCTTGGGTCCCTCGGGTGTGTTGAGTGGGTGCGGACGAGGCGCGAGTCGGAACTGCAGACGACGTGGAGCACGTCAGCTGGGCCGAATCGGGGTCCTCGGTCGTTGAAAGGACGAGGGGAAGCCTCGGCCCGGGTTGAGACGCTCGGCCTCGGTCGAATGTGCTCGGCCTCGGCGGTCGGACGACGAGGGGTAGCCTCGGTCGTCCAGCTGGTTGCGTGGTCTGCGAGGGGCGGAGGGGAAGCCTCGGCCCGTGGATTGGATATCCTCCTGCGTAGACGAGAACGCTCGTCAGGGGGCCGGACCTTGGTTCCGGCCAAATCCCCTCTGATGCCTAAGTCAGACAGTGATCTGAAAGAGGAGGCCCGGCGGAGACGGTTCGACTCGAGAGGAGATCAGAACGGCGTCTCACGGCGCGAGCAGGGGAAGAAGGAGATGAAATGGGGGAACAAGGTCGTTGATGGAGTACCTTAGGTTTTAGATACCTGAGATGTGGTCCCTTGTCCTGTCGTCCTCCTAGCCCTTTTATAGAGCTCCCGGTGTAATTGCCCCCGGACCACGTCGCACGTCTGCCCTCAATCGTGCCCCCTCAATCCGCCCCCCCGTCGTCGCTCCCTGTGCCATGCCAGCACCTCCCCATTACCGCCATTTAGTGATCGCGGAACCGGGGGAGCGGTTATCGCAGGAGTGGGCGAGTGGCCAGCGTGTTATCGGGGCCGGGCCGGATCGACATTCGGGGGGGTCCCTTATAGGGCCTTATCGAGTGGGCCTGAGCGCGCAGATGGGCTCTTGGCCGGAGGTCGGGTTTCTGGGCTCGTGTCTTTCGGGCCTCGGCCAAATAGGCGTAACAATCGCTGACCTTAACATCGACGTTTCTCAAGTTAGTCCGAAGCTTGCTGTGTTAGTCGAGATGTTCCTCGATAGAAACACCCACCTTAAGTTTCAGAACGAAAAGCTTCTTCTTTAAATAAAGTCGGTTTTAGATGTTCTTCTTCATGTACTTGTCGCCGAGCTCCTTTCAAAACTTCTTCAAATTTGTCTCTGCCATGAATGAGTATTTGTTTTCCTTCGACAGATACAATCGGATCTTCCACATGCATTCCGATTTAGAGTTTTCCACTCCAAATCAGACTCGTCGGCTTCTCGTCCAATGCGACATCTTAACCAAGTTGGTTCAAGACATCCAAGACCTCACATTTCAACATACCGAAGTTGATCTTTCTATCAAACTTCTTAATTTTGAACTTTGTGTTGGACATGATAGTCCAAGCCGCCGGAACAAGCCCTCCGGAAGTCGACGCCTTTGAAGAACCATCATCGCCACTGTTACTCATCTTCACATCCTTCGTTGATCTTCGAAAATGGAGCTTTGATACTAGTTTTTTTTGCGCCAGTGGATGATCGTTAGAGATCAGAAGACGAAGGACGAGCAACCAAACAAATAGAACACTATGAAAGATATCAACTTTAGGCCGTTAGCCATCCAAGGGAACACCAATGAGCTTTATTATGAAAGGAAAGAATGAATACAAATATGCTCTTTTCTCAATGAAGAAGAAGCACAAAAACTCTATCACAAGAGTTCTCAACAATATCGGTCATAGTTGGCTCTCACAAAGGCGGCTCTAAGTTCTCTCTGTGTGTTCCACACAAAAACCTCGTCTAGAACACCTTATATATAGACTTAGGGTACAATAGTTATCATCATTGAAGAGGGTTTACTAAGAGATATGAATCCCGACTTTAATAGAATTCCAATCCAATAGCAACTCTACTACGAATCGGACGGCGCATCCTATGGTGGGCCCCTCTGTGTTGTCGAGCTTCCCTCTGAAGACTGTCACGCCCCGCTTCCCAAAACAGCGGAGGCGGAGTGTGACGAGGCCCGCTTAGGCCAGAGCTGAGGAGCCCTGACCCAATAAGTGTCTGTGTGGTACCAAGGCGAAGGTACAGGTCCCTGCATATTAGTACAGAACAATAATAGTGCAAGAAGGAAAGAACATCACAAATTTTATTCCAACATATCAAAGTACCAAGTCTCAACGCCCGAAGGGCTACAACAGCAGAAAAGAAAATCTAATGGTGCAAGCACCCAACCTAAACAAGGAAACATAAAAGGTGCCACACACCTAACAAGGATAATAACGCCTCTGGAAACTGCTACTAAAAGTCTCTAGCTCTGATCCTCCTCAGGGTCGTACTCGGGATCAACGCTCTCTGGCTCCACGTCGGCTGGCAAGTCAGTCTCCTCCACGTACTCTGGCTCAATCCCTGACGTACAACACCAAAAGAAGGAACTGTACGTCAGGCAAGGTCTACAAGAAAAGATTAGACCAAACTACAAGTGTACCAATTACTTACAACATTTTACTGGTTGATTAACATGCTGAGGTTTTTAACAACAGAAAGAAACACAACAGACAAGTAAACAAGACAAGTAGTAGTCACAGCGAGTGCTATGGACTACGGGACTAGCCTACAGGTGTCAAGACAAGACGGAACACGGGAAGCCAGACACGACAAGACAAGACAAGACACGAAAGGGTTCACGCCTGTTCGGTTCGAGGGGGATCAATCCCTCTTGCCGCTTGCACGCTCAACCCTACCCCATAACCCCAAGAATCGTGACAAGACATGGGATCACTTACTCTAGCTTGACAAGTGCCCAATTGCTCTCTGAGCTGTGTATCGGTACATGGGATCACCTGCTCTAGCTTGACAGGTGCCCAATTGCCCATCGGCTGTGAACTAGTACAAGGGATCACTCGATCTGGCTTGGCGAGTGCCCTATTGCCCAGCGGGCTGTGCAGACGGAAAGGAACAAGACACAACAAAACAGGAAGGGGTTGTACTAGGGTGTCCACAACTCACGCACACGCATGTCAACCCTATGATGTCAAAATTTGTTGTTGTTGGACTCAGATTTCATGGTCAAATCTGAGCCATCAAAGGCGTCCCGGACGCTATCATTTCACGTCTGGTTCTCAAGTTTCTAAATTAACAATCTTAACAAGATAAAGGCCTAAACATGGCCAAGAACGCAAGTGGTACACTTGCTTGTGATGGCGAGTGCGTCGTCTCCCTGGTACGCCTCGTCCAATCGCTTCGCCGGCGGAAAAGGGTCTGAAAATCGTGACACGGCGACGGTGTCAGATCACGATTCATTAATTCCTATTAGGGTCGTGTCTAGATTACTGGGACTATCCTATTCAATTAAAAAAATCACATTTTTAATATAATTAACCTAATCGACGATCTATCCTATGTGTACATGCATAATGTCCATTTGTCGATTTCTACGGTTTGTACAATGTTTTAAAGATCAGCGAAAAATAAATTTAGTTTGATTAGGTTGCTGATTTTAATTATGGTTTGATCATCTATGGTGTGGGTTACTACGAATTTAGGGCACCAACCTGAAATTGACGATTGCACGAAGATCCGGCGTCGAATCTGGAAGGGTGGAAGCTTTGCGTCGTCCGAAAATTCCTAGGCCGCGGGTAGCGCAGCGAGGAATGTTGATTGCCGGTGGTGAAGATTACAGCGTCTCTCGGCGTCGTTGCTGCTGGATCTGAGACAAGATCTCCGTGCTAGGGCAAAAGAAAAGGGAAAAGAGAAAGGAAAAGAGAAGGGAAAAGAGAGGAGAACTTTTGGGGAAGGTGGAAGGCGCAAGGATGGAGGAATGAGCAAGTGGAGGACGTGGGGGGTAGGGGAGTATGATTGGGGAAAAAGGGAGACTGAAAAATAATCAGAAGAAATGAAAGAGAAAGCCCCGTTTAAATAAGAAAATGAAACGGCGGCTAGCACAAAAATTAGGGTTTCGAGGTCAGCCAGTCGGTCAAAGAAGGGCGGTCGACCGACTAGTTTGGGAACTAGTCGGTCGGTCGCATAACTGTGACCGACTAAAACCCAAACCGTGAACAGGGTTGTTGAAAAATTTATAGAATTAGTCGGTCTGTGAAGGCTCGTCGACCGACTAGTTTGCAACCTAGTCGGTCGGCCAGTGTTCATAGACCGACTAAAGGGTGAAAATGGTCAACAATATATTTTGAAGGTTAGTCGGTCAGAGAAGGATACCTAACCGACTAGTTCGTCAACTAGTCGGTCGGTTTTCGTTCTTTGACCGACTAACGGTAAACAGTAACCTGATGCGAAAAATGATCTCTGTACTTAGTCGGTCTGCGAAGAGGTGTTGACCGACTAGTTCGATAACTAGTCGGTCGGTGGTTGAACTTAGACCGACTAAGCGTAAACAGTAACTCAAGGAAAAAGCCTGACAAAAACTAGTCGGTCCATGAGGAGTTGTTGACCGACTAGATGGACATCTAGTCGGTCGGTTCCTCAACGTGAACCGGCTAACTTGCACATGAAGTCGCCAAAATGAAGCGGGAAGCTTCGGGATGATCCTAATGAGTTCCAAGAATGATCATATACTAAGATGTGAGCGCAGAGAAGTAAAGAAAGAAGACGAACAATATCATATAGATATAAATAATATTTATCATACAAAAACCAACCGTTACAAAGACTGAGCAAACGAAGTGCCGAGCCGAGCTATCCGAGCTACCCAAAGCTCAGACTGTAGAGCTGCGGATCCATGAACCGCCGATCTTCCAAGCCAAGAATCCAATGCACTGTCAAAGTCTAATTGCTCGACATCCTCGTATTTGACTTGTATAGAGAGTCAGATAGGTCGGAACCAAGTACTGCCGAGCTAGCTCTGCACTAGTTCGGTTATTATTTCTTCAGCGTCTCAGTCGAGCCAACTTTCACAAAAGCCAAGGTGAAGTTGACGACGGAGAGGTGGAGATTGGGGCGGATGAGGCCGCCGGCGATCCACACCCATGATATGGTGGTGATGCCGAGAGGTGTCTTGTGTATGGAGGTGGTTATGATGGGGCCGGCCCCGTCGAAGGTACTGAACCGCATGCCGTGCCGCCACGAAAGCGGGATGTGATCGGATCACACATCGGACGCTGGACTACGGCTTTGCAAGAGAGATAGTTGAGAATTTTTTTATGGGATGTTATTTTTCTGATTTGCTTTTTAATAGAAATCAGAGGAAAATGGAGAGAAAAGTCGAGTGTCTTTATATGGGAGGAAGAAGGCGGTGAACATATCGGGTGACGTGGGGTCAGATCTCATCAAGATCTAACCGTCCATAGCGCGTTGGACCAGCATGCCGTTCAACGCCAGTAGGAGCTGATCCATTTGGCAAATGCCAGCAAATGGGGGCCCAAGGTGGGACTAAAGGTGGTGTTTTATGCAAAATTTTCACCCCATGTCGATCTCAGAGTCTCTCTCTCTCTGGCTTTTTCCTCTCTCTCACATCCAAAATTTCTCCTTTCAACGAATCGCAAGCGGTAATTTGTAAGGTAAACTTTGCTCATTATTTCGTGATTTTCTTCTTGAATCATTTCACGAAAGATGCAGTTACGTAGTCACCAAAACCCCAAAAAATTGAGTCAATTTAGGACATGCTTGCATTTTGGTCTTTTGTTTTAATCTTCTTTCCTTTGGGAAAGCTAATCTCCACACGACATTGCTATGCCTTTTCATAAATTTACTGGTATAATGTGAAAGCTTTTAGGGGACGTTGTTGCTATGCCCCATTTTAGGAAAATGATGGAAAGAGAGTATTTTGGACATTTTTTTGCATCAGATTATTGCCTTAATGTGGTTGTTTTAACATTAATTATACTCAAAAGGAAGGAAATTTTTATAGTATTTTGTTCTCAATTTTGTTTCACATGTCAATGAGATACGAGATCATCTCATTGTTTGTACCGAGTTATGTATATGTGGGGATTATGGTAGATACATTGGTGTGCTAGCTATTGAGCATGGTCACAATAATTAGATATTCTACGAAATTTAGAAGGCAGAAACTCTCGGGCGTCCGTCAATATCTAATTTAATAAATTGATGCAAATGCTGTAACAGAGTGAGGCTTATATCAACTAACATCATACAAGCAGTGGAGAGGAAGAGGATGATGTAATGGCTTAACATTTTAGTTATTTTAGGATGGATTCTTGTCACTCGCTGTCAGTAAACCACACAGGCTGACAAGAGGTATTCCGGCGAGGAATGGTCTATAATCCTGAAGGGGATCAAAGTATAGCCTCCGGTTGGTCTGTATGTTCAAGAGAAAAAAAAAAGAATTGAAAAGGAGGATCATACTCAATCTATTACCTATGGGAATGCTCAAGTCTAAATGATAAATTCGTTAACAGTATTGTTGTGAATTAAGACTGCTTGATAAGTTGTTCGCACACAAACCATGAACTTAAGCATTGTATATTAATATACCAAGAATTTAAGCTTTATATATAATCAGTGCTTATGTGACCTGGTGTTAGGCCGTAAATTTCAGGAGGTCTTTTGGTTCAAAGTCTGATCATTAGCATTGACATTGTAGGATATGATTATTTGAACTCCTTTTATTCCCCATTTGCCAAGCAAAACTTCCAATTGACCGTGTGCCCTGATGGCCCAAATTAGGCAACAATTAAGTGTTAAAATTGCTTGGTATACATGTAGAGGTGTAGATGGATACCCGAAACATCCAAATCCGTTTCATACTCTCATTCATTTAAATGGATTCGGATATTGGTATATATGATCCGTATATAAATATGATATTTAAACGGATATATGTTAAAATGGAATGGATTTCAGATAGTATGTTATTTACTCCATTAGTTATCCACTTTGTATGTATATTAAACGAACAATAATGTGAGGAATATGCATTGGCACAAATCCTAAGTTTCATGTTTTCATTGTCATTTTTCCAGTCTTATGTAGGGCTTATATGCTTTCAATAATATAGCAACTTATTTTCATAAGTATATTTGACATTTTGGTATGAAATTTGAGAATTTCTGCAAGATATGTTATATGTTTATGTTACTTTTGTGAACGCTATGAAACTTTGATGAATTTTAACATTATTTGCAAAGCCGTGGTATCTTTTATAAAAATTTAGTTTGATTTTTGGGAATTTTAATTTGATAATGTCATTAGTAAATAGAATATGAAAGTTAATAGACAACGCTTGGCATAATTTAGATAATATAAGGAGCAGATTTGGATAATATCCAAATCTAGTTGGTATCAATCGGATTTGGGTATGTAGCATGAGCTATATCCAATTAGACATCGGATCAAATGCGGATAGTAGATTCAAATATTGGATTCGGATACAGATATTACAATATCCACTCTATTTGCATCCCTATATACATGGTGAGCCCATGATCCCCGCAGCTTTTTGATACGGGCGCACCATCCGCACCAATCGCACCCCCTTTAGTGATTTACTTCCGGCAGAGAAGACGTGGGGACACCGCTTAGTGAGCACATGGGTATTCTGGTCTTTTCAGACTAGATTAGTAATTCTCCTCTTTTTCTATTTAATCTAGGGCTAGCCGCCTTTTCTTTTTATGCTTATTTTGTGTAGAACGATTAGGCGTCTTGCGAAGGTGTTTTAGGCTTTTATTTCCGTTCAATTAAAAGCTAGGAGAGAGGGTCTCCTCTTCAACGAGATAGAGTTATTTTTGTTCTTCGTGAAATTCCTTATAAAAATTTCACCTTTTACATTTTTCCACCTTTAAATCGCTGATTTGATTGATCGATCTACCAGATCGTATCAAATTGGTATCAGAGCGGTGAGATCCGATGGCGACAGGTACAAGAGGGAATACAGATCTGATGGAAGAGAAGATTCAAGGGCTTCGCGAAGATCTTAATCGGGAGATTGAAGGGATGAAGAAAACCATGGGGGATTCAATCAAAGATCACGCCCACTCACAAGAAGACATCCAGATTGAACTCCGGGCCATGAGGAGAGAAGCTGCGCAGACAAGTCATGATCTCCAGGGGTTAAAGGAAGCCACGTCAGATCTTAAATTTTTGAGAGAAACCATGACGTCGATTCCGACGATGATGCAAATGTTGCAAACCCTAACGGACGGGCAAGGAGGAGATCGGGACAAGAGGATCCAAGGGGAGGAGAATCAGGGCGATTCCACGCTTGAGTCAGCGAACCAAGGCCAATCGGGTGCTTCGACGGCTGCGACATGCCCCCTAGGGTTTGCCGCAGCCGCGACAAGCCCCCTGGCCTGTCCGACCAACGACATGCCCACTCGAGCCATTTTTCAAGGCGGCAGGCCCATCCGGGCCTGCATAAGCTTCTGCAGGCCCACCTGGGCATGCGGTAGCCACGACAGGCCCACCTGGGCATGCGGCAGCCACAGCAGGCCCTTCGGGGCATGCGACAGCCTCGGCAGGCCCCTGGGGGCCTGCGACAGCCTCGGCACCCCCTTGCGGGGGTGCTAGGGGATCGGCGCCCCCTATCGGGGGTGCAGCAACATGGACGAACCCCCTGGGGCGCGACGAATAGGGCAAAGGGATTCGGGGCATTTGCAGGGTTCGCCCCTTTTCGAGAGGGGAATCGGGGCACGGCGGAGAAGGATGTGCCCGGGGTGTCACCATTGGGGCCCATGCGGGCCAATTCTGGAGACATGATACTTTTCCACAGGGGCCGAGGCCAGCGGTTGACCCCAGACAGGCCTTTGAGGGCTTCCCGGGACGTGGGCAAGGTCTGGGGGCTATTTGGGAGGCCGGACAGCGCCTACTCAGCAATACGGAGGGGCCGGGGCCTACTTTTGAGCGACCACCGGAGTTTCCATGATACTACTACCAAACTGAGGCTGTAGAGAGGCCTAGGTGGCCTGAGGAGCTGTACGGAGGGGGTGATGGAGGATCCATGGAGGCGCAGGGTAGAGATGTGGTCTGGGGTGGTGGTCGTGGCAGAGATGTGCAACAGGGTGACATCAATGCGGATCGCCGACTGATGAAGCTACAGATGCCAATATTTGATGGCACAGATCCTGATGCTTGGATCTACCGGGCAGATCGCTACTTTCAGGCGATGAGGTTAACGGAGGATGAGGCCTTGCGGGCCATCGGGATCTATTTCGAGGACAAGGCCCTGGCATGGTACCGATGGAAGGTGGCGCGGACCCCTTTTCGCACTTGGGAGGAGCTGTCAGCACAGATCGTTGATCGATTTCAGAAGACCACATGGGGAGACTTCTATGAGCAGCTGTCAACTCTGAGGCAGGAGGGGGCGGTGAGAGACTATGTGGAGAAGTTTGAGATGCTGAACAGCAGGGTGAAGGGGGTGACGGACGAGGTCATGATTGGAAACTTCATGAGGGGGTTGAAGCCCTCTATACGAGCGGAATTACTGATGCAGAGCCCGGGGACCTTGGAGGATGTTCTTCGTCTGGCCCACAAGGCAGAGGAGAAGCATGCGGAGGAGAGGAGGATACGGGAAGCTTGGGGGACCCAAAATTCCCGCCTAGCACCAGCAGCAGCACCGAGGGCACCTACAGGACCACCTGAGCCTAAGGGAGAGACACGGCCATCGACATTGGGGCGACGACTGACAGAGGCAAAGGTACGGGAGAAGAGAGCAAAGGGGCTGTGTTTTCGCTGTGATGAGCGGTTTACCCTGGGTCACCGTTGCGCAAGTCGGCTGCTGCAGATCACTATCATGTCGGATGAGGAGGGTTATGTTGGTGAGGAGGAGAAGAGACCGATGAGGCCGTGGAGGAGGAGATGTCCCATTTGGAGTAGCGGAGGTATCCCTGAACTTTGTGATAGGGTTCACACCGAACCATACCATGAAGTTGTCAGGACGGTTGGGCGACACGGCAGTGACAGTACTCATAGATAGTAAGGCCACCCACAACTTCATTTCTAGACAGTTGGTGGATCGTCATGGGTTGCGGCTGAGCACCTTGGAGAAGTTCACGGTCCTGCTAGGTACAGGGAGGATGGAGGAGAGCAGTGGGATGTGCAAGGGACTAAGTTTGACCTTATAGGACGTGCAGATCGTGGAGGATTTCTTGCCCCTAGAGTTGGACAATGTTGATATGATTTTGAGTGTGCAGTGCTGAAGTGATTGGGAGAGGTCAAGGTGAATTGGAAACCGCTCAGGATGGACTTCCAGGAGGAGGACCGCACGGTGGTTTTGACAGGAGACCCTAGCCTCTGTTTTTCCTTGGTGGCTTTCAAAGCCATATCATGCGCCCTGCAGAGATTAGGGGAGGGGTTCCTGGTGGAGTGCAGAGGTACGATGACTGAGGGTGAGGCACCACAGGAGGAGACCTCAGCCAAGGTGGAGCAGCTGATAAAGCGGTATCAGGAGGTCTTTCAGTATCCGCAGGGATTACCGCTAGTACGGGGGTATGAGCACGCGATAGTGTTGCGTGAGGGAGCAGCACCAGTGAGTGTACGACCCTATCGGTACCTGCATGTGCAGAAGGACGAGATAGATCAGATGGTGCGGGAGATGATGCAGGCGGGGGTCATCCAGCCCAGTGTTAGCTCATTCTTCAGCACTGTGTTATTAGTGAAGAAGAAGGACGGGAGCTGGCATTTCTGTGTTGACTACTGAGTACTGAATAAGGAAACTGTTCACGACAAGTTTCCTATTCCAGTGATCGATGAGTTGTTGGATGAGCTTCACGGGGCATCGATCTTTTCGAAGATCGATCTGAGATCGGGATACCACCAGATACTGATGAGGGCAGATGATGTGCCAAAGACGGCGTTTCGCATACACGAGGGGCATTACGAGTTCTTGGTCATGCCTTTTGGCTTGATCAATGATCCCTCTACCTTTCAGGCTTTGATGAACAAGATGTTCCAGCCATTCTTGAGGAGCTTCATATTGGTGTTTTTCGACAACATACTCATCTACAGCAGGTCTATGATCGAGCACCTTGAGCACTTGGAGTTGGCCTTCCAGGAGTTGATGTCGCATTAGCTGTATGCGAACCAGAAGAAGTGTCAATTTGGTCAGAGGCAAATCGAGTATCTAGGGCAGTAGTTTCTGAGGTAGATGTAGCAGCTGATAGATCTAAGATAGAGACAATGTTAGACTGGCCGCTACCTACGACGTTGAGGGCGTTGCGGGGCTTCCTGGGGCTGACAGGATATTTTAGAAAGTTCGTGAAGGGGTATAGTATCATAGCTTGGCCCCTTACCAAACAGTTGAAAAAGGATGGATTCAGTTGGGGGGAGGAAGCAACCAAGGCATTTGAGACCTTGAAGGTAGCGATGACCACATCACCGGTTCTGGCGCTACCGGATTTCAGTGTACCGTTTGTGGTGGAGACAGATTCATCGGAGTATGGCTTGAGAGTAGTATTGATGCAGGAGGGACTGCCAGTAGCTTATTTCAGTCAGATGCTATCAGCCAGAGCATGACTGAAGTCTTTGTATGAGCGGAAACTTATGGCGATTGTCTTGGCGGTGCAGAAGTGGCGGCCATATCTGCTGGGGAGGGACTTCGTGGTCAGGACGGACCAGCGTAGTCTCAATTATTTATTGGAGCAGCGGTTGGTCACGGAGGAGTACCAGAGGTGGCTGTCCAAGTAGTGGGGTATCAGTTTACTATTGAGTACATGTCAGGGTTGGAGAATAAGGCGGCGGATGCCTTGTCATGCAGAGGGGAGGACATTAGTGTGAGAGCTTTATCCTTGCCTATATGGTTAGAGTGGGAGCCGATGACACATGAGGCGGAGGGTGACCCCGAGTTGAGGAAGATCCGAGAGTCATTACAGAGCAGAGCAGGAGGGCCGAAGGGGTATTCGATGGAGGGACGGAGGCTATTGTACCATGGCAGGTTGGTGTTACCGCAGACGTCCACATTCATACCAGTCTTGTTTCAACAGTTTCATAGTTCCGGGGTAGAAGGCCACTCAAGGGTTCAGCATACTTACATAAGGATGGCTTGGGAGGTGTACTGGCCAGGAATGAGGAAGATGATAGCTCGTTTGGTAGCGGCTTGTGACGTCTGCCAGCGTCATAAGTACATGGCCATGGCACCCATGGGGTTGTTGCAGCCGCTGGCCCTACCTGAGCAGATATGGGAGGAGGTCACAATGGATTTCATCGATGGGCTGCCGAGATTAGATGGGTTTACAGTGATATTCGTGGTGGTGGATAGGTTGAGTAAGTATGATCATTTCATCCCTTTGAAGTATCCTTACACAGCAGCTTCGGTGGCAAACATGTTCACTCGGGAAGTGATACGATTGCATGGAGTGCCTAAGTCTATAGTGACTGACAGAGATAAGGTATTCCTGCGTGGGTTCTAGAAGGAGCTGTTCAGGATCCAGGGAACAGTGTTGAAGAAGTGTACAGCCTACCACCCTCAGACGGACGGCCAGAAGAGGTGGTGAACCGTAGCATATAAACCTATCTGCGGTGTTTCGCTTCAGAGACGCATCGGCAGTGGCATAGGTGGTTAGCATGGGCTGAGTATTGGTACAACACTTCGTACCATTCAGCAGCGGGAACGATGCCATTTCGGGTTTTGTACGGGCATGATCCACCCTCCTTGCTTCGTTTTGGGGACAGCCAGACGCCGGTGTCATAAGTGGAGGAGTACATGGAGGAGAGGGATAGTATGTTGGAGGAGCTGAAGAAACACATAATAAGGGCATAGCAAGTGATGAAGTCTAGATCTGATGGACACCGTCGGGATGTACACTTCCAGGAGGGGGATATGGTGTATTTGAAACTGAGACCTTACAGGCAGAAGTCATTGGCTAGGAGAAGGAATGAGAAGCTGGCGGCCCGGTACTACGGACCATATGAGATAGAAGCCAAGATTGGTCAGGTCGCGTACAGGTTAAGATTGCCATCTATGTCGACGATTCACCCGATATTCCATGTGTCACAGTTACGAAGAGCCATTGGAGAGCATGCCGCAGCGTCCACGCTACCACCCACATTGACTGAGGACATGGAGTTGATGTTGGAACCATTGGAGGTACTGGCGGTTCGAGAGGAACCGAGCAGGCGCAACGAGGTGCTGATACATTAGGCGGGATTGCCAGACTGCGATACTACATGGGAGACCTACGACGTGATCCATGAGTAGTTCCCAGACTTCCACCTTGAGGACAAGGTGGCTCTTTTAGGGGGGTATTGATACGGACGCACCACCCGCACCAACCGTACCCCCTTTGGTGACTTACTTCCGGCGCAGAAGACGTGGGGACACCGCTTAAGTGAGTCCAGGGGTATTCTGGTCTTTTCAAACTAGATTAGTAATTCCCCTCATTTTCTATTTAATCTAGGGCTAGCCGCCTTTTCTTTTTATGCTTAATTTGGGAAGAACAATTAGGCGTCTTGCGAAGGTTTTTTAGGCTTTTATTTCCGTTCAATTAAAAGCTAGGAGAGAGTGTCTCCTCTTCAACGAGATCTAGTTATCTTTGTTCTTCGTGAAATTCCTTCTAAAAATTCCACTTTTTACATTTTTCCACCTTTAAATCGCCGATTTGATTGATCGATCTACCGGATCGTATCACTTTTGCTGGGTTTAGGACTTGAGTGATAACATATATGGTGAGTAATATGGTGATAACATAATCCTACAAAACAAAATCATGGTGAGTAATATGGTACAAGAAAATTATATCAAATGAATTGGGTGGTGATATTGAATCAAATAGAGGCATGCCTTATTTTATAGCATGTAGGTCTGAGCCAAGTTTATCGAGTCCCTTGCTGAAGGGAAATTGTCATAACATGTAAGGTTAATTAAGTTGATGGAATAAAAGATGCGGTTTCTGGTTGGTTTTGGGCAACAGCTAAAGCCCTTCTGGAATTCGGCACTAATTATTTCTTGTTTCTCTTTTTTCAACAAGTGTTCTTATGTTTAAAATTTTATTCCATATTCTGACTGTTTGGCATCAAAATGAAGGTGCAAGCAGTATGCAATATTTTATTATGGATTATGTTTAGATGTTGATGTGGTTTGCTTTCAGTGACTTCTGATATAAGTTGATAGCATTCATTCCTTGCTATATGACTATGACGCTTATATTTTTGCAAATGATGGGCTATAGAAAATATATTAGTACTAGAAAATGCCCTTGCACAAAGTGCACGGGCTCTAGCAACCCCCCCCCCCCTCCCAAAAAAAAAAAAAAAACAAAACAAAAAAAAAAACAAACAAAAAAAAAAAAAAAACAATCATCCCATGACGCGGGCCCCACCTAGACGTGAGTCTTTCTGTGGGTGCGGAATTTGGTGCAATGTCTTTTGTGAGAAGTGTGGGTGCATGTGTGAATGTGGCCTTGGGTGCATGAGGCTTTTTAGTAAGGGATAGGTGAAACCCGCATGATGAGGTGGCCACAACATGGCCACCACTCTATCGACCCATTTGTCCTAGGTGGAAGATTCATCCCTCATTTGTATATTAGACATCTTCTGTGCTACAGAAATTTTCAAGAAAACTGGAGTTAGGAGATCGACTTTCTGTTACCACCAGTTTATTTGCACTCTCATAGACTTGCTCGTTGCTTTTGCTTTTGTAAAAATCCTTTTTAAAAGGACTTATTCAAAAGTACTTGTTAAGAGATATTTTTTTTTGATAAATTCTGTTTGGTAATTTAAAATTTCAAGTACTTATCAAAAATAAATATTTAAATTAAAAATGATTAAATAACATTCTAATAAACATGAGAGATGGTTTATATAAGGTTTTTAATTGTGGTTGGAGAAAAAGAGAAGAAAATTAAAAAAATCAGTTACAGATAGGTGATAGAGGAAAAAAATAGGGGAGAGAAAAGAGTTAAGAGTTTTTGGCTTCTGGAGGAGAATCTTAAAAGGTGGATTGTAGGAAAAAAAAAACAGCATTTTGGGTTTTTTTTTTCAGAATGGTTATCATACATCTGTTTTCTCCAAAAAAAAATATACTTTTATTCTTTAAACGTCGTAAACATAATGTTTTAAGCAGCGCCCGACAGATCCTACGGTTGATATAGGCTACCGTGCTTACTGATTCTACTCTATGTTTCCAGATGAATACCTATATAAAATTGACCTTTGGACATTGGCCATTTTTATGTAGTGGTGGATTTGACTCCGAATTTCTTGCAGTGAAGCAATGGAAGGGAATCTTGGAAGCCAATCTGGAATGCTGCCTCAGTCTAACCCGTTTGGAACTGCTTTCTACGGTGCTGGTTCTGGACTAATACGAAGTGGGCTGGGAGCATACGGCGAGAAATTTTTGGGATCAAGCTCTGACTTCATGCATGGCAATGTAATTTCACTGATTTTAATTATAATTTATTGTTCGCTTTCTTTCACATACAAAATTAATATTTACCTCAAAGAGGAGAATGTTACTATTTATTTACCATTAATGTCATTGTGAACAGATTAGTCAGTGTCTATCTGATCCACAATATTATTTCCAAGTAAATGGTCAGTATGTGAGGAACAAACTGAAGATGATTTTGTTCCCATTTCTACACAGGGTAAGCATCCGCGGCTTTTCTCCTAACGATGCCAATTTATTCCATAACACCATTATCTGTTATTGCTTCAAGTCAGGGTCACTGGACAAGGATAACTGAGCCTGTTGGTGGAAGACTTTCCTACAAGCCTCCGATTCATGATATAAATGCTCCGGATCTGTATATCCCTTTCATGGCCTTTGGTACATATGTTGTTCTCACAGGGTTCTCACTGGGCGTTTTTGGAAGGTAAGGTAGCCCTGCCTTAACACTTCACCTCTTCTATGAACATTCTTTGATACTTTCGGTTGCATATATAAACCTTCAGATATGATTTTTTTGCATGGTTACCTCAAGTAGCATTAAATTTGTAGTTTGCTCCTTGACCTCTACGGAATTGTATCTTTTCGGATGCACGTGGTTTGGTGTCTCTTAAGTTTGACTTAATTTCCTGTTACCAGACTCTTCAGGTACTTGAGCTACACCATTACCTCTTTGCCTCCATCTCTAGATAAAATTTGTGTTTGCTTGACTTGAAAAAAGATAATCTTTACATTCAATCATCATCATATTTTAGTTGAACAAATATTTTTCAATATTTAGGGTTTAATTTTGAAAAGATACCTACGTATTTTCTGTATAAGTTTCTTTTCCAGCCCATGGAACCGATCAGTCTCATCTCCACCAACGCAGTGTTGCGTGTCATATTGTCAAAGCCTATTTCTAAGTGTGTGTTGAGAGATTGCTTCCTAAAATATAGTGACGTTATGTTTCTTAACCCTTTTTTGAGTTCGATAATAAAACCCCGAGAGAGTTGCAAACTTCTTAGGGTGTATCATTAAACATTGCGACTTTGAGGGCTTGTCTGTGTGACAAAACCCTTTATTATGTTGTATGGTTTTCCCACAGGTTTACACCGGAAGCTTTGAGCTTGCAGTTCACGAAAGGATTAGTAGGTTGGCTAATGCAGGTCCTGCTCCTGAAAGGGCTTCAGTATTTCATGGGCAGCGGTGAGGCGCCACTATTAGACATTGTGGCTTATGCTGGCTATGCCTTTGTGAGCATGTCCCTTGCTATTCTTGCGAGGATCTTCTGGAGCTACTCATATTACTTCCTTCTCCCGTGGATGTGCATCTGCGTTGGGGCGTTCCTTGTGAAGACCATGAAAAGGGTTCTTCTGGGAGGTCCAAGGAGCTATGAGAAGCACTCAAGCATACATCATTACATGCTGATCTTCATGGCTGCAGTTCAGTTCCCGCTCCTGTTCTGGCTTGGGAATGTCGGTGCCTGATGCTTCTTCTCCAATGCTCACGACAGAACCAATTTTGTGATGAAACAAAGAATCTAACTCACTAGAATCTGCACGAAAGTCTCACCTTTAGTTCCAACTCAAATCACTTTGAATTTAGTTTGCTTTTGTATCTCTCCTTTGTTTTCCTCATTACACGAATAATTGGATAAAGAGTTGATGGTAGTCGATTCAGACAAGATTTCAGGATTGATTAGGTTCATTCTTTTGTAATACATGTGGCACATATATATTTCAGGATTGTTTATGTTCATTCTTTTGTAATACTTGTAGCACAGATATTTCATTCCAAAAGCAAGCATTCATCTTTCTGATAGTAATCGTTATGGTGCGATTAACATTTCATATGTAACCGAGTAACCATTATGAAACTTGCCATGCGTTGTGCACTGTTATGTTTGTGATTCTCGGTTTATAATTAATCAGCTTTATTCTCATTTTCGGTTGTGTTTCCTCCATGTGATAAGTTCTTCATTTGCCTTAATAATGTCACATTGTTCCACTAATTCTATGTGAAATTTGATTTAGATGTGACTTGTTAATGCTTGCTAATGACTTCTATGCTAATTGTGCAAACTTCAACCATGCTAGCACCTCCCCAGAACATCGAACTGATCACAGACAGACGCTTTATGCAATAAACACACAACATATGTGTCTGTTTTCATTTTCAAACATAATTTTCAGCAACTGTAAGAAATGATGCCTGGAATTTACATAATAATTCCACATTTCAGTATAAATAACAATACAAGGAACCCTATCAAAAAGAATCGACGAAAAAAAAGTAAGAACACAACCGTAAACGTTGAAAAAAGATAGAAGTCCGCTATCCATCCACTTGTAGCCAGGGTTCTTCAGAGATGTTTCACAACCAATATTTCCTTGTTTATCTGATTGCACCCAGTAATGAAATTGCTGATAATAGTAATTGCAATATCTGCTTCCCAATAAGTTTAAAAAGATTGTATCTCATTGTATCCGACAATTAGGCTTCGAGAAATGTGCTTTAACGTGTCATTGATGAGCACATCAGGCTGCACAACTCGAGCATGTCACTAGGATCGGGTGGATATTGGTTCTTGCTTAGTCTTATTACCTCTCACCAAATTCTGAACAAACAGTTCTCCTGCTCTGTAGGAAGATCGAACCTAGATATACAGCCAGACACAGAATGAATAAGTGAAAAACAAACATCAGATTAGGTCTTTGAGATAGACAGTAGGCTGTGGCAGAAGTAGCTACACTTAGTTCAATGTAAATGCACTAAAAGCTAGTGAAAGGCTAATGAATGACAACTACTATGACTATTTTTTATGTATGACATCATTATCATTGGGAAGTATATCAGATATATAAATGATTCTAGGAAGAATTACAGCTTTATCCCCATCAATCAGAGAAATGTGTACTGTAATATGAGCATTAACCTCATCCCTTTCACACCACTTTCAAAAAAAAAAGAAGAAGAAGAAGAAGAAGAAGAAGAAACAGATGTGGTGGTGTTCATGATTATTCTCCCAACAGTTTCATGGGAAGGTAAGGATAGCACTACCGAAACTGTTCCTTCCCATGAGAAAATCTCAGTGATTTTTTGTGCAGCTGAATGATTAGTGAAATAAGCAATGTTTAACTGGATCAATAATGCTAATAGATGTGCGGTCATTCCAGTTTATAGACAATACTAAGTGCAAAGATGTACACAGTTTGTATCCTCGGAATATGAATCAATGTTGAGTTATTCTATGCTTAAACATGCATGTAATGTAGAGAACAATGGACATCGGCTGCCATATGCGGTGATTAACTCCTATGACAGCCAATAAATGTCTAAACTCCCTTCTTTGGCAGCCAAAATGCCAGCTCTCTCCAATTCTCTCCACACATCATGAAACACAGATCAAAGACTTGTGATTTCCATATTGTTTGCCCATGCAAAATCTAACTGTTTCCAAGAATAAGACTTTTTCTACCTCTTTATGAACAGGCAAAGAGCATGGGGTTCCCTATGTTGTTATATTTAGGTTTTATAATATGAAGATCGACACGGATGTTGCTAACTATTGAAGAAAAAACTGGAGTGGATTTATTGACTGCCATAGGAGGAATCCTATGACAGCTGATACCCATGTAGGTAGAATGCTATTACATCAACCACTAATTAAGAAAGGATTGTTATGTCAAGTGAACAAGCAATCCTAAATCTTCGTCAAATCTTTCATGGACCTTCCTCCATAGCATATTTGAGTTTGACAATGATAACGACGGTTTCCTTTCATTCACAGTCCATGTAGGATTTTGGACAAGTCATGCTTAACACATTTAATGTTTACAAAAATTAGAGTTGTTTTTTAAAAGGACACAAATGTTGTGTATTACACACACACACTAGAAATAACACATGCACATAGGCACATGGACCCAAAAAAAACACAAACAATGGATGTGGGGCGCGCACGAAGTGGAAAAGGAGAGAGAAGTGTGGAGGTGTGTAAGGGTATTGTTTGGGGTAAAAGAGGGAAAAGCAGTTGTTAGAGTACAAAAAAACGTGAAGTGGAAAAGACCAATGGAATCCATGTAAATAGGGGTAGATGGAGGGTTTATTGGGGGGTGTCCTTTGGGTTCATGAAAGGGCAACATCAAACATGTAAATAATGGGCATGTTGGCTTTTTCTTTATGGAGTGAGGTGGCACCCCCATTTGCACCCAACACCCCCAGCGACATTCACACCACGCCCCCCCCCCACACAAAAAAACCCCATCCCAGCCCTCCATCTCCACTAGGCTAAGGTGGCCAAATCCTGGCCACCACTCTATCAACCCCTTTGTCCTAGTAAGACAATGACATGCATGTAATTTCATGTTTTATAGAAGAGAGAGAGAGAGAGAGAGATATATATATATATAGATTAATGGAGAAGTGCTGACAGCACTGGAAATTTTTCCAGCGCTGTGAGCGATCTAGCATGGCTACAGTATTTTTTTTAATTTTTTTGCAGTTGGTAGATATACTTGTTAGGAAGCTCCCCACAAATTTTCAGGTCGATCTGACACCGTTTGAGCCTCCGTTCATCGATTTCAAAACCGTTGCGCAAAACTGTGGACAGTTTTGCGCAACGGTTTTGAAATCGATGAACGGAGGCTCAAACGGTGTCGATCCAAACCGATGCGCAAAACTGTGGACAGTTTTGCGCAACGGTTTTGAAATCGATGAACGGAGGCTCAAACGGTGTCGGATCGACCTGAAAATTTGTGAGGAGCTTCCTAACAAGTATATCTACCAACTGCAAAAAAATTTTTAAAAAAAACTCTACAGACCCCAGATCGCTGACAGCGCTGGAAAAATTTCTAGCGCTGTCAGCACTTCTCCGTTAATCTCATATATATATATATATGTATGTATGTATGTATGTATATATGTATGTATGTATATACGAGCTGATCAGTGCGCAGGTCATCTCCTTCCAAGCAACGTGCAATCGACGTCTCACTCGTAGTGAACGGTGAGCCACCAGCGGACTTGTGGGATCGTCCCATAGATCGACCTACGAAGGGCACCCAGCCTCACATCCCCCTCACTACCGGTAAAAGGCCTACCTACTCATCCAACTCAAAACCGCCGTGTCATTGGTTCCCCTTAATACAAATTCATTGTACGCGGATCTTACCCCGTAACATAGATAATTGAACAATTTAGATAAGCAAAAAGGTGAAACCTACTACCCATTACTTGATTTGAGCCTGGTCAATGAGTCCATCCATAGCGAGCACAGTTCATTTAAGATTTTCCCCCGAAAAATCTTTGTTCCCCCAAAAAATTTCCACAGCTAAAATTGTGCGGAACAAATTAGCGTAAAAATTTAGTGGCATGAGCGCCTTCGGTGCTGAAAAACAAATTCGGCGCGGGCGCCTTCGACACGGAACAACAAATTAGCGTAAAAAATCGGCACGGAACAACAAATTATCGTAAAAAGGCGCCTTCGGCGTGGGGCTCGGGAAATTATCCTCATCTTTGCCCCATGGGTCGAAGAGATGGTGGGCCCTGCGTTGAGGGAGAGATGATTCAATCTGTAGCAGCATTCGATCTGCAACATTAAGTGCAAGTTAATGTTTTTTTCCAAATGCATTAATTGCGTGCAATTTGATATTCCCAAGAAACTTTCATTCCCCATAAAGTTTCATTTCCCCAGAAACTTTCATTTCCCTTGAAATGTTTTTCTCTTCAAAACTTTCAACACAATATCATCTCAACCATTCATTCCTCAAGATTAAATCCAAGCCGTCTTTCTATCAACTTGTTTGTCCTAGTCAGCTTGTCCTAGTCAGCCCTAGAATTCAAAAATAGTTGTGTTTTAATATATAGATATATATGTGTATATGTGTGTGTGTGTGTGTATTACATTTGGATGTAGAATCTTTCACCTAGGACAGAGGTAGAGCGGTGGCCATGGTTTGGCCACCTTATCATGTGGGTCCAACCTCCCCCTTCTCAAAAAGCACCATGCACCCAAGACCACACCCACACATACACTCACACTTCTCACAAAATCCCTTGCACCCAATTCCGTACTCAAAGAAATATCTACGTCCAGGTAGGACCTGCGTCATGGGAGGGTGAGAGGGGTTTGATGAAGCCCGTGCACTTTGTGCACGGGTATTTTCTAGTGTGTGTGTGTATGAATATGTGTGTGTATGGAAATTTTCCATTGAGAACAGGTCACACCATTCCATTAAGAACAGTTCACACCAAATCTTTGGTGCGAACACAATTTTAGTTTTTTTTTTGAATTTTTTCAAAAAATGTTTCCATCCTTCAATCCCTATACAATTATACACCCCAAAAAATAATGAGCGAAAAATAATGGGATTTGACCCTCGATCAAGCCGTTCCAAAAAGTTCCAAAAAGTTATATATTGGTCTGAAATCGTTAAATTTTGCATCAGCTTGATCGAGGGTCAAATCTCGATAGGGTTCATCCATTATTTTTCCTGAGGTATATATATGTATGGATTAAAACTTGAAAAAAAATTTGAATATTTTTTCAAAATAAACTAAAACTGTGCTCGCACGGGCCCGTGCGAACTGTTCGCACCCAAAAAGTCCCCTGTGTGTGCAAATTAAATGCACGCATGTAAATGAAATCTCACAGAGCATTATAAAAAAGGGCAAAAATTGTGGGAGTTCCATTGAAAAGCTCCTCAGATTTGTGGGTTCCTTCTCACTCAGGATGATCTTCACGGAGAGGAAAGGTATGCAAACGTAAATCAAGGTTTGAAAACTCCTTACAATATTGGTTTCGGTTCCTCCAATAATTTTTAGTTCTAACAAGTTTCATTTGTTTTCAACAGTTTTGGTTTAGGTTTTGATTTCATTTTTTACTTTGAATTATAGGTATACATTTGTATGCATACTTATTTTGTAATAGCTGTTTTACTAGGACATCTTGTGCAAAAATAAAAATATAAATGGTCTAATTATTAAAGAAATCTCATCAATTAATTCTCAATAAATGGGTCGGGTTAGATACTTTTTAGTTTGTTTTAGTTTTAATAGAATAATTATGTAAAAATAAAAATATAAATGGTCTAACTATTAAAGATATCTTAAAAATATCAACCATCTTGCAATTCCAAATAAATGGGTCGGGCCAAATACTTTTAAACCCCCAACCCAAATAAACTAAGTTAACCCTCAGACCTTTCCTTATCCCGTAATCTCAGAGAGAGAGAGAGAGAGAGAGAGAGAGAGAGAGAGAGAGAGAGACTGCAAAAGAGGACCCGTGCTCTGAAGGAGACAATCACACGCGGCTTAAAACCACTGTTCTTTTCGTGTTTCTCTTTCATCCACTCTTTCTTTTTTTCTTCTTTTTTAGTTTTTCACAAGCGGGTTAAAAATTTTTTGTTCTATTTTTAAAATTTGCATAAAGAAAATCATTTTATGATAATTATTGTAGGGTTGTTTTGAGTTTGTTTACCGTTATAATCCGAAGCTAAGTTTTTTGCCCAATTTCGTATTGGTCCCTTCCAAAACCGGTACGGAACACAGAAACCTTTAACCATGATACAGTCATGTAAATGAACAGAAGTTCATGATAATGGACATGAACAATTGCTCAATGGAAGTACTTCTAAATCAATATCTTTCAAATTTCTAATGATTAAAAACTTGGTTATAAAGTTATGCCACTAGTTCACTTGGAATACAATGTGATATGGGGTGACCAGCTTGTATGATGTTTGTGTTTCCATGTCATCTTTGGCATATGCAATCGAGCCAGCAACTGTTATAGGATGCGTTTTTAATTTTATTTATTTATATAATTTTGCGGACTTAAAAAATAAATAAATGCTTCTGTTTGGGGGGATGGGATTCCTTTCCTACGTCCTAATAGTGCCATGTTTGGTGGGACTAGGCAAGTGAGTAAACGAGTGAGATAGCATGAACCATAAATCTTAAGTGGACGAGAGTGATGACTTAATGCATGAAGTTAATTCCTTGCCTAAACCAATGGACCTCAATGTGGATGATATGTAATTATGTATCCTCGTAATACAAATGGTGAGATACCAAGAATTTATTGGGAACTCTTTGCTACATTGTATATTATCCATTGTTTTACCAATGTGTTATGTATATTGTCAACTTTTAAGCTTTGATTTAAAATATCATGGCTGTGATTATGATTGTTACAATGCGTACAGAACACACACACAGAAGCAGGTATTCATATTGGGAAGAAACCCACAATGTTCAATTAGCGAAATTTCTTCCCACTGTTGGTGTATTTTCCCATTGTGGGTGTATTGGGAAGAAACCCACAATGAATTGCATGACTGTATCTTCCCATAACAAACAGGACCAAGGCATTCAGACATTCAGATTGTTGGATACTTGGGTACTGATACCACATGTATACCCCAGATATAGTTTTGATTATGATTAACAAATGATGGTACTGATTATTTTAAACAAGTGTATGTGTCAAAAAGGTTTTTCATATGAAGAGTTCTTAGTCAAAGGACAATGTTGACCACAGTTGACCAATGAAACTCAAAGTAGTGAAGTCAAATAAAATTGGAGATTATGGTCAAGCTAGAGTGTGGAGGAAGTTCATTCAAAGGCAATGGAAGCTCAAAACTCTAAGGCATAGAGAATATGGACTTCAGCTACATCAAGAAGGTATCAAGAGGGTATTTAATGTATTTTTCGGACCATATCCTTAAATATGTTAAAGCCTATGGTATGAAGCTCCACGCACAAAATAATGTTTTAAACTTATAAAAATTATTTTCAAACTATTTTGATTGTATTTTGAGAGTGTCACACTCCTCCATGATACATGTCAGGTAGTTGACTCCCAGATAAGCTGGAGTTGTCTCCTGGAGTCTTGGAGTCTTGACAGACCGAGAGTGGTTTCGACCACTTGCTGTGAATTGACTCATTCATGGTCAGGAGCCTGATAAACAGGAGTCGACTCTCGAGTCCCAACGTTCGAAAATTGATTGCTTCCTCGATTGATGCAATTTGTCGATTTCTAGCCGTTGGGAGATATTTTTCCATAATTGCTGTGTGAAAATGATCTTTAAATAAAGCAAGTTTTTGCTCAGTTTTATGATCAAGGAGAAAAGATTTTAAGGTTTTCTAAGTATTTTTCTTAAGATTTTGAAAGCTCTCTTTCTCTCATTGCTCTCGTTTTTTGGCCAAATTTGTTTCAGTTTTTACTCTGATTTTTCAACGATATCTGGCATATCTTGATCTCTATCCATAGAGACTTCATCTCTATCTTTTGAGATTGGACCAAGAGGTTTTTGATTCTCAAGCAATTTGATTTTCTATTCTATTCACATGAGCTTCAAATCAATCGGTTATAGGATAATTATGATCGCTACAAAGAGTAAATATAACCACAAGGGTGGTTGGCTGGTAAGTTGTACTTGGTTTGTACTTGGTGATTAGAAAACATATTGCATGATGACCTCACATGGTGAGTTAATTGTTATTGGTTGTATAAGCCTTTTTGTTGAAAAGAGGCGAGGTTGAAAGAAGCCCTCTAATTTGAGTGAAGTTTACTTTCACTTGAGAGTTGGGTAGTGAAAATCCAAGTCGGTTGGTTTTGTTGGATACAACGATCTAGGACTTATTGTTTGATGATGACAAACATTAGTGAACGATTTGACGCGTGTGTTAAGTGTTTGCAAGAGTTGCGAGGAAGTAATTCTTCAAAGTGAGGACTTGGTCAATATGCTGGAATTGGATTCCATGAGCATTTGGACTTGGTCCAAATTGGGATTCATATTTGGTGGTGACCAAATCATAGTTGTATTGCAAATGAGATGGTGGGGTCAAATTTACAATCAAATCATATTCCTATTTTCTAGGGATCCAAACATAGCCGTAACTCCCATCATCATATCTCCTCGCCCTAGCCTCCTATAGCCGCACCATTGAAACCCTAAGCATCCCTATTTAAACCCCATCTCTAAAATAGGGCAAGTGCATGGAAAAACAAAAGAATAGGGTGTCGGCCAATAACCAAGAGCAACAAAAAAAACCTAGCCACCGAACTTGCTTCATAGCCGCACCAAACATCCAAAAGCTAAACCTAGCTTTCGCCTAGGGCAGAGCAAGATCCTTGCGGCAAGCATCCTTCAAAGCCACCTGCATCCTCTTGCCGTAGATAGAGACACCATTAAACTGCTCTAGCTGCTGTCCTCCATCGCAACAAGCTTCCCGCATGCACACAATGACGACAGACGCCACAGCTGCTCGTTGATCCACTGCTGACCCGTACCAACAAACGCCGACGTTCTTCATCAACGAGGAGCATCCCGCTGCAGTACATCTTCTCCGAGCTGCCGTGGAGAGCTTAAATCGATGCTGAACTGCTGCTGCCGTGGAGCCCCTCGCAAGCTTGCCGATGACTTCTTTCTGGTCGCCGTCGACTTATTCGCTGCTGTCGAGTTCCTCTCTGCATGCCCTAGACCACGCTGCCATCGAGTTCTTCGCGGAGTTCTCGATGCCGTCGTCTTCTCGAGCTCTGCCAAAGTTCATCACGCCGCTGCCAAAGTTTTCATCGAACGAAGCTGCTGAAGTCGTCTTCCACGCCAAGAGATCGTCGTCGAGAGAACTTCTTTGCTGCTTCTCATCAAGCCCGCCGACAAGGAGAGGTCGCCGTCGAGAGGAGACTCCCTGCTGCTGAAGCCTCACGCTGCCATGAACCTCACCGTCAGAGTCAAGTCTCCATCGCCGTCGAGTGGAGTTGCTGTCGAAGTCGACTCGGAGTCGAAGTCGATCGCCGTCGTCGACGTGAACTGCTGGAGGAGAGCTCGCCCACGAAGTCGAGTCACTGTCGAGGTCTCGCCGTCGAAGAGGAGCTGTCAAGAAGTCGGAGCCCACGCAAAACATCACACCGATCAGCATACGGTCTCCGAACGGCGAACGTCATCGAGCGGACGTGGATGCATGAGCCTGATAGGCGTGCGTGAAAATTAAAGGGAAAAGTTCGTGTTGACGTGGATTAAAGGGTTAAAGGATTTGCTGTGCGCACAGACCGAGTTTAAATCTATTTGAACTGAAATTGCTTTGTGCACAGACCAGAGTGCTATTCGAGCCACAACTTGATATTCAGGGGTCAGATTGAGATACCGTTCGCGTCAGACTGAAGCTGACGCCGTGCTGATTGACAGAGACTACGCCTACACACTGAGCATTTCTAAACTCTATATTTATTATTGTGTAGTAGTGTAGCGATCTCTGTAGGGAAACTTTACCAGTTTATTGTGTTCTTGGTGACTTGACGAGTTGGGGCTCGTCAAGGGTGAGAGCATCTGACTAAGTTGATAGTGTAGAGCACGCGGGAGTGCGTACGAGCTAGGTGAGAGTTGATTTGGGGATCTTGACTAATTGTAGCTGTACCTTGATTACATGTCTATCTAGTAGTTGCTTTCGGGGCTTTCAAGGCTGGAGTAGGTCGTGTGGACGACCGAACCAGGGTATATCTGTGTGTACTCTGTGATTGCATTTTATTTACCCTGCCTGTGCTTATAACTGCGTGTGATTGTTCGTAAGTTGCACGAATATTTTTATTAGCCTATTCACCCACCTCTAGGCTAGGATCCAGATCCAACAAGTGGTATCAGAGCCAGTTTAGAGGATCTAGTCTAGATTTAATTAGGTGATCATGAGTATATCCGATTGTGCATTTGCTGAAGGTCAGTCTATAGCCCGTCCCCCTAAGTTTAACGGTATAGACTTTGCATATTGGAAGACTAGGATGAAAAACTGTTTAGTGTCTGTAGATTATGATGTGTGGGATATTGTTGAAAATGGTTATAGTCTACCCACTATTACACTGTTATGATTAAGCCTAAAGACAAGTGGGATTTAGCTGATAAGAAACTTTATACTCTTAATGGTAAAGCTATGAATGCGCTTATATGCTCTCTTGATAAATCTGAGTTTAACCGTATCTCACATTGTATAACTGCGCTGGAAATATGGCATACGCTGGAGGTGATGCACGAGGGAACATCGCAAGTGAAGGAATCCAGACTTGCGATGCTAAGTACAGAATATGAGAGTTTCCGCATGCTGCCATCTGAGTCCATCAAGGAAATGTTCGCGAGATTCACAGACATCATATATAAATCCAGCTCCCTCGGTAAGTCATACTCTAGCCATGGCTAGAGGCAGGTATGAAAGATCTTAAGGGCGCTGCCGAGCTCGTTCAGGCCTAAAGTCATCGCTATTCAAGAAGCTAAGGATTTATCAACAATGAGAGTGGATGACTTAATATGCAACCTGATGTCCCACGAGCTTGAGCTACAAAGTATAGAAGCTAGAGAGAAACCTGAAGAAAAAGTCAAAGCTCCCACAACATTAGCTCTTCAAGCTAACGATGACGGTCTTGATGAGGAGCAAGCTCTAATGGTCAGAAACTTCAGAAGATACATTCAGGCTAACCAAGGAAGAGCTGAGATGGGAAAAAGGTTTACTCGTTCCAATAATTTTAATTCTGATAGAATTTCCTCTGAGCAGAAATCTACTAATAAAATGGAATGTTTTAAATGCAGGAGGAAAGGACACATGATAAGGAACTGCCCACAACATACAGCAAATGGAGCAGAGAAGAAGGGAAAAGTCAAAGTGCTAACGTGGGACATGGACATCGAAGCTGAGGACGAGGACGAGGAGCAAGAATCACACTTCATTATGTGCTTAATGGGCAAACACAATGAGGTAGAATCCTGCACTAAAGCTGAATTTTTGAATATTTGCAAAGGTATGCAAGCTAAAATAGATGAGCTAGAATCTACCATACATGATTATAGGGAGGGTAGCTTTGAATTGCAACAAGAAAACTATGACTTTTCTAAAGAAATTGATAAACTTAAAGAAGAACTTGTTGCATGTAACTCCACCATTAATATGCTGAGAATGGAGAAAACTAGCTTGCCTGAAAAAGATGATTGTCTCTCTTGTCCCTCTCTGTTAAAAGATATTAGTATGTATAAGCAAGATTTGATAAAGCTTGAAACTGAAAATGAATTGCTTACAGAAAAGATTAATATGCTAAATCTTGAACTTAAGGAAAAAATGAGTGATTTTGAAAAGAAAGAAGAGGACAACAAGCGAGCTTTCATAAGTAAATGCACTTTGATTGTGAACGATAATGCGCATTTGAAATCCAAAGTCACTGGTCTAGAATTGTTATTAAAGAAATTTTCTATTGGAAAACAAAATTTGGACATCATTCTTGGAAATCAACTTTATGGCAATAATAGGCGAGGACTAGGATATGGTCTTAAAAATGTTGAAAAATCAAAATATAGAAAAGTTCACATTGAAATAACAAAGGTTGGAAATTTTCATGCAAAGTGCTCTACATGTGGTTGTGTTGGTCATATCTCTTATTATTGCAAATATAGGAACAAGACCATTAAGTTCAAGCAAATATGGGTTCCTAAAGATTTGATGACTAACGTCAGTGGACCTTGTTGGATTCCAAGGTCACACATAACATCTACCGTATGTGTGAGGTGGAGACTTGGCTAGGAGCTATGGACTGAACGCTTCATTTATTTAGTTCCTTAGCCAAATGACGACGTGAAGGTATATCTTTCTCTTTGAACTTAATGCATACCTTCATAGAATTTTTTTTCACTTTCTGTATGCTTGATTTATTTCATTTTGTGTGCTTGTTTGATTGATGCTAGCTTGTTTAGCTCTTTATAAATGAAAAACAAAAAAAACGAAAAAGACAAAAAGCAAAAAAAAGGAGCTTATTGTTATCTTTACCTTTGCATCATTCAAGTGATATAAGTGAATGTTAATCATATCCGTGTAGAAATTGCAGTATTAATTATTATGGCTAGATGCGCATGTTTTATTCCATAATAGCCATGCCAAGTTCAATGAATTGATAATATGATTTCTACACCTACTTTCACTTCCACGAATTTAAACTATGTTGTACATTTGGAGATACTATTTATGAATATTGGAAAGTAAATGTAGGATGAATATTAACTAAAAATCTAAGGGATATGATGTGATTTGTCATGAATAAAAATTGAGCACAAATGATTCGATATGAAAAAAATTATAAATAAATATTGCTCCCTATGGAAAATGGATACAATTCATGGCAAGTACACTACCCACGAGTATCCAATATAAGCTTTATAGGTAATCTTTAGCGTTGGTGTTTTTACTCGTCAAGCAATGTCACCCCCACATCTAAGAGTCCTTTTAGGCTATGTTTTGGGGTGTGATACCTTGAACTCATTTTTAATGATGTGGGAAAAATCAATCCTAGTGATATAAAGCTATTTGAAAATATTGGATTAGTTTTGGTTGAGTTTATAAGAGTATCTCCCTTTGTAATTCTATGTTTAATAATTGCACTTACACAATGGTGTTGAATTCAAAATTATGATTTTCATTGTATTTGAAGTGCTTTCATATGGATGTCGACATGCAAATGCTTGCTATAATTTATAATGCTCTTTTCTTTTGCATGTGGTATTTTTTAAACTTCATGAATGCACTTTTGATGATAAAAAAGGGGGAAAATATTGAAAGATTTGGAATATTGATCGTATGGTATTATTTGGTGCGTGGTACCGTATTCGGTATCATTTGTGGTACTACATGGTACATGTAGAAGGGGGAGCATGAAAATAGGGGGAGCATGCTAGAAATACTATTGTTGTTGTATTGCATGCTTGTACGCTTAAACATCATGCCCATTACACTACACACATGTCTCACGATGATATTGTTTATATCGTTAAGTGCAAATCTTGTATTGGTTTGTCATCAAAAAAGGGGGAGATTGTTGGATACAACGATCTAGGACATATTGTTTGATGATGACAAACATTAGTGAACAATTTGACGCGTGTTAAGTGTTTGCAGGAGTGGCGATGAAGTAATTCTTCAAAGTGAGGACTTGGTCAATACGATGGAATTGGATTCCACGAGCATTTGGACTTGGTCCAAATTGGGATTCATATTTGGTGGTGATCAACTCATAGTTGTATTGCAAATGAGATGTTGGGTTCTAATTTACTATCAACTCATATTCCTATTTTCTAGGGATCCAAACATAGCCGTAACTCCCATCATCATATATCCTCGCCCTAGCCTCATATAGCCGCACCATAGAAAACCTAAGCATCCCTATTTAAACCCCATCTCTAAAATATGGCAAGTGCGTGGAAGAACAAACGAATAGGGCGCCGGCCAATAACCAAGAGCAACAAAAAAACATGGCCACCGAACTTGCTTCTAGCCGCACCAAACATCCAAAAGCCAAACCTAGCTTTCTCCTAGGGCAGAGCAAGATCCTTGCGGCAAGCATCCTTCAAAGCCACCTGCATCCTCTTGTCGTGGATAGAGACACCATCAAACTGCTCTAGCCGCCGTCCTCCATCGCAGCAAGCTTCCCGCACGCACACAATGACGACAGACGCCACAACTGCTCGCTGCTCCGCTGCTGACCCGTACCAACAAATGCCGCCGTTCTTCATCAACAAGGAGGCATCCCGCTGCAATACATCTTCTCCGAGCTGCCGTGGAGAGCCTTAGATCGATGCTGAACTGCTGCTGCCGTGGAGTCCCTCGCAAGCTTGCCGGCGACTTCTTTCTGGTCGCCATCAACTTATTTGTTGTTGTCAGTTCCTCTCTGCATGCCCTAGACCACGCTGCCATCGAGTTCTTCGCAGAGTTCTCGATGCCGTCGTCTTCTCGAGCTCTGCCAAAGTTCATCACGCCGCTGCCAAAGTTTTCATCGAACGAAGCTACTGAAGTCGTCTTCCACGCCAAGAGATCGTCGTCGAGAGAACTTCTTTGTTGCTTCTCATCAAGCCCGCCGACGAGGAGAGGTCGCCGTCGAGAGGAGACTCCCTGCTGCTGAAGCCTCACGGTGCCGTGAACCTCACCGCCGGAGTCAAGTCTCCATCACAGTCAAGTGGAGTTGCTGTCGAAGTCGACTCGGAGTCGGAGTCGATCGCTGTCGTCAACGTGAACTGATTGAGGAGAGCTCGCCCACGAAGTCGAGTCGCTGTTGAGGTCTCGCCGTCGAAGAGGAGCTGTCGAGAAGTCGGAGCCCACGCAAAACATCACTCCGATCAGCATACGGTCTCCGAACGGTGAACGTCATCGAGCGGACGTGGATGCATAAGCCTGATAGGCGTGCGTGAAACTTAAAGGGAAAAGTTCGTGTTGACGTGGATTAAAGGGTTAAAGGATTTGCTGTGCGCACAGACCGAGTTTAAATCTATTTGAACTGAAATTGCTTTGTGCACAGACCAGAGTGCTATTCGAGCCACAACTTGATATTCAGGGGGTCAGATCGAGATACCGTTCGCGTCAGACTGAAGCTGACGCCGTGCTGATTGACAGAGACTACGCCTACACACTAAGCATTTCTAAACTCTATATTTATTATTGTGTAGTAGTGTAGCGATCTCTGTAGGGAAAACTTTACCAGTTTATTGTGTTCTTGGTGCCTTGACGAGTTGGGGCTCGTCAAGGGTGAGAGCATCTGACTAAGTTGATAGTGTAGAGCATGCGGGAGTGCGTACGAGCTAGGTGAGAGTTGATTTGGGGATCTTAACTAATGGAGGAGAGCTAGGTGAGAGCATCTGTCGTCGACGTGAACTGATGGAGGAGAGCTCGCCCACGAAGTCGAGTCGCTGTCGAGGTCTCGCCGTCGAAGAGGAGCTGTCGAGAAGTCGGAGCCCACGCAAAACATCA
Source organism: Scilla litardierei (assembly GCA_030789695.1). Taxonomy (NCBI): domain Eukaryota; kingdom Viridiplantae; phylum Streptophyta; class Magnoliopsida; order Asparagales; family Asparagaceae; genus Scilla; species Scilla litardierei. The sequence goes on from CM061139.1 coordinate 50,490,564, forward strand.
CTCCGATCAGCATACGGTCTCCGAACGGCGAACGTCATCGAGCGGACGTGGATGCATAAGCCTGATAGGCGTGCGTGAAAATTAAAGGGAAAAGTTCGTGTTGACGTGGATTAAAGGGTTAAAGGATTTGCTGTGCGCACAGACCGAGTTTAAATCTATTTGAACTGAAATTGCTTTGTGCACAGACCAGAGTGCTATTCGAGCCACAACTTGATATTCTGACTACCGTTCGCGTTGATAGTGTAGACTAGCACGCGGGAGTGCAGTTTATTGTGTTCTTGGTACGAGCTAGGTGAGAGTTGAGTTTAGGTGAGATCTTGACTGACTAATTGTAGCTGTACCTTGATTACATGTCGATCTAGTAGTTGCTTTCAGGGCTGGAGTAGGTCGTGGAGACGACCGAACCATGGTATATCTGTGTGTACTCTGTGATTGTATTTTATTTACCCTGCATGTGCTTATAACTGCGTGTGATTGTTCATGAGTTGCACGAATATTTTTATTAGCATATTCACCCCCCCTCTAGGCTAGGAGATCCAACAGGTTTGGTACTAGACGTAGCCCAAGGATGTGTGAACTAGTATAAATTTCTCTGTGTTTGCGATTGGTTTTGTCTCTAGTATCTCTCATTACTTGCTTAATTGTTTAATTTTCGCAGCATAATTACTTTATTGCAAGTAATCTATATAGTTGATTAAGTACCTAACGAAGTAACATCCGTGGGAGGCTTAGGCTTTACTAGAAGAATTTTTATTAAGCTATTATTTTTTTGCAACACTATTCAATCACTCTTCTAGTATTCATTGTCGTCTACATGATCCTAACACGTGGTATCAGAGCAATGTACCTAAGATGGCATCAACAATCGAGATGAGTTCCCTCCCGAGGTTCGATGGAACAAATTACTCATATTAAAGGAGGAGCATGACAAACCACATTGAGTGCCTCAATGACAATGCTAGGTGCTTTATTGAGTTCCACTACCTAAGACCCACTACTCCTACATCTCAATAGACAATCCAAGAAGTGGACATGGTATATTACACTCCAATGTAACGAGTACTTTGTTATTAAATATTAACGAACCTAATTTTGAGTATGTTTCAGAGGCAACAACAATGTACCAAGTCTGGACCCCTACTTGAAGGAAAGTATAGATAGCAATCCATGGAGACTAAGTTCCTTGAGGCAAACGAAGAAAGTGACGACAGTGACATGTGTCTAATGGGACATCAAAACAACAACGAGGTCCCCCTGAAGGAAACATGGATATTTGATAGCGGATGACAAGAAAGTCAAAACGTATGACCGGTACCACCAGGCCTTTGAATTCACTTGAAATGAAGAACGTAGGAATGGTTACTTTTAGGGATGACAAGAAAGGCAAAATTGTTGGCATCGGCAATGTCGGTGATAAAACTAAACTCCTTATTAAAGATGTTAGCTTAGTCTAAGGGTTAAAGCACAATCTCATCAATATTAGTTGGTTATGTGATAGAGTATATAAAGTTATCTTTATTAGTGATGCATATTTAGTATACGATGATTCTATGCAAAATGTACTAATTAGATGTAGACGTAGAGATGACATTTACACTTCGTGCATGCACGATAATGATTCAAAAATGTGCTTGGTAACATCATCAAATTACCCTCTTCTATGTCATAGAAGATTTGGTCATGTGAATATTATGAACATAAATAAGATATCTAGGAAAGATTTGGTACAAGTTTTGCCTCAGATAAATTTTAAACTTGAAAAGATTTGTGAGTCTTGTCAATATGGCAAACTGCATAAAAAGAACCTTTAAAAAGTATAGGAACTCTTAATTCTTGTATGCCACTATAACTCCTACATATGGATCTATTTGGACCTACCAGGGTTTCATCTCTTAACGGTAATAGATATGCTTGTGTTATTATTGATGATTACTCTAGATTTACCTGGGTACCATTTTTTAATTAATAAAAATGATGCTTTAACTAAATTTTAAATATTTTTCATACGCATTTAAAAACTACATTCTTTAAACATTATTTCTATTCATACTCGGATCACGGAGGTGAATTTAAAAATGAAGCTTTTCAAAAAACATTTGTGAAAATCATGATGTCATGCATAGCTTTGATTTTCCTAGAGCTGCTTTGCAAAATGGGGAAGTTGAGAGGAAAAGCAAAACACTCTAAGAGTGCACGCACAATGTTGTGTGAAAGCAACCTTCCAAAATATTTTTGGACGGAAGCAGTTTCCACATCATGTTATGTTCAATACAGAGTTGTTATTAGAACATCATTTCATAAAACACCTTATGAGCTCTTGTACCAAAAGATCCATGTAGTATCTTATATTCGTGTATTTGTTGTAAATGTTATATTCTTAATACCAAGGTAACTTAGATAAATTTGACTCCAAAGCAGATGAATGAATCTTTATCGATTATTCCTTGTGTAGTAAGACATACAGAATTTACAAGAAAAGAACTCTTATTATTGATGAGACACAACATGTTTCTTTTGATGAATCCATTAATAGTACCCTCCTAATATTATTGATGATGATGATGTGCATGTTGAACAACCGGTAATCAATATATGCATCCACTTCATTACCTAGAGCTTTTAATGAAACTACTTATTACACACATGTACAAGTAATTGGTAGAATAGAAATGGAGTTAGAACTAGATCTTAAATTGAACAAATGATGGATGTTGCTTTTGTTTCTAACATTGAGCCTAGAAAGGTAGATGAAGCTTCTGTAGATAGCTCCTGAATAGAAGCAATGCAGAACGAGTTTCGGCAATTCGAAAGAAACCAAGTTTGGGAGCTGGTTCCAAGGCCTAAGGATTATCCAATCCTTGGTACAAAATGGGTATACAGAAACAAGCTTGATGAAAGTGGACAAGTGGTGGCAAATGAAGCAATGTTAGTTGCTCAAGAATATTGCCAAGAAGAAGGTATTGATTTGATGAAACTTTCACTAATGTAGCTAGATTAGATTCGATAAGAATGTTACTTGCTTTTGCTTCCTGTATGAATGTTAAATTGTACCAAATGGACGTAAAAAGTGCATTCTTAATAGGTATATTATGTTAGGTATTGGTATTTTAGACCAATATTATTTTGATGATGATCACAACATTATGTTAATGATAATGATTCTCAATGTTTTTAGTCTTATGTTTATCATTTGGTGAATAGCTTTTGGAGACTAAATGCTTGGGGTAAGGATGTATATCAAGAGGAGCATTGCCAAATCTTGAAACTCGATGAAGAGAAGCTCATCAAGAGGTGCCAAAGTTTGGAAGATGATGGGGAGATCAATGCCACTCATGCTTGAAGACTTAGACTCTAGGAGAAGCAATTTGTAATCCATGTATTTCTTTATTATTTGCATTTCTCTTTTTGAGTCTAGGATCTTATAATGCCTTGATTAGATGGTCACTCATTCATGCATATGCATTAACCATCTTAGTGAACCTTAGGATCTTCATAGAATCCAATCTAATAGGTTCCCCATGTCAATTAACTCAATTGGAGTTTTTGGCCTTCCAAGAGGTGGCCTGCTGAAGGCAGAACAGACGACTGGGTGATTTCCGGGCGCCTGATCAGCCTTCTACACGCGGATATTGTGCACAGCTCAAGTCAATATTTCTTGACTCTTTTCTTAAGCGTTTGGTGCAGGCAACTGAAGAACAAAAGGCATGCGCCTGTCAACCATCAGGTGCCTGACAATTGTTCAGAAGTCGCCTGAGTGCCAATGTGCGTTATCTGTTAAACTTGAGCACCAATCCATCTTGTGTGGCAGCCGACTGATGTAAAGTTTTCAGTCGCATGTCTTTCTTCAGGCGACTGGACTTTGTTCAGCAGTGAATGCATAAGTGCGAAAGTTGACATTTCTCAGCTCTTTTCCATCCCATATGACAGTCGTCTGATGAAGTCTTTACAGTCGCCTGCACATTGTACATGAGCCTGAGCAGTCTTCCTGGCTCAGATTATAGTCGTTGGGAATAATCTGACTGTTGATCAGTCGCGTGTCCGTTGTTCTTCAGGTGCCTGTCCAAGCCGTAAACTGCCAAAATAGAGCCCTTGCAGATTTATTCTTTTGGCCTTTTGCTTGGTTTGAGGGGCTATTGTGGATTCCTATTTATAGTTCTCTGGGAACTCTTGGTTATCATTGAACATCTTAAGGAATCAATAAGACACTCCTAATTCTCCCATTTCCCTCTTTAGAGCTCCAATCCTCTTTATGCATTGAAGCTAGCTCAAAGGAAAGCCTCTAAGTGCAATCAAGCTCATCTCAACACTTGGAGATCCTCCTCCATGCATTGCATTCATATCTAGTAAGTTCATCTCATCAAGGCATAGGTAAGAGTCTTTTTGTTTCATTTGTTTCTTGAAACCCTAAATTCTTTGTGAGAGTTAGTTTCTCTATTTGTGAGAGTTTAACCCTTGTGTAGAGTTGGTTGAGTACTCTCTTTGTGAGAGTTGGGTTCTCTCTTTGTGAGAGTTCAAATCACTTGTATAGGGTATCTCGTGTGTCTCTTGTGAGTGATTGTATTCACTACCTTGTGTAGGATCATAGTGAATATTTGGTGTGACTAGATGCACCCAAGTTGGGGAACCCGGGTAAAATCTTGCGCGTTTGCGTTTGTTTGATTGTGTTGTTTAAATTTCTCTTGCACTTATAATTCCGCATTTGCAAGTTTAATTCTTAATTACACAATAAATACCATTACTCTATTCACCCTCCTCTAGAGTGTTTGTTGTGAGTATTGCAAGGCATATATATGTCCTTACAATTGGTATCAGAGCGAGGTTGAAGCATACAACAAAGATGGTATTCAACGCTTCATCCATGTCTCAAGAAGAATGTATATCAACCGTTCAACCCCCGCTCTTCAACGGAACAAATTATCCAAGTTGGAAGATCAAGATGATGATCTACTTGGAGGGTCAAGACCTATGGGATGTCACGGAGTCTCCTCTTGTGAAGCCTACTACACCCGCGGTTATAAGGACAAAGGCGGAGAAGGATTTGATCAAATCCAATGCGAGTGCAATGAACACATTCCATTGTGCCATCATCCACAATGAGTTCAACCGCATCTTCGTGTGCAAATCGGCCAACGAGATTTGGCATACCTAAGAGATTATTCATGAAGGAACTTCATAGGTAAAGAAATCTAAACGAAGTGTGTTTAGATCTAAATATGAATTGTTTAAAAAGCAGGAAGGAGAGAGCATCTCAGAAATGTTCACAATGTTCACGGATATTGTGAACGCTTTGGAAGGACTTGGAAAGGTGATTTCTCAAGAGGATCGAGTGGAGAAGATCCTTGACTCTCTTACACCTCAATGTGAGTCAAAGGTCAACGGTATTTTGGAGTCAAATGGCATGTCCAAATCACCGTTAAGGAGTGCATTGGGAATCTCATGACATAAGAAGTAAAGCTTCAACATAAGAAGTAGATTCAACCATCTAAGCCAAAAAAATCGGAGAAGCAAAAGGAGATTGCATTTCATGCCGCGAAGGAGCCAATCAACTGGAGAAAGAAATTCCATCAAGAAGCTTCAAGTGAAGATGAAGAGGATGAGGCTAGTGATGATTTCATGAAGCTTGCCAAACAATTCAAAGCGTTCTTGAAGGACAAGCAAGGTAAGTCTGTGTCAAAGTTTGCCTCTAAATCTAACAAGATTTGTTACAAATGCAGTGGTAAATGTCATATCTCAACCAAATGCCCTTCCAAACTCTCCAAAGAATCGTACAAAGGGAAAGGGAAGAAATTTTGAAAAGACAAGTTCAAATCGGTCCGTACAAGAACCAAAAGAATGGTCTTGTTGGTACGTTTGATGACTCAAGTGAGGACTCATCAAATGAAGATGATGATGATGACGAGGAGGTAACCCACATGTGCTTCACGGCATTAGAAGATCTCTTTTCAAGATCAAGTAATGAAGAGGTGGAGGCTTGGCTCAATACCAATGCAGAAGTGTGCTTCATGACAAAGGGTGAAGATTCTTCATCAAGCTCTAGCAAGAAGAAATGTGATGATGAAGATGAGGTGGAGCCAAAGCTATCCTATGAGGAGCTTGAATACCGCTATAATGTGGTCTCAAACGGGTCAAGTAACTGCATCAACTCATACTCTAAATTAAAAGCAAAATTTAAAGATGATATGAGTAGGTTGCATGAATTAGAATCTACTAGTGTAAATGTGAATGATGTGCATATTTGTGACACTAGTGAGAGAGACACACTTCTCTCTCAAGTAAAGGATTTGAGCATTGCAAATGAAAATTTAGTAGCTCAAAATCTGAGCTTAGAATCTCACATTCAACTTACTTTGAAATGCGAAGAGGAATCCCAAAAGCTCATAAGCTTTGTTTATTCTAGGGATTCACTCCACGATTTGTTGGAAAATCAACATCCGGCAAATCATAGAGGAGGTTTAGATTATATTCCAAATGTGGTACCCAAACCCACCTCTAATTCTTCATATGATGCAAATTCAAGAAATATTGCTTAAGCACCTAAGAAGAATCATCATACTTTCTTGTATAACAATAACCCTAACAAGAAGCTTGTAAATCACAAGATGATGAGGAAAAGGGAAAATTCTTCATTGTTTGCTAAGAAGCAAACCCCTCATTCTTTGCATGCCAAGAAATATCTTTCTACACATAAGCATGCCATATCCATCCCTCTTGCAAAGGCAAAACCATTGCCTAGGAAATCCTTAAGACTTTGGATTTCCACTAGGTGTAGTGTACAAGAGATGGATAGATATATCAACTCTTTAGTTAGGGATGTGATCACCGTATGTGATTATATTAGGAAATTAAACTCTTCTTGGGTTTGGTTCTCTAATGTTTAGGTCTCTCACACAAATGCATATTGCATGGGTATTTTGCTTTAATGTTTATTCTTAAGCATACATATTGATAGTGTGTGATGTTTCATGATTTTGAAATTATTGTCAAATTACTTTTCATGAAAATGGGACCTTGGGATTTCATTGTCATACATGCTCTTGTTGATCCATGTGTATGACAATGAGGGAATTAGTATGTTATGTGTGTTTAAAATTATCTTAAAACATATTTTAACTCTCATGTTGGGTTATTTTTGAGATGCTATTTTTTACAATTGGTTATTATGATCTCAAATTCAACCCATTGATGTTGCCAACATTTTATTTGTTATACTTTATTTTGGCAATATCATTTGTATCGTTGTTGCTTGATTTTTCTATATCAATGCAATGATACAATTATGGCACATGTCTCCAATTATTACTTTCAATTGGTAAAGATTTTTTTCTTTTACAATTGGTATTGATCATAGGAGTCAACATTTTGACCCTTTCTATGATCTATGGAGAACATGGTATAGTGATTGATATCCACTTAAGTTTACTATTAGGTATCATACATCTCATAATCTCTCGGTTGTTTGTCACATTTTTAAAGAGAGTCAATGACGAGGTTATTTCTTGTATGTTTGATGTCCACCTTTTTGACAATGACAATGGGGAGAGAGATATGGATTATGTAACTCATCGTATATCATGTATGGCGAGAGAGACTCGTATATGGGGAGAAAGATATGAGAGTTATGGTTTATGTAATGCATGCCTATTATATGTCACTATTATGTTACAATTGGTTTATCTATTTTCAATTGGTGCATATAAGTAAGGGGAGCTCATTAGCATTGCGCTTTATTTGTTTGTTTTACATGTGTGTCATCATCAAAAAGGAGAAGAACGTTAGGTAATGGTGTTTTAGACCAATATTATTTTGATGATGATCACAATATTATGTTGTTGCTAATAACTCTCAATGTTTTTTAGTCTCATGTTTATCATTTGAAGAATAGCTTTTTGGAGACTAAATGCTTGGTGCAAGGATGGACATCAAGAGGAGCATTGCCAAAGCTTGGAACTTGATGAAGAGAAGCTTATCAAGAGGTGCCAAAGCTTGGAAGATGATGGGGAGATCAAGGCCACTCATGCTTGAAGACTTAGACTCTAAGAGATGCAATTTGTAATCCATGTATTTATTTATTACTTGCATTTCTCTTTTTGAGTCTAAGATCTTGTAATGCCTCGATTAGATGGTCACTCATTCATGCATATGCATTAACCATCTTAGTGAACCTTAGGATCTTTATAGAATCCAATCCAATAGGTTTCTCATGCCAATTACCTCAATTGGAGTTTTTGGCCTTCTAATAGGCGCCTGCTGAAGGCAGAACAGGCGACTGTGTGATCTCCAGGCGCCTGACCAGTCTTCTACAGGCGGCTGTTGTGCACAACTCAAGTCAATATTTCTTGACTCTTTTCTTGAGCTTTTGGTGCAGGCGACTGAAGAACAAAAGACAGGTGCATGTCAACCATCAGGCGCCTGTCGATTGTTCAGAAGTCGCCTCAGTACCAATGTGCGTAACCTATCAAAATTGAGCCCCAATCCATCTTGTGTGGCAGACGACTGATGTAGAGTTTTCAGTCGCCTGTCTTTCTTCGGGCGACTGGACTTTGTTCAGCAGTGAATGCACAAGTGCGAAAGTTGACATTTCTCAGCTCCTTTCCATCCCATGTGACAGTCACCTAACGAAATCTTTACATGTGCATGCACATTGTACATGCGCCTGTGTAGTCTTTTACAGTCACATGTCTTGGCTCAGATTATAGCCATTGGGAATAATCTGACCGTTGATCAGTCGCATGTCCGTTGTTCATCAGGCGCATGTCCGAGCCGTAAACTGCCAAAGTAGAGCCGTTGCAGATTTATTCTTTTGTTGCTTGGTTTTGAGGGGTTATTGTGGCTTCCTATTTATAGGAGATGTGTTAGTTCTCTTGGAACTCTTGGTTATCATTGAACATCTTAAGGAATCAAAAAGCCACTCCCAATTCTCTCATTTCCCTCTTTAGAGCTATAATCCTTTTCATGCATTGAAGCTAGCTCAAGGGAAATCCTCTAAGTGCAATCAAGCTCATCTCAACACTTGAAGATCCTCTTCCATGCATTGCATTCATATTGAGTAAGTTCATCTTATCAAGGCATATGTAAGAGTCTTTTTGTTTCATTTGTTTCTTGAAACCCTAAATTTCTTTGTAAGAGTTAGTTTCTTTCTTTGTGAGAGTTTAACCCTTGTATAGGGTTGGTTGAGTACTTGCTTTGTGAGAGTTAGATTCTCTCTTTGTGAGAGTTCAAATCCCTTGTATAGGGTATCCCTTGTGTGGGATTGTATTCACTGCCTTGTGTAGGATCATAGTGAATATTTGGTGTGGTTTGATGTATCCAAGTTGGAGAGCAAGTGTAAAATCTTGTGCGTCTGCGTTTGCGTTTGCTTGATTATGTTGTTTAAAATCCTATTGCACTTATAATTCTTCATTTGCAAGTTTAATTTTTAATTACACAATTATTGCCATTACTCTATCCACCCCACATCTAGAATATTTGTTATTAGTATTGCAAGGCATAGACGATCCTTACATATTAAAGAAGAAGTTTATGTAGAACAACCACTTGGCTTTGAACATGAAAACATTTTGATTGTATATAAATCGAAAAGGACGATATATAGTTTAAAACAAGCGCCCATGGCTTAGTATGAAAGGCTTAGGAAATTTTTGATTTATTCTGGATATAACGTAGGAAAATAGATACTACACTGTTTATAAAAAGATTCAATGATGATATAATTCTTATACAAATCTACGTTGATGACATAATATTTAATTCTACTAATGAGTATCTTTGCCAAGTTGCCAAACTTATGCATAATAAGTTCGAGATGAGTCATATGAGCGAACTCACCTACTTCTAACGACTTCAGAATAAGCAGTCAAAGGACACGTTCATCCACCAGACAAAGTATAATAAAATACTACTCAAAATGTTTGGAAAGGAGGACTCTTGAGGGAAGGAGACACCATGGCAACTTCCACCTCCTTAGACAAGAATGAAAACGGTAAGAGCATAGATTAGAAAGTGCATCGAGGTATAATATGTTCTATATTCTATATTACACCTACTAGACCAGACATCATATTTAGCGTGTGTGCGTACTAGGTTTCAATCAGATCCTAAAAATCTCACCTTATGGCAGTAAAACGTTTAGCTTAAAAACCACTTCATATTTTGGCTTATTTTATCAAAAAAGCACATTAGATTTGTTGTCGAATAGTGATTCTGGATTTACTAGTAGCAAAACCATACGAAAAAGTTCAAGTGAAACATGTCATTTTTAGGACATTCTTTATTCTTTTGTCTCGTGGTTTAACAAAAAGCAAAACTTATTTTCATTATCCACTACAGAGGCAAAGTATATAACTCTTGGACTAGCATGTGCTCAGACCTTATGGTTGAGACAAGTCTTAAATGATTTTGATATTAAGGGTCATACGTCTTTTGTTTACTGTGAAAATAAAAGTGCCATAAATCTGACTAAGAATCCTATTCTAGACCATAAGACAAAACACAGATATTCATCATAGATTTATTGATGATCATTGTCATAAGAAGTCATAGAGTTGAGATATATTTCCATTGCACATCATGTGGCATATATACTCACTAAAGAAGTAAAACTAGATACTTTTATTAAGTTACATAGAAATCTAGGTATTGTTAGTGAAAAGGAAATCTAGGTTTTCATATTATATTATACTTTGATTATATCCACCTTTTTGAGATGCCGGGGGAGAAATATGCAATGCAATATCACATATTATAATGATGATGTTTTGACCATTTATTTGTTACGATTATCATGTGGTTTTAGATTATATGACTTTCATATGATAACACGTGGATTGAACTCTTATACACTCACGAGCTAATATGAATGTATGTTCTATACATGCTTATTCTAACATGCTACTAAAGATTTTTGTAACACCATGCATTGAAGCAGTGGGGAGTAAGCATGTCTTAAATTTTTCATATTTTTATCATTTGTTTGCCATCATCAAAAAGGAGGAGAATGTTGGATATTGATATCCCAGATATAGTTTTGATCATGATTAACAAACGATGGTACTGATTATTTTAAATAAGCGTGTATGTGTCAAAAAATGTTTTCATATGAAGAGTTCAATGTCAAAGGTCATTGCTGACTAAAGTTGGCCAATGAAGCTCAAAGCGGTGAAGTTAAATCAAATTAGAGCTTATGGTCAAGCTAGAGCGTGAAGGATGCTCACTTAAAGGCAATGGAAGCTCAAGACTCTAATGCATGGATAAGATTGACTTAAAGCTACAACAAGAGGGTATTTTATGTATTTTGGTACATGGCCTTAGATATATTAAAGCCTTCGGTACGAAGCTCCACAGATACTTAGAATAATGTTTTAAACCTAAAAAAATATTTTGAAACTATTTTGAACGTATTTTGAGAGTGTCGCACTCCTCCATAATACATGTTAATGTATCAGGAGGGAGTCGACTCCCATATAAGCTGGAGTCGACTCCTGGAGTCTTGACAAACCCAGAGTGGTTTCGGCCACTGGCTGGGGTCGACTCATTATAATAGTCAGGAGTCGACTCCTATGACTCCTATGACCAGGAGTCGACTCCCTGATAAACAGAAGTTGACTCTCGAGGCCCAACGGTCGAAAATTGACTACTTCCTTGATTGACGCGATTTGTCGATTTCTAGTCGTTGGGAGATATTTTTCCATAATTGCTTTGTGCGAACATGATCTTTAAATAAAGAGAGTTTTTACGCAGTTTTATGATCAAGGAGAATAGATTTTTACAAGGTTTTCTAAGTATTTTTCTCAAGATTTTCAAAGCTCTCTTTTTCTCTTTGCTCTCATTTTGGCCAATTTTGCTTCATTTTTTACTCTGATTTTTCAAACGATTTCTGGCATATCTTGATCTTAATCCATAGAGCCTTCTATCTTTTGGGATTGGATCGACAGGTTTTTGATTCTCAAGAAATTTGATTTTCTACTTTTTTCTTGAGATCAAAAGTTTTTCTTATATCCACTTATTAATATGAGCATCAAATCAATCAGACATAGGATCATTGTAATCGCTGGAAAGAATAAGTATAACCACAAGGTTGGTTAATTGATAAGTTGTACTTGGTTTGTACTTGGTGATTAGAAAGCCTCTTGCACGAGGTCCTCACGTGGTGAGGTAATTGTTGTTGGTTGTATAAGCCATCTTGTCGAAAAAGGCAAGGTTATAAGAAGCCCTCTAATTTGAGGCAAATTTACTCGCTTGAGAGTTGGGTAGTGAAAATCCAAGTCGGTTGGCTTGGTACTAGAAGTAGCCTAGGGTTGGGTCAACCAGTATAAATCCATCTGTGTTTGCGATTGGTTTTGTCCCATATCTCTCATTGCTTGCCTAATTGTTTAAATTTCCATAGCATAATTATTTTATTGCAAGTAATCTATATAGTTGCTTAAGTACCTAGTGGAGTAACATCCGTATGAGACTTAGGCTTTACTAGAAGAATTTTTATTAAACTATTATTTTTTAACAACAATATTCAATCACCCTTCTAGTATTGCTTGTCATCTACAGGATCGTAACGCAGACATGAAAAATAGACTACTATGTTTATTGAATTGCTAATAATGATAAAATTGATGGTTCAAAATGTCATGTGTTGCAGAAGAAGCAATTCTTGAAAGACAAAAAGCAATCAAAAAAGAAAACATATGCAAACAAGAACATGGTCATTACCAGGGGTCCGCTAGCAACATATTTGAAACCAATAGATTCTCCATAACTCTTCCAAAAGGCAAACTTTTCAGGGGTCACATATTCTTTTACTGTTAGGTGCAAGGGAGTTGGCTGCAAGAGATAATCAGAATTTATGGCCGTTCACAAACTGACAGAAAGCTTTGGGATCATCATAAATGCAAATAGCATACAAGCCAGCTTACCTGTAAGTATTGGCCTAATGTCAGAATGTCTACACAAATAGCTCTTAAATCAGCCATAGCTTCCTTCACCTCATCATCTGATTCTCCAAGACCCAACATTATTGACGATTTTGTAATCATCCCTTCCTTGGAGACTTTTGCATGCTTCAGAACGGTTAAGCTCTGTTCATATCTGCCACATGTATGAAAAAAAGATGTGGCCGTTTAGTCAACTAGGACATATACAATTTTATTCAATGCAGAAGGTAAGTGATGATATGACTGAAATAAGCGGAGATATTAAAGGAAGGAGCTAAAACAATTAATCCCAGCAGGTCTAACGAGATGGATTAATTTCAAGAAAGAAGTACATGGACAGTGAACTTAAATCAAAGACATAAGCTAAATTCCTGGCTGGACATGGTGCAGCCACGTAGGTAAATGGGATAGCACCATAATTCAAATAATCCCGGGGAGACCGAAGAGTCCTTTAACTGAAAGTATTTCCCGATACATGAAATCTCAAAGGCGACGTATTGCTTACATAAATATAAGAATTTACCATCAGAAAGCAGAGCAATTTACTAATTATGATGGGCAGTCAATTAATCTAAATGATTTAGTTTATATCAGAATAAATGAGACAGAATAAATGAGGATACAGAGGAAATATAGAAGTTGGATGTGTTGTTTGTAGGGATACCAGTTGCAAAACATCTCCCAAACTATATATAATTTAAAAATATAAAAAGATGAAAAAACACAAAAGAGGAAAAAACGCCTTCAGTATACTGCAGTAGACAAAACCATCAAAACCCAAACAATACAGTTAGATCCGGCTCCAAAGGCTTAGCAACCCAAAGAGGAGTAAGACAACATATCTGAACAACCTCATAAATCCGAAGCTAAAAGAATCATCTTCATTTCAGATAGCAATAATGAAATAGGCCAGCATTAAAATTCCAGCAAACTGCAATTCTAAGTAACACATGATTTTATGGAATTATGGTTCTGTAACACATTTTCTTTTCTAAATAAACATTTTTCCCCATTTGCATGGCTAGGGAACAGGTGAAGGCCACTGAGTAAAACAGCTAGTCCAATAGTAGGAAGAAACATTAAGAACTACAGGTTAGACAAAATAATCTAAGAACCAGTATCAAATAATGGAAAGAGCTGGCAGTCCCATGTTAACAGATAAAAATCTACAAAATTGCCGCCTCTGAATGCTGGTAAAAAGGGACGCTAAAAATACAAATGAAAACAACATTTAATAAGTCACTGTTGATCCTCCCTGAGAACATTAAATTTTAAATTTATAGATGTCAGGCTTTATGCAGCGTGGTATGATATGTATTTAGTTTGCATGGAAGAAAGTATTCATGGGTGGATCATAAAGTTGTTGACCATGAAGGCCAGAGGACTTAAGATGCAGCACCTGGGGTAAATTGGCTGTGTTTGTTTCACTCCTTGCACAAATCATAAAGTTGTCAAAGCAGAAGAGATGAGCATAGCTGAAGCATAACGATATGAGCATAGCTGAAGCATACAAGAACTTTCTAGGCTTTGCAGGTGGTGAGACGACTCTGGGTGTCAACTCATTATCCAAGAGTATACAAATGACAAAAATATACACAAGGAATTTTCCTCGCAAAGTTCAAACCAAAAATAAATACCCTCCTATAAGAAAAGAATAACCATAGAAGGCTCAAAATACAGAACAAGTACCAGTTATTATGAACTAGCTATAAAGCATAAACAAACATATAATAACAAACATAGAAACATAATTAAGTGACCCTCACCCTGCTCGAGGATCTCTAACAATTCTCTGAAGACGTTTCACTGTCTCGATGTTGTGGGCAAACACATCCAGCCCAGAATGCACCAAAGATGACACTGCATCTAGATCACCACGGAAATCAGAAGTCAGACACTCAACCAATATCTCAGGTTTTAGTCTCTGCACAAAAAAATAAACCATCTCAGGTCAGGGATACTAGTTAAGAACCTCTATGATACCAAACACTAATTAGTTCACTGGCTCATGTAACATCAAAGGACACCAATTTGTAAGGATCCTAACAATCACAATCAAGCGATCAAAAGATTGCATCATTTCTTAGCTACCCGAACTGTACCAAAGTAACTTACAAACCTTCATTGTCTTCACTGTCTGAGCAAAGTGGCTACTTCCTCCGTCAGGTAAGTCATCACGGTCAACGCTGGTCAAAACAATATAGTCTACCCTGCCAAAATGTAAATCAACAATATGAGCTTTCTCCTCAAAAATAATTGGTTGCGTTGTCTGATGTCTACTTCTAAGAACATATAAAGAAAGAAAGTCAAAACTAGTCCAACATATCAAGCTTCATTTGCATAGCTTTCTAACTACTAATTGCTATTCAAAAGTACCTATACTAACAATCACTTTTCTTTCTTTCTTTTTTAGTGTGTGTTTGATAATAGAATGTTTAATTTCACACCGTAACTTAGCACCACCATCTTTGATATGCGTGAGAAGAGAAGTGAGGAGGCCTACCCCCAACTTGCAATTGCCCGAGCAGTATTCTCAGGCTCCATTGGATCCGGAGGAGGTGGGTTTCTGCTAGTTTTGACAGCACAAAATCTACAGCCACGCGTGCATGTATCACCTAGAAGCATGATTGTAGCAGTGGCAATACCATCACCTTCTCCTCCTGCTCCTCCCCCTCCATTCCAACACTGCATTTATGTAGCATAATTCATATTTAGTTTACCAAACAATCATTAAGGGTTTTACAACCCATTGACAAATATTGAGGCCTCATTTAGCAACATGGCTTGGTTTCAGGGTTTTGTGGAGTTCAGGGCCTATGTTGCTATTTCAAAATCTAAGCCTTGTTTGGGAGCCTAAATAGAGTTTTTGAAAATGGAGATTTCTAAAACTGGGCATTACTTCTGCTGCTACGATAATTGTCATAACTAAGATGTTCAAATATTAACAACAAAATTTCAAATTCCAGATATATTGTTACTATCAATTGGATACCTTTTCAGAGCCATAACATTAAATCATTCTAGTTCTTTCTTTAAAAACTTTAAAATTTTGAGGGTAGCACTCAGTAATGATTGGTTGCGTGAAAATTCTGTGGTTATTACAAGGTGATTCTTTTCTTTAGATTACTTATTAATGTGTATCTGCTAGCCAAAGAGGAAATTTCCACCTTGGTTAGTGTCAAAATCAAACATATTTTTTTTGGGTGATTGAATATGCTCATTTTAATCTTCATGTTCTAAAACATTACACCATCAATTTTCAAGAAAATACAAGAGGTTTGCTTGCTCGTTAATCCGCTCGTCGCAAATTTAACGGTTTCATAATATCATAAATTTTTGCAACGGTTAGATGAACAAGTAAAACCCCTTAGGTTCCCTTGAAAATTGATGGGTTATGATTTTAAAAACATGATGACCAGACTAAACGCATCCGATCGTCAGAAAAAAATATGGTGTTGGATTTTTGACGTTATCCCAGAAAGAAATTCCCTCCTTGGCTAGCTGATCTCTATATTGCTCTTATAGTGTATCATAATGCATTTAAATATATGGATACTCAGCTCAGCTGGTCAATAACGCAAAATCAAAACCATGCTTATCTGCAAGATTTCAAAACAACAAGAATCAAGTCTTAACAGATTACAAAATATCATCACACGCACGCTCACAATAACCGTAATTTTGCAACAAAATCTTGAGACGAGAGGGATCATTTTGCATACCTCCCCAATATTAGGGCACTGAGCCTCAACACAAACAGTGTTCAGCTTCAACTTTGAGAGCGATTCATGCAACTTCGCAAACTTCTCCCCTTGCGGTGCTCTCTGCCGGAGCCATTCGGGCTTCTTCACGTTCGGATCACGACCCGTGTGCAAGCCCATTCCACCCGGGTACGCGCCCGGCGAAACTGCTGCAGATTCAAACAATTTCGTCGGATTCGGCTTCGAATCCGAACCGGATTCGGCCTTCTTTGAAGAATCGGTAACATGAGATCGAACGATCAGGACTCGATTTGTGGAGTTTGTGGGTTTAGGTTTTGGGGAGCAGACTGGGAGTGGAGAGATTAAGGGATTGGAGAGCGATTTCTGAAACATACTTACAAAATCTTCAGTGTGGAGAAAAATGGAAACCTATAGAATTGAGAGTAGAATTGAAAAGTGCACCATGGATTCAGATTCTTGAGGTTTTGGAGCAAGACGGAGACGAGTAAGTACCAGTATTGCCCTTCGTTACGGAGACGTGTAATGTAGTTTTAAAAGAAAATTTTAGTTTCATTATGGACCCAACGGCGCGGTATTGCGGTAATTTGTAAACGATATTTTGATGGTTTTTATCGAAGTTTAGAAACCTGAGGATTCCTGTGCAAATCTAAAAACTGACATAATAAATTATAAGAATTGGCATAACGCAGGATAAGGAGAAATGTGAGGGGTGGAAATGGGAAAGCAACGGTGTCGAAGCGTATAAAATATTTATGTATTATTAAGGTTCGATGGAATCAACGTTGGCTAGTATGAATGGGCTTCATCCGCAGCTTTGGTCAGTCCGTCGGAAGTTGCTATGCGCGCACACCTAATTGATGAATACAGAGACTGCTTATTTACATGTTTGCCATTGAATATTTTATCTCTTTTGCTCACCAACTCCTCTTCCCACATCTTCCTCTTCTTCTACGTCGCCGCCATTGCCGCATCCCCGCAGCCCCCCGACCGTACTCCGTCCCCGCTCGCAGCCGACCTCCACCCTGCTTATTCCTCTTCCTCCTCTTTCATCCTCCACATTCTTCATTCCTTCACATCCCCTCTTCTGTCGTCGTCGTTGTCGCAATCATCGTGGTGGCTGCGGTGAGAAAGTTGGGGGTGTGAGGGGGGTGTGGTTGGTGCTGTGTGGAAGCGGCAGCTGCAGCTGTAACGGAAAAGTGATGGAAGATAATAAAGATGAGAGGGATGATATGGGTATATTTTGTTGTGCGTAAAGTAAAAATGATTTTTAAATTTGTTTGAATGAACGTGCAAAATGGTCTGCATGCGCAACAATTAGGTATGTGCGCATAACAACTCCCCGATCCGTCTCAAGGAGTGGGCTAGTTAGTTGGCCCACATTATGTCAGTAAATACAACGAGTAGGCAGGTAAATTAGTTGCTTACCCACGCACCTGCACTGGACGAAGAAGTACCAGGCCAATCTTAAAGACGAGTTCAAGACTTGATGCCTTGGCTTAGCTCAATAGCGCAATTGGATCATGATCAATGAGCAAGTTTTTTTGTTAACTTCATGCGCCCTTCCATGATCAACTCCGCAGCTCCCTTGTTGCTATGCTGGACTAGTTCATCCTACAGAAAGGCCTAAGACAAAGGCCCATTTAAAAGCGTGTGAGTCCGATTTCACCTATGCTGAAGCAAGACTCATGGGAGGCCTTTAATTATGAATATCTCTATTACAAAAGAGGGGTGTTTTTGAATCTTTGTCCCATGTGGCAATGTCTCATCGCCACATGGGACAACCCTCTTCATCTCATCCCCCACACACCCATAAACACACCGATTCACCCAAATAAAACACAAAAACACCCCCAAAAACACACCCCATGTTCAAACTCGGTGGGTCACATTGGGAGTGGGGTGTAGCTTGTAAATCCCTTTATCCATCCATATCAGGTGACCAGTGTCATATATGTCAGTGCTATTTGTTCCCCTCCTCCTAAATCCCATTGTGCGCGGTGCATGTAGTAAACGTGGATCCCTATCAAATTGTACAACCTGATCTCAACACCTTGGGATTGAAACAACCACTATCAAATCAGAGAGCAAACCTTTCTCATCCTTCAAACACCCGAAGGAAAACTTTATAGTAACTGAAGAGTACAAGTTTTCCTATAACCTTGAATTCATGTGCTTGTACATTAATAAAGTCTACTGGTGATATTCTATTCTTTGATGTGAACTTTTGGGAAGAATAGAATTTCTAAACATGGTATCTTCTTTTTTCTTGGCATGCGAGTTAAAGAAAACAAAACCATACAAAAGGCCCAATGATTTGAACATCTTAGGGTTAATCCTTATATATAGAGCTGGCATCCAATATCAGACTATTCAAATAATTTGGACGTTGCAATTGTCATAACAAATATATCATGAACAGATATATGCAAAAATGGGATTATTAGTTAACTAATGGAACCATTGGTCAACTTATGGTTCAAACCAAAGAAGGAATGATGTTATGTATTAGTCAACCATAAAAGTCATTAGTCGACTAATGACAAAGTCCAAAGTTATACATTGGTCGGCTAATCAGTGGGTTAGTCGACTAATCAGTGGGTTAGTCGACTAATCAGTTCAATGATGGAAAATACAAGTTTGTGTTAGTCGACTACTTTCCAGATTAGTCGACTAGCAGAACAAATAAATGAAACCTATTATTCTATATTAATCGATCAATGAATGTGTTGGTCAACTAATAAATGTAAAAGTTGAACAATAAAGAATATATGCTTTTGAGTATCGATTCATCCTAAGGTTTGTTTTGATGATGAACAAACATTTGGTGTAGTAAATAATGTTGAGTGCAGCTATATGTATTAAAGAGTTCAAAGCTTAAGTGAAGCTAAGAATCAAAGATAATGAGATGGAAAACAAAGGGCTGCATCAACGTTTCAAGAAATCGTAATTTTGATGTATATTTTCTCCTATCTTAGGTTTAATGTTTAAGTCTTGCTGAAGTATTCGCACACACTTAGAAAATCCTTTATAATGTTTCAAAAATGATTTGTAACGATTTTGAAAATATTTCCTAAGTTTTAAAGGCCAAAAATATGTTGTTATAGGTTAACTAATCGATTAGAACAAACACCCAGTCAACTAGCTGTCACGCCCCGCTTCCCATTCTACCGGGTGCGATGACGCGAGCGGGTCTGCGGTGTACTTAAAATAAGGAGGAGTACTTTTTTTTTCTTTTCTTCCTCCTTGATTTAAACACAGTAAGCGTCTATGTAAACTGCAGGGCCTTGCATGCAAATTTTAGAAACAGCTCAAACTGTTGAGTATTGATTCCCCTGATTTGGTTTTGATGATGAACAAACATAAATATTGGGTACTAATTCTCTTTGAGCACAGTTATGGAGATCGTCGCCAAATTACTTTGTAGATCTCAAGCGACGTCCCAAGACTTTCTTAGAGCATGTGATCGTTGTGCCTGAAGCTTCGTTGAAGCTCAAGGAGTTATTAATGAAGTCAAGGGATTCGGATTCTCCATGTTGAAGCTTTGAAGACGGTTTGTCGTGTTATTTATTTGGTCTTCTAGCTTCATTTCATAGAATGTTAAGCCTTGAGTAGTACTTGCCTAGTTATCCTTATTTCTATTCTAGCTTATCTCTAGGATTGTCTTAGAAGTCATTAGAAAGTCTTTCCTTAGCTTATCACGTCTTTTCATGACTTTCTGTGCATCTTAGTTGGTTCAAGTAGAAGGACCAACCGACTAGAAGATGATCTAATCGGTTGGAAATCCTTCTTGAACCGACTAGTCATCCTTGTGCAGTTTGGCATACTTACTGTTGACCAATTAGTCGGTCCAAGAAGGCTCACTGACCGACTAGTTGTCCAACTAGTCGGTTGGTGTTTTTTCTCAGACCGACTAGTTTTCCCTCCTTACTTCACTATATTCTCTGTCAACCTTCTAGTCGGTCCAAGAAGGTTTACCGACCGACTAGTTCTCAAACTAATCGGTCAGTGATCCTTCTTAGACCGATTAAGTAGCTTTAATTTTCCAGTGGTTGGAGATTTTATTTCCATGATTTTTCTTGATCTGTTTTGATTCTTTCCTTATCTGTTTGACTCGTTTCAAACATGGAAATTTGTCTATTATCAGAGAGTTTTTCAGATCTCGAATTGATTCAATTCAATCATAATTTTTCAAGGCTTCATCTTCTCTCTCTCTCTCTCTCTCTCTCTCTCTCTCTCTCTCTCTCTCTTTCTCTCTCTCTCTCTCTCGCGAAAAATCTCTGGTTCTCTTTTGTGACCTAATTTCTCCAAAGGGGTTTTCGAGATCATGTGCTGTCATTCTCCTGAGAGATTGAATCACGACCATATTCATTGTCCTAGCCATCTCACGCTATTCATCTTGGTGGTGCTAGGGTTTCGTGCTCACTCTTTCTCAAAATCCTTCCTTGCCCTAAATTCGTAAGTATTTTCTCAAGGCATAGGATTTTGTGGTAAGCGTTTTCTATTTCATTAAATTTATTATATTGAGTTTATCTCTCGGTTTGTGAGAGAAGTTCGTGATTCCGGTTTGTGGGAGTCACGATCAAACCGTTGTATTGTTTAATCTTGTAGTAGTTTCTACAAGAAGTTGTTTAGAGTTAGTGGATTCTAACTCAAGTAGCCGGAAGGGATCCGGGTGTCTGGGACGTAGGATCACCGGGAAAAAATCGGTGAGACTTGAGTGGATCCGAACCCATTACATCGCGTGTTTGCGTTGCATTGCTCTTGTTGTTGTTATTTATTCCGCACCGTCGTTTGTGATTGCACGATAATTAGGAATTAGACTCTTGATTATTTTAAAAGTACTATTCACCCCCTCTAATACTTGTGCAGTATCTTTCAGGGCATTACATTTGGTATCAGAGCCAAGTTCATAGCTATGACAAACAACGACAACAAGGCCATTCAACCACCTTCCGACTACAGCACCTTCAAGAATCGTGAAGGAGCCTCTTCAGTGATCGAAGGACACGCCTCAACTAGGCCTCCTCATTTCAACGGTACCAACAACGGGTACTGGAAATGCCGGATGGAAACCTTCCTCCGGAGCGCATCACTTTGGAGAGCCACGTTAACGGAGTATGTTGAGCCCACTGAAGAAGACTTCACGAAGTAGACTGCCGCGGAGGTCGCCGCGGAGGTGAACAATGCCAAGGCAATGAATGTCTTACAATGTGCACTGGAGCCTGAAGATTTCAACAAGATATGCACCTGTAAGAGTGTAAATCAGATTTGGAATCAACTCCTCATCCTACACGAAGGAACGAGCACGGTAAAACACTCTAAACTCACTTTTGCTAACAAAGAATTCGAGTTATTTCACATGGAACAGGGTGAAAGAATTAAGGAGTATTATGTTCGCTTCGTGGAAATAACCAACGAGTTGGAAGCCCTTGTGTAACGGCCGCTTTCCGATTGTACTTTGATCGTGCACGTGCTTTTGACCGTGCACGTGTTTATTTTAGACTTTGTTTGTTTGTGAATACTTTATTGTGGTATGCCGTTGTGAATGTCTCTGAGAGTATTAAATAGTGGCACTAATTTGGAACGACATTTCTCGAGTCGTTTTCCCACGATTTGATCTTATTCGATGAGACGTTGCGATTTTCACTTTTGACGGGAGACGTTTCTATTTTTAGTTTCGTCTTCTGACGTTGAAATTGAGATCCGTCTTCTTAGTTAGCTTCATTTCGTCATCACGATCACCCCGATATTTATTTTATAATTTTTGGAGTTCATTTGACCATTTTTATATTTTTAACAAGGTTTAAAATATTTTTAAAAGCTAGGTTTTAAAAAAATTTCGGCCAAATAAAATCTATTTGAGTTTAAAACGTTTTAAATAATTTTTGAACCAAATCTTAGCCCCTATCTTGGCCGCACCCAATCCCTATGTGATTAGGAAAGAGAGTTTTGAATTTTAAATTATTTTAAACTCCTAATCCCATTAAGATTAGCCCTAGACCTAGTCAACCCCTCTACACTATATAAACAACCTTTAGGAAGACCTATTTTCGCAAGAAAATAACCCTAGCCGCTTCCAAAACCCAAATTTAACGTTGCGACGAATCGTCGCAACGTTGCTGCACCAACCCCCGCTCCGACCGATGAAACAGCCCCCGTTTCCCCGCCCTGACCGACGCCCAAGCCCGCACCAAGCCTCGCACAGCCGCTCCGCATTGCCCCGCTCGCATCCCCGTGTCCGACCGAGAGAATCTCTCGGTCAGACCGAGAGTTTTCCCCGCTCTGCTCCGCACCCGCACCGCTGCAAGCCCCCGCACCAAGCCCGCTCCGTTCACCCGCTCCGCTCTGTGCCCGACCGAAGCCCCCACCCGCACCGACCGAAGCCCCGCAACGTTGCAACGTTGCAACGTTGCAACCCTCGCATCCGCAGCGCCCGACCGACGGTTTCCCCCGCACCGACCGAGAGCACCAAGCCCCGCCCGCACCCCGCAGCTATGCAACGCCGTTCCCCCGTGTCTGACCGAGCCAAGTCCCCGCATTTGGCTGTGTCCGACCGAGAGCAAACGTCACAACCCCGCACCCGTCACACCACTTACCACCGTGGGCCCCCCAAGTTCTCCAGAGGTATTGTGGGTCCCCTATTGGTCCCTAGGACTACTGTGGGCCCCACCTAGGTGCATTCTCTCCGACGATTTACCGCGTACGACGTTGCGACACGTCGTAGCCCGTCGTCGCACGTGCTAGCTTTGGAATCTGGATTCATTGCTTCGGTTGCTACTCTGAACTTTCCAGCGAGGAATCTATATTGAAATCTGGACTTGGAGCGCGTTCTTTTATTCCAACCCCTGGCGTCGCTACCCGACGCCAGTGTAGCTTTCGCGTCGTGTAGAGGTAACGCTTTGCACCCTTAGGACCCCCAACCTATTGCCTGTTAATCAAGACTAAAATTGATGTTTTTAAAATGTTTTAAATATTTTAAATTCACTAATCAAGATTAATAAAACGGATGTAGGTCGGTGGACTTGTGCACGTAGGATAATTGTGACTTTGGACTCGTTGGACGGTGTTGCTCAGACGTGATACTTGCTGGCAAGTGAAACTTGCCAACTCTTGTGTAGGGCCATGTTTTTAGGCCACTTCCTTGTTTTTAGCGTAAAAGAGACTAGTCAGTGAAATGATAGCTGGCTAGACGCCTACTTGATCTAGTTTGACAACGAAACTAGATCCGTCACCTTAATTGATCTAGCTTGACAACGAAGCTAGATACAACTCTTTAAACTTGTTGATCATGCATACTAAACTGTCATGTTTACTTTCCTTACCTTTACGCTTTACTACTTGCCATGTCATGTCATCCATGCATTGAATGTCGCATTCGTAGCACACGCTACATACTTGTACTTGCTTGTCCCGGGCTAGGTGCACCCCAATGCCATCATGAAAAACACTTCCTGGCTCGTGATCCAGAAGCGAGCATTCCCGTTCGGGGGTAAGGCCCTGGCTCGATACACGTGGGAGGGGTAAGAGTTAAGCGGCCATTCAGCTGGGAGTCTGCCTGATCAGCAACTGCAGCTGTAAGGCGTAAACTCTGGGTTTGGGGCGGAGGTAAGTGATGGAAATTGAATTCCACCCCTAAGTAATTTTGATGATGAGCACACCAAATGAATGTTTAGTATACTAACTACACTACACTTTAAGTATACAGATTTCGTGAAGCTCTACTGATACTCCAAGAAGCACGCATCAACGCTCCACGACAAAGACGAACATGGCTAAAACTCAAGTGATGAAGCTCAAGCTCAAACAAAGCAAGAAGCTCAAAGAGAAGCTAATCTGCACTTCATCAAGATTGACTAAACTGCCGAAGACATGTTCAGAGTCTAGTGTGAGTGTGTCGTGTCTTCTAGGATATTTGTCAAAGCCATATCAAATAGACAACACACACACACGAAAGATTTCGAAATAATTTTTAACTATCTTCAAAATAGTTTTCAAGAGATTTTCTAGTCACTTCATAATTCTCGTAGTGAAACTCCATGCACCCTGGAGCTAACTACAACTTTTGACTAGAACAACAGGAAAAACTCCTCTGGGAGTCGACTACCAAAAGTAGGGAGTCGACTACTTCTCAGAGATGAAAATTTCCTAGACTCCTCTGGGAGTCGACTACCTATAGAGGGAGTCGACTACCTGCTGGAAATTTTCAAACGTTTTGAATTTGAATTTTAAATTCTTTTGAGTGATTTACTCCGAAATTTTTGGGACAAAAGTCAAACGAAATTCAAATTTCAAATCCCAGCTTTTCCCTATAAATAGAGCTTAATTCTTTTGTGAAAAATACAAGATTATTGAAAATCAAAATTTGCAAAAGCTCTCGTAAATCAAAGCTCTCTCATTCTTTTTCTCTAGCCAATTTTAATTTCAGTTTTGTTTGATCTTGCAATATTTTCCAATTCTTTTGAAGATCATATTATTATTTTATTGGCTAAGTTGTTTTTCAAAATCCTCTCTATTATTTCTCTTTAATTCTATTTGAAGGATTTCTGAAAAAAAGCTCTAGATCACAAAGAACTTATCTCGTATCTTTGTGTGATCTAGACTATCATTCTATTAAGCCACTACACAATTGTCTATCTTTTGATTGGCTATAGAATCGGGTGTATTTCCAATCTCTATCATTTGTTGTAGAGTATTGGACAAATTTCTCATTGTGCTATTTGTTGGAACACTAGTCAAGTCTAGTTGTTGCCAGTTGGAAAGTCCTCGGTTTGTGAGGCAAGGGTATAACCCTAGACAAGTCTAGGTGTTGTTGTTGCGTTCGGAAATCCTGGTCAAGGCTAGGTCGTTGGAAATCCTAACGAGTGAAGTTAGGTATTTGTATTGCTAAGGCAATAGTGGAAATCTCGTACCGGATTGGTCGGGGACTGGACGTACCCGGGTTGCGGGGAACCAGGATAAAATCCTTGTCTTTGCGCTTGCATTTTCTGTGTTTGATTATCTTTGCATTTATTCTATCTTCAGCAAATATCAATCCTATTTCTATACGCTGAGATTTGCATCTGTAACTTTATTTGCTCTAACATATACTCTGGGAGTCGACTACTGCTCATAAGGAGTCGACTACCTGCTGTGAGTTTTCGCTGTGCACTTTAAATTGTATTGTTGGTTAAGAACCAAGCGTAGATCACTCTACTTGGTTTCTTAGGCAATATTGGAAGGTTTTGTTTTGTGTTGATTGATTAAAGAACGAAAAAGATTTATTATTTACACAACACTATTCAACCCCCCCTTCTAGTGTTGTTTGCCATCCACAGGATCCAACACTTGGTATCAGAGCGAGGCTACAAATAGTGATGGCGTCAACTTCTTTTCACTCCGAAGGACTGAACACTATGCGACCACCTCTATTCAACGGAACCAACTACACCAGCTGGAAGATCCGAATGAAGACTCACCTAGAGTCATTGGACATAGAAGCTTGGACTATCACCAAAGTCCCGTACATCGCACCCACCGACGTTGAGTTTGGAAAATGGTCCATCGATGATAAGAAGAGAGCTAATCTCAATGCAAAAGCAATGAATGCCTTGTTTTGCGCTGTTACAGGAAATGAGTTTAATCGAGTCTCCCAATGTGAGACAGCACATCAAATTTGGCATACCCTTCAGGTAAGTCACGAAGGTACAGAAAAGGTAAAAGAATCTCGTATAAATGTATTACATTCAAAATTCGAAACTTTTAAAATGGAAGAAGGAGAGAGTATCACCGATGTGAATACTCGTTTTACTAACATTACAAATGAGCTTGCAGGACTAGGAAAGAAGCTTTCCGAGTATGAACAGGTAATGAAGATACTAAGATCACTCCGACCCGAATGGAAGGGAAAGACCACGGCCATTCGAGAAGCTCACAATGTGAAGGATCTCACCATCGAAGAACTGATGGGAAATCTCATGGCATATGAGATCGAGCTTGAAGAAGACAAGAAGATCGAAGAAAAACCAAAGAAGGAAAATCTTGCATTCAAAGCTCAAGAAGAAGATTCCGATTACACGGACAAAGAAGATCACATCGCGTTCATCTCAAAGAACTTTAAAGAGTTCATCACAAGTAAGTATGGAAAACGATCTTAAAGACCCACTAACGGTATTATTTGTTTCGGTTGCAATAAACCAGGACATGTCAAGAGAGATTGTCCATTGGAGAGAAACAACCGTGATTCCAGAGATCGTGGGAAGAACAAAGAGAATAATGAAAGACGAACCAATACAAGAAGCAAGTTTAG
The DNA here is from genome assembly GCA_030789695.1 of Scilla litardierei. Taxonomy (NCBI): domain Eukaryota; kingdom Viridiplantae; phylum Streptophyta; class Magnoliopsida; order Asparagales; family Asparagaceae; genus Scilla; species Scilla litardierei. The sequence continues at coordinate 50,517,494 of CM061139.1, forward strand.
ACGACCAAAGAAAGAAGCCTATGCAGCCTTCGATCAGAGCGACGATTCTTCATCCGACGAATCCTCAGACGAAGATAATGATGAAAGAAGAGAGACAGCACACATGTGTTTCATGGCATCTACATCCTCCAAGGTAAGCTCGCATCATGATTCATCTAGCGACAATGAGTCATCGTCAAGCGATGATGAAGACTTGGACTATAGGGGAGCATATAAAGAGCTATGCAAAATGCATGAAAAGCTCATTAAAGAACATAGAAAAACACTTAGAATTGCTAAAAGAGAGACTAAAGAAAAGGAAGAAGTTATTAAAGAAAATAGCCTTCTTAAAGAGAAAAATGATCTTTTACAATAGGATATTTTGCTAGTAAATGAAAAGGTTGAAAGTCTGAATAATCTTCTCGTAACCGTCAAAAATAAATACGACGCTACGATGAAAATTATTGAGAACTTCAATAAAGGAAAAGGGAAGCTAGATAATATAATAGATAATCAAAAATTATCATCTAGCAAAACCGGACTTGGCTATGATTCTCATCATACCAAGAAACGGGTTAAGCACACTAGGATGCATCATACTAATGATAATGTTTTAAGCATCTGGGTACCAAAAAGGTTATCTGATCAGCAAAAAGAAAGGTACGCTACTAACTTTGTTCAACAGATTCATTTTAATAAAAATTATAAGTATATTGTTCATGAAGGAACTAAACCGTATTGGGTTTGGTTTCCTAAAGACTAACTCCTCGGACTCAAAATCAAAAGAGTACCATAAAACGCTTATCTTTCAGGTGCTCTAAAAAGGAGGAAGACAATGAAGAAAATTCAGGAAGTCAAACGGCTGAATCGGAACAAATGCTTTTATTTATTTTATAATTATTTAAATGAGTTGAAATAAGTTAAATTTATGCATGATTGTGTTTTATTGCTTAAAATATTTTTTTGTTAAAAGAGCTCGTTCTGCCTGAACCAAACTTTTTCCGGGATAAGAAAACGACTCTACCCAGTAGGGAGTCGACTACCTACAGGAGGGAGTCGACTACCAGTGCGTAAAATTCTGGGTTGCCTTTTTTTGACTAACTTCTATTGGGTTCTATTTGAGTGGTTGGGTCAAGATCCGTTAAGACAACTTACCCACTAAAGTCTAAAACCCATCCTAGCCACCCAAATCTAGATCTAAAGGCTCCTATTTCTCCTCATCTCTTCACCTCTTCAAACAAAACCCCAAGAAAACCCTAGAGGTAGCCGACTACCTCCTTTTCCCCTCTCCTCTCTTGTGTTTTCATCTTGAGGCTTGGATTTTCTTTGGAGCAATTTCAATTTCATCTTCCTTCAAATTTACCCAAGGTAAAATTTTTTTTACTTCCATGAACTTTACTATTTCATTTCTCTTGGTTATCTAGGAGTATAAAAATATTTTTTGTTGTTGTTGTTTTACTCTATCTAGATGCCTTTCAAAGGAGCTTTCCCTAAGAAGAGAAAAATTGCTACTCCTAATGTCGATTCTGAGAAAGAAATTATTCTACCCTATCTCTTCAAAACAACTACCTATGAACATTTTGTTAAAGTTTCTAGGAAACCAATCTTGCATGAAAGATTTGTCAAACTCAATGATGTTATCAATTACGGTATTGACAGTCTGCTAGACTTCCAGAACTTAGCAAATTTGTTTTCCTCAGAAAATGTGTATATGTGTTATCCTAGGCTTGTTCATCTCTTTTATGCAAATATGGATTATGATCTCGTAAAAAGTCGTTTCATTACTAAGGTTTTGGATACCAAACTTGCTATAACTGTAAAATCCCTAGGTGAAGCCTTAGGAATCCCATACTCCGGTATGATCCTCGAGAAAATTGAGATGACTGACGAGAATATCCTAGAGAGAATGTATCTGCCTGGTAAACACTTTCAGACCAAACTTCCTTGTAGCCATCTTCGCTATCCGGCGAGAATCTTAGCTAATATTCTGTCGTATAACATTACTCAAAAATCTGGAAGTCATGCTATCCTTTCTGAAAAACAAGCTAAATGCATCTATGCCATTCTACTTTCAGCTTCATCTGACAGACCTTCCTCAACTCTTTCCCATGGGCACTATCTGACCATTCTATTCATTAGCTTTAACGTGCCTTTGGATCATGAAACAACCATTCTAGAACCTGCTCGTGTCTTTGATGTTCATGCTCTTGGGAGAATGAATCTCCATCATGACCTTGATGAGAACGTCCCTGAAGAGCAAATCACTACTGAAGGAGGATCATCATCCTCAAGGCGAGGTAAGAAGGTTGTAATTTCAGATTCTGATGAAGAAAGTGAAGAAGAAGAAAAAGGAAGCGACGAGGAAGAAGAAGAAGTTCCTGCTTACATCCTTGAACTTCAGGAGATGCTCCTGAAAAAGATTGGAAAATTGAAGATCTCACAGGAGAAAGGTTTTGAAGATCTCAATCAAAAGGTGGATGACCTCAAGGAAATCGTAGTGCAAAGCAAGAAGATGACTGAGGAGACGCTTGTTATGATCCTTGAAGAGATCAAGGAATTGAAAAAGAACAGCGGTCACCCTTAGCTTCATGCACTTCTACTTCAAAAACAATGGTTCTCTTTTCAAAAACAATGTTCTCTTAAACTATGGGTTGTAATAACTTTTATTGTGTGATGCTAGCTACTATGAAGTTATCTACTTTGCTTAGTTGTTCTATGAACTAACATCTCCATTGCAGGCATATGGAATTGAATTCCTCTTATTGATCCATAGAAATTACTGTTTTATTTTTTTTGTTGATGACAAGGGGGAGAAAAATATATATAATGCAAAAATGTGAATTGTATTTCTAATAGCTTCGATGCAGGGGGAGAACCGCATCAAAGCAGGGGGAGTAAGTATACTTGATATTCATGTATTACTTAAAATTTTGCATTTGGGTGTCATCATCAAAAAGGGGGAGAGTGATGGAAATTGAATTCCACCCCTAAGTAATTTTGATGATGAGCACACCAAATGAATGTTTAGTATACTAACTACACTACACTTTAAGTATACAGATTTCGTGAAGCTCTACTGATACTCCAAGAAGCACGCATCAACGCTCCACGACAAAGACGAACATGGCTAAAACTCAAGTGATGAAGCTCAAGCTCAAACAAAGCAAGAAGCTCAAAGAGAAGCTAATCTGCACTTCATCAAGATTAACTAAACTGCCGAAGACATGTTCAGAGTCTAGTGTGAGTGTGTCGTGTCTTCTAGGATATTTGTCAAAGCCATATCAAATAGACAACACACACACACGAAAGATTTCGAAATAATTTTTAACTATCTTCAAAATAGTTTTCAAGAGATTTTCTAGTCACTTCATAATTCTCGTAGTGAAACTCCACGCACCCTGGAGCTAACTACAACTTTTGACTAGAACAACAGGAAAAACTCCTCTGGGAGTCGACTACCAAAAGTAGGGAGTCGACTACTTCTCAGAGATGAAAATTTCCTAGACTCCTCTGGGAGTCGACTACCTATAGAGGGAGTCGACTACCTGCTGGAAATTTTCAAACGTTTTGAATTTGAATTTTAAATTCTTTTGAGTGATTTACTCCGAAATTTTTGGGACAAAAGTCAAACGAAATTCAAATTTCAAATCCCAGCTTTTCCCTATAAATAGAGCTTAATTCTTTTGTGAAAAATACAAGATTATTGAAAATCAAAATTTGCAAAAGCTCTCGTAAATCAAAGCTCTCTAATTCTTTTTCTCTAGCCAATTTTAATTTCAGTTTTGTTTGATCTTGCAATATTTTCCAATTCTTTTGAAGATCATATTATTATTTTATTGGCTAAGTTGTTTTTCAAAATCCTCTCTATTATTTCTCTTTAATTCTATTTGAAGGATTTCTGAAAAAAGCTCTAGATCACAAAGAACTTATCTCGTATCTTTGTGTGATCTAGACTATCATTCTATTAAGCCACTACACAATTGTCTATCTTTTGATTGGCTATAGAATCGGGTGTATTTCCAATCTCTATCATTTGTTGTAGAGTATTGGACAAATTTCTCATTGTGCTATTTGTTGGAACACTAGTCAAGTCTAGTTGTTGCCAGTTGGAAAGTCCTCGGTTTGTGAGGCAAGGGTATAACCCTAGACAAGTCTAGGTGTTGTTGTTGCGTTCGGAAATCCTGGTCAAGGCTAGGTCGTTGGAAATCCTAACGAGTGAAGTTAGGTATTTGTATTGCTAAGGCAATAGTGGAAATCTCGTACCGGATTGGTCGGGGACTGGACGTACCCGGGTTGCGGGGAACCAGGATAAAATCCTTGTCTTTGCGCTTGCATTTTCTGTGTTTGATTATCTTTGCATTTATTCTATCTTCAGCAAATATCAATCCTATTTCTATACGCTGAGATTTGCATCTGTAACTTTATTTGCTCTAACATATACTCTGGGAGTCGACTACTGCTCATAAGGAGTCGACTACCTGCTGTGAGTTTTCGCTGTGCACTTTAAATTGTATTGTTGGTTAAGAACCAAGCGTAGATCACTCTACTTGGTTTCTTAGGCAACATTGGAAGGTTTTGTTTTGTGTTGATTGATTAAAGAACGAAAAAGATTTATTATTTACACAACACTATTCAACCCCCCTTCTAGTGTTGTTTGCCTTCCACAGGATCCAACAGTAAGCGGCCACTCTGTGTGAAAGAAAGCCATTTCAGCTGTAAGGCGTAAACTCTGCACATGACATGAAAACGTGACTAGAGAAATCCTTGTAAATGTTAATAGTTTTGCCACTCATGCCATGCTAGTTTACTTGCTGTTTTCCTTACCTGCTGCACTCGTACTTTAATTGCCATGTCATTGCATCATGCTAGAACTGCTAGGTTGCTTTACTTTCAGTTTCAGTTTCCTTGCACAAGTCTCTTGTAGACTTGCTGACATGTGTCCCTTGCTCTTTTGGGTGTCACATGTTAGACCCCGAGCCAGAGTTCGTTGCTGAGTACGTGATGTTTTGCCGACGCTGTTCCTGAGCCCAAGTCTGTCCAGGAGGAGTTTTGTGGCTGTCGGTGACTACTCTTAGTGACCTTGCTGAGCTTCCTTTTGCTTTAGGTTTTCTGTTAGTTGTCGGTGCGTGGCACCTTTACTTTGTACGTTGTACTTTTGTTGGCCATGTGTGGGCCTTTAGACTCTTTTTCTTTTCAGCCTGGTGGCTTTTTCTGTGATGTTGAAACTTATTTTATGGATATTCTGAGATATCTCTTTTGTCTCATTTCAATATTATTATCTTTGTTTCGTTTCGCGTTGCAAGGACCTGCAGTTTTAAAGTTGATTGACGCTTATCGGACTTGCAGCTTTGCAGCTTCAAGTCTGAGCGGACCTTCTCACGCTTCGCCTCCACGTTTTTGGGAAGCAGGGCGTGACAGGTTTTGTTGGTGGCCCATGCAGGTCCGTCTTGCAATTGCGAATTAACGGAACAACGATAATAACGGAATGTCCATTAAATAAATTGCAACATCCGAGTCATAAGCCTTGAGTCTAGTCGTTTTCTTATGACACTAGGTGGTAAGAAGACTTAGTTAGACGTCTGTGTTTGCTAGGTAGAAGCCTGATTGTTAGTTAGACTCCCTGTCAGTAATTGATTTAATCGTCGTAGGAGTTACCTTAGTGGTTCTTGTCTAACTCTGACCATATTAGACTTCTAGAATTTCCTTTAGTCGTTCGTTTGGGTTCATCGATTTCGGACCAAGCTGAACGCATTTCATTACCGTCTAGCCCCTTAAAGAGTCTTAGCGCTTAGCTTCTTAATACTTAGTTGGTCGACTGTAGGAGTTTTCCCCGTAGATTTTCCTGGTTCATATCCTAGGCGTATGTATGTTTTGATCATCCGACCATTTTCCTTGCCTCGATTCACGAGATCGCCTCTTGATGCTCGTCATCAATTTCCGAACCTCTCCATTCCAAACCTTGAATCTTCCGAAAGTATTTTTCGATTTCCTCCTTCCCTAAGTTTAAATTTGTTCAAATTTTAATATATATATATCTTATATTTCATACTCCTTCGTTGACTTGAATTCTTAAAAACTTTTGTCGAAATTTTGAATACTAGCTTATGGTATTTTCCCAGCCTACACTTTTGTACCTATGAAAATACATTTTCCTTTCATATATTAATTTCTGAACCGTACTTTTATTTTGCCCAAATCGATTTATAATTTTCCTTCCTGACTTATGCCATTCATATACTTTTCAAGTCACTTGGGATTTCAGTCTTCAGCAAGACGATTTTATGCTCATCGTTTTCCCTATTTCAGATTTTTGTAAAATTACTATTTCATAACCACTTCCTGATTTAGACCCTCCATGATTTGATTTCAAAGCTCTACTATCAATTTTGATAATTCTACTACTAAGTTATTTTCTTTCCGCTCACCATACATACTTTTAGAAAAATTTCTAGACTAAATGGAATTTCAATTATTTTTATTCCCGTACCAGGCTCGTTGTTCTCGTATGCTAAGAGCTTGTGTAAACCAGTTTTATTTTTGGCACATCCTGGTTCCCCTAAAAGTAGTTCCAATATTGATTATTTTAAATTTCCCACTGGCTTAAAGACTTTGAAAGCGTTTAACACGAGCTTAAATTCTTCAGTTACTTTAATTTCATTCTTTGAATTTCCAAAATTTTTGCCAAAATTATATTAAATTACTGCCGTATAATATTTTCTAAAAACTACGTCCTTAATGTTTGTGTGAATGAATTACTTCTTTTTATTAATGATTTTCGATAAGCCAATAGAACATTTTCTCTTATTATGAATATTCGACTCAAACTTATTTTTAACAACTCATTTTATTGACCTCCAAATATTTTTATACAGACGAGGATTCCAACTTTTGAAGTACAACAGTTTTCAAATTTCGCGTATTTTAGCTTATGTTACTTCATTTCTCAATCCTATATAAGTATCACTACATCTCCCTTTCCTCTACCTAAACATTCACCAGTGAATCACTGTTTCACCTAACCAAGCTGTCTCCTCGTATTCGTCCTATCTGAACTCGTGCTTATCAATCCTTCCCTCGTCACGCCTTCGACCTCGACATCCCTTTATTGCTTAGGCTTTAGTGCCCGTCAATGTCTGTGTCAACCCTAAGTTGTTAGTAGGCCCTTGGACCTTGTGATGTAGTTGTAGTGCACGTACCTAAGTTGTGTACGTGGGCTTGAATGAGTATACCCCCCATAGTTATTGATGCTTGCCTATTGTGTGATATATATATATATATATATATATATATATATATATATATATATATATATATATATATATATATATATATATATATATATATATATATATATATTTGTGTGTGGTTAGCTATACCATACTAGGGGTGCCTGTGTATATAAGAGTTAGTGTTGGAATATCTAATAGAGTATATGTAGTTAGAGATACTTGTAATGGTTGAAATAAAATGATTGGTAAAGCTATGTGTATGTCAGGTGTGATAATAATAGGTGAACGTATAGATGAGTGAGTAGGCCTATTGAGTGACCCATATGTTAGTACATGTGAGCGCGTGCTCGTACGTAGATATGCATTGTGCTTAGATGTAAGTAGTTATGTTTTGTTGCATGAGTATATAGGTGATATACACATGGTAATATGATTATAATTTTGATTGGTACTGCTTGCTTTTACGGGATGTTGCATGCGTGCATACCGTGAGGAATACACGACTATTGCACATCTTAATTATGTATGTATAGATGTGTTAGTATACTAATTATAGGTAGTAGGCTATGGTGTGAATATATATGTTACATGTGTGTGACGTATGTATTAAGGAGTGTATTATAATTATACGTGTGCTGATGTCTGTATTATTATTATGGTATATAGAGTGACTGAACTATGTGAGTATTACCTGACTAAGTATCAAGTGTGATTAACTTATGGTATGTATATGGTTGTATTGGTAGACATATATATATTGGAGTGGTATTGGTATAGGTATAAATGTCTTGTTACGTATATAGAATATTCTGATATGTGTATTGAGTCTCACTCAAGCTTGAGTGGGTATACTCTAAGTATATTGATATGTATGTCTGTAGTTTGAATATAGCGATGTTTGATGTATGTATAGTGATAGGAGTGTTTGTGCCTGGTTGTGTTACGCACATGATTGTGGGTCACTACACCAGTATATAGTTATAGGTGTTGGTCTTGTGGTATAGTTAATTACTAAGGACTTGCACGTGTGAACGTATGTGTGCTAGCTAAACTAGGTGTGTAGATGTGCTAGTCAAATAATGATACGAATGGTATACGTGAATGAAATGTTAGCGTGTATGGGTGTGCACCATGCACGGGTAAGTATGTGCTTAGTTTAGGTATTGATGACCATGGTATATGTGGCGTGTCGTAAATATAGTTATAGGACCATATGTGATGTGAATATATGGTGAACTATTTGCATGCATTTGAATGACTATATATTGTGAAACTATAGTAGTGGTGAATGTATATTAGATATAGTGAAACTTGATTTAATAATGGTATGGTGTGATCACATGTGTTGATGTGTGGTATGGAATGTACACTAGGAAGTATTAGAGAGTAGTATACCCATGTTGGTTTTGTGCATAGGTAGTTATCTATACGTAGAGCAATGATTGTATTTGCAAGTGTGAGACCATACTTATATGAGTATCTGAACTATTGTTTGTGCTAGGTAAGTAGTAGTTATATAAGGGATGTATGCTTATATATATGATTGAAATACGTGTATGAATTTGACTGACTATAATGGGTATACGTGTATAGTGTACGTGAATACATACATGTTGGTAGTGTTAATGTTTGACTACCTAGTGCATATATAAGGACTTGTAATAGCTATCCATGGGTTAAATTATAATGTGACATGATTGGGGTAGTTACTAGAGCGACTAGATATGTTAGAAAGTCCGAGGACGGACTTTATTTTGAGGTGGGGAGGATGTAACGGCCGCTTTCCGATTGTACTTTGATCGTGCACGTGCTTTTGACCGTGCACGTGTTTATTTTAGACTTTGTTTGTTTGTGAACACTTTGTTGTGGTATGCCGTTGTGAATGTCTCTGAGAGTATTAAATAGTGGCACTAATTTGGAACGACATTTCTCGAGTCGTTTTCCCACGATTTGATCTTATTCGATGAGACGTTGCGATTTTCACTTTTGACGGGAGACGTTTCTATTTTTAGTTTCATCTTCCGACGTTGAAATTGAGATCCGTCTTCTTAGTTAGCTTCATTTCGTCATCACTATCACCCCGATATTTATTTTATAATTTTTGGAGTTCATTTGACCACTTTTATATTTTTAACAAGGTTTAAAATATTTTTAAAAGCTAGGTTTTAAATAAATTTCGGCCAAATAAAATCTATTTGAGTTTAAAACGTTTTAAATAATTTTTGAGCCAAATCTTAGCCCCTATCTTGGCCGCACCCAATCCCTATGTGATTAGGAAAGAGAGTTTTGAATTTTAAATTATTTTAAACTCCTAATCCCATTAGGATTAGCCCTAGACCTAGTCAACCCCTCTACACTATATAAACAACCTTTAGGAAGACCTATTTTCGCAAGAAAATAACCCTAGCCGCTTCCAAAACCCAAATTTAACGTTGCGACGAATCGTCGCAACGTTGCTGCACCAACCCCCGCTCCGACCGAGGAAATAGCCCCCGTTTCCCCGCCCTGACCGACGCCCAAGCCCGCACCAAGGCTCACACAGCCGCTCCGCATCGCCCCGCTCACATCCCCGTGTCCGACCGAGAGAATCTCTCGGTCAGACCGAGAGTTTTCCCCCGCTCCGCGCCCGCACCCGCACCGTTGCAAGCCCCCGCTCCGCACCGCACCAAGCCCGCACCAAGCTCCCGCTCCGCTCCGTGCCCGACCGAAGCAGCCGCCCGCACCCCGAAGCCCCGCATCGCTGCACATTGCAACGTTGCAACGTTGCAACCCCCGCATCCAAGCGCCCGACCGGCGCTGTCTCCCGCACCGACCGATGGTTTTCTCCGCACCAAGCATCTGCCCGCACGTTGCAACCCCGCAGCGCTGCGATCCCCGCTCCCCTAGTGCCTGACCGAGAGATCTCCCCGCACCAAGCGTGTCTGACCGAGAGCCAAACGTCGCAACCCCGCACCCGTCGCACCACTTGCCACCGTGGGCCCCCCAAGTTCTCCAGAGGTATTGTGGGTCCCCTATTGGTCCCTAGGACTACTGTGGGCCCCACCTAGGTGCTTTCTCTCCGACGGTTTCCGTGTACGATGTTGCGACACGTCGTAGCCCGTCATCGCACGTGCTAGCTTTGGAATCTGGATTCGTCGCTCCGGTTGCTGCTCTGAACTTTCCAGTGAGGAATCTATATTGGAATCAGGACTTGGAGCGCGTTCTTTTATTCCAACCCCTGGCGTCGCTACCCGACGCCAGTGTAGCTTTCGCGTCGTGTTGAGGTAACGCTTTGCACCCCTAGGACCCCCAACCCATTGCCTGTTAATCAAGACTAAAATCAATGTTTTTAAAATGTATTTTAAATGTTTTAAATTCACTAATCAAGATTAATAATATGGACTTTAGGCCGGTGGACTTGTGCACGTAGGATAATTGTGACTTTGGACTCATTGGACGGTGTGCTCAGACGTTGTACTTGCAGGCAAGTGAAACTTGCCAACTCTTGTGTAGGGCCATGTTTTTAGGCCACTCCCTTGTTTTAGCGTAAAAGAGACTAGTCAGTGAAATGATAGCTGGCTAGATGCCTATTTGATCTAGTTTGACAACGAAACTAGATCCGTCACCTTAATTGATCTAGCTTGACAACGAAGCTAGATCCAACTCTTTAACTTGATGATCATGCATACTAAACTGTCATGTTTACTTTCCTTACATGTACGCTCTACTACCTGCCATGCCATGTCATCCATGCATTGATTGTTGCATTCGTAGCACACGCTACATACTTGTACTTGCTTGTCCCGGGCTAGGTGCACCCCTAGGCCATCATGAAAAACACTTCCTGGCTCGTGATCCAGAAGCGAGCATTCCCGTTCGGGGGTAAGGCCCTGGCTCGATACACGTGGGAGGGGTAAGAGTTAAGCGGCCATTCAGCTGGGAGTCTGCCTGATCAGCAACTGCAGCTGTAAGGCGTAAACTCTGGGTTTGGGGCGGAGTTAAGCGGTCACTCAGTGTGAAAGAAAGCCATTTCAGCTGTAAGGCGTAAACTCTGCACATGACATGAAAACATGACTAGAGAAATCCTTGTAAATGTTAATAGTTTTGCCACTCATGCCATGCTAGTTTACTTGCTATTTTCCTTACCTGCTGCACTCGTACTTTAATTGCCATGTCATTGCATCATGCTAGAACTGCTAGGTTGCTTTACTTTCAGTTTCAGTTTCCTTGCACAAGTCTCTTGTAGACTTGCTGACATGTGCCCCTTGCTCTTTTAGGTGTCACATGTTAGACCATGAGCCAGAGTTCGTTGCTGAATACGTGATGTTTTGTCGACGCTGTTCCTGAGCCCAAGTCTGTCCAGGAGGAGTTTTGTGGCTGCCGGTGACTATTCTTAGTGACCTTGCTGAGCTTCCTTTTGCTTTAGGTTTTCTGTTAGTTGTCGGTGCGTGGCACCTTTACTTTGTACATTGTACTTTTGTTGGCCATGTGTGGGCCTTTAGACTCTTTTTCTTTTCAGCCTGGTGGCTTTTTCTGTGATGTTGAAACTTATTTTATGGATATTCTGAGATATCTCTTTTGTCTCATTTCAATATTATTATCTTTATTCGTTCGCGTTGCAAGGACCTGCAGTTTTAAAGTTGATTGACGCTTATCAGACTTGCAGCTTGCAGCTTCAAGTCTGAGCGGACCTCCTCACGCTTCGCCTCCACGTTTTTGGGAAGCGGGGCGTGACACCTTGGGAAGACCTATACCGAAGAAGAGAAAGTCGCAAAGATCATTGACGGACTTCCTTCGAGTTGGGAAAAACGGACTTACGCTATCGAGGAAGGTAATGATATGTCCAAATATACTGTTGTTCAACTAATGGGTACCTTGATGTCTTATGAGGTACGAAAGGACAGCAAGATCAATATGCAGGACAAGATGAAGGCATTCTTGAAGCAAGAAGAGCCGAAGAAAAAGGGGATTGCCTTCAAGGCCGCTCCAACCACACCTACCGATAGTGAAGAATCGGAAGATGAGTTGGACATGGAATCTTTGGCCCTCATGTCAAAGAAGTTCAACCGGTTCTTCCGAAAAGGTAAGTTCAAGAACAAATCTAAAGTTAGTTCTACTAATGCATCTGCTCCTTTGTGTTTTAAATGCAATAAGCCAGGACACATCAAGGTCGATTGTCCACTTAACAAACCAAAGGAGAAGTGGAAGGCACCCAAGTTCGACAAGTCCCGAAAGTACAAGAAGGAGTACAAGAAAGGACTTGTCGATACATTCACCGACTCGGAAGAGGACTCCTCAAGTGGAGAGTCAAATGATGAACAAGTGGAGAAAGCACACATGTGCTTCATGGCAAGAGAGCGACATGATCAAGATACCGCTTCAAATGAAAGCGAGGATGAAGGTGAAGAGGTAACTATGGATGACCTAAGATTAGCTAATGAACAAATTTGGTCTAAGTAATCTAAATTGGTAAATAGATATACTAAGATCAAAGATGAGTTAACTAGTCTTCAAACCACACCTAAACCTATCATCACCAACAACGACACCGTTGTTGAAGCCTTGAGAACCGAGATTGTAAATCTCAAATCTCAACTTGAACATGTTAACATTGAGGATTCGGATGAACACGAGATAGCGGATTTGATTTCTCGAAACTCAACTTTGAGCATTGAGAATGAGAATGAGAATCTCAAGTCTCGTGTTTGTGAACTCACAACACAAGTGTCCACTTTGGATACTACAAAACTTTCTCTCACTGAGAAATATGAGTCCACAATAGGCCGAATTGAGAAATTCAACAAAGGCAAGGATCAGTTGGATAATATTCTGAATGACTTACTTCCGGCCAATCATCGTATTGGTTTGGGGTATAAGAAGGAAAATTCATCCAAATCTTCCACCACCTTAGTAAGGCCATCCTTCGATGTCTCAACTAGTGGGAGTAAACACCCCATGGGTAGTTCATCTACCAATGGTACTTCCACTAAGTACCCACCCTCTTTGGAAAGAAACCCACTTTGGGTGGACCTCCAAAGAAGGGTCATGCATTTATGTACACATATACTATGCCACGTAGGAACACAACTCCTACTCCACAAGTTCACACTTATGATGATGTCTATGCTCCACATCCACGAGCACGTGCACACCAAGTGAGACACACTCACGCACGTGTTCCCCCACATACATATATTCACCCACATCATTATTATATGAATGATTATCATCATGCAGCGTATCATATGTTACCACCACCATTTCATCATGTGCCGCATGCTTATCCACATCATGCATACACTAGGCCACTTCCTCGTAGAACACATGCACCACGTAGAAATCAACCACATGTGCATGCTCTAAATAGGAATAGGGCTCCCAAGTCATTCACTATTTGGGGCCCGAAGGACACTAGCATGCATGAGAAACAAGCCTACTTAAACTCATATTTTATGAATGTCGTGCACAATGATGATTACATTGGGAAGTCTAAATCTAATTGGACTTGGCTTTCAAAGGTCTAATCCTTAGGACCCAATGACCTTGGGTACCATGATACGATATTTTTATCTTCAGGTACTCAAGAAAAAGAAAAGGAGCAACAAATCTAAATCTAGCTCCAAGAACGGGTGGATACTTGATAGCGGATGCTCAAAACACATGAGTGTTAAAGCTCAGTTGTTATCCGAAGTGGTATCCATTGAAAATGGAAACCGAGTGGTCTTCAGAGGCAACGAGAGTGGAACCATCATAGGTGTTGGAAAAGTTGGTAACCCTTCTAAACCCCTTATAAGTGATGTTTACCTTGTTAAAGGCTTAAATCACAATCTAATCTCAATAAGCCAACTTTGTGACAAGGGTTACAAAGTTAGCTTTGAGAAAGGAATGTGCCATATTTTAAGATATGATAATAATAATGTGTTGTTCTCTGGCACACGCCATAAGGACTTATATATATTAGATATTCCAAATTCCCATGAACAATGTCTTATTGCCAACACAAGTGAGCAACACTTATGGTATAGACGATTTGGTCATGCGAATTTTGGAACACTTTTCAAACTATCCAAGCTAGATTCTATTAAAGGATTCCCTAAGCTTTCCTTCAATAAGAAAAGCTTTTGCGACTCATGTCAACGAGGCAAACATCCAAAATCGTCATTTAAACCTAAGAAAAGCATATCCTCTAAACGGCCTCTAGAGCTTTTACATCTAGATCTTTTTGGGCCAACTAGAGTTGATTCATTAGGAAATGCCCGATATGGACTTGTCATCGTTGATGACTTTTCTAGATTTACTTGGATATTTACTTTAATTAATAAAAATGATGCTTTTGAAAACTTCACAGTATTTGTTAAGAAAGTACAAAATCTCATTGGAACCACCATTGTCACTATTCATAGTGATCATGGAGGGGAATTTGAGAACAAGTCTTTCTCAAACTTCTGTGATGAGGTTGGTATTACTCACACCTTTTCTTTTCCTCGCGCACCCCCTCAAAATGGTGTTGTTGAGAGAAAGAATATGACGCTAGTGGAATGTGCTCGCACTATGCTTGATGATAACCATCTTGGCCATCAATTCTGGGCAGAAGCGGTACATACCGCTTGCTATGTGTTTAATAGGATTCTCTTGAGGCCCGGCACTAAACAAACTTGTTTTGAATTGTTGTTTGGTAGGTTGCCTCAAGTTAAACATTTTAGAGTTTTTGGTGCAAAATGTTTTATCAAGAACACGTATGGTAGTTTGGACAAATTTGATCCAAGATCCGATGAGGGGATATTTGTTGGATATTCCTCCCGTAGCAAAGCCTACCGGATATACAACAAAAGAACCTCAACGATCGAGGAATCTCTTCATGTTTTATTTAATGAAGATTTTGTCCCTCCTGGAATTATCGATGATGTTGATTCTATGGAAGCAGTTAGTGACTATGTTGATATATCTAATTTATTGATTCTGTTGAAACTAACCCTACTAATGATTCTCTTGGGAATGTTCCTAGTGACCAGGGTGTTCCCAGAAAGCTTCCAACAGTTCGTGACCATCCCCATGATCAAGTTATTGGCAACATGGAAGATGGCGTTAGAACAAGATCCCAAGTCAATTTCTTCGCTCAGTGTGCTTTTGTCTCTTCTGTGGAGCCAAAGAATATCAATGAGGCGTGCGAAGATAGTACTTGGATCCTAGCTATGGAAGAGGAGCTCATTCAGTTTGAGAGGAATGAGGTCTAGAAGCTAGTTCCGTTGCCTTCGAAGAACCACAACGTTATAGGAACGAAGTGGATCTTCAAGAACAAGACAGACGAGAACCAAAATTTCATCCGGAACAAAGCTCGGTTAGTTGCTCAAGGCTACAGTCAAGAGGAAGGTATTGATTTCGAGGAATCCTTTGCACTTGTAGCTAGATTAGAATCTATTAGGCTATTATTGTCATTTGCATGCCATAAAGATTCAAACTTTTTCAAATGGACGTAAAGAGTGCGTTTTTAAACGGAGATGTCGTTGAGGAAGTATATGTTTCTCAACCTCCAGGTTTTATAAATGAAAAATTTCCGAATCATATTTTCAAACTAAAGAAAGCACTTTATGGTCTGTGACAAGCTCCTAGAGCTTGGTATGACCGCCTAAATAACTTTCTTTTGGATTTGGGTTTCAAAATGGGTGGGGTTGATTCAACGCTTTTTGTTAAGTATGCTAATCATGATATTATATTAGTTCAGATTTACGTAGATGATATAATTTTCGGTGCTACTAACTTCACTCTTTGCGAAGAGTTTTCTAATGTCATGAAGGATCAGTTCGAGATGAGCCACATGGGTGAGCTCAAATATTTTTTAGGACTCCAAATTTGCCAAATGAACGATGGAATCTTCATCCACCAAATTAAGTACACGGTGGAGCTGCCAAAGCGATTTGGAATGGAGAATGTCTATAGCAAGAAGACACCAATGAGCACTACTACACACCTTGATAAAGATACGGGCGGCAAAGATGTAGACATTCGTCTATATCGAGGTATGATAGGTAGTTTATTATATCTTACTGCTAGTAGGCCAGATATAATGTTTGCAGTATGTGTCTGTGCTAGGTATCAATCACAACCTAAGGAATCACATTTAATAGCGGTTAAACGTATTTTCCGTTATTTAAGTCACACACTCGACTACGGATTATTCTATCCAAAGTCAAGCACATATGAGTTAATCTCATATAGTGATGTAGATCATGCTGGATGTAAATCCGACAGGAAAAGTACTAGTGGCACTTGCCATTTTATAGGAAATTCTCTTGTCTCTTGGTTTTCCAAGAAGCAGAATTTTGTATCACTTTCAACCACCGAGGCGGAATATATTGCCGCCGGTGCTGCATGTGCACACGTTCTTTGGATGAGACACACACTTAAAGACTTCGGTATAAACTGTGATACTTGCCCTATCATGGTGGACAACCTAAGTGCAATATGTCTTTCTAAGAATCCGGTACACCACTCCCGTACCAAACATAGATGTCCGTCACCATTTCCTAGATGATCATGTAGCTAAAAAGGACATCATTTTAGTATATGTTTGTTACGACCTAAAGATCGTAGGAGCCCGACTCCCACCCGGATCCGCTAACATACTCTATTAACTCACCATTTCACAAAAGGGGCCGCCGCCCTGAAAATCCGGGGCATCATGGAGACAGGCGCGCCTTGCAGCGTTCCCCGAGCCGGCCGAGGCGAACAACCGCAGCCGGCCGAGGCGGACAACCGCCTCCGCCCGACCCACCAGGGTAGCGCGCTTGGGGACGCTTGGGTAGCTAGGCCAGGCCTATTGATGGGCGCGGACGTATCTTTCCGTACCGGCGGGCCATACCCCATGACCGATCGGGGGGCGCGGCCGGGCCGGACAACCCCCGATCGAAACGGCCCGCCCGACTCCCGCGAACCGCGGCGCCTAGAGTGACACAGCCCGGCCTTTAGTTCATCGCTAACGACAAACAGCCTAGGATAAGGACACGACTGACACATACGTCACCCGACCGCCTGACAAAGCACCCCCAGGCGGTTGACCCGTCCGACGATTAGCGCTTTCGGCCCTGACATCCCGACAAAAGCACCCCTTGGCCGTTGCGCCGCCTGACAGGAGCAGGTCGGGAACTCCTGTTCCCGATGTCCTTATCCGAAGCTTCCGCTGACACCCGAGCCAGCTCAGCACGCCTAGTCATCACCCGTCAGGTATAAATACCCCCTCTCCTCTTACGGAGAGGGGGTTGAAGAATTCTCTCTCATTCTATTATTCACACACGAGAGCAAAGGTCTTCCATATCTTTGTTCTCCCACCTACAGCTCGTCACGCGCGGCGGACACACCGTTAGTCCGACCGGCGTGTCTAGCCCCCATTTTAAGCCCTATTACTGACTTAGGCATCGGAGGGGCTAAGGGTTGAACCCCAACCCTGCCCTTCTGACGAGTTGTTCGTGCTGCAGGAGAGCTCGCCCCGTGACCGGAGTCAGCTTGAGCCCCCTGCCGTTCAACCTTCCTCAGCTGCGTCCGGCGAGATTTGACCCCGTGAGCATCACCGGCGACGAATCCGACTTCTTCACCCCACTAATCACTTGTAAAACAGCCTACCTAAACCCTCATTTCCATATAACCACCGTGCCCTTGGTTCCCCATAATACAAATTCATTGTACGCGAGTTCCACCTCGTAACAATTGGCGCCGTCTGTGGGAACGAAGGGTCACACCCATGTTAGACTCCATGCCAATCTCGCGGAACCCTGACCATGGCAAAGATCCCGTGGCTCAGGAACCGCTCTCTCTACAAATCACCCCGGTGCCCGACGCCCTTCCGGGCGTGGGCACCGGAACTGAACCTACTTCATCCCACGTCGTCCTGAAGAGCTTCGAGGCCGTCACTCAGGCCAGGGGAGGCTATCAGACGACCGGAACGGAGCCTCCGCCTGGCCCCTCAGAGCCCCAGAACGTGAGGCGGAACCTCCGCCTTCAGTTCGAGGAGGAGGGAGAAAACAAGGAGCTCGCTGAGGAGATTGCGGCCCAGCAAAGGCTCCTGGAAGAGGAGATGGAAGTTGCACAGTGGTGGAGGCGCCTGGGGGAGGCGGCCGCCGCGCAAAGGCGTTTGGACGAGGCGGCCGAGACCGCCTGGAGGGCCTACCAGGAAGAAGAGGCCGCCCGCCGCCAACTCCGCTTCATCGTCGCGGAGCGCGAGAGGCTAAGGAGAGAAAACAGGAGCAACCAAGAAGTCCTTGAAGAGACGGCGACGGGCTGGCGGCCCGGGAACGGGCGGGACCCGTTGCTGAACAGGTCCCCGCCTGGAGAAGGCGGCCCGCATCACCAGCACCACCCCTCCGATACCCTGCATGAGGAAGCCGTTTGTCGACAACTGCGCTTCCTCGCCGCTGAGCGCTAAAGGCTCCTCCGAGAGAATCAGGAACGGATGGAGGCCCGAGGAGAGCTGGCCGGGAGGCACTGGCGCTGGGAGAGCCGTAGCCCACAACCCGTCGAATCCTCGGCCCAAGGAAGGAGCCCCGCCAGACGACCGTCGGGCTACTCCCCGGGGGCGGAGGACCGTCGACGGCCGAGGCGCGACCGAAGCCGAACCCCTGAATGGCGGAGAGGGGATGCCCCGGATCGCCCCACCTATCCGGAGGAGGCCACGCCGCTCGCACGGTGGATCACGTCTGCCCCAAGGCCCAAAAGGTTCAAACCCCCTCACTTGACCACGTACAATGGGAGGGGCGACCCCCTCACACACGTACAACAATACCGGGGGGCGATGGAGGCGCAGGATGTGGACGAGGCGTTCCTATGCCGACATTTCTCCCAAAGCCTGAGGGACACCGTGCTGGACTGGTACTTCGGCTTGCCCGCGAGGTCAGTCGGGAGCTTTGGCGAGCTGTCCCACAAGTTCTGCCAAGAATTCCGGGCCGGGCGGACAAAGAAGAAGCCCTTAGACTATCTCTGCACGATAGTCCAAGGAGAAGGAGAGACAACGGGTAGATACCTCCGCCGTTTTCAGGAGGAGAGACGGGCGGTGGTGACATGCGGTGATGAGGTGCTTATGCTGGCCTTCAAAACGGGGTTGCGGACTCGGAGTCTCCACAAATCCCTGCTCCGGGACCCGCCGACCGACTATGAGGCGTTGGTGGCTATGGCGGAGAGGCACGCGTTGGCCGAAGAAACCCTCGGTACGAAGGCCTTATTCCCCCCGGCGAAACCGACTCAAGGCGAACCTCGATCACATCCTCGGCCGAGGCAGGAAGAGGGGGACCGAGGTCGCGACCGGCTAGCCCGACCAAGGTGGGAACCGCCCGGGCCTCGCCCCCAAGATCGCCCCGGTCCGGCGCGCGAGTTTGCTCCGGCACAAGGGCTCCCTCGAGTCGCCCTAAGACAAGAGGGCCCCCTACGGGCGCATTACACGCAACTCAATGCCCCCCTGATCGAGGTGATGGCCACGGCTACACGAGCCGGCCTGCTGCCGGAGCCGCCCCGAGAAATGAAGTCGGACCCAGCCCGGAGAGATTTTAAGAAATACTGCCGATACCACCGGGACCACGGCCACGACACCGACGACTGCTTCACCCTCAAAAGGGAGATCAAGCGGCTGATCCAGGCGGGCCACCTGGGGGACTTCGTCGGAGGCCGGACCGAGAAGATGGAAACCACCGAAGGGCACGGAGGGCAGACCCTCCGGCAAACGGCGAGCGGGAAGAGCTTCACCCCTCGAAACCCGTCATGCGCATAAACACGATATGCGACGGGCCATCTTCAGGAGGGGCATCGTCGTCAAGCAAAAAGGCGTATGCAAGGCAAGTGATGACGGCGGGTCTTGGAGGGGACCAGAGAGGGAGAAGGATGGCCTACCCTCCCATTACTTTCAGTGACGAAGATCTAGAGGGGATCGAGCAGCCCCACGACGACGCCATCGTCATCGAGGCCCAGATTAGGACGGCCATCGTCAGCCGCCTCCTGATCGACACAGGGAGCTCTTGTGACATCCTGTTCATGTCTACAATCGAGAAGATGGGGTTAAGGCCGACGGACCTGAGACCCTGTACCGGACCCCTCGTCGGTTTCACCGGTCACTCGACCCCCATCATGGGAGTGATCACCTTGCCAATAACCCTCGGAGAAGAGCCACAGGTTGTCACTCGAATGACACTGTTCGTTGTGGTCGACATTTTGTCGGCGTACAACGGGATTATAGGACGACCATACATGTCGGCCATTGGAGCACTCCCCAGCCTTCTCCATCAGATGGTCAAGTTCCAAACCCCCCGAGGGGTGGGGATCGTACAGGGAAGCCAGAAGCTGTCTAGGAGCTGATACGTAGGGTCAACCAAGCACAAGGGACCAGAGGTGAACCTGAAGATCGATTCCCCCAGGCGGAGTGATGACCCCTACCCTCCAGAGCTAGCTCCAGCCGATGCCACTGCCGAGGGAAACAGGATCGACCTCGCCCCCCCTGAGAAGAACGGGCTAATCACTCCAAGGGGCGCGGTGCGCCGGTCATGACATAGCCGGGAACTGTAAGTCCTGAACGAAATACCTTGTTCCTTTCTTTTTATTTTCGAATTTCGCCTTTTCTGCATGACAATTTCAGTTCAACCCTCTCAAAGACTCCGGGGCAGGACCAATCCTCGCCACCCAAACCGGAGAGGGGCACGGGCCGAGCTGCGTACTCGCTCCCCCCCAGGAAGACCTCCGGGGCAGGTTCATTGAGCTTGGCCACCCAAACCGGAGCGCCATATGCGGGGTAGGCGAAGGCCCAATACCCGTCCGACTATAGAGGCTGCGGGGAGGCGACGGCCCAATACCCGCCCTCTCAAAGACTCCGGGGCAGGACCAATCCTCGCCACCCAAACCGGAGAGGGGCACGGGCCGAGCTGCGTACTCGCTCCCCCCAGGAAGACCTCCGGGGCAAGTTCACTGAGCTTGGCCACCCAAACCGGAGCGCCATATGCGGGGTAGGCGACGGCCCAATACCCGTCCGACTATAGAGGCTGCGGGGAGGCGACGGCCCAATACCCGCCCTCTCAAAGACTCCGGGGCAGGACCAATCCTCGCCACCCAAACTGGAGAGGGGCACGGGCCGAGCTGCGTACTCGCTCCCCCCAGGAAGACCTCCGGGGCAAGTTCACTGAGCTTGGCCACCCAAACCGGAGCGCCATATGTGGGGTAGGCGACGGCCCAATACCCGTCCGACTATAGAGGCTGCGGGGAGGCGACGGCCCAATACCCGCCCTCTCAAAGACTCCGGGGCAGGACCAATCCTCGCCACCCAAACCGGAGTGGGGCACGGGCCGAGCTGCGTACTCGCTCCCCCCAGGAAGACCTCCGGGGCAAGTTCACTGAGCTTGGCCACCCAAACCGGAGCGCCGTAGACGGGGTACCCGACGGACCAATACCCTCCCTCCCCCGAAAGGGCCTGTCACCCCTCTCCTCGAACCTCGGGAAACTACTCAAGGTCCGCGAATCAAGGCAACCCTTACGCAGAGCCATCCCTGAGGAGTAACGCCAGACCCCCATAAAGCCGACGCCCGAAACGACTTGTCCAACCCAAAAGGACACTCGGGACGAACGCCACTGACAAATGTCAGGCATGCCTGAGGGGTCACATCACCCGTCACCCATCGGGAACGCCCCCCCTAAGAACGAAATTCCAATACGGCCCCGACTCTCAATGAAGAGTAAATGAGGGCAGAAATTCACCATTATAAATTCCCCCCCCCCTCATCTTCCTTGAGGGGGGGAGGAAGGCAAAAGAAAGGACGTGAAGAAAGACTAGTCATTTTTGCCACCCCCTCTCCCTTAAAATGCGCGGAAAATGCGAGCTTCACCGACCGCCAAAGTAAACGATCCCCCAACAGGGTATTCCCCTTACACGACGGTTGCCCAGCCTACTGCTCCCCTCCTTCCTTTAGACAACTTAAGGCATGGGACCTGGCGCTCCGCTGGCATACCATGCCTTTCCACAGACGCCCCGTATACGCAGTAGCGGCTGGCCGACAACCCGATGGATGGGACAGACCGGCCAAATCACCTCACCAGACACCCCGACAGCCGCCCGTGTCGTCCCAACCGAGGGGAACTTGTCCCCGAGCTCCGGCGTCCTCCAACAGGCTACTCCATTCACACCAGTAGCACCCCCCCTTCCACTCATCGACCTCCCCTGGACCGTTCACACCAGGAGGACGCACAAAGGGGCTACGACCCGCATCCCTTCGGGCCTACCAGGCGGAGCCCCCAATCGAGGGGAGCAACAGGGCCCTGGGGGATAGAACAACCACCAAGGACTCCCTCTCCCCCCAATTCTGGGAACGAGGGCCGAAGCCACTGCCTTGCTCCGACGCGACCATCCACCCCTACGCCGAGGGGGAACCCTCTGAATCCACCCCACGCCCCTTGTCAGGGGCGCGATGCCAGAGAAAGGCGGATCAACTGTGATGAGAACATCAACCTACCTAGAGCGACACAAGGTTACACCTACGGGCCGATGCAATGTTACGCCTACGGGCCGATTCAATGTTACGCCTACAGGGCGACCCTGTTTTATTAAACTATCAATAATAGCCGATGAAAAGACCAAAGAATAATCCCGGTTGACCGCTAAATATAGCTCGGGTACACCTAAACCCGAGCAACCCACGAAAAGGGAGGCTACCCCGCTGTAAAATCTCTCGGGCGCCCTACGCAAAATAAAGGGACTCAACACGATTCCCCCTACGCCAGGATAGAAACGGCCGCACCAAGGCGTAAATCTAAGAAGGGAATTTATGCACACACACAGGCGGAAAATCCAAAATAAATGCGGGGACGAGCCCGGCGAATCTTTACTTTCTTTCATTTTCAAAACTACAAAAAGGGGGGAGGAGTCTACACAAAACTACTTGGCGCTTCCGCCAATCACGATGCCCTCTCCCTCCATGGAATCTCCCCCCGCCCCACCGTCCTCTGGCTCATCACCCTCCCCTCTGTCTCCATCCCCCTCCTCGTCGCTGCATGCGGTGAGCCCGTCAAGATCGACCTCTACCGGCGGGACCAGGCCCGCCACCTTCTCCTTCATCCGAGCCAGGCAGGCATCCCATCCCTCCGCGCGGCCCTTCTCCATGCCCTCGATCATCGAATTTGCGAGGGCGGGGATGACGGTTGTCTCCTGATACGTTCGGAATTCCTCGACCCTACGGGCCAATTCCTCCTCGGCGGCCTTGGCACGCCCCGCTAGATCCTCCTCACGAGCCTCCTCCCTCCGAAGGGCCTCCTCTAGCTCCTTCACTCTCTCTCCCGCCTCGGCCGCCCTCCGCTCATGATCGGACACGACCGTCTTCAGGCGCTCTACCTCCGCCACGTTTCGGTCGCCCCTCTCCCTCTCCTTGGCAAGGTCCTCGCCAGCACTCTTGTGAAGAGCAGCGAGCTCGGCGACCGCCTTAGCCACGACGCCCTCTACCTTGTGGATAGCTGGCACGTGCCTCATCATCCCAAGCATCAGGTTGATGATCTGAGTAAAGAGAGAGAGAAAAGTGAACCCCTTTAGGGTGCCCTATAAAACCAACTAAAAAACGTCGCCCACCTTACAGAACATACCTGGATGCCATGCATCACCGCGGACCCGCACAGACCCTCCGGCCCCACCGCTTCCAGCGCCACCTTATCGCGTGGCAGGAAAATGTTCTCCGCCAGCCTCGCCGCCACACCCCCATCCTCAAACACGGATTCATCGCTTGCTACTTTGTACGGCGCCCGATGAAGCGCCCGGTCGGGGTAGCCCTCGACATCGGTCCTCCTGGCCTTAAACTTAACCAATGAGGCCTCACAGCGGGGGTCGGCGGCCCTTTCGAGACCGAACGGGGGACAACCGTAAGGCCAAGGGTCCCATCCTCCGGACCCGGTCGGGCCACTCGACGCTTCGGCCCTCACCGGCTGACCACTAGCCGACGCCCCCTCCCCCTGCAGGTGCCAGGGGGCTAGACGGCCCCGTTCGGGGCATTTCCCCCCCGTCACCTACCGACCCTTCGTCCCCGCCCTCCAAGTCGATGACAGGGTCCGACATCCCCTCCCCGGCTCCACCGCCTGCCGGACCGGTTCCCCCCGGCACGTCAGGCTCAGACGCCTTCGCCGGCCTCTTCCTCCTCTTCGCGGACAATGGCACCCCAGTCGAGCTCCCCGCCCCTCCTTCCGCTCGCGACCGCTTGGGGCCAACTCTCGTCGACGATCGCCCCGCCTGCTCCGAGGCCCGCCGCATCATTTCCTCGAGGGACAGACTCATCGTGCCACCTGCCACAGAGAGAAAGTTCAGCGTAAGCACATCAGGCGCATGAACACCCAAATCTTCTGTACCTTCGGGCCATGTATACGCCGTTATCATCTCGGCCCGAGAGAGCGTCCGATAATCTCGGCCCTCTGCTGGTATGACCATTAAAATCTAGGCCACCACCTTCTCCTCGTCCCCTAATTTCACCACCTCTCTCGCCTCGGGATTCAGCTCCGCCCAATCAGACCGTATCAGCACTTCCTCCGGCACCTCCACAAACACATACTGCTGGCGCCAAAACTTAATTTTGCCAGGCAACCCCCTGATGAGCGGATGCGTCCTCTTCACGGAGAGATAGTAGCATGACCCCAACCTCTTGACCAAGAAGAAGTGGAGAAATAAGGACATGGACGGGTTAACCTGATTGCTTACACACAGCACTAGGAACCCCACGATGGCACTGATGGCATTGGGCATCAGGCGATACATGGGCAGTTCCAGGAAGTTCAGCACTTCCAGCACGAACGGATGAGGGGGGAAGCGCAAACCCTGCTCAAACGAAGATACGTATACTCCAACCTCCCGGTCGCCCGCAAAACACACCCTTTCTTGCGGCTCTGGTTCACGAACCGAATATGGCGGCCTGACGTACATCGTGAAGATCTCCGCAATGGATTTCTTCAGCACCGACTTCATGCCGGTAATCTCGACGGGCACCCTTCCCGTCTCGGCGGCGGTGCTCCCCTCCTCAACTGCCCCCGAACCCTGACCACGAAACGGAGACATCGAGGAAGACATTTAGAAAATGGGCGCCTTACCTAACGGGTTCCGACGACTCGGGCGCTTGCGCTGCATCGCTGACCGCTCCCACGATGACGACTCTGTCAAGGGTACTGAAATCTCCCCCGAGCCCTAGCTGCTTGTCAAAAATTTTCGCTCGACGATTAGCCCGTTTTCCCTCCCCCCCGCGAGAACTCTATAAAGCGCCTGGGCAAAACATCACGACCGTCAAGCCCACGACACGTGTCACCAATCCGGGGCCTGTCCATCACCGACCCACGTGTTCTGACGCTTCGCATACTGGCAAAGCCGTCAACTCCGCCACACGTCATAACTACAGTGTCCGGGCCGCCTCGGTTCCCGCCCGCCGTCGATTCGCCAGGATGACGTCTAGTCAGACGACCGCCATCAATTCCCGCCCAAATCCCTTCGAAATGATTACCCACATTTGAAATTACCCCATGAGCAGCGCTAGATCCAAGATTTGGTCCGGCCTCCGTCAGGCCGGCCAAAACATGAAATCAGCGCTAGACCCAAGATTTGGTCCGGCCTCCGTCAGGCCGGCCAAAACATGAAATCAGTGCTAGATCCAAGAGTTGGTCCGGCCTCCGTCAGGACGGCCAAAACATGAAGTCAGCGCTGGATCCAAGATTTGGTCTGACTCCCGTCAGTGCGGCCGAAGCAGGAGCTTCCCTCGTACCGTTGATTTTTGCGCTCTCCTTCGGCCCGGCCGGAACAGGGACCCGCTGCCCATCTCAGGTGAATCTCAATTCCATCACTTGGCAAGGGCTTCAGAGCAAACCGACGGAGAGCATGACTCATCTCAACTCCCCTCTCCCGGGTATCCCGGCAGAGCGAAGTTGGGGGCAATTACGTCCCTCACAAATCGGACGTTCTACGAGCAAACCATGTACGAATACAGTTTGGCACAAAACAATCATAATGTATTTACTCAAACTGCTAACCCGTACATTGGACATTTGACTTTCCACTCACTACAACAACACATCGCTCATAACCCTCTCACAAGATGATACGGCCCTCCCCAAACCCACGTTTCTAGCGGCGCCGCCTCTCAACCGACCAATCCCTCACATCCTTAACCACTTGCCGAATCGCCGCCTCCTTAGCCTTTTGCAGCATCGTTACAACATGCTTGTCATGATAACGGTGGATAGCGGCTTCGACCAATTTGCCCTCAGCGTCCCGCTTATCCTCCAGTCGCCGCACCGCTAGACCCTTCTCCCTCTTCTCGGCCTCCAGGGCGGCCTTTAGGTCCTCAATCTGCCGCCTCTGTAACCCGATCACAGACTCCTTGCTAACAACTTCCGAGGTATGCTTCGCCCGGATATCATCCCTCTCTCGCGTTACTTCTTGGAGCTGCTTCTCGACCACTGCTTTGGACGAATCGAAATACGCAGCCCGCCCCTTCTCCACCCCGTAGGCCGCCCTAACCCTCTCCAGCTCCGCCTCCGTGTCCCTCAGCTTCGCATTGACCTCGCCCAGGTTCGCCTTCGCTGCGTCCAGAGACGCCTTGGTGGCAACCGTGGAGGTACGGCCCCACAGGGCTAACACATTCGCGATCATCTGCATAAATCTCGAATCAGCGAAACACGAATAAATATAGCCTGCGGGTGAAGAAAGAAAGCCGGCTTACCTGCACGACATGCCATATAGCCGAGCCACCCAACCGTTCTGCCCCCACACGAGTCAATGACTCACGATCGCGCGGTAACACGCAATACTCCGCGAGATGCGCCGCCACTCCCGCATCCTCGAACACCGACTCGTTGCCGCCGACTCGAAAAGGAAACTTGTGGAGACGATCCTCTGGGTACGCCTCGACCTCTCCTCGGGTCCTCTTAAAACGGATAAGGGCGCCCTCGCAAGCGGGACTCGACGACGCCCCCATCTCCCACAAAGGGATCCCGTAGGGCCACCTTTGAACCACAGGCCCTCGGCGAGGCGCGACCGCCGCTGGTACCCGCGGAGGGAAGGAGGGTCTGGCCCCCCGCTCGGGCGCGTCCCCATGGAGATCCTCGGCGGGCCCACCGGCGGGGATACCTTGCACGACTGCCACCCGTCCCGGGTGGGTCCTCTCCCCACCGGGGGCCCCGCCCCCACGTTCCCGGTTTCCTGCCTCGCTAGCCACCCCCTTGCCCTTCCCGCGGGGATCAACATCCTTCGATATCGGGGCCCCGACCGAACCTGACACCTCCTCCGGCTCCCTCATCGCGTCTTCACCTGTAAAAGGAAAAGAGAGACAATCAGGGCGAGCCTAGCCCAAAGTTTACAAAACTTCAAAGATACCTAGGGTCCAAAAGTCCTGGGCGAGCCGACTGCTCAGCGTTAGACTCACCCAATGACGGCACGCCTCGGGCAGCTCCCTCAAAATCTGAGCTTTGGCAATATCCTCCCCGGTCAGCTCCACCCCTTCATTTACGAAGGTATTCCGCGCCCCCCAATTCGACATCAGCACCACGTCACTTGGCACTGTCACGAAGACGAACTCCCTCATCCAATCGCCGACATCGTCAGGCACCTCGAGGATGAGTTCTCGCCCTCTCCTGGCACAAACGCGATGATACACCCCCCACTTCTGAATCACGAAGAAATGCTGGAACAACGCCAAGGAGGGACTTAAGGAGCAAGCAAGACACAAGACGACAAACCCCACTAACAAGCCCCAGGAACGGGGCGCCAAGGCAAATATCGGCAGCTCCAGGAAATTCAAAAAATGAAACAAGTACGGGTGAATCGGAAAGCGGAGCCCCAACTCGAAGGACCGGACATAGACCCCGACCTCGTTATCCCCCGGTGAACTCACCGCTTCCTCCAACCCGGGAACCCGCACCTCATAGGGTTGCTGCACAAACCGCACGCGAATCTCCCTGATGTTGATCCTATCCAACCTACGTCGGATGGACTCAATGTCTCTCGGTACAACGGATCGCCATGACCGTCTCTCCCTGGGCCGTCGCACCCCCGGCTGTGACGCCCCCTCGCCTGCCAACTCCTCCTCCCCCACCCGGCTACTTCCTCCAATCTCGAAACGAGAAGCCATTGATCGGAAAGGAAGGAAATTAACTGTGGTTACCTGTTGATCCTCTGAACCCGGAAGGCGATCGGAAGAAGATGGCCGGCGACGTGAATGACAAATTAGCCAGCAAGCTCCAGACAGAAATATCGAACGCCGGAGGAGAATCGGAGAGAGACAAAAACTCCCGCCGACCGCCTCCCAGACCCTTTTAGCGGAAAGGGTGGCACCCGGGCCATCTCGGCCGTCAAACTTTCGCCATGCGGAGCCCATCGAGATGCCCCCGACGCCTCGACTGGCGTAAGGGTCACCTCATCCACGTGTCGCAAACTCAATCGCAGAGACGCTTCGTTTTCCTCTGCCCCCCCTTTCAAATCATAATAATGACCACTGAGGCGGGAATTCCGAAGCCGCCGCCATCACTACCCGGTGGGTCCCAAGGCCCATATCGATGGTCCGGAGTGTTGGAGATGGTTCGCCCTCCGAGCTGAGCCGGGCTGCCGCCTCAGACTCGAAGGCCGGGGGCAATTGTTACGACCTAAAGATCGTAGGAGCCCGACTCCCGCCCGGATCCGCTAACATACTCCATTAACTCACCATTTCACAAAAGGGGCCGCCGCCCCGAAAATCCGGGGCATCATGGAGACAGGCGCGCCTTGCAGCGTTCCCCGAGCCGGCTGAGGCGAACAACCGCAGCCGGCCGAGGCGGACAACCGCCTCCGCCCGACCCACCGGGGTAGCGCGCTTGGGGACGCTTGGGTAGCTAGGCCAGGCCTATTGACGGGCGCGGACGTATCCTTCCGTACCGGCGGGCCATACCCCATGACCGATCAGGGGGCGCGGCCGGGCCGGACAACCCCCGATCGGAACGGCCCGCCCGACTCCCGCGAACCGCGGCGCCTAGAGTGACACAGCCCGGCCTTTAGTTCGTCGCTAATGACAAACAGCCTAGGATAAGGACACGACTGACACATACGTCACCCGACCGCCTGACAAAGCACCCCCAGGCGGCTGACCCGTCCGACGATTAGCGCTTTCGGCCCTGACATCCCGACAAAAGCACCCCTTGGCCGTTGCGCCGCCTGACAGGAGCAGGTCGGGAACTCTTGTTCCCGATGTCCTTGTCCGAAGCTTCCGCTGACACCCGAGCCAGCTCAGCACGCCTATTCATCACCCGTCAGGTATAAATACCCCCTCTCCTCTTACGGAGAGGGGGTTGAAGAATTCTCTCTCATTCTATTATTCACACACGAGAGCAAAGGTCTTCCATATCTTTGTTCTCCCACCTACAGCTCGTCACGCGCGGCGGACACACCGTTAGTCCGACCGGCGTGTCTAGCCCCCATTTTAAGCCCTATTACTGACTTAGGCATCGGAGGGGCTAAGGGTTGAACCCCAACCCTACCCTTCTGACGAGTTGTTCGTGCTGCAGGAGAGCTCGCCCCCTGACCGGAGTCAACTTCAGCCCCCTGCCGTCCAACCTTCCTCAGCTGCGTCCGGCGAGATTCGACCCCGTGAGCATCACCGGCGACGAATCCGACTTCTTCACCCCACTAATCACTTGTAAAACAGCCTACCTAAACCCTCATTTCCATATAACCACCGTGCCCTTGGTTCCCCATAATACAAATTCATTGTACGCAAGTTCCACCTCGTAACAACGTTGAAACCCAGAAGCAAATCGCCGATAGTTTCACGAAACCACTCAAGAAAGATACCTTTGTGCGGTTACGTCGAGAATTGGGGATTATGGGCGAATCCGAGATTTAGGAGTCATATTTTCTATATATCTAATCTTGCCTGATAATGATTTTCATAAGCTCTCATTGGATTTGCTGTGATATTCTTTATTTATGTTGAGTTTATGATCGGTTTTTTGAACTGCGCGTCGTATTTGTGGTTTTCTGGATTTATGGGGTAGAATAAGTGCGCATGAGAGTGTTTTGATGGGTTGTCCAAGTGTTCTTTGGAAAGTACTCAAAATTTCTAATTCTCAAATTTTTGGACTCTATTAGTCGGTCCCAGTTCATCTCCTGACCGACTAGTTTCACTTCTAGTCGGTTAGACATTGAACTCAGACCGACTACTTCGTACCCTATTTTTGACCTCACTTGCCGTCTACCATTTAGTCGGTCCAAGTTCATTTACTGACCGACTAGAATGCGTTTTAGTCGGTCAGCTCTTGAACTGAGACCGACTAGATGTGCGAGGGCAAACCCATCTTTGGCCCTACTTAAATCGACTAATCCCCCTCTGCACCGATTAGAATTCATTCTAATCGGTGCGCCCCTCTTTCCTAAAACCTTAAACCGTCGCCCGCTCATCTTCCTCCGCCGTCCGGCGTCTTCTCCGGCCGCATCCAGTCGCTGCCGGTCTCCTTGTCTTCCTCCAGGGTCGATCTCCTCCTTCTTAGGGTATCTCCTCCTACTTTCTCTCCATTTTTAGGGTTCGATTTCTTTCGATTTCTTTCGATTTTGTGCTGTCTCGACTCGAGTTCATGGCAAGAACTCGAATCCCTTTCCGCCCTTCCGGTCCCTCTCCGATGACCGTAGATCCTCCATCCAACCCTAATCCTCCCAAACGTCGCTCCAAAACAACTCGTCCGCAACCTTCGTCGCCTACTTCTCCATCATCTTCTTCGCCTCCTCTCAAGAAGAAGAAGGGGGCTCCCTCTAAACCTATAACCCAATCTGCTCCCAAGCCCCGGTCCAAGCTCAAACAAAAGATTTTGACCCCTGGACCCTACCGTGCCCCCACACCACCCTCTGACTCCGACGATGACTATATCCCGGAGACTGAGGCTATCGAGAAGGAACCTACCCCTCCTCCTCGTACTTCCTCACGTCCGTCAAAGGGGAAGGCTCCCATGCCTTCTGGTGGGGTGGATATCTCTTTATGTCGCAATGACCTGTTTTGTCTAGCCGCCTACAACCGTATCGAGCATTGCCCATTGATCCTCGAGCACTATGTTCAGTTCTATGATTTTCCTATGCTCGCCGATCTCTTATCCTATAGCGGGCTCCTTGATTACATTCGCCACGACCCCAAGGCGAATCCTCATCCTTACTCTTGGCTCGTCAAACTCTTTTATGCAAATCGAGTTCGGGGTGAGTATGACGACAAGCATTGTATTGAGACCACTGTTTTGGGGACGCACATTGTCCTCACGGTAGAGATCTTATGACAAATATTTGAGGTCTTCTCGTCTGGTCTGCTCCCTTCTGACATCTCTGTGGATAATATCCACGATCTCGATCAGTCCCTCTTAGCCGACATGTTCCATGTTATTCCGCCCGCCATGATTGGCGTTCCTTCCAAGTCTTTCAAACCGAATGCATGGGTCATGAATTTGATTCTGAAGTCGTGTCTTCTCCCGAAGTACGGCTCTTCCAGCTTACCTTTCCAGCCCTTCCTGAAGCTCATCTATGCCCTTTTTGATGGGAGCAAGATAAATTGGGCTCGCATCATTTTGGACAAGATGGACTCATTTGAGTGCATCAGGAAGTCGACCAAGGCCGCACATATTCCCTATCTGTGCCTCTTGACAATGGTCTTTCATCTCTTCGAAGTTCCCCTCCCTCCTGACGATCAGCATCCCTTGGGTCCTCCCCTGAACGCGACCGCCATCAAGAAGTCTCTTGCAGCCTTGCGTCACGTTCAGCGGACCACCCCTTTTATTCCGCATCGTCGTTTGTGATTGCACGATAATTAGGAATTAGACTCTTGATTATTTTAAAAAGTACTATTCACCTCCTTTTATTCCTCCTCCGTCGTCTCGCTCTACCTCTTCAGCTTCCACGAGCTGTCAGGAGGCTCGTCTTTTGCAATGTGAGGAGATGCTCATGCGTATCTGTGAGCATTTGGGTGTTGAGATCCCTCCGACATTTTCCGATGAGGAAGCCATGGATGCTGCTGACGCTGAGGAGCGTGTTGTGGCTTCTCTGGTTCGTGCCCCAGAGGGTACTTCTGCTGCTGCTTCATCTGTTCGTGCTCCTGAGAGCACTCCTGCTGCCACTATCCCTTCGGTGGATACCTCCGTTGCTCCCGAGACCATCACTCCATCTGCACAGCCTGCTGCTGGTGCAGCTCCTGCCTCTGCCTCCTGAGCCTTTCTTGGAGGACTCTCCTTTGCGCTCTTTGGATGATCCATCTCGTTGAGAGAGAGTGGGGTTAGGTTAGATGGGTGGTTAATTTGTCTGTTTTGTGATACTTTTTGATGTATGTTGGGTTGTTGTATGATGTGCACCACATACTGTTATCTGATGATGATCGATATTTTTTGGTAGTCTGGATGTATCAATTTTGATGTTTATACACACACACACACACACACACACACACACACACACACACACACACACATCCTATTGCATTTCGTATCTGTGTGCTCATTGTACTTTTGTCTCTGATGTTTACTTTATCGCTCGTCGATTCTGTTGCATATATAGCTTTGTTTGAATGGAAACATGAGTTGTTTTCCATGTAATCAATTCGCTAAAAATGTTGATATTGGAGAGTATGTTCCTTTCATCAGTACGTTGATTTGATTTTGTTTTTGATGATTTCTCTTTTTGCTTTTTGACTATGGTCTAGTTGACACACCTTGTTTTCTTCGATATTTTCCTTGGTGTCATTTGGACCGTTGTCCTAGTCTTCGTCTCTCTTGTTTATAATTTCTTTTAGCCTTGGTTGTTGTCGTTGTTTCCTCCCGCTCTTTTTGGATAATTCCAAAGGGGGAGAGAATTAATAATGACTTTGTGCTAAATGATAATTTAAACAATTACCGTGAAACTAATTTCAAATGTTAGATTCAGGGGGAGTGAAGATATAAAAATGGATTCCGATCCTATATTTCAATAATTGGATCATGTCTTATACTTTTATCTTCTTCTTGATGCTTATGTTTAATATTTAATATGGAACTAACGAGTCATCAATGCAGGGGGAGTAAGTAAATTTCATTTATCTCATTATTATTGATTTATATTTATGTTGGTTTGTCATCACCAAAAGGGGGAGAATGTTGAGTATTGATTCTCCTGATTTGGTTTTGATGATGAACAAACATAAATATTGGGTACTAATTCTCTTTGAGTGCAGTTATGGAGATCGTCGCCAAATTACTTTGTAGATCTCAAGCGACGTCCTAAGACTTACTTAGAGCGCGTGATCGTTGTGCCTGAAGCTTTGTTGAAGCTCAAGGAGTTATTAATGAAGTCAAGGGATTCAGATTCTCCATGTTGAAGCTTTGAAGACGGTTTGTCGTGTTATTTATTTGGTCTTCTAGCTTCATTTCATAGAATGTTAAGCATGGAGTAGTACTTGCCTAGTTATCCTTATTTCTATTCTAGCTTATCTCTAGGATTGTCTTAGAAGTTATTAGAAAGTCTTTCCTTAGCTTATCGCCTCTTTTCATGACTTTCTGTGAATCTTTGTTGGTTCAAGTAGAAGGACCAACCGACTAGATGACGATCTAATCGGTTGAAAATCCTTCTTGAACCGATTAGTCATCTTTGTGTATTTTGGCATACTTACTGTTGACCAATTAGTCGGTCCAAGAAGGCTCACCGACCGACTAGTTGTCCAACTAGTCGGTTGGTGTTTCTTCTTAGACCAACTAGTTTTCCCTCCTTATTTCACTATATTCTCTGTCAACCTTCTAGTCGGTCCAAGAAGGTTCACCGACCGACTAGTTCTCAAACTAATCGGTCAGTGATCCTTCTTAGACCGATTAAGCAGCTTTAATTTTCCAGCCGTTGGAGATTTTATTTCCACGATTTTTCTTGATCCGTTTTGATTCTTTCCTTACCTGTTTGACTCGTTTCAAACATGGAATTTTGTCTATTATCAGAGAGTTTTTCAGATCTCGAATTGATTCAATTCAATCAATTTTCAAGGCTTCATCCTCTCTCTCTCTCTCTCAAATTCTCTGGTTCTCTTTTGTGACCTAATTTCTCCAAAGGGGGTTTTCGAGATCATGTGCTGTCATTCTCCTGAGAGGTTGAATCACGACCATCTTCATTGCCCTAGCCATCTTGGTGGTGCTAGGGTTTCGTGCTCACTCTTTCTCAAAATCCTTCCTTGCCCTAAATTCGTAGGTATTTTCTCAAGGCATAGGATTTTGTGGTAAGCGTTTTCTATTTCATTAAATTTATTATATTGAGTTTATCTCTCGGTTTGTGAGAGAAGTTCGTGATTCCGATTTGTGGGAGTCACGATCAAACCGTTGTATTGTTTGATCTTGTAGTAGTTTCTACAAGAAGTTGTTTAGTGGAACCTTGAGTTAGTGGATTCTAACTCAAGTAGCCGGAAGGGATCCGGGTGTCTGGGACGTATGATCACCGGGAACAAGTCGGGGAGACTTGGGTGGATCTGAACCCATTACATCGTGTGTTTGCGTTGCATTGTTCTTGTTGTTATTATTTATTCCGCACCGTCGTTTGTGATTGCACAATAATTAGGAATTAGACTCTTGAATATTTTAAAAGTACTATTCACCTCCCTCTAGTACTAGTGCAGTAGCTTTCAGGGCATTACACAAACAACATTATTACATATCCAGCGTCCAGAATTTAAGATATATTTTGGGCTTAGCATGGCCAATACAAACAAACACACAAATTACATTATTAAAATAGAAAAATGCTGATGCGAAGATACAATAGTTCTAATCCTCTAAGGGCAGCTACTCCACATACTCGTTAAGTGCTGGCTTGACCTCTACCGGAATGTCCTCCACAAAAATCACTCTCAATATCTGACGGACATTTCATAAACAACAATTGAAATGCCCGTCCGCGAGGTTTACTCGGCAAGTAATTTCTGCAAAAGAAAGACTAAGTATTTAAAATGACCCAAACTGAACTTAAGAGAAGCAGTAAGTTTAATTTAAGAGAGTTATAGCTGTTAAGCATTCGCACAATTTGCAACCTGCAGCAATTTAATCATTTGATAGCAATTTGCAATACTATTGGCAACATGTAACAATTTAACATTTGATAACAAATCTGTAATGTTGTTAGAAACCTGTAAAAGAAGATGTTAGAGCAATATTTAGTAACCAATCTATTCTAGTGCTAAGTCCATGTCCAAGAGTACGATATATGACTAATATGCGCCCTGTTACGGGAGCCAATCCGAAACGCTACTCACCGACCCCATAGGGTGACGGTCAAGTTCTAACCTCCATAAGTGGTGAAGGTATTTGGTCAGGTGCATCCAGTCACTCCATAACACTTGTGACCATAGACTACCCCAATTCCACATGTCAAGTCAAGTGCCGGGTCAAAGTACGTGTACTATCTATTTTAAAATTCAATCATACGAATTTCATCAGTTGTTCAGTCTGTTCTATTCATTTGCATCGTATTAGATGAGTATGATGTCTCATCAGTCCATTCAATAATCTCAACCAATTTCACAGTTTTGTGATTTAGTTACACAATTATACGAAGCATAATAATGCACAATAAATTTAAGAAACGAGCATAGAAAATGGTTTCAATTTAGCAAATGAGGATACATATGTTCAAAATATTTTTCTAAGTCTAGTAGACACTTTTCAAGATCTTAAAATAATTAACGGTGATTTTTCTTAATTTATACAACAAACTAATTTAGAAAACGAGATAATGATTTTTCATTATATTTCATAGATTTCTCTAGGACAAACCATACGTCAGAATTCTTCCAACAAGGGGTCAAACCGACCGTCTCATCTAGTACTACGATATATATTTTTCTCGTACGTCAGTGTACGTGAAAATCTTGAGTTACGAATTTATAAGTGAAAGTAGCTATATTAAATTTTATCTTTAAAAATTCACCGCGAGAAATGTACTTGCCTTTAGGCGATGAAACTAGCGCCAATGTGTCCGTTTCGTCGTTTCGGATTTTCTGGGCATTCCTTCGTATTTTTCTGAGACATATATAATTAATTATCCATATAAAACGAATCAACCTATATAAATATATAAATGTATTTTCGTATATACGTATATACGTATACGTATACGTACGTTCTTACGTCTTCACCCTCTTGCATGCAGCAGAACACGTGGGTTTGCTTCTCGGGGTGACGGGCTGAGGCGATGGGGGCGGCACTGCAGGATGAGGACCGGTAGACGACTCGTGGCATAGAGGGGACACGGTGGTGGTGGCGACTCAGTGGCGGGTCAGTGGCAGAGCATGAGGCAGGAGGCGAGCTCGAAGGAGCTGCTGCGGTGTAGTGGGGTCACTGTAAGCGGAGGAGGAGGCGTAGCGGGCCGCGGGGTCGGACGCTGGAGGCGGAGCGGAGCGTGGGAGGGCGAGGTCGCAGGAGGGCGGAGTGGCGGCGTAGAGCTCCGATGGAGCTCGAGGCTGCTGTTGTTCGTCGGGAGGGAGCGGACGGTGAGGCAGTGCATCGGCGGTGAGGCGAAGCATGATGGCAGGAGGCGCTGGTGGTCGGAGGAGGGCACCGACATGGCGGGGGAGAGAGAGACAGCGGCGACGTCGGGGGGCTTGAGAGAGGGTGTGGGAAGCTGTTAGTTTATTTATAGGGTTATATAAATATAATGATATAACTAATGAAAATAATAATAATAATAATAATAATTGTAATATTAATTAGTATAATTGGATCTGTCAACCTTAGGGAGGTGGGTTAATGGGTTGGGTTAGGGTATTAATTAAGTGGGGTGAGGGGTAAAAGTAACTAGTTAAATGTAATTAGTAAAAACGATGTAATACTATGCCGTTTTTGCACACGACTCCAAAAAATTTCCAAAACACAACCACGGATTCGTATCGTCACGAGGATCACGAATACGAAGTCCATTTCAGAGTTTGAGCTACGGAGATACGAGTTTTGGGCCAAAAAGTTTGGGGTGCGGGTTTGTAGGCTCTAGGTCGATTCGACTCCAGAAAATTACGAAATTAGTACTTGTAGTACTAATCGACCATAGAATCATACTGTAGAAGTTTGAAATCGTTTTGATAACGTTTATACAAAAAATTAATTGATACGACTATAATAGTAATAATTAAGTAGAAAATATTATTTAAACTATTTAAACTTTTTGACGACACTTAAACTTACGAAAACATGTTATAACTAGTATGATGATACGAAAATATTTTTTAATAATTGATTTGAAAATATTTTTGATATAAAACTCCTAACAACCCATTTTAAAATACTTTTAAAACAAAATACGTGAAATACGTAAGTACTCGTATCGAAGAATACGGGCCGTCACATCCTACCCATCATTATAAAAATTCCGTCCTCGAAATTTAGAAGACCGATCATTGCCTAAGCAATTTAAACGATCGAAGGAAAGCTTAATGAATGACAACGACCTATTAAAATAAGTTGTAAATAGCATGAAATATGATGTGATATTATATCATCAAGAAAACAAGAGATGTTACTAATAAATATATAGTATGAACTTCACCATAGCTTCCGTAACTAGTCCCGAAACCAGTATCATCACAATAATTATCTCGACTTTTCAAGTAGCCAAAAGTTAATATGAGCTGCTGGCGTTACATGAAACTGATAGTTATTATTATAACATCTGGTCGAACTTGGAACCTGAGGTGATAAGCTAGTAGTAAGCTAATTAAACCTCATCAAAAGGAAGATCTTAAAGTTTAAAATTTAGCTCGTGCTAATGGTGACTAATGGGGCCTAGCCAAGGAAGTCATCAATAATATAGCATACAAAGACGAAATGACTAATCTATATGCATTCGTGCTGTTAAACCTAACCAGCCTAGCACAAATGACATCAACTCCCATAAGGCCCAAAACCAAGCCAACGTCCAAAACAACACAAATAAACAAGTACAAGGCCAACTTCTGCGGACCATACTTACACTATACTTATCACTGCCACTCCTTTTATCAATGCCCATAACACAAAATAACAATCCAACACTGAAATCATTATCCAAATCCAAGCACAAGATCGACATCCAACTTCAACACCTAAGGCCAACAGCATTCCAATACCCATTGACAACAATACTCCTTGCTAACACCAATAGTCGACATCCACAATTCTCATCATCAACCCCAAACAAGACAACGGCAAAAAACACACAGTTCCGCAAACCTGAAGAAGTGGACATGCGAAGATGCCCAAGCGGGACACCAAAAGGGTTAAAATCCAGGACAATTGGCTCAAAAGAAGTCCAAGAATCACGACATCCCAAGATCTCAACCACACGGCGACAACGAGGGTGGCAGAGAGGGTCGTCGCTAAGCCCAAAGATCCCAAAAATCCATAACGTCGGAGGGCCATCGGTGGTGGTCGATCCATGTCGTGCGACGACGGCGACTGCTCAGTGACGACGGGTGGCATGGCGCAGCCCCGAGTGAGGCCGGCGGAGCTTGAGGCGAGGGGGGTTAGGCTCGCGAAGGGAGATGCATGGTGAAGGGGTGGGTGTTGTCGCGATGGTGGAGAAGCCACGGGATGGGTTGGTGAGGGAAGAGATGAGGGGATTAAAAGGGGCACCGAAGTCATCGATAGGGTAGGGTAGGTTAGGGTAGGCGGGACCAGGGCTTGAGGAGAGAATGTGGACAAAAGGTAATAAAGAGGGGAGATGGTAGGCGGGAAGAAAGGGTTCAAACAAAGGGAAATCGGGTACAAGGTAGATAGAAGAAAATTACGATTGCAAAAGAGATGAATAGTAAGTAACTGCCTACACTTGCACGTCGTGGTTTTGGCTCGTCTCAAATTCTCTAGCACCATCCTCGAATGTTTCTGATCATCCTTCGATCTGCTTCTGTTGTCGAACTCGAACTTCAGATGATCGAAAAATTTCGAATGCTACCCTCCTTATAAAAGAATATAGCCATAGTTTAAGCGAACTAACTGCGACTAGGAAGTATTCTAAGAATAAGTAGGACGATCAGAAGGCCATTACAAGAAGGACGATGGCGATGAATGGTCTATTTTATGGAAGATCACTCTAGTTCTAACTTAGAAATTTAGATAGTGTACTCGTATGAACTTAGGATATCACATATAGCCTCAGAATGGCTATTGACTTGAGCACAACTTTCAACTTTGGTAGTTATAGCTCGCAACCATCTACTTGGGTAAATTGTGTACTAATGGAAATACCACATGTTCGAAGCAGGGGGTCAATACCATAGTTATTGGACTTGTCTTTATCCTCAAATTTCTTAGCATCCGCTTTGCTTTGC
The DNA here is from genome assembly GCA_030789695.1 of Scilla litardierei. Taxonomy (NCBI): domain Eukaryota; kingdom Viridiplantae; phylum Streptophyta; class Magnoliopsida; order Asparagales; family Asparagaceae; genus Scilla; species Scilla litardierei. The sequence goes on from CM061139.1 coordinate 50,556,951, forward strand.
CCCAGTCAATTTGAAAAAGGTTCTTAACTTTCTGGTTTTCAGTAAGAAAGTCAATCAGTGGTCCTGATTTAGCTATCATAGTGAATAAATAGGGAACTACTCTACTGGTTGTTAATATAATCGATGGGGCAGATGTGATCATTGGCAATCTTAATATTGGTACCACCAGGTGTGCGTCAAATCGACGTAAAGGGAAAGGTTTAGACATACCAGTGATTACTGGCTCTGCAGCTTCAGCTTCTCTAGTTGTCGTGATGAATGCTTGGCGCCTGGGGTGGTTCAGCTTGGCCTAATGAAAGACTCGACGATTTGGAGCTAGGGGTGGTTCACACAGTGCTGATCCAAAAACTCTTGTTGTCGTTGTCTCTTTTTTGATAATGTAGTGGGGGCAGTTCCTGATAGAGTGCTCAGAAGCTCCACAGACCAAACATTGATTCAGCAGCAGGCGACCGTTCTTCTTGACATGTCCCTTACGGTTGCAATGAAAGCACACCATCTAGGATCGTTTGTTGGCCGAAGGAGTAGGCCTCTTGAAAGTAGTAGTCTTCATCGGTCGAAGGGCACCTACTGGTGGTTCCATAGGGTGCTTCCCTCGGAATGCTTTACAGAGTTTGTCAACAGCCTTATGGAGAATTTGGTGTTGAATTTCCAGTATTTCTCTTACGACACCCAAAATATTGTTGTCGGCGACACCATGAGTATTTGGTCGACCTGCCATACTTCAAGACAGACCGCAATGTAAGGTAGATGAAAAATGTATTCTAGTTGTACACTTAGATATTAATGTCATCTAAACTGATCTTAAAGTTTTTGCAAAAGCATGACCTGCATGGGCCGCCACTAAAACTTGTCATGTCCTGCTTCTCATTCTACTGGGAGTGAGGACGCGAGCGGGTCCACGGTGTGCTTAAAACAAGGAGAATTACTTTTTTCTTTTCTTTTCTTTCTCCTTGGTTTAAACATACTAAGCGTCTGTGTAAACTGCAGGTCCTTGCATGCAAATTTTAGAAGCAGCTCAAAAAACATTATTACATATCCAGCATAAGCATACAGGCGACTGATGTCAATAATACAGTCGACTGTAAAATAGTCAGGCGACGGTAAAACCTTCATCAGTCGACTGCTGCAGGAGATGGAGAAAAACAGAGAGAAGTAGTATATGCACTTACGCTACTCAGACGACTGTTGACCAATTCATAGGCGACTGTAAATATACATGCGACTGTAAACTGAGCATCAGTCGACTGATGCGAAAAGCTCAAGCAGAGTCAATAGAAATGTTGAATTGAGCAGTGCATATCAGTCCACTGTAGAAGGATCGACAGGCGACTGGAAATCACCCAGTCGACTGTAAATCCTTCAGCAGGCGACTGATGGAAAGCCAGAGACTCCAAATGAGTCTTTAGTCAAGATGTACCTATTAGGTTAGGTTCTATGATAATCATAAGGCTCACTAAGATGGCTAAATGCATATGCATGAATGGGTAGACCATCTATCAAGGCTAGGGCTGTTGACGAACAGAACGTTCGACGAACTACTCGTGAACAAGCTCGGTACATGTTCGTTTACGTTCGTTTAGGAAGCTTAATGAACAAGCTTGAACTGATTTTTAGAGCTCGGCTAGTAAACGAACAGAGCTTGAACATAACCGTGTTCGTTCATTTATGTTCATGAACAAGCTCGTTAAGTGTTCGTGAATAAGCTCGTTAAGTAATGTTCATGAACAAGCTCGTTAAGTGTTCGTGAACGAACATGTACTCAAAATAGTAAATTCAGACAAATACTATACTTTGTATTATGCTTATAATGGATGATTTTAATGGGATATATTGAGCTATTATGCTGGATTTGTTTGTTTTTGTCCTGAAAATATTTAATCCTTTTATTTAATTGATTTAGTCATTGACAATAATGTTTAAATATTATTATTCCTGATTAAAAAATTAACATTCGTTCGTTTGTTTGAAAATCTGTTCATGAACAAGATTGATTTGTGTTCACGAACATGTTCCTAAACATGTTCACGAATAAGCTCGATAAGACTTGTTAACGAACAGAACGTTCGGATAACTACTCGTGAACAAGCTCGGTAAATGTTCGTTTACGTTCGTTTACGTTCATTCGGTAAGCTTAACGAACAAGCTTGAACATGTTTTTAGAGCTCGGTTAGTAAACGAACAGAGATTGAACAAGGATTTTGTTCATGAACAAAACCAAGCTCACTGTTCAAGCTCGTTCAAGCTCGTTCGTCAACAGCCCTAATCAAGGCATTACATTAACCTAGACTCAAATGAGAGAGAAAGCAATAAAGGAAATATTACATGGATTACATTGCTTTCCTTAGAGTCTATGTCTTCCATCTTGATGCCTTGATGCTCTCCATCATCTCCAAGCTTTGGCACCCCTTGAGTCCAAGCTTTGGCCCTTCTCCACTTGATGTCCATCCTTGCACCAAGTGTTTAGTCTCTAAGAAGGATATTCTTGAAATGAAACTATGAGACTAAAACAAGAGAGTCATTAGCAACAACATAATGTTGTGATCATCATCAAAATAAGATTGGTATTAAACACCAATACTCAACACGTACTTGTCAAGTGCTGGCTTGACCTCTACCAGCATGTCTTACACAAAATCACTCTCAATACCTGACAGACATTTCATAAACAATAATTAAAATGCCCGTCAGCGAGGTTTACTCGGCAAGTAATTTCCGCAAAAAAAGATTAAGTATTTAAAATGACCCAAACTGAACTTAAGACAAGCAATAAGTTTAATTTAAGAGAGTTGTAGCTGTTAATCATTCGCAGCAATTTGCAACCTGCAGTAATTTAATCATTTGATAGCAATTTGCAATACTATTGGCAACATGTAACCATTTAACATTTGATAACAAATCTGTAATGTTGTTAGAAACCTGTAGAAGAATAGGTTAGGGCAATATTTAATAATCAATCTATTCTAATGCTATGTCCATGTCCAAGACTACGAGATATGACTAACATGCGCCCTGTTACGGGAGCCAATCTGAAACGCTACTCACCGACCCCCTAGGGTGACGATCAAGCTCTAACCTCCATAAGTGGTAGAGGTATTCGGTCGGGTGCATCCAGTCACTCCGTAACACTTGTGACCATAGACTGCCACATTCCTACGGGTCAAGTCAAGTGCCGGGTCAAAGTACGTGTACTATCTATTTTAAAATTCAATCATACGAATTTCATCAGTTGTTCAGTCTGTTCTACTCAATTTGCATCGTATTAGATGCGTATGATGTCTCATCAGTCCATTCAATAATCTCAACCAATTTGACGGTTTTATGATTTAGTTACATAATTATACGAAGCATAGAAATGCACAATAAATTTAATAAATGAGCATAGAAAACGTTTTAAATTAAGCAAATGAGGATAAATAAGTTCAAAATATTTTTCTAAGGCTAGTAGACACTTTTCAAGATCTTAAAATAATTAACGGTGATTTTTTTAATTTATATGACCTAGAAACTAATTTAGAAAACGAGAAAACGATTTTTCATTATATTTCAAATATTTCTCTAGGGCAAACCATACATCAGAATTCTTCCAACAAGGGGTCAAAACGACCGTCTCATTTAGTACTACGACATATATTTTTCTTGTACGTTAGTGTACGTGAAATTCTTGAGTTACAAATTTATAAGTGAAAGAGCTATATTAAATTTTATCTTTAAAAATTCACAGCAAGAATTGTACTTGCCTTTTGGCGATGAAAATCGTTTCGGATTTTCTGGGAATTCCCTCGTATTTTTCTGAGACCTACATAATTAATTATCCATATAAAACGAATCGGCATATATAAATATATATACGTATTTTTGTATATACGTATATACGTATTTGTATACGTACGTTCTTACGTCCTCACCCTCTCGCATGCAGCAGAACGCTGGGGTTTGCTTTGCGGGGTGGCGGGCTGAGGCGACGGGGGCGGCGCGACGAGCTGAGGGGCGGCGCGGTGGGCTGAGGGCCGGTAGACGACTCGTGGCACAGAGGGGACACGGTGGTGGCGACGACTCAGTGGGGGGTCAGCGATAGAGTGTGAGGCAGGAGGCAAGCTCGGAGGAGCTACGGCGGCGTAGTGGGTCACCTTGAGCGGCGGCGGAGGTGGAGCGGGCCGCGGGGTCGGGCGCTGGAGGCAGAGCGGAGCGGGGGAGGGCGAGGTCGTAGGAGGGAGGAGTGGTAGCGTAGAGCTCCATGGAGCTCGAGGCTACTGTTGTTCTTCGGGAGGGAGCAGACGGTGAGGCAGTGCAGCGGCGGCGAGGCGAAGCACGGTGGCGGGAGGCGCTAATGGTCGGAGGAGGGCACTGACGGGGCGGGGGAGAGAGAGACAGCAGCAACGTCGGGGGTCTTGAGAGAGGGAGGGGAAGCTGTTAGTTTATTTATAGGGTTATATAAATATAATGATATAACTAATGATGATGATGATGATGATGATAAATGTAATATTAATTAGTATAGTTGGATCTGCCAACTTTAGGGAGGTGGGTTAATGGGGGTGGGTTAGGGTATTAATTAAGTGCGGTTAGGGGTAAAAGTAACTAGTTAAATGTAATTAGTAAAGGTAGTTATTAAGTGTAATTAGTAAAAACGATGTAATACTATGCCGTTTTTGCACACGACTCCGAAAAATTCCCAAAACACGACCACAGATTCGTATCAGCGCGAGGATCACGAATACGAAGTCCATTTCAGAGTTTGAGCTACGGAGATACGAGTTTTGGGCCAAAACGTTTGGGGTGCGGGTTTGCGGATTCTAGGTCGATTCAACTCCAAAAAATATGAAATTAATACTTGGAGTACTAATTGACCATAGAATCATATTGTAGAAGTTTGAAATCGTTTTGATAACATTTATATAGAAAATTAATTGATACGACTATAACAGTAATAATTAAGTAGAAAATATTATATAAACTATTTAAACTTTTTGATGACACTTAAACTTACGAATACATGTTATAACTAGTATGATGATACGAAAATATTTTTTTATAATTGATTTGTAACTATTTTTGATATAAAATCCCTGACAAACCATTTTAAAATACTTTTAAAATAAAATACGTGAAATACGTAAATACTCGTATCCAAGAACACGGGCCGTCACACTAGCTAAACCTGGAAACTGATGGCTAGTAGCATATCAAGCTAGTCGACTAGAGTACAAGAACTAGTCGACTAAATCATGTGCTATACAACTAGTAGGAGTACTTTAGTCAACTAGTGCTAAGGCAATAAGATTGTTGTTCTTATATGCCTGAGCTAGTAGGCTAGAGCTTCAACCTAGTCTACTAGCTGAGCCATTAGTCGACTAGGTGGATTACTCTAGTAGGCTAGAACTAGTCGTTGGCCAAGATTTCTTGATCTCCAAAGCTTTAATTTCTTACTCTTTGAGATCAAATTTCTCTATAGCCTTACAAATTCACAAAATGATTCAACTAAGGTTATGGGCATATTGCCTTCAACAAAAGGTTTTGTAACCTTATTCCTTCTTTGTCTGATTGAAGGAAGGGTTTTGTGTCTCTCATAGCAGCAAAGGTGTTTGTGGTTGGAATTGTTGTTGTAAGTTATCCTTGCACCAAGATGTGGTGTAGAGGAGTAGTTAAAATCCTTCGGTCTGAAAGTGGATAGTGGATTTGCTAAGTGGGACTTGGGACTGGATATAGGTTATTGGGTGACTAAACCAGGATAAATATCATGGGTTTGCGGTTGGCTTCTTTGTGCTCATTCTTTGTGGGCTTGCAAATAGTTTTTCTAATTTTGCTGCTAATTCTTTGATAGCTTATTTGCAAGTTCTATCATTGTTAATTAAGATTCAATCAAGGTAACACTTGTTGAATTCTTAGGTAGAAATACTTAGAGGAGTTTATAAGTTTCACAAAACACTATTTACTCCCCTAGTATTTTTGTTTGCCATCTCGTGTTTCACGATGGCATCAATGAGATATGAGACTCCAATTTCAAAGCTTCTTTTCTCCACCCATCTTTGATGGTAGAAGCTAACTCACCTAGAAAAAGAAAATGCCAAATTTCATTCAATCCATCGATAATGACTAGTGGAGATTCATGGAGATACCATATAACTAACCCACAACACTACTATCACAGTGGAGTATAGAAGAGTTGGAATCGGCAACTCTTAACAGAAAAGGTAATGAATTTATTGTTAAGTTATATTAATAAAGTTATTTTTGCAGGTGTGTCAGAAGCGACCACTGCAAACCAAGTATGGTGCATACTTGTAAACGAATATGGAGATCCAAAGAAAAGGTTGAAGACGGCCTTTAAGGGAACATGTGATGAATTTGACAAAGATAAAGAAAAAGAGGAAGAACGTATCAAAGTGTGATTCATGGTCACATGGACAATTAGGTAATTTCTGATCATGATTTTGATAGTGACAATGATGATAACGATGTAGATATTAATATTAGATTTGATGAATTATGTGTTTAGCATGAACCTTTGCTGAGTAAATTGTAAGGACCTTGGTTATGAGAAAAACACTAGAAGGGGGGGTTGAATAGTGTTTATAAAATTTAAACGATAGTTATACCTGTTACGACCTAAAGATCGTGATAGCCCGACTTTCTATCCCCAATCACCAAACTCCCCACCTAAGTCATCCCTCCGTCACGAAGGCAGGTGTGCCCAACGCTAGGGTGCCAATCCCGCGACATCAGAGACTGTGCGCTTAACTCACCCACGGCAGAGCGCCAGGTTACCCCGGAGCCCGACACGGCCGAAGGAAGGGCGCACCCTATTATGGACGGTGGTAGAGCCGCACTTCTCCAGGATCCGGGTCGGTAGCACCGTAGCTCGGACGCCACCAAGGCGACCTGGCGATCTGGCGACCCTGAGCCGCACTCCTTCCCTCACCAGGGCAACCCGGCGACCCCATCGGTAGCGCCGTATCTTGGACGCACACTGATGACTCTTTGGCACATTGGACAGCCTAGTACAAAGGACGCTACTGACAGTAACGCCGCTTGACCATCTGGAAAAGCACCCCTGGCCGCTGCGCCCCCTGACACTTAATGCGTTCGACCCTGACACCCTGACGAAAGCGCCCCTGGCCGTTGCGTCGTCTGACAAAAGCATGGCTGACACTCCTGTTCCTGACATCCTCGTCCGAAGCTTCTGCTGACAGCAAGGCCAGCTCAGCACGCCGAGTCAGCATGCTAGGTCAGCCCCACCTAACTGCCTTCGACAGGTATAAATACCACTTCACTTCTTACGGTAAAGAGGTTGGCAAATTTACTCTCAATCTTATTACTCACACACAAGAGCAAAGGTCATCCATATCTTTGTTTTGCCTCTCATAGATCGTCACGTACGGTCGACTCACCCTTAGTCCGACCTACGTGCCTAGCCCCCGCTTTAAGTCCTATTACTGACTTAGGCATCGGATAGGCTAAGGGTTGGACCCCAACCCGGCCTTTCTGACGAGTTGCTACTTGCGCAGGTTAGCTCGTCATCCCCCTCGCCTGAATCCTGCCGGATCCGACACCGTGGTCAGCCTTAACAACAAGTTTAGCCTCATCACCCCACTAATCACCTGTCAAATAGCCTACCCTAATCCTGTCATTAACATAACCACCGTGCCCTTGGTTCCCCACAATACAAATTCATTGTACGCGAGTTTTGCCCCGCAATAGTTGGCGCCGTCTGTGGGAACGAAGGGTCACACCCATGTCAAGTCCCATACCAGTCAACTGAAACCCTGACCACAGAAAGGACCCTATGGATTAAGAATCCCAGTCCCATCCCGTGACTCCAGCAAATAATCCACCCCCAGGGGTGGAGGTCGAAACGGTCCAGGCCTCGGCCCGCGCAGTGCAGCAGAGCTTCGAGGCCTTCGCCAAGATGATGGCGGGCTTCACAACCGCTAGAACCGAAGCACCCCCGAGCCCCTCGGAGCCCCCGAACATGAGGCGGAATCTTCACCCTCAGTTCGTTGAAGGGATGGGGGACAAAGGGCTCACCGAGGAGATTGCGGCCCAGCAGAGGCTCTTGGAGGAGGAAATGGAGATCGCCCGGCTGCGAAGGTGCCAAGAGGAAGCATCGGCCGCTCAGAGACATCTGGACGAGGCGATCGTGGCCACCCGACAAGCCCTCCCCGACGAAGAAACGGCCCGACGCCAGCTCCGCTTCATTACCACGGAGCGCAAAAGGCTCCAAAGGGAGAATGGGGAGAACCGGGAGATCCCGGAAGCTTCGATGATGGGCGAGCGACACATGAACGAACGCAGCCCGCCATTCACCGGGACCCCACCTCGGGGGCGAAATCCGCCCCGTCGGTGTTTCTCCCCAAGTCGTCTGGACGAGGAGGCCGTTCGTGAACAGCTCCGCTTCCTTGTCGCAGAGCACGAGAGGCTACTAATAGAAAATCAAGAGCGGAGGGGGATCCCGGAGGCGGCAGCAATGGGCCGACGATACTGGGATGAACACAGTCTACCGCACGTCGAAACCCCAGCCCGCGGAGGGAGCCCTCCCCGGTGACGACGTCGTTATTCCCCGGGGGATGATGACCGACAGCAGCCGAGGCAGGACCGAAGCCAAACCCCAGAATGGCAGAGGGGACACTCGCCAGAATGCCCCACCTACCCCGAGGAGGCTACGCCATTGGCACAGTGGATCACGTCGGCCCCGAGACCTGTGAGGTTCAAGACGCCCCATCTGGCTACCTACGGCGGAAGAGGCGACCCCCTCTCCCACGTACAACAGTACCGGGGGGCGATGGAGGCACAAGATGTGGATGACGCGTTCCTATGCCGGCTTTTCTCACAGAGCCTGAAGGACACGGCGTTGGAATGGTACTATGGCTTGCCGGCGAGATCCATTGGGAGCTTCGGTGAACTATCCCACAAGTTCTGCCAAGAGTTCCGGGCTGGGCGCGTAAAGAAGAAGCCCTTGGACTACCTCAGCATGATCATCCAAGGGGAAGGAGAGACGACTGGAAATACCAGTGCCACTTCCAGGATGAGAGGCGAGCGGTGGTGGCATGCGACGATGAAGTGCTCATGCTAGCCTTCAAGACGGGGCTACGGAATCGAAGCCTCCACAAATCCTTGCTCCGGGACCCGCCGGTCGACTACGACGCGTTAGTCGAGCAGGCGGAGAGGTACGCGCTGACCGAGGAGACCCTCGGTGCAAAAGAACTGGTAGCATTGACCAGATCGTCCCAGGGGGAGCCCCGGTCCAACCCCAGGCCGAAGCAAGAAGACGGGCCCCGAGGCCGCAACCAGTCGGCTCAACCGAGTTACGACCATGCTGGGCGTCGCCCGTAAGACCGTCCTGGCCCTGTGCGAGAATTCGCTCCGGCCCAAGAGCCCCCTCGAGCGGTCCCAAGGCTTGAGGGGACCCTACGGGCCCAGTACACCCAGCTCAATGCCCTGATGATAGAGGTGTTGGCCGCGTCGACAAGGCCGGGCTGTTGCCAGACCCCCCAGGGAAATGAAGTCTGACCCGGCCAAGCGGGATCTCCGGAAGTATTGTTGGTACCATCGGGACCACGGCCATGATATCGACAATTGCTACACCCTCAAGCGGGAGATTGAGCGATTGATCCAGGTGGGCCACCTGGGAGGGTTCGTCGAGGGCAGGAGGCCAATCCAGGAGGAGAGGGCCCCGCGAGGAGCGCGAAGACCGGATCCGCCACCAGACAACGAGCGGGAGGAACCTCGCCCGTCGAAGCCGGTCATGCGCATAGATGTAATATATGGCGGGCTGTTCTCTGGAGGGTCGTCGTCGTCGAGCAGGAAGGCGTACGTGCGGCAGGTGATGGCAGCGGGTCTCAGCGGCAATGCGAGGAAGAGAAGGGTAGCCCGACCTCCCATCACCTTTACCGACGAGGATCTGGAGGGAATCGAGCTACCACATGATGACGCCATCGTCATCGAGGCTCAGATAGGGACGACCGTCATTAGCCGCCTCCTGATCGACACTGGGAGCTCCTGCGACATCCTATTCATGTCGACGATAGAGAGGATGGGGCTGGGGTAGGCGGACTTGGGACCTTGCACTGGGCCAATCGTCGGCTTCACTGGCCACTCGACTCCTATTGTGGGGGTGATCACCCTTCCGATGTCACTCGGAGAGGAACCAAGGGTCGTCACTCGCATGACGCAGTTCGTTGTCATCGATATCACGTCGGCATACAACGGGATCATAGGGCGACCATACATGACGGCCGTAGAAGTGCTCCCCAGCTTGCTTCATCAGATGGTAAAGTTCCAAACGCCACAAGGAGTGAGGTTAGTGCGGGGGAGCCAGAAGCTATCCAAGAGCTGCTATGTGGGGTCAACCAAGCACAAGGGTTCGGAGCAGGCCTTGTCGATCGACCTCCTTTCTGAGAGGGAGGACTTTTGCAACCAACGACCCTCGAAGGGAGCGAGCTGGCCCATCCGTGAAACTCGGAGCACCTATTAAAGCGTTACCAGTAATTGTAAGCCTTTAATGAAACGTTCTTTTTTTCTTCGTTTTCAAATCTGGCCTTCTCCAATTGAAAGTTTCAGTTTAGTATAAAGAACTCCGGGGCAAGCTTACGAAGCTTCGCCACCCAAACTGGAGCACCATATGCGGGGTAGGCGACGGCCCAATACCCGCCCTTTTAAAGACTCTGGGGTAGGGCCAACCCTCGCCACCCAAACCAAAGAAGGGCACGGGCCGAGCTACGCACTTGCTCCCCCTTTCAAGAACTCTGGGGCAGGGCCAACCCTCGCCACCCAAACCAGAGAAGGGCACAGGCCGAGCTACACGCTCGCTCCCCCCTCCAGAACTCTGGGGCAGGGCCACCCCTCGCCACCCAAACCAGAGAAGGGCATGGGCCGAGCTACGCGCACGCTCCCCCCTCCAGAACTCTGGGGCAGGGCCAACCCTCGCCACCCAATCCAGAGAAGGGCACGAGCCGGGCTACCCGCCCGCTCCCCCCTCCAGTGAAGACCTCCGGGGCAAGCTTACGAAGCTTCACCACCCAAACCGGAGCGCCATATGCGGGGTAGGAGACTGTCCAATACCCGTCTGACTATAGAGGCTGCGGGGAGGGGACGGCCCAATACCCGCCCTCTCAAAGACTCTGAGGCAGGGCCAACCCTCGCCACCCAAACCAGAGAAGGGCACGGGCCGAGCTACGCACTCGCTCCCCCCTCAAGAACTCTGGAGCAGGGCCAACCCTCGCCACCTAAACCAGAGAAGGGCACGGGCCGAGATACGTGCTCGCTGCCCCTCCAGAACTCTGGGGCAGGGCCAACCCTCGCCACCCAAACCAGACAAGGGCACGGGCCGAGCTACATGCTCGCTCCCCCCTCCAAAACTCTGGGGCGGGGCCAACCCTCGCCACCCAAACCAGAGAAGGGCACGGGCCGGGCTACCTGCCCGCTTCCCCCAGTGAAGACCTCTGGGGAAAGCTTACGAAGCTTCGCCACCCAAACCGGAGTGCCATATGCGGGGTAGGCGACGGCCCAATACCCGTCCGACTATAGAGGCTGCGGGGATGCGACGGCCCAATACCTTCCCTCTCAAAGACTTTGGGGCAGGGCCAACCCTCGCCACCCAAACTAGAGAAGGGCACGGGCCGAGCTACGCGCTCGCTCCCCCCTCAAGAACTCTGGGGCAGGGCCAACCCTCGCCACCTAAACCAGAGAAGGGCACAGGCCAAGCTATGCGCTCGCTCCCCCCCTTCAGAACTCTGGGACAGGGCCAACCCTCGCCACCCAAACCAGAGAAGGGCACGGGCTGGGCTATCCACCAGCTTTCCCTCTCCAGTGAAGACCTCCGGGGCAAGCTTACGAAGCTTCGCCACCTAAACCGGAGCGCCATATGCGGGGTAGGCGACGGCCCAATACCCGTCCGACTATAGAGGCTGCGGGGAGGCGACGGCCCAATACCCGCCCTCTCAAAGACTCTGGGGCAGGGCCAACCCTCGCCACCCAAACCAGAGAAGGGCACGGGTCGAGCTACGCGCTCGCTTCCCCCTCTAGAACTCTGGGACAGGGCCAATCCTCGCCACCCAAACCAGAAAAGGGCAGGGGCCGAGCTACGCGCTCGCTCCCCCCTCAGAACTCTGGGACAGGGCCAACCCTCGCCACCCAAACCAGAGAAGGGCATGGGCCTAGCTACGTGCTCGCTCCCCCCTCAAGAAGTCTGGGACAGGGCCAACCCTTGCCACCCAAACCAGAGAAGGGCACAGGCCAAGCTACGTGCTCGCTTCCCCCTCCAGACTCTGGCGCAGGGCCAACCCTCGCCACCCAAACCACAGAAGGGCATGGGCTAGGCTACACGCCCGCTCCCCCCTCCAGACTCTGGGGCAAGGCCAACCCTCGACACCCAAACCGGAGAAGGGCACGGGCCGAGCTACACGCCTGCTTCCCCCCTCCAGAACTCTGGGGCAGGGCTAACCCTTGCCACCCAAACCAGAGAAGGGCACGGGCCGAGCTACGTGCTCGCTCCCCCCTCAAGAACTCTGGGGCAGGGCCGACCATCGCCACCCAAACCAGCGAAGGGCACGGGCCGAGCTACGCGTTCGCTCCCCTCTCAAGAACTCTGGGGCAGGGCCAACCCTCGCCACCCAAACCAGAGAAGGGCACGGGCCGAGCTACGCGATCGCTCCCCCCTCAAGAGCTCTGGGGCAGGGCCAACCCTCGCCACCCAAACCAGAGCAGAAGCGGGCCGAGCTACGCTCCCGCTCCCCCCTCAAGAACTATGGGGCAGGGCCAACCCTCGCCACCCAAACCAGAGTAGAAGCGGGCCGAGCTACGCTCCCGCTCCCCCCTCGGCCGACCCATAATCCTCTAAAACCCGAACCTCAGGAAGAGGACAAGGGCACGAAAATCGGGGCAGACCCGACGCAGACCAAGGACCGCTGAACAACGTCCACCGGATAAACGCCGGGTCCCGATAAAGTAGGCTCCCGATGCGACTCATTGAAACGAGTGGACGCTTGGGAAATGCACAATTAATGACGACATGCCCCCCGAGAGGCTACGGCTGACGAATCGTGTCAGGTGCCACCTGGCAAAAGCGGTTCCCAAGGGGCGTGGTTCTGAGGATCCTATTAATGATGCCAGCTCATCGCATTAACTAGGGGGAAACCGTTAACAAACTCCCTCTATAAATACCCCCCTCACCCCTTCGGAGAGGGAGGGGAAGAAGAAAGTATGTGAACCGATCTCAGTCCCCTCCACCAAGTATAAAAAGGCCCGAGACACCTCGCCCGAACAAAAGGGAGGTCGCTGGCCACCAATGGATCCCACCTCCCCTACCGACGATCGCTTCCACACAACGACCACTGATGGACTACTCCACTTACCCAATGGACGGCCCTGCTATCGGTCTCCAACTTCCCTTAGACAACTTGTGGCAGGACAACTGGAGCCCCGATGGCGGACCACCCCCCCTCCCGGCATCCGATGAGCGCAGGTGCCCTGGGCTGAGAACCGGAGACATGGGGCAGCCCAGCCAGATCACCCCATAGGACACTCCAGCCTCCGCCTGGGCATACCAGCTTCCGCGGGCCCGACTCTCAATGGCCCGCCACGCCGATGGGCTATTCCCCTTACATACGGATCGCCGATGGGCTATTCCCCTTACACATGGGGAGACCCACCTTCCACTCCTCCCTCTACCCTGTACCAGATGAAACAATGGAAGGTCGACGTCCGTTCCCCACCGATCCCCGTCGGCGGGAAAGGCAAAAGCCGCTCCGGGCTCGCAGGTCTCCACCAACGCGCTTCCTAACGACCCACCTGCTCGCCCCCGACCTTCCCCTCGAGGCCGGGCCACCGAAGAACCCCCCCGGGGAGGCGACCCTCCACCTCCACCTCATCCGCAGCCTCCTCTCGGGTTTCCCTTTGATGTACGGACCCCCAGGAGAGGCCTTGCAACCATTCAACACGGCGAAGGTGGGGCTGGATATGACAAAGCAATGGAGGGGAAGGAAGGCCGCCCTGCAGACAGGGATTCGCTCACCCCCGACACAGGTCACAGCAAGGCTGCATCCCTGATGAATCCAAACGACGAGTCATGGCATCCCAGCTTCTCCGCAAACGATCAAGACCGGTACCCCGCCCCCAATCCTTCGCAGAAAAAAAGACAGAAGGAATACAACGAGCAACGGAAAAAAGGAGAGCCACCCTGCAAACAGGAGCCCGCTCGTCCTAAATCAATGTACAGCAAGATAAAACAACTTCACACCTACCCTATCACTGTAAACCTGATCGAGACCCCTTGTAAATGGTGATGATATACACCCTCTGGGAGGAATAAAAACGAGGAAGGAAAAATTGCCCGAGCCCACCCCAATGAAAAGTTAACTTATTTACGATCATTACCGAACCCCGGGGCGAGCTCACGGAGCTCATCCACCCAAACCGGCGGACGCAGGTCTAGCTGCACACTCGCCAATCCGCCACTGATGTGGATTACCCTGTATCACGCACATTAGACCCTGGTCAGATGGCGCGGGCATAATATAAATTTATACAGTCCATAACAAGGGATCAACTCCTATTCATGAAGTACGAATTGTTACAAAAGAAGAGGGGTGAACCTACAAAATGGGCCCTCCTTTAGTTCCCCCCTATTTTACTACAAAAAGCAACACAACGACAGATTCCCTAGCGCGATTCCCTACGGGTCCACACGTTCGCCATCGTGGCGACCATCCTGCGGAGCATTACCCGACCCTTGCCTTCCAGTTCCCGGTATGGCCGTGCTAATCTCGGGGGTTTCCTCCTCATCCTCTTCTTCCTCCCTCTCGGAGGCCGCCAGAGCCTTGAAATCAACTTCTAGCGAGGGATAGAGATTCCAGGCCCTCCCCATAATCCTCCGAAGGCACGCCTCGCTCCCTTCCTCCCGGCCCAGCTCCATGCCCCTCCGTAGTCATTCCTCCCTGCCTTCCTCCCGAGCCTTCTTCTTGGCCTCAGCAGCTTGAGGACGAAGGTCATCACCTGATATTGCCGGAACTCCTCCAGCCTACACAACAGCTCCTCCTTCGCCGCTGTCAGCTGCATCTCCAAATCGGCCACCCTGGCCATGCTTAGCTCGGCCTCTCGCTCTCGTTCAGACTCACGGGCACATCTGTCAGCGATCCGCTTATCCAGATCTGCCACGTGTCCCTGGTACTCCCGGATCGACGTCCGCTGGTCGACGAATGATTTCTTCAGTTTGGCATACCGGGCCTTCTCTTGGTCGAGCTCCCCATTCATCCCTGCCACCGTGAGCTTGGCCGTGACGAGAGCTGGGGTCCGATGCTGAAGGGTGGTCATCACGGAAGTAGCCTGCACACAAAAAAAGAGAGAGTCAAACCCGACGAAGAAAATCCCCAAGGTACCACCCGCATATCTCGTTAACATACCTGCGCAAGGTGCCAGGCCACGGTGGCTCCTAACCTCTCCGAGCCCACACGCGCCAAGGATTCCCTATCCCGGGGCAACTGAGAATTCTCGGCAAGCCTCGCTGCCACGCCTGCCTCGTCAAAAACCGACTCCCCCTTTCCCACTGAGTAGATCACCTTCAAGAGGTCATCCTCCGGAATCTTTTCAACCTCGACCTTTTTCGACCGAAACGTCGCCAGCTTCTCTTCGTAGTTGGGTGGGGCGGGCCTCTCCAGGGCGTACCGAGGGACACTATAAGGCCATGCTGCCTCGGTGACAGAGCAAGCCACAGAGCTCGATCCTACGGAACCCCCCGGGGGACCACCGTGGGACTGGTGGCTGACGCTGTGGCAGCCTGGTCGATGCTTCCGCCCACACCCGAAGGCGCCAAATTGACCGTATGGCTCGGCTCCTCCAGCGCGTCGAGGTCGATGGCATTAGAGATATTGGCGCCTCCGACACCTTCGATGGACCCCCGGAGCCAGACTCGACGAGGGTCGGTTTCTCCGTTTTCTTCTTCTTCTTCAGACCAATGGCCCACTCGGCCCTTTTGGTCGTCTCCCCCTCACTCGGCCTCGACCTCTTCTTGTGACTCTTGACAACAGATGGTGTGACGGGCTCGCCGCCCCTGTTCCTCGACCGACATCTGCTCGGCCATTCTGTCCAGGTCCTTGATGGGGATGCTCATCGTCGGATCTGCAAAAAAGGAGGAGTTTAGGGTGAGCAAGCTACAAATAGACGCCGCAATACCGGAATTACCTTCGGGCCAAATAAGCCGAACAATCAGCTCTGGCTGGGAAAGGCAGGCATACTGCTTATCCTCCTCTGGAACTGCGTTCAGCCTCGCCGCCCACCCCTGTCACGCCCCGCTTCCCCAAAAATGTAGAGGCGAAGCGTGAGAAGGTCCGCTCAGACTTGAAGCTGCAAAGCTCCAAGCCCGATAAGCGTCAATCAACATTTAATTGGCAGGTCCTTGCAATGCGATACGAAACAAAGATAATAATAAAGGAAATGAGACAAAAGACAATCTCAGAACATCCATCATATTAAATTCCAACATCACAGAAAAAGCCACCAGGCTTAAAGAGAAAAGAATCTAAGGGCCCAAACATGGCCACAAAAGTACTAAGTACAAACAAAGGTGCCACGCACCGACAACTAACAGGAATCCTAAAACAGAAAGGAAACTCAGCAAGGTCACCGGTGTCCACAAGACTCCACCACAGCAACAAAAGTGCGTCAGCAGCACCAAATCCCCCTGCAACAAGCTCTGGCTCTGGGTCTAACATGTAACACCCAAAAGAGAGAGGGGCACATGTCAGCAAGTCTAAAAAGACTTGTGCAAGGAAACTGAACGTAAAACAACCTAGCAGTTCTAGCATGATGCGATGACAGGGCATATAACCAAAGGTGCAACAAGTAGGTAAACGAGCACGACAAGACAGGAGCATGGCATGGCAAGAGTAGCAAAGCTACTATCATTATCAAGGATTTCACTAATCACGATCATCATGAATCACAAATCACGAATGTTTTGTAGATGTTTACGCCTTACAGCTGAAATTGTCTTTCTTTCACGCTGATTGGCCGCTTAACACTACCCCAAAACCCAGAGTTTACACCTTACAACTGAAGTTGCTGATCGGGCAGACTCCCAGTTGATTGGCCGCTTAACTCTTACACCCAATACCCACACGTAGACGAGCCAGGGTCCCTGCACAGGAGCTCAGTAAATGAGCCAGGGTTGCCCCGCACGGGAGCTCGTTTCTATATCACGAATCAGGAAGTGTATTTGGCATAGGGGTGCACCTAGCCTCAATATCGAGCGTTGGGGTTAGCAACTCACTATGCTCGCTTCTGGTCACGAGCCAGGAAGTACAAGTATTGTAGCGTGTGCTACGAATGCAACATTCAACATGGATAGCATGGATGACATGGCAAGTTATAATGCATTGCGTACAGTTATAGTATTAAAATATGGCAGATAATCGCGTACCGTTAATTGGAAGTAAACATGGCAGTTTAGTATGCATGAACAACAAGTTAAAAGGGTTGGATCTAGCTTCGTTGTCAAGCTAGATCAATTGAGGTGGCGGGTCTAGTTTCGTTGTCAAACTAGATCAATTGACGTTTAGGCGGCTATCATTTCACCGTCTAGTCTCTTTTACGCTACAACAAGCAATTGACCCAAAACATGGCCTAAACCCTAAGTGGCAAGTTTCACTTGCCTCACACCAAGGAAGACGATCAACGAGGCACGCCACGAAAAGTTATCTACGGGGAGGAAATCGCTGCCATGGAGAAACAATCATCAAACAACATCCAACCTAGTTTATTATTAGGGTTTCAATAAAATCACAAGGAGAGTTGTGAGAAAACCAAAGGATCGAACCCTACCGTATAGAAGCGGAAGATCGATGCCGAGCGAGCACGACAACGGAAGAACGATCCGGAGATCCAAGGTTCAGATCTGGAAAGTGGGAGAAAATTGGAGAAATAGGGTTGGATGGGGGTTTTGGGGGTTTTCCGGTGACCTAGAGGTGGTGGCCGGCCAAAATGGCGAGAGGGAAGCTCCAAGGGAGGAAGGAATGGCTTGGGATGAAGGAGGAAGGGTTTGGGGATGAAGGGGGATGATTTGGGGAAGGAGGAGGTTCAGGAGAAGAGAGGGAAGAGAAGAAAACGATTGGGGGTTTATATAAAAAATCGTGTGGCGGCTAGGGCAAACCTAGGGGTTCTGGGTGAATTAGTCGGTCAAAGAAGGGTGGCTGACCGACTAGTTTGGGAACTAGTCGGTCGGTCGAATAACTGTGACCGACTAAGAGCAAACAATAACTCCTGAAGGAAAAATGAGCTTTGAATTAGTCGGTCTGTGAAGGCTTGTCAACCGACTAGTTTGAGAACTAGTCGGTCGGTGAGTGTTCATAGACCGACTAAGAGTAAACAGTAACTCGACTGGGAAGATGATCAATGAACTAGTCGGTTGAAGAACAATGGCTGACCGACTAGATTACAATCTAGTCGGTCGAAAGATGTTCTCAGACCGACTAAAGATAAACAGTATCTTAGGGGAAATTAATCAAAGGAACTAGTCGGTTGAAGAACAAGTTCTGACCGACTAGTTTCACATCTAGTCGGTCGGTAGTTGTTCTTAAACCGACTAACGATAAATAGTAACTCCTGAATTATAATCAAAGCCCACTAGTCGGTCCATGAAGGATTGCCGACCGACTAGATCTCAATCTAGTCGGTTGGTTCTCCTTCTTGAACCAACTAACGTGCACGAAAAGTGTCGAATCGGAGCGCGAAGCCCCGGGAAGATTTCTACGGCTTCTAGGATCGATTTATACTCTAAGATATGAGCGATAAGAAGCTCGTCATGAGTGACTTACTCCAAGATCAACGATATAAGGAAGAGACTAGAAAATCACAACGAAACGATCGAAAACGAAAGCGACGGAGATGGGAAATCATGCATACGGAGAAAATCCACCAAACATATATATATATATATTATCGATAACACTAACATAGAAAAACCAGTCGTTACATCCTCCCCAACTTAAAATAAAGTCCGTCCTCGGACTTTCTAACATATCTAGTCGCTTTCGTAACTACCCTCAATCAATATCACATTAATATTCAACCACGTATAGTCATTTCAAGTGCTTATATACGCACTAGGTAATCATATATTAACACCACTATCACGCACATCATACACTTATACTTATTACAATCAGTCAATTTCATACACGTATTTCATTCATTCATATAGTCACAACATCCTTATATAACTATTAAATACTTATTACATACCATGGTGCACCTACTCACAAACGACCAAATAGTTCACGCCACATTTAGATAACTGCCTATGAACCACAATAATAAGGATGCACTACTCCCTATATCTCCTAGTGTACATCCAATACCAAACAATCAACATGTGTAATCACACCATACCATTATTAAAACAAGTTCACTATATCTAATATACATTCACCATTATAATTTCACAATTTATAGTCATTCAAATGCATGCACACATTTCACCATATTGTCACTTCATATATAGCCCTATGCTATATTCACGACACACCACACACACCATAGTCACCAATTCCTATAACTAGCACATACTTACCCGTGCATGGTGCACATCCACGCACGCTAATGTAACATTCATATATACCACTATATACTCAGCACATATACACACTTAGCTTTAGCTAGCACACAAATATTCACGCAGCCAAGTCCTTAGTGAATAACTATACCACAAGACCAACTCATATAACTATATATTGGTATAGCCACCCACAATCGTGTGCGTAACACAACCAGGCACAAACAATTTAATCATCATACATACATCATCCATCACTATACACCAACCACATACAAATACACCAACGTACATAGAGTATACCCACTCAAGCTTGAGTGAGACTCAAAATCATAGCAGAATAATTCCATATACATAACATAGCATCCATACATATGCCAATACTATCTAATGCATACACGTCTACCAACATAACCACATACATATCTAAATGTCAACACCCTTAATATCTAATCAGGTAATATCGCATATTTCAATCACTTCATATACCATGATATTATTACAAACATTAGCACACCTATAATTACATTATTCCCCCTAATAAGTACAGTCATCGTATAGTCACATACATGTATCATATATTCATACCATATCCATCCATCTATAATTGGCACACCAATACACTTACTTCATCCCTTAGTTAAGATATGCAATAGCCGGGTATACCTCATGGTATACACGCATACGACATCCACGATAGCAAGCAATACCAATCAAAATTATATTTCTACTACCATATATATATCACCTATATACTCACGCAGCAATTACATAACTACTCACGTCTACGCACAATACGTAACTACGTACGAGCACACACTCACACGTACAACACATAGGTCACATAATAGGCCTACCCACTTTAACTATACATACACCTATTATTATCACACCCAGCATACATATAGTTTCACCAATCATATTATTCCAACCATCATAAGTATCTCCAACTACATACACTCTATTCAGACATTCCAATACAGAATCTTATATACATAGACGCCCTTAGAGTGGTATAGCTATCCTCGCACATATCCATAAATATTAACACACTTACAATTTCATAACATCATGAATAACTCTGAGTATGTAGATATCACACAATAGGCAAACATTATCATGCTATAGGGGGTACACTCTTCAAGCCTACATACTCAACTTAGGCACATGCGCTACGACAACATCACCAAAAGTCTAAGGACCCACTACTAAACTGGCGTGACGTAAACAACGGCAAACACTAATGAGATAACTAGGCAGAAGGAAGGAAACCAAGATTAGATGGCGTAACGGAACAAGATCGTAAAAATGAGTTCAGGCAGGGCGAGGATAAGGAGGTAAATAGATCAAGTGAAACTGAGATATAATTGTGGATGTTTAGGCGAAGAAGAAAGATGTAAACATTACTCTCATAAGTTTTCGGAAATAGAACGTGAATAGCGAAAGTCAAAAACACTAAAAGTATAAAACGGTCATATTTTGAAAAGTTGGAGTTCTCCTCCGTATAAACGATATTTGAAGATCGATAAAATAAGTTGTTCAAAATAAGTTTGAGTTGAATACACATAATAAGAGGAAATGATTTATTGGCTTAACGGAAATCATTATGAAAGGAAGTAAAGCGTTCATACGAACATTAAGGACGTAGTTTTAGAAAATATTATACGGTAGTGATTTAACGATGTTGGCAAAAGTTTCGAAACGAAATTAAATTAACGAAAGAATTTTAAACTCGTGCTAAATACTTTCAAAGTCTTTAAGCCAGGAAAAGCTTAAATAATCAATACTGAAACCACCTTTTAGTGTAACCAGGATTTGCCAAAAGAAATCGTTTTACACAAAGCTCTTAACATACGGGCTAATGAGCCTAGCACGGATATATGAAAATATTCGAAATTCAATTTAGTTTAGAAATTATTCTAAAAGCATGTATGGTGAACAGAAAACTTAGTAGTAGGTTTATCAAAATTTGTAATAAGCTTAAAAACCAAATTATGGGAGGTCCAGGTCAGAAAATGGTTAAGAAAACGTAATTTTCCAAAAATTGTAACAGAGAAAATGTTGAACATATCTTTGGTTTGTTGAAAGCTAAAATCATGTGTGACTCGGAAGGTATATTAAGGGAGCGTGATGAATCATTTGAATGGCATAAATAAGAAAGGAAAAGCTTATAAATCAAATTGGGAAAAATAGAAATACGCTCAGAACTAAATTGATATATGAAAAGGGATGAGATATTTAAATAGGTATGAAAGTAAAGGCTGGAAAAACATTATAAACAGTAATCAAATCTCGTCAAAACTTTCGAAATTCAAATAAATAAATAAATTTAAGTCAAAGAAGGGTATGAGGTATAAGTATACACATTTTAAAGTTCCGAACAAATGTAAACTTAGGAAAAGGAAGTCGAAAAGATACTTTCAGAAAATTCAAGATTTGCAACGGAGAGGTTCGAAAATATTATACGGCAGTAGCTTAATATAATACTTCGGCAAAAATTTCTAAATTCAAAGAATGAAATCCGATCAACTATAGTGTGAAAATTTAGGCCCATGCTAAATGCTTCCAAGTTTTAAAACTGAAGAGAAATTCCGAATAAATAACATTTAAAATACTCTTTAGAGGGACCCGGATTTGCCAAACAACTGATTTTTATACGAGACCTTAAAGTACGAGTACAATGAACCTAGTACTGATATATGAAAATAATTGAAGTTCTATTTATCTTGGAAGAGATTTTAAAGTGTGTATGCTATGCGATTAAAATGGATCTCATAGTTAGAAAAATGGTATGTCGAATTTTTCAAAATAGTAATAGAGTCTTTAAACCGAAATGCGAAATTATAGATTAGAAAATGGTTACGAGATAGCAATTATAATTACAACCATTAGACTCCGAAATCTACAAGGAATTTGACTCAATCGAAAAGTGAGAAATTTAAGTATATACGTAGCGGGTTTAAAACAAAATTTAAACTTAGCGAAAGCTTTAATAAGGGAAATCGAAAAATAACTTTAAAAGAAAGTAAGCCTTGCGAATGGGGACATTCGAAGGATCAACGATTATCGAAACGTGGTGGTCATGGGAATCGAGGCAAGGGATTTGGTCGGATGATCCAAGCGTAAACACACCTAGGGGGTGACTTAGGAAAATCTATGGAAAACTCCTGCGGTCAACCAACTAAAGATTAGGGACTAAGCGCTAAGGCTCTCTAAGGAGGTAGACGGTAATGAAATGAGTTCAGCTTGGTCCGAAATCGATGAACCCAAGCGAGAGACCAAAGAATTCTAGAAGTCTATCCTAGTCAAAGCTAGACAGGAACCACTAAGGTAACTCCTACGACGACCAAATCAACTCCTAGCGGGGAGTCTAACTAACAATCAGGGGCCCCTAACTAGCAAGCACGGACGTCTAACTAAGTCTTCCTACCACCTAGTGACATAGGAAAACTACTAGACTCAAGGCTATATACTCGGATGTTGCAATTTATTTAATGGACATTCCATAGTTATTATCGTTGTTCCGATAATTCGCAATTGCAAGACGGACTTGCATGGGCCACCAATAAAACCTGTCACGCCCTGCTTCCCCAAAAATGTGGAGGCAAAGCGTGAGAAGGTCCGCTCAGACTTGAAGCTGCAACGCTCCAAGCCCGATAAGCGTCAATCAACATTTAATTGGCAGGTCCTTGCAACGCGATACGAAACAAAGATAATAATAAAGGAAATGAGACAAAAGACAATCTTAGAATATCCATCATATTAAATTCCAACATCACAGAAAAAGCCACTAGGCTTAAAGAGAAAAGAATCTAAGGGCCCAAACATGGCCAACAAAAGTACAAAGTACAAATAAAGGTGCCACGCACCGACAACTAACAGGAATCCTAAAACAGAAAGGAAACTCAGCAAGGTCACCGGTGTCCACAAGACTCCACCATAGCAACAAAAGTGCGTCAGCAGCACCAAATCCCCCTGCAACAAGCTCTGGCTCTGGGTCTAACATGTGACACCCAAAAGAGAGAGGGGCACATGTCAGCAAGTCTAAAAAGACTTGTGCAAGGAAACTGAAAGTAAAACAACCTAGCAGTTCTAGCATGATGCGATGACAGGGCATATAACCAAAGGTGCAACAAGTAGGTAAACGAGCACGACAAGACAGGAGCATGGCATGGCAAGAGTAGCAAAGCTACTATCATTATCAAGGATTTCACTAATCACGATCATCACGAATCACGAATCACGAATGTTTTGTAGATATTTACGCCTTACAGCTGAAATTGTCTTTCTTTCACGCTGATTGGCCGCTTAACACTACCCCAAAACCCAGAGTTTACGCCTTACAACTGAAGTTGCTGATCGGGCAGACTCCCAGTTGATTGGCCGCTTAACTCTTACCCCCAATACCCACACGTAGACGAGCCAGGGTCCCTGCACAGGAGCTCAGTAAATGAGCCAGGGTTGCCCCGCACGGGAGCTCGTTTCTATATCACGAATCAGAAAGTGTATTTGGCATAGGGGTGCACCTAGCCTCAATATCGAGCGTTGGGTTAGCAACTCACTATGCTCGCTTCTGGTCACGAGCCAGGAAGTACAAGTATTGTAGCGTGTGCTACGAATGCAACATTCAACATGGATAGCATGTATGACATGGCAAGTTATAATGCATTGCGTACAGTTATAGTATTAAAATATGGCAGATAATCGCGTACCGTTAATTGGAAGTAAACATGGCAGTTTAGTATGCATGAACAACAAGTTAAAAGGGTTGGATCTAGCTTCGTTGTCAAGCTAGATCAATTGAGGTGGCGAGTCTAGTTTCATTGTCAAACTAGATCAATTGGCGTCTAGGCGGCTATCATTTCACCGTCTAGTCTCTTTTACGCTACAACAAGCAATTGACCCAAAACATGGCCTAAACCCTAAGTGGCAAGTTTCACTTGCCTCACGCCAAGGAAGACGATCAACGAGGCACGCCACGAAAAGTTATCTACGGGGAGGAAATCGCTGCCACGGAGAAACAATCATCAAACAACATCCAACCTAGTTTATTATTAGGGTTTCAATAAAATCACAAGGAGAGTTATGAGAAAACCAAAGGATCGAACCCTACCGTATAGAAGCGGAAGATCGATGCCGAGCAAGCACGACAATGGAAGAACGATCCGGAGATCCACGGTTCAGATCTGGAAAGTGGGAGAAAACTGGAGAAATAGGGTTGGAAGGGGTTTTTGGGGGTTTTCCGGCGACCTAGAGGTGGTGGCCGGCCAAAATGGCGAGAGGGAAGCTCCAAGGGAGGAAGGAATGGCTTGGGATGAAGGAGGAATGGTTTGGGGATGAAGGGGGATGATTTGGGGAAGGAGGAGGTTCAGGAGAAGAGAGGGAAGATAAGAAAACGATTGGGGGTTTATATAGAAAATCGTGTGGCAGCTAGGGCAAACCTAGGGTTTCTGGGTGAATTAGTCGGTCAAAGAAGGGTGGCTGACCGACTAGTTTGGGAACTAGTCGGTCAGTCGAATAACTGTGACCGACTAAGAGCAAACAGTAACGCCTGAAGGAAAAATGAGCTTTGAATTAGTCGGTCTGTGAAGGCTTGTCAACCGACTAGTTTTAGAACTAGTCGGTCGGTGAGTGTTCATAGACCGACTAAGAGTAAACAGTAACTCGGCTGGGAAGATGATCAATGAACTAGTCAGTTGAAGAACAATGGCTGACCGACTAGATTACAATCTAGTCGGTCGAAAGATGTTCTCAGACCGACTAAAGATAAACAGTAACTTAGGGGAAATTAATCAAAGGAACTAGTCGGTTGAAGAACAAGTTCTGACCGACTAGTTTCACATCTAGTCAGTCGGTGGTTGTTCTTAGACCGACTAACGATTAACATTAACTCCTGAATTATAATCAAAGCCCACTAGTCGGTCCATGAAGGATTACCGACCGACTAGATCTCAATCTAGTCGGTTGGTTCTCCTTCTTGAACCAACTAACGTGCACGAAAAGTGTCGAATCGGAGCGCGAAGCCCCGGGAAGATTTCTACGGCTTCTAGGATCGATTTATACTCTAAGATATGAGCGATAAGAAGCTCGTCATGAGTGACTTACTCCAAGATCAACGATATAAGGAAGAGACTAGAAAATCACAACGAAACGATCGAAAATGAAAGCGACGGAGATGGGAAATCACGCATACGAAGAAAATCCACCAAACATATATATATATATATATATATATTATCGATAACACTAACATAGAAAAACCAGTCGTTACAACCCCGCTTCAACCCCGCTCAGGCGAACTTTCTCCCTCACCTCGGGATTGAGCACGCCCCAGTCCGACTTTACCCTCATGTCGGTGGGCACGGAGATAAACACGAACGATTTCTTCCATCCCTTGATTTTCCCTGGCAGCCCCCAGATGAGAGGATGGTTCCTCCTCGCCGATAAATAATAATGGGACTTCAACTTCTTGACCGCGAAGAAGTAGCGGAACAAAGTGAGGGTCGAACTGATGTCGGTCCTTGCGCACAGAACCAGAAACCCAACTATCACATTGATGGAGTTCGGCATCAACTGGAAGAATGCCAGACCGAGGACGTCCAAAATCTCGAGATACAACAGATGGAGATGGAACCGTAAACCCTATTCAAAGCAAGCTATGTAGACACCGATCTCACCGTCCTGGGGAAAGCATACTCTCTCTGAGGCGGTCAGCAGGCGGACCTCACAGGGCGGTCTGACATACTGCGAGCGCACTTTGGGAACAATGTCCGTCCGTGCCTCAGACCTCAGACCGGCTATCTCGGTAGGCACAGCCCCGCCTCCAACCACGGTCACGGCGGCTCGCGCTGCTGGTGTCACTCCGAACACCAGGACTGCTTTCCCCTTCCTCGGGTTCCCGCTCCCGGCCACGGCACGGCCCTGCCCCCCCGGTGACACTCCGCCTACCACCTCCGCGGGATCGGTAGCACCACGCACGACGACCCCGACGACGAGGTTGAGGATGACGAAACCATACCTGAGAAAAGATAAGAAATATACCTCCCGATTACTCGCTACAGCGGTGATGACGACTGCGAATATGACGCCAACCATGGCAACAAACTTGGCCCCCACGAAGGTAATCGCCTGAACTCAGAAAATCTGCTTTGGGAAACTCGGAAGCAAGAAAATCTCCCGCCCCAACTCCCACTTATAGGCATCCGCCCTCCGATCTCCACCCCTGTCAACCGGCCACGTGTCACATATCCAGGCGGCCTAACGCTTTACCTGACGCCTCCTGTCACGTCCCCCCACGCGTCTCTCGATGAATGGTAGGGACGCTTCGATTCCCGCCCATCTTTAATCAGATGTGACCTCTATGATTCGACGAAGATTCGAGGCGGGATATTCGAAACATATTCCCACCTTTTCCTTTCGTTTGGACTATGCGACTATCCCACCAACGTCCGATCCAACAAAGCAGGCTAAGGCCAACGTATCGCCTGGAGGCGCTCCAACAAAGAATTCAGGGAAATGCTTGAATACATCCATTTCGACTCACGGACGCAAGCATCAGCTCAGCCCATCCGCGCAGGGCGACCGGAAACATACACACATACTTGGTCGCAACTTGCCCCCACTCCTCACCCCGGCGCTCGTCCTAGCGGGAACGTTGGGTGCATTCGCCACACGATCTTACGCAAAACATGAAGACCAACTACTAAAAAAAGAAAAAAAAGTACTTCATAAGCAATCCTTCATCCTGGCCGCATTACAACACAAAATAGGCCGTACAAAATCAACCGCCAGACCGGGATATAGATTCGCCAGGCGAGGTTTCATCCTCTCCATCCCTCGGAGGACACCCGCTTCCCTCGCCTCCATCATCATAAGGAGTAACTCCTCATCTGGAAAACGGCAGACTGCGACGTTGAACGCACCCTGGTCGACGACCGCCCTGCCCTTTAGCTGCTTCCTCGGGATGGCCTCCTCCTGGTTCTTCAGCTCGGGTAATTTTCTCTGCTGAATGTCGATCACATGCTTTCTCCTGGGCGCCGCCTCGGCTTTCCTCTTTAGAATATCGTTCCACGTTTCCTCTTCTTCCCGAAGCCAACGGGCAAGTTGGCCCCCCTCCCCTTCTCCTCCTCCAGCTGGCGGGCGAGTAGATCCCCCCATGCCTTTTCGTCCTCAAGGCGGCGGGTTAGCAAGACCCCCTTTCTTTCCTCCCCCTTTAGTTGGCTAGCAAGCCGGGCCACCCGCGCCTCTAAAAAGCCGATTTGCGACACCTCAAGCTCCCGGAGCCTAATGACCTGATCCAGATCCTTCTCCCTCGCTCGCAGCTGGTTCCGCACCTCCCGGAGATCGTCTTTCACCTCATCCAGGGAAGTCCGAACCACGACTACGCGGGTATGGCGCTGCAGGGTTGCCGCCGTCGCCGTCGCATACCAAAGAAGCCCGACCCAGTCAGCGCGCTTAAGAACATAAGCTGGAACGTAAGTTACAGTTCGACCTACCTGCATGATATGCCACATAGCGGTATCACACAGCCGCTCCGTGCCCACATGGGTTAAATGTAATTCTAGCCTGTAAGGATCAAATACACTAGAGGGGGTGAATAGTGTATATTAAAAAATTAACTGTTGCAATTAAAGAGTTACTTCTAATTGCTTAAGATGTGCAGAAAGTAAAGAATGTAGAAAATGTAAATCAAACGTAAACACAGAGATTTATCCTGGTTCGGATCCTCTTGATCCTACTCCAGTCCTCTACCCCGTAGAGATTTTCAATCAACTATAATCACTTGCCCCGCAAGCACCAACTTACAAAAATGGCGACACTCCCCATGTCCCATACTTTGTACAATCTCAAAAGAGATTCAAAACCTGTTAAATAAGAAATAGAAAAACACATATAGCCTTGTTATGAGTTTAGAATGAAATTCAAGGATGGTGTTTGCAAAAGAGACTTCAAGATATATAAGATATGAAATGAAGAACAATACTTGAAGTTCTCTGGTTCATAAGAAGAGAGAGAGATCAATCGATTTCTTTCTACAATTATGAACACAAACAACTTTCTAAAATGATGTTGAAAAAGATCAAAATTGCTTTAAGGAAGAAAACTTCAATTTCCAAAAGATCTATGATTAAGAATCTTGAAGTTCTTCCGTTCTCATAAGAAGAGAGAAATCTATGGATTTCTTCTTACAAATGAGAAAAGAGCAACTAAGGTAAGATTGCTTAGAATCAACAATTCTAGGAAGAAAGAGAGAAGAAAGTTGTGTGTAAAGAATGAGGGGTATGCCCACTTATTTATAGTATTTTTGGACAGTTTTTCTGAGGGAAAATGGGGGGAAAAGGAGTTTCCTACCGTTCAGAAACGGTCTGGAAAGTTTCAGTTAAAACGGACACAAAAACTTCATTAGTCGACTAAAGAAGGCTTAGTCGACTAAAAGTCAAACTTTGGAATTTTTGACTGAAATTTTAACGGTAAGTTTCTGATGTTGACTAATGACTACTCAGAAATTTTCAGGTCAAAATTCGAAGAAAATTTTTTTTAGTCGACTAATGGTTGACTTAGTCGACCAGGACAGAAAAACGTGAATTTTGACTTTTCTGAAAAAGGGTTGTTTAGGATATGTTATTAGGAACCTAGGACTTAGATGGATTTCATATTCAAGGCTCTGAAATCTATAAATAAAAATACATCAGTCTGTAGATTTCCATAGATATATATGATGAGCTTCATATGGGTATTTGAGATGCCTTTGTGCAGGGATTCCTTATCAAGTGATGTCACGCCCCGCTTCCCTAAAATGGAGGCGAGACGTGAGAAGGTCCGCACAGACGTGGAGCCGTGAAGCCACATGCCTGATAAGCGTCAATAAAACATATGCAGGTCCCTGTAACCACGATCAGAACAAGATAATAACACAAGGAGATACAGAAATAAAATCCCAAATCTCAGCAATGTCCAAACATTAAAATTTAAGTTCAACATCCAGAAAAGCCACCAGGCTAAAAGAAAGAGTCTAAAGGCCCAGAACAAGGACAATAAAGACAAACATAAATAGAGTATTGGTGCTATGCACCGACAACAAAAACAGTCTAAAACGAAGAACACAAGCAGCCTCTACGACTGATCTCCAGTTTCCTCGTACACCTCAACGAACGCAGGCTCTGACTTAGCATCAGCAAACACCACATCCTCCGCAGCACTCTCAGGCTCGGGATCTAACATGTGTCACCCAAAAGAGTAAAGGGGCACATGTCAGCAAGTCTAACAAGACTTGAGCAAGGAAACGAAAGTGAAGGCAAACTAGCAAACTAGCAGTTCTAGTATGATGCATAACATGGAAAGTATAGTATGGAAGTGACAAGTAAAGGGAAGTACAAGTAGCAAGTAGCAAGTATGGCATGGATAACAAGTTTTACAAGTAAAAACACGGACAAGTACAAGTCAAGTAGTTCACGTCAAGTGAACACGTCACGTAAACACGTCAAGTAAACAAGTAGTGCACAGAGATTTCGTCTGCTGACTAGAGTGGCTGATCGGGCCAACTCGTAAGCTCAGGTGACCGCTTATCCCTACCCCTCCATGTGTATCGAGCCAGGGCATTACCCCCGAACACGGAATGCTCACTTCTGGATCACAAGCCAGGAAGTGTATTTGGCATAAGGTTGTGCCCGCTAAGAAGCAGGTGCCTAGCCTGGCCTAGGGTTATGCCTGCAACGCAGGTGCCTAGCCGGAAACAAGTAGATCGGGCATTGGCTATCGACCAACACACGTGGCCCGCTTCTGGAACACGAGCCAGGTAACACAAGTATTGTAGCGTGTGCTACGAATGCGACCTTCAACATGGATGACATGGCCTGGCAAATAGTAGTGCAAGGCGTACAGTTAAAGTATTAAACATGGCAGTTAAGATGCATGGATGGCAACAAGTGCAAATAATGAAAAGTAGTCGGATCAAGCTTCGTTGTCAAGTTAGATCCTGAAATTAGCGCCTAGGCGAGTATCATTTCGTTGCCTAGTCTCTTTTACGCCTACAACAAGCAAATGGCCTAAAACATGGCCTAAAACCCTAAGTGGAAAGTTTAACTTGCCTAGCACCAAGGATGACGATCAACGAGGCACGTCACAAAATGTTAGCTACGCGGATGAGATCGTTGCCATGGCAAATCAATATTAGAACAATATCCAACCTAGTTTTATTAGGGTTTAACAAAAATCACAAAACGGTTTATGAGAATATTAAAGGATCAATCACTACCGTAGGAAGCGGAAGAACGATACCGAGCAAGCACGGCAACAGAAGAACGATCCGGAGAACTACGGCTCAGATCTGGAAATGGGGAGAAAATCTGGAGAAATGAGATTTTGGGGGGTTTTTGGGGGTTTTCCGGCGGCCTAGAGGAGATGGCCGGCCTAAATGGAGAGGGAGAGAGGCTCTTGAGGAAGGAGGAATGGCTAGAGGAAGCTTGGGGAAGATCAGAGGTCAAGGGGGAAAGGAAATGGCCAAGAGAAGAGAAAGAAAGAAAAGAAAACGTTTGGGGTTTAAATAGAAAATCGTTTGGCGGCTGGTCAAACCCTAGGTTTACGACAGCAGTTAGTCGGTCAAAGAAGAGATGTCGACCGACTAGTTCGAGAACTAGTCGGTCAGTCGACCAACTGTGACCGATTAAAATCAAACAGTAACTCAGGTCGTCAAGATGGTCAATGAATTAGTCGGTTAAAGAACAATGGCTGACCGACTAGTTTACAACCTAGTCGGTCGGTGGTTGTTCTTGGACCGACTAACGATAAACAGTAACTTAGGTAAAATTAATCAAAGGAACTAGTCGGTTTGAGAGCAAGTTCTGACCGACTAGTTTCACAGCTAGTCGGTCGGTGGTTGTTCTTAGACCGACTAAGAGTAAACAGTAACTCCTGTACAATTGATTCAATGAACTAGTCGGTTCCAATAGATTTCCTGACCGACTAGATCTCAATCTAGTCGGTTGGTCCCCCTTCTTGAACCAACTAAGGTGCACGAAAAGTGCCGAAATGAAGCGCGAAGCTTCGGGAAGATTCCTATAGCTTCTAAGATCACTCTAACTCTAAAATATGAGCGATTTGAAGTTCGTCATGAGCGACTTACTCCAAGATAACGATTCTAAGGAAGAAGCTAGAAAATCACGACGAAACGATCGAAAACGAAAGCTACGGAGACGGAAACCACACATAAGGAGAAAATCCACCAAAACATATATATATATATATATATATATATATATATATATATATATATATATAATATAGATAATCCAAATACATGAAAAACTAGTCGTTACATCCTCCCCAACTTAAGAAAATTTCCGTCCTCGGAATTTCCCAACACTCACGTGTCCGTGAACAAAAGTGGGAAACGCTCTCGCATCTCATCCTCATTCTCCCAAGTAGACTCCCCTGGCGTCGTGTCGCCACATCACCCTCACAAGATTGACAACCTTGTTCCAGAGCGACTTTTGACGCCTGTCCAGAATCTGCACTGGCTGCTGGTCATACGTCATATCAGGGCGAACGGTAATCTCCGAGAAATCCACAGCATGAGATGGATCGTTAATGTATCGACGAAGCTGCGACACATGGAAAACATTGTGAACTCCTTCCAAAGACGGTGGCAAGGCCAAATGGTAGGCTACCTCGCCAACTCTCTCCAGAATGTCAAACGGTCCATTGTATCGTGGGCTCAACT
The DNA here is from genome assembly GCA_030789695.1 of Scilla litardierei. NCBI lineage: Eukaryota > Viridiplantae > Streptophyta > Magnoliopsida > Asparagales > Asparagaceae > Scilla > Scilla litardierei. The sequence goes on from CM061139.1 coordinate 50,589,209, forward strand.
TCCCTCGCTTCCCAAAGCGAATCACACCACGATTCGGGGAAATCTTCAAGAACACATGGTCGCCTGGCTGAAACTCCAAAGGACGGCGTTTAGCATCCGCCCAATGCTTAAAACGGTCCTGAGCAATCCTCAACCTCTCCAAAATATTCCTGACAACATCCACGGCCTCCACAATCATCTCAGGTCCCAATAGCTCCCGATCACCAACGTCATCCCTACTCAATGGCGATCGACATTTCCTCCCATAAAGCGCGACGAAAGGCGCCATGCCAATGCTCGCCTGGAAGCTGTTGTTGTAGGAAAACTCTACCAGATGTAGATGGTCCTCCCACGAACCCTTGAAATCCAACATGCACGCCCTCAGCATGTCCTCTAAGATCTGAATCGTCCTCTCAGGCTGGCCATCTGTTTGCGGATGGTACGCCGTGCTGAAACTCAGACGCGTTCCCAAACTCTTCTGCAAACTCTGCCAGAACTGAGATGTGAACCTCGTGTCTCTGTCCGACACGATGCTCACAGGGGCTCCGTGAAGTCGTACGATCTCCTGCACGATTCACGTTACATCACTATCTAAACTAGGAAAAGGAAATAGAAACGGAGAGTAAAAGAATTTACCTCCATGTATCTCTTCGCTAGCGACTCAGTGGATTGTCCTACTCGGAATGGAATAAAGTGCGCAGATTTGGTCAATCGATCTACGATCACCCAAATCGCGTCATTCTGCTTCGGACTTCGAGGTAGTCCCGTTACGAAATCCATAGTGATGTGTTGCCACTTCCACTTCGGAATCGGAAGCGGTTGTAGCAACCCTGCCGTACGCTGATGCTCCGCCTTTACCTGTTGGTAAACCAAGCACTTGGCCACACTCTGAGCCACACTCCTCTTCATACCATGCCACCAGTAGTTCAGAGGAAGATCCTTGTACATCTTGGTCCCACCAGGATGCACAGAATATGGCGAACTGTGTGCCTCCATCAACAACTCCTCCCTGATATCCCCAGCTGGCACACACAACCTGGCTCCAAACCTCAGCGAGCCATCCTCATGAATCAAAAAGTCAGTCCGCAGACCGGCTTCCACCTGCTCCCGAATCTTCACCAGCTTCGGATCCTCAGCCTGGCCAGCCTTGATCCGATCCACAATCGACGACTGAATCTGCATACACATCAACAGAGAAGCCACTCCAGGAAGGACAATCTCAAATCTAGACTCGCAAAAATCCTGCTGCAATCTCCACTGCGAAGTCAACAACATCACCGCTGGAAGCCTACTCAGCGCATCAGGGACCACATTCACCTTGCCGGGGTGATATTGCAAATCAATCTCATAATCCGCCATGAGCTCCAACCATCGACGCTGTCGCATGTTGAGCTCCTTCTGAGTAAACATATACTTCAAGCTTTTGTGATCGGTGAAGATCTTCACTTTCTCACTTAGCAGGAAGTGCCTCCAAATCTTGAGTGCAAATATGACAGCAGCCAACTCCAAATCATGCGTCGGGTAATTCTTCTCATGAGTCTTGAGCTGACGCGAAGCATATGCCACAACATGCCCGTGCTGATGCAACACACAACCGAGACCCTTGCCAGAAGCATCGCAAAAGATCTCAAATCCCCCACTGCGATCAGGCACAACAAGAATAGGGGCAGTCGTCAATCTCTTCCTCAGAACACCGAAGGCATTCTCACAATCACCCGACCAAACAAAAGGTACATCCTTTCGCGTCAATCTGGTCATCGGCTCAGCAATATGAGAAAAGTCCTAAACGAAGCGCCGATAATAACCAGCAAGCCCAAGGAAACTCCAGATCTCAAATGCTGACTGTGGAACAGGCCACTCTCGAATAGCCTTGATCTTCTCGGGATCCATTGAAATACCATCTCCAGTCACCACATGCCCGAGAAAAGCAACTCTGTCCAGCCAAAACTCGCACTTCGAAAACTTAGCATACAACCGATGCTTCCTCAAAATCTCTAACACCGTCCTCAAGTGCGGGCATGCTCTTCCTCCGACTTCAATAGATCAGAATGTCGTCAATAAAGATAACGACAAACTTATCTAAAAAGTCATAGAAGATCAGATTCATCAAATTCATGAAAACTGCGGGAGCGTTGGTTACACCGAAAGGCATAACCACAAACTTGTAGTGTCCATACTTCGTCCTGAATGCTGTCTTCGAAACATCTTCCTTCTTCACCTTCAGATGATGATAACCACTCCTCAGATCCAACTTCGAAAACACCCTCGAACCTCCAAGCTGATTAAAAATATCATCGATGCAAGGAAACAGGTATTTATTCTTGATGGTCACCGCATTCAGCTCCCGATAGTCCACGCACATGCGACGCGAACCATCCTTCTTCTTCACCAACAACACCGGTTCTCCCCACGGAGACACACTAGGATTGATATAACCCTTCTGCAAAAGCTCATCCAGCTGCTTCCGCAATTCCTCCAACTCAGCAGGTGCCATACGATATGGTGCCTTTGAAATCGGCTGCGCTCCTGGAATAAGATCAATAGAAAATTCGAGAGCTCGATCAGGTGGCAATCCAGACATCTCCTCGGGGAAGACGTCATCGAATTCACGCACTACAGCTGGCTTCTCCAGCTCCATCTGCATAGTCACAAACTCCACCGGTCTGGCCCGAAACCTGACAGGACCCAGCGAACTGCTACCTCGGCTGAACTCGAATACTGGATGTCCGGGAATCTCAAACACCACCTTCTTCCTCCGACAGTCGATCGTAGCATAGAAGCTTGCAAGCCAATCCATCCCAAGGACCGCATCATAGTTGATGATGTCGTGGACAATGAAATCAGCGTAAAGCTCATGTCCACAAACCACCAACGAGCAAGAATTGCAACCAAGATGCACCGAGACCACGCCATTCCCTGTAACGATATTCCAACTCTTGGAAAGAGGGGACGTCGACAAGGAATGCTTCTCCACGAAGCTCCGAGAAATAATGCACATCGATGCACCTGAGTCAAAGAGAACTCGTGCAGGAAATGTGCACACCAAAATCACACCTACAACCAGTCTAACAATCAAGCCCTAGTCTAGCAAACAAACATGTGCAAGCAACCAAACATAATCTAACAATCAAACATACTAAGGAAGAACAGCTAGAAGGAGAGTTACCTGCGATAACCTCATCCACAGCCATGCTCTCCACCTCAGTCATCAGAAAAGCCTGCCTCCTCGGCAGAAAAGCCTGCTGAAAAGCCTGTCTCTGTGGAACAAGAGCTGCTCCACGTCCAGCAGGAACAGACGCTCTCTGCTGCAACGGCTGTGCTGCAACAGGTGCCCTCCAAGGCTGCTTCGACCTCGGACAATCCTTCATGGTATGGGTAGGATCTCCATAGACAACACACTGGCCCAGGAATCTCCTACACTGATCCTTCATATGCCCGGTCCTGTCGCAGAAATGGCAAGTCTTCTTAATAGGCCCTCCTGGCCTCTTAAATTGAGCTGGCTGGTTAGGCTTGAAACCAGGCCTAACCACCTCTCTGGCCTGCTCCATAGGCCTCTTCCCAGCTCCAGCAACATGTCCTCTCCTCTGACTCAGGTTCAGCTCCTGCCTCCTCGCAGCTACCAGAACCTTCTGATAAGAGTCCAGATCAGAGGAAGACACAAAACTCTGAAGCTCCAAAACAAGTCCCTGCAGGAACCTCTGAGCCCTCTCATCAGCATCCTGCACCATCTTCGGTGCGAACCGACTCAGCCTAGTGAACTCTTGGTGGTACCGGTCCACCGTCAAGCTCCCTTGCTTCAGCTCAATAAAGAGCTGCAACATCTCCTTCCTGGCAGCCTTCGGAAAGAACTCTTCATCAAACCTGGACTTAAAGGTAGCCCAAGCTATCGGCTCCCCCAGCATCTTCTCTTCCGCATCCCACCAGTTCCGAGCATTATCCTTGAGTTGCCTCTTCGCCAGATCAACCCATCCAACCGGGCTGATCTTCGCCATCTTCAAATTATCCTCAATGTTCCGAATCCACTCATCGGTAGCTAGAGGACCCTCAGACCCATCAAAATAAGCGGGACCCAGCTCCTGAAACTGCTTAGCTCTCGGCTCGGAGCGAGGGGCATCCTGGATTGCCCGAGCAGCTTGAGCAACTGGAGCATTCTGGACTTGCAGGAGCACGCCCTGCTGCACCTGCATCATCTGAATCATCATCCGCATCATCTCCCCATTGGTGGGCTCCCGCTCAGGCTCCTTGTCATGAGGGGGCACGCTACCACCACCACGGGTAAATCGCCTTCCTACCATCTATTGACACAGAAAACGAAACAGATTAGACTCATAGCTTATGACTCGGATGTCAAACTTAGTTTGTTGGACATTCTAATATTATTATCGTTATTCCGACAATTCGCAGTTACAGAGAGACCTGCATGGGCCACCAACAAAACCTGTCACGCCCCGCTTCCCTAAAATGGAGGCGAGACGTGAGAAGGTCCGCACAGACGTGGAGCCGTGAAGCCACACGCCTGATAAGCGTCAATAAAACATATGCTGCTCCCTGTAACCATGAGCAGAACAAGATAATAACACAAGGAGATACAGAAATAAAATCCCAAATCTCAGCAATGTCCAAACATTAAAATTTAAGTTCAACATCCAGAAAAGCCACCAGGCTAAAAGAAAGAGTCTAAAGGCCCAGAACAAGGACAATAAAGACAAACATAAACAGAGTACTGGTGCTACGCACCGACAACAAAAACAGTATAAAACGAAGAACACAAGCAGCCTCTATGACTGATCTCCAGTGTCCTCGTACACCTCAACGAACGCAGGCTCTGACTCAGCGTCAGCAAACACCACGTCCTCCGCAGCACTCTCAGGCTTGGGATCGAACATGTGTCACCCAAAAGAGTAAAGGGGCACATGTCAGCAAGTCTAACAAGACTTGAGCAAGGAAACGAAAGTGAAGGCAAACTAGCAACCTAGCAGTTCTAGTATGATACATAACATGGCAAGTATAGTATGGAAGTGACAAGTAAAGGGAAGTACAAGTAGCAAGTAGTAAGTATGGCATGGATAACAAGTTTTACAAGTAAAAACACGGACAAGTACAAGTCAAGTAGTTCACGTCAAGTAAACACGTCAAGTGAACACGTCACGTAAACATGTCAAGTAAACAAGTAGTGCACAGAGATTTCGTCTGCTGGCTAGAGTGGCTGATCGGGCCAACTCGTAAGCTCAGGTGACCGCTTATCCCTACCCCTCCACGTGTATCGAGCCAGGGCATTACCCCGAACACGGAATGCTCGCTTCTGGATCACAAGCCAGGAAGTGTATTTGGCATAGGGTTGTGCCCGCTAAAAAGCAGGTGCCTAGCCTGGCCTAGGGTTATGCCTGTAATGCAGGTGCCTAGCCGGAAACAAGTAGATCGGGCATTGGCTATCGACCAACACACGTGGCCCTCTTCTGGAACACGAGCCAGGTAACACAAGTATTGTAGCGTATGCTACGAATGCGACCTTCAACATGGATGACATGGCCTGGAAAATAGTAGTGCAAGGCGTACAGTTAAAGTATTAAACATGGCAGTTAAGATGCATGGATGGTAATAAGTGCAAATAATGAAAAGTAGTCGGATCAAGCTTCGTTGTCAAGTTAGATCTTGAAATTAGCGCCTAGGCGAGTATCATTTCGTCGCCTAGTCTCTTTTACGCCTACAACAAGCAAATGGCCTAAAACATGGCCTAAAACCCTAAGTGGCAAGTTTCACTTGCCTAGCACCAAGGATGACGATCAACGAGGCACGTCACAAAATGTTAGCTACGGGGATGAGATCGCTGCCATGGAAAATCAATATTAGAACAATATCCAACCTAGTTTTATTAGGGTTTAACAAAAATCACAAAACGGTTTATAAGAATATTTAAGGATCGATCACTACCGTAGGAAGCGAAAGAACGATACCGAGCAAGCACGGCAACGGAAGAACGATCCGGAGAACTACGGCTCAGATCTGGAAATGGGGAGAAAATCTGGAGAAATGAGATTTTGGGGGTTTTTTGGGGGTTTTCCGGCGGCCTAGAGGAGATGGCCGGCCTAAATGGAGAGGGAGAGAGGCTCTTGAGGAAGGAGGAATGGCTAGAGGAAGCTTGGGGATGATCAGAGGTCAAGGGGGAAAGGAAATGGCCAAGAGTAGAGAAAGAAAGAAAAGAAAACGTTTGGGGTTTAAATAGAAAATCGTTTGGCGGCTGGGCAAACCCTAGGTTTACGACAGCAGTTAGTCGGTCAAAGAAGAGTGGTCGACCGACTAGTTCGAGAACTAGTCGGTCGGTCGACCAACTGTGACCGATTAAAATCAAACAGTAACTCAGGTTGTCAAGATGGTCAATGAATTAGTCGGTTAAAGAACATTGGCTGACCGACTAGTTTGCAACCTAGTCAGTCGGTGGTTGTTCTTGGACCGACTAACGATAAACAGTAACTTAGGTAAAATTAATCAAAGGAACTAGTCGGTCTGAGAGCAAGTTCTGACCGACTAGTTTCACATCTAGTCGGTCGGTGGTTGTTCTTAGACAGACTAAGAGTAAACAGTAACTCCTGTACAATTGATTCAATGAACTAGTCGGTTCCGATAGAGTTCCTGACCGACTAGATCTCAATCTAGTCGGTTGGTCCCCCTTCTTGAACCAACTAAGGTGCACGAAAAGTGCCGAAATGAAGCACGAAGCTTCGGGAAGATTCCTATAGCTTCTAAGATCACTCTAACTCTAAAATATGAGCGATTTGAAGTTCGTCATGAGTGACTTACTCCAAGATCAACGATTCTAAGGAAGAAGCTAGAAAATCACGACGAAACGATCAAAAACGAAAGCTACGGAGACGGAAACCACACATACGGAGAAAATCCACCAAAACATATATATATAATATAGATAATCCAAATACATGAAAACCCAGTCGTTACAAGTGATTATTGTCCAAGCGTGGATATATTAGGAATCTGCATATCTGCATAGATAGAGTGAGTAGCAATAATAATATTTGTCACATCAAAATCATATGGAATAGAATAGGAAAGTGAACATGGGATTATGAAATCCCAACATTCTCCCCCTTTTTGATGATGACAAATATTCATAAAAAAGTGAAGTGTCATACTCAGTTATATGCAGATATCATATCATATGTGATACTCAGTTATATGATGACAAATATGTATGCTCCCATGCTCCCCCTTAGAAGTTGCCTAAATATTATCTCTCCCTTTGTCATTGACAAAAAGATGGGGGAAAAACAAAAATAAAATAAAATTAGTCGATTAAGGAACTTGTTAGTCGACTAAGAGTAAAAATAACACAGAATGATTACGAAACAGGGAACATAATGTTTACGAAACAGAACAAAACAGAGCTTTACTAAACAGAACTTATAGGAAGGATACAAAGTTACTAGCAAGCATACTTTCCCATACACCCAGTACTAAGGCCCTATGGCCTATGACATAACTTAGAACCAGCAAACAAAACACATTGTTTCAAAGCCTAGCACTAAAAGCCCGAAGGCCTACAACCCAAAAGCAAAATACCACAACATTCATAGAACAACAAACACCGGCGACATGCGACAATAACTATGAGAACGGCGACAAAGAACGGCTAGGTCTAACGTCCTGAAGGAGAACCATAGTCCTGAGAATTGCGACGTGATTTCCGACGGGGTGTTTCCTCGGGAGTAACTACATTCAGAGCCTCAAGAGCGGGAACAAGCTTGCTCTAATTTAGTTGAACTTGGTCGAGAACGTGAGCATGTTCAGTCAAGGCTGACCGAAATTCCCTAAACCCAGAAGTTACTGTATCGCGAAGAGAGCGAACTTCCTCCCTAAGACCGTGAAGTGTAGTCTGGGTAATTTGGCGAGGAGTGGAGGAAGTCCGTGGGGTCTTTAAGGGACACGACCGAGGATTGGTTCGACACTCTGAAAAACATTTGTGAACGCATTGTTTCTTAACAAAACGACGGAAGCCGCGGGATGAACCCGGAGTAGATGAAGCAGAGGGGCCGAAAGTTGTTTGGGCCGGGGTATAGTCAGGGTCGGCTGAAGTGGGGTCTACGGGGTCCTCTTCGGGGTCTTCGTCTTCGTCATCATCATCACTATTGGCTGCATCAGATTCCTCAGGGTCCAGAATATCCAGATGCATATTGTGCAAAGTGATGATGTTGATATTGTAAGGATTTGAGACGACAAGTTCTCCGTCAAGAGGAACACAAAACATCTTCAGAACCAAGGTTATGAATGAAGGATGATAGATATGGGTCTGAACTGGCCGAAGAAGAGACTGCAAGATCACAAAACCCCAGTTTATAGGTAACCCACCCATCACAGCATAAAGACAATGCTCCAATTCATTAGATAGATAGGTAAAAGAGCCACCTTTCGGCATAAGATTGGAAACTATGACCTTGAGGATGATGCGAGCAGGCGGGTGGAAATGAACGGCTGAGAATTTGTGAACCCAAGGGGTGGCGATTTTCGCAAGGATTCGAGGATCGGTCATGGTGAAGTTGAGGGAACCCGAAAAATGAGAGGGAAGATCAAGGAGTTCACAGATCCGACGAAGGGTAAGACAAATCGGAAGACTCTTGACGCCGGTGAGGATATGGGTATCACGACCGATGACGCACGGCTTTAGGTTGGCGTAGAACTCCCGAACAAGGAGTGGATAATAGGGTTCCTTGTTCCCAAGAGCCCAAATCTTCTCGAGGCCGGCGGCTGAAAGGATGGAGATGATATTGAACGAAGCAAGAGCAGAATAATCGATGAATCGCTCAGGATGGAACTTCGCACTTGCGGAGGCATTGAAGCGATTTTCGGCCGCGGCATCACGAAATTGAGGGAGAGCCATTGAAGAAACAAGATATTTTCGGTGGAGAAGAAGAGAAAATGAGATGAGGAAACAAAAAGAAAGAAACAGCCGAAAATAAATAGGCAAAATGTGAAGCAGTTATCCAAGCGAATGGGTGCCATGATCAGTTCGAGAGCAGTTTTTAGAAACTGAATGGGTGAGATAGAACTGAAAAGTGTTCAAAAAATATGTGAAGAGACGGGAAGAAGAAGAAACGAAAAACGCGAAAAGACGTAAGTTAGATCAGAAACGGTTTAAAAAACCGAGTTAGTCGGCTAAGAAGTTGGTTAGTCGACTAAGGTAACCGAAATAAAAATATCTAGATCGCACCGTTCGGATTTTTAATAATAATAAAAAATATTAAAAAATTTGAAAAGATTACAAATTGGGATGAAAGGACGGTAGTGGGTGAAAGAGAGTTAAAACTTGTAAGGAAATTGGTCAAGGCAATGAATAGGGTTGGTGAAGTACACTTTCCAAGGTGAAATAATTAAATAAAAGTGTGATTGCAAAGGTGAAATGATTGCAAGTTCTCATTCCAAAGTGAGATAATTTTGGGTTTTCTAGGCAAGAAGAGGGCCGACGCAACAAGCCAAAAAGCCCTATGTCAGGATGCGGCAACCAAGAAAGTGGGTAAGAAAAAAAATTTAAACTTTTTAAATAAAGTCTCATAATAGAGAGGAACAACAAAACTAATAATAAAATAATAGATAAAAATACAAAATTATGTATCCCAAAGAAGGATGGTTGACAGAGAGATACCCGAAATTACTGAATATTCTTAATAGTTTAGGAACAAAAATAATATTTAAAGAAACCGAAATAAAAAGCAAAACATTGTGTAAAAGAAATCTGGATATATTAGTCGATTAAACAAGACTTTAGTCGACTAAAAAAAATTATTATCAAAAAATTATAAGAAAATTCCAGAAATTCACAAAAATTGGAAAACATTAAATGGCAAATTCAGATTCACTGATGATGCCTAGATCTCTTCTAAGTTTGATGAAAGATTCCTCTTTCAAAGGCTTAGTTAAGATATCGGCAATCTGATGTTCAGTGGAAATGAATTTCAAAACTATATCCCCTTTTTGTACATGATCATCTAAAAAGTGATGACGGACATCTATATGCTTAGTGCGTGAATGATGAACTGGATTCTTAGACAAATTAATTGCACTAGTGTTATCACACATTATAGGACATGTGGAACATTCAATGCCATAATCTAAGATAGTTTGTTTAATCCATAAAATTTGTGCACATGCTAACCCAGCGGCAATATATTCTGCCTCTGTGGTAGATAATGAAACAAAATTTTGCTTTTTTCTAAACCATGAGACCAAAGCATGTCCAAGAAAATGACATGTACCACTGGTACTTTTTCGGTCTGATTTGCAACCAGCAAAATCTGCGTCACTATATGATAATAAATCATATGTGCTAGTTTTAGGATAAAATAATCCAAAATCAGAAGTATGTTTAACATATCTAATTATCCGTTTTACAGCAGTAAAATGTGACATCTTAGGATCTGCTTGAAAACGAGCGCATAAACAAACTGAAAACATAATATCTGGTCTACTAGCAGTTAAATAAAGTAGAGATCCAATCATACCTCTGTAAAGACGTTGATCAACACTCTTACCATTTAAATCTTTGTCTAGTGATGTAGATGTACACATTGGAGTATGTTTATCAGCAGAAGTCTCTAAACCAAAACGCTTGATGAGTTCTTTGGCGTACTTTGATTGATGAATGAAGATACCTTCCTTCATTTGTTTGATTTGTAGTCCAAGGAAGTAGTTGAGTTCGCCCATATGACTCATTTCAAATTCCTTCTGCATAATCTTAGAAACATCTAAACAAAGAGTTTCATTAGTAGAACCAAATATAATATCGTCAACATATATTTGAATAATAATGATGTCAGATTTTATATTTTTAATAAACAGAGTTGAATCAATTTTACCAATTTTATAACCAGAATTTAAAAGATAACTTTTCAATCTATCATACCAAGCACCTCGTTTGAAAAGTTATAAAGCTTTCTTTAGTTTGAAAACATGATTTTCTAAATTCTCATGAGTAAAACCAGGAGGTTGTTCAACATAAACTTCCTCCTTGAGAAAACCATTTAAAAAAGCACTTTTAACATCCATTTGAAATAATTTAAAATCTTTAAAACATGCAAATGATAAAAGCATTCTAATAGATTCAAGACGAGCAACTGGTGCATAGGTTTCTTCATAATCAATTCCTTCTTCTTGATTATAACCTTGTGCAACCAATCTTGCCTTGTTTCTAATTACCTGGCTAGATTCATCCAATTTATTTTTGAATACCCACTTGGTACCAATAATTGAATGATCTGTTGGTCTGGAAACTAATTCCCAAACATCATTTCTCTAAAATTGATTGAGTTCTTCCTGCATAGCAATGATCCAAGAACTGTCTTTGCATGCTTCATTGATGTTCTTTGGTTCAATGGTTGAGAGGAAAGAACAATGCGCCATTTGTTCTATTTGACGACGAGTTCTTACTCAATCTGTAATATCTCCAATGATTAATTCTGATGGATTTTTTGGAACTTGTGCAAATGCCTTAGGAAGATCTGCATTATCTGAAACAGACTCAACAGAGGGTTTAGTAGCATCAATTTCATCAAGATTAATATTATCTAAAGAATTAGACAAAGGTAATATATTTTCTTCATCATCAATGATGATGGGAGAATTAAATGAAGGGTTTTCATCAAATGTGACATGTAAAGATTCTTCAACTGTTGAAGTTCTTTTGTTATATACTCTGTAGGCTTTGCTACGTGTTGAGTATCCAACAAAAATTCCTTCATCAGATTTTGAATCAAATTTATCAAGTGCATCTTTAGTATTAAGAATGAAACATTTACATCCAAACACTTTAAAATATGATTCACGGGGAATGCGATTAAAAAATAATTCAAAACAAGTTTTATTAAGCAATGGCCTTATAAGAACTTTATTCATAATGTAGCAAGCAGTTGCGACAGCTTCTGCCCAAAAATATTTTGGTAGATTACTATCACAAAGCATTGCTCTAGCGCATTCTTGTAAAGTTCTATTTTTCCTTTCTACTACTCCATTTTGTGGAGGAGCACGAGGAAAAGAAAAATTGTGTGTAATGCCATTTTCATTACAAAACTTGGTAAAAGATTCATTTTCAAATTCTCCCACATGATCACTACGAATAGTGATAATGTTAGAGGATTTGATCTTTTGTATCTTTTTTACAAAATATTGAAAATTCTTCAAAAGCATCATTCTTATTTTGTAAGAATATAACCCAAGTATATCTAGAATAATCATCAACAATGACAAATGCATATCTAATTCTATTCAAGGAGGCTACTCTTGAAGGACCAAACAAATCTAGGTGTAGAAGTTCTAATGGTCTCTTTGTTGAGATAATACCCTTTGATTTAAAAGAAGATTTATGCATTTTTCCTTGTTGACAAGCATCACAAAAATATTTGTGTTTGAAAGAAATGTTTGGCATTCCATTTACTAATTTGTGTTTTGAAATATGTGCAAGATTTTTGAAATTTGTGTGTCCAAAACATTTATGCCATAAAAGTGTATCATCTAATGTAATCATTAAACAATGATTATTAGTGGTAATAGACATGCATAAGATATAAATGTTATTCTTACGCTTACCACGGAATAAAACAGATGACATATCAGAATCATAAATGATGCAATCATTTTGTTCAAAAACTATTTTATAATTTTTATCGCATAATTGACTAATGGAAAATAAGTTGTATTTCAAACCGTCAATCAGGTGAACATTCTCAATGATAGGCTGATTTGCATTACCAACTGTTCCAGTACCTATGATTTTGCCCTTTTTGTTGTCACCAAAGGTAACTGTGCCTCCATCTTTATATATAATGTTAGAAAGCAAGTTGATATTTCCCGTCATGTGTTTTGAACATCCACTATCCAAAATCCATCTTTCCTTTTTAGGTACCTGAAAGATAAAACATTAAGCATTGGTTCCCCTTTTTGAGGGTCCTAGGGATTAGATTTTTGGAAGCCAAACCCAAGTGGAATTTGGCTTTCTAATGTAATCATCAGAATAAACAATAGAATGCATATAAGTAGAAATATAGTTATTTCTATCTTTAAAACATGAATCCTTAGGAACCCATATACTAATTGTAGTAGGTTTCCTAGGAAATGTTTTTGAAATGTAGTAACATTTCTTTGTGAAGAAGAAGTAGGAATGTTTACTTTCTTCGTGTATATGAATGCGTGATTCTTCTTTTGTGGTTTAACAAAGGTAGTTTTTCCACAAGAAAAAGAAGTGTTACAGGACCTGGGTGCATCCTTATGAGAATATCCCAATCCTTGTCTATGATTTGCTGGATATTGAATTTTTAGCAAATCATCGAGATTAGTCTTTCCTTTGTTAAATTTATCAACATTGGAAGACATCTCGTCGTATTTCATCTTTAGTGATGAAATATTTTTATCCATTTCGGATATTTGTGTATGTAGTTCTAGATTCTTAGTTTTGAGAATATCATTCTCTTTACTAAGATCTAAATTTTGAGAAGATGTATTCTCAATATGTATGGAATTTGGTGTAGTGTTTTTAGAAGAAGATAATTCATGATATTTAATAAGGAGATCGTCATTATTCTGTTTCAAAGATTTATGTTGACCATTCAACTTTTTGAAACGAGAATAGAGATCTTTCAATGCTTCTAATAATTCTTCATTATTAAAGAAACTTACCTCTTCTTCTTCATCTTGTGCCATAAAGCACATATTATCACTTTCATCATTGTCATCTTCATCATCTGAAGATTCATCCCAAGTTGCTGCAAATGCTTTCTTCAACTTGTCAAACTTCCTTTCTCTTCTGGATTGATCGTTGTTGTTGGAAGTTTTGAACTTTGCTTTGAGAAGTGGACAATCTTTCTTCATATGTCCTGGCTTATTACAATTGAAGCAAAGAGAAGAATCAGTATTTTTAAACTTATTATTATACTCACCTTTTTGAAAGAACTTTCTGAAGTTCTTGGCAAAGAATGCCATATCATTATCTGAATCTTCATTATCTGATGTTGCGTTGAAGGCAAGTACTTTCTTCTTTTGATATGATTCTTCTTTCGCATCTTGCAATGTAACTTCAAGTGCCATTAGGTTACCAATTAGATCTTCCATTGATAAGGTGGAAAGATCATTGGCTTCCTCAATAGCAGTGATCTTTGGACGCCATTTTGGGGAGAGTACCTTAAGAATCTTGCGTACCTGATCAAGAGAAAAGTAAACTTTTCCAAGAGCATTAAGAGAATTAATAATGTTAGTGAACCTGTTGTTCATTTCTCCAATCGTCTCTTTGTCTTGCATCTTGAACAACTCATACTTATGAACCAAGGAAGCAATCTTAGTTTCCTTTACTTTACTGGTTCCTTCATGAGTTACCTCGAGTATGTGCCAAATTTCCTTTGCACTTTTGGCCTGAGATACTCGATTAAACTCATGTTTATCCATGGCATAGAATAAAGCATTCATGGCCTTTGAGTTGTTGGTCTTTGCAGATTTGTCGTTGGTGGTCCAATCAGCAACAGGTGTTTCTGGCTTTGTGTATCCTGTCTCTACGATGTCCCAAATCTCATAATTCATACTTTGGAGATGAATCTCAATTCGTATTTTCCAATATGAGTAATTTGAACCATCAAATAGAGGAGGACGAGTTTGAGAGTGCCCTTCAGGATGCTGATTGTAGTTGTGTGGAACGGCGTTCATGTTTGATGTTGAGGAACTTGCTGCCATCTTAGCCTTGCTCTGATACCAAATGTAATTCTAGCCTGTAAGGATCAAATACACTAGAGGGGGGGGTGAATAGTGTATATTAAAAAATTAACTGTTGCAATTAAAGAGTTACTTTTAATTGCTTAAGATGTGCAGAAAGTAAAGAATGTAGAAAATGTAAATCAAACGCAAACACAGAGATTTATCCTGGTTCGGATCCTCTTGATCCTACTCCAGTCCTCTACCCCGTAGAGATTTTCAATCCACTATAATCACTTGCCCCGCAAGCACCAACTTAAAAAAATGGCGACACTCCCCGTTTCCCAAACTTTGTACAATCTCAAAAGAGATTCAAAACCTGTTAAATAAGAAATAGAAAAACACATATAGCCTTGTTATGAGTTTAGAATGAAATTCAAGGATGGTGTTTTCAAAAGAGACTTCAAGATATATAAGATATGAAATGAAGAACAATACTTGAAGTTCTCTGGTTCATAAAAGAAGAGAGAGATCAATCGATTTCTTCTTACAATTATGAACACAAACAACTTTCTAAAATGATGTTGAAAAAGATCAAAATTGCTTTAAGGAAGAAAACTTCAATTTTCAAAAGATCTATGAGTAAGAATCTTGAAGTTCTTCCATTCTCATAAGAAGAGAGAAATCTATGGATTTCTTCTTACAAATGAGAAAAGAGCAACTAAGGCAAGATTGCTTAGAATCCACAATTCTAGGAAGAAAGAGAGAAGAAAGTTGTGTGTAAAGAATGAGGGGGTATGCCCACTTATTTATAGTATTTTGGGCAGTTATTCTGAGGGAAAATGGGGGGAAAAGGAGTTTCCTACCTTTCAAAAACGGTCTGGAAAGTTACAGTTAAAATGGACACAAAAACTTCATTAGTCGACTAAAGAAGGCTTAGTCGACTAAAAGTCAAACTTTGGAATTTTTGACTGAAATTTTAACGGTAAGTTTCCGATGTTGACTGAAGACTACTCAGAAATTTTCAGGTCAAAATTCGAAGAAAAAGTTTTTAGTCGACTAATGGTTGACTTAGTCGACCAGGACAGAAAAACATGAATTTTGACTTTTCTGAAAAAGGGTTGTTTAGGATATGTTATTAGGAACGTAGCACTTAGATGGATTTCATATTCAAGGCTCTGAAATCTATAAATAAAAATACATCAGTCTGTAGATTTCAGTAGATATATATGATGAGCTTCATGTGAGTATTTGAGATGCCTTTGTGCAGGGATTCCTTATCAAGTGATTATTGTCCAAGCGTGGATATATTAGGAATCTGCATATCCGCATAGATAGAGTGAGTAGCAATAATAATAGTTGTCACATCAAAATCATATGGAATAGAATAGGAAAGTGAACATGAGATTATGAAATCCCAACATTAAAGATTCACGATCCCGTGGCAGCACAAAATATTCCGACAGCCTGGCCGCAACCCCAGCATCCTCAAACACCGACTCCTCCCGACTCACCCGATAGGGGATTCGGTGAAGGTCACCGTCAGGCAGGGCCTCAGCCTTGGCCCTCGTCAGCCTAAAGCGGGCGAGCGCTCTCTCGCAACCTGTGTGCGCTTCCCTCCCCACCTCCCACGGGGGAACTCCATAGGGCCACCTCTCGGCGGGAGGGGGCCTACGGCGCTTACCTGAGGTCGGAACCCTCGGGGAAGCCATGCTGACTATCTCCGGGTAGGGTGGGCCACGAGACACGGTCCCGCCAGCTCGGGCGGAAGGAACGTTCGTTACGGACCCCTGCTGCCTCCCGTCCACCACGCCGACGGCCGGAGCCTTGGGAACGATGCTGATCGCGTCCAGATCGGCCGAAGCATCTGGCGCAACCCCACCAGCCCGAAGGGAAGGAGCACCAAATCTGAGACCCTGCTGCATCTCGTTCACCCCCTCTGTAGTAGGAACCTCATCCCTCCGCTTCTGGGCGGCCACCTCCGCGGGCGCTCCCTCGCGCATCGCTTCTTTGCCCTTATCCACGGGGACGGTCTTCTTCGTTACCCGCACCCCGGCCGCCCTCAACACTTCCTTCAACGAAAGCAACGGGTCCTCACCTGTAGAAAAAAGAAGAAAAATCGGGGTAAGTCTACTTAAAGGCCCGCCAGAAGGAGAACACCGGGGGGCCAAAGCCCCTGGGCGGGCCGATCAGCCTGCGTCAAGTCCGCCATTTGGTGGTCCGCCTCAGGCAACGCACCCTAAATCTGGGCATTCGCAAGGAGTTCTTCCGTCATTGCCACCCCCTCATCACACTACTATTGCCGCACTCAAAGAAAGGAGTCATCGGTGGAGGGACTGGGGAATCTATCACGCCCCGCTTCCCAAAAATATGGAGGCGAAGCGTGAGAAGGTCCGCTCAGACTTGAAGCTGCAAAGCTGCAAGTCCGATAAGCCTCAATCAACTTTAAATAGCAGGTCCTTGCAACGCGAACGAAACAAAGATAATAATAATGAAATGAGACAAAAGAGATATCTCAGAATATCCATAAAATAAGTTTCAACATCACAGAAAAAGCCACCAGGCTGAAAAGAAAAAGAGTCTAATGGCCCACACATGGCCAACAAAAGTACAACGTACAAGGTAAAAGTGCCACGCACCGACAACTAACAGAAATACTAAAACAAAAGGAGAACTCAGCATGGTCGCTAAGAAAGGTCACCGGTGTCCGCAAAACTCCTCCTGGACAGACTTGGGCTCAGGCTCAGCGTCAGCAACAACCACGAACTCAGCTACGGTCTCTGGCTCAGGGTCTAACATGTGACACCCAAAAGAGCAAGGGGCACATGTCAGCAAGTCTACAAGAGACTTGTGCAAGGAAACTGAAAGTGGAAGTAAAACAACCTAGCAGTTCTAGCATGATGTAATGACATGGCAGTTGAAGTAAGAGTGCAACAAGTAAAGTAAAGTAAGGTAAGGTAAATTAAAGTACGAGCATGGCATTTAAACATGGCATGGATGACAAGTTTTACATGAATCATTCACAAAGACAAGTACAAGTCAAGTAAGCACCTCGTGCACAGAGATTACGCCTTTTGGCTAGAGTGGCTGATCGGGCCAACTCCTAAGCTCAAGTGATCGCTAATCCCCACCCCTCCACGTGTATCGAGCCAGGGCCTTACCCCCGAACGGGAATGCTCACTTCTGGATCACGAGCCCGAAAGTGTTTTATCTTGATGGCATAGGGGTGCACCTAGCCGGACAAGGAAGTACAAGTATTGTAGCGTGTGCTACGAATGCAACAATCAACTTGGATGACAAGTAGAATGCAATGCATGGCAGTTAAAAGTGCGTACAGGTAAGGAATTTAAACGTGACGATATCAATGCATGAATGACATGGCAGGGTGTCAGATCTAGCTTCGTTGTCAAGCTAGATCTTAAAATTACGTCTAGACAGCTATCATTTCACTGTCTAGTCTCTTTTACGCTAAAAACAAGGAATTGGCCTAAAAACATGGCCCTACACAAGAGTTGGCAAGTTTCACTTGCCTGTAAGTACAACGTCTGAGAAACACCGTCCAAGAGCGTCCAAGTCACAAATAACATACGTGCACAAGTCCACCGGCCTAAAGTCCATATTATTAATCTTGATTAGTGAATTTAAAACATTTAAAACACTTTAAAAATATCAATTTTAGTCTTGATTAACAGGCAATAGGTTGGGGGTCCTAGGGGTGCAAAGCGTTACCTCAACACGACGCGAAAGCTACACTGGCGTCGGGTAGCGACGCCAGGGGTTGGAATAGAAGAACGCGCTCCAAGTCCTGATTCCAAAATAGATTCCTCGCTGGAAAGATCAGGGCAGCAACCGGAGCAACGAATCCAGATTCCAAAGCTAGCACGTGCGACGACGGGCTACGACGTATCGCAACGTCGTACGCGGTAAATCATCGGAGAGAAAGCACCTAGGTGGGGCACACAGTAGTCCTAGGGACCAATAGGGGACCCACAATACCTCTGGAGAACTTGGGGGGCCCACGGTGGCAAGCGGTGCGACGGGTGCGGGGTTGCGACGAGTGCCTCTCGGTCAGACACTAGCCGGTACGAGGGGGTCTCTCGGTTGGGCACTAGGGGAGCGGGGGTTGAAGCGCTGCTGGTCGGTCACAGCAGCGGGTGCGGGGGCTTCCTTCGGTCGGTGCAGGAGAGCGGGCCGGTCAGGCGCTTGGGCGGGGCGTTGCAACGTTGCTACGTTGCAACGGAGCGGGGAGCGGGCGTGAGCGAGCGGGCGCCTCGGTCGGACACGGTGCGGTGCGGGGTCTGTGAAGCGGGGCTGTGTGGTGCGGAGCGGGGCGTGCGGTGTGGGCCAAGCTCTCGGTCAGATCGAGAGCTCCTCTCGGTCGGAGCGGGAGAACGGAGCAGGCGATTGTAGCGGGGTGCGGAGCGGGCGTGAGCGGGGGCGGCTGTCGATCGGTGAGGGGGATTTGGGGCCGTTTCCTCGGTCGGACACGGGGCGGCTGTCGCAACGTTGCGACGAATCGTCGCAAGGGGGTTTGGGGGTTTGGAAGCGGCTAGGGTTACTTTCTTGCGAAAATAGGTCTTCCTAAGGGTTGTTTATATAGTGAAGAGGGGTTGACTTGGTCTAGGGCTAATCCTAATGGGATTAGAAGTTTAAAATAATTTATAATTCAAATCTCTCCTTCCTAATCACATAGGGATTGGGTACGGCCAAGCTAGGGGCTAAGATTTGGCTTAAAAATTTCTTAAAACGTTTTAAACTTAAATAAATTTATTTGGCCGAATATAATTTAAAACGTAGCTATTAAAAATATTTAAAGCTTTGTAAAAAATGTAAAAGTGGTCAAATGAACTCCAAAAATTATAAAATAAATTTCGGGGTGATCGTGATGACGAAAGGAAGCTAACTAAGAAGATGGATCACAATTTTGATGTCGGACGACGAAACTAAAAATAGAAACGTCTCCCGTCAAAAGTGAAAATCACAACGGCTCTTCGAATAAGATCAAATCGTGGGAAAACGACTCGAGAAATGTCGTTCCAAATTAGTGCCACAATTTACTACTCTCAGAGACGTTCACAACGGCATATCACACTAGAGTGTTCACAAACAAACAAAGTCTAAAATAAACACGTGCACGGTCAAAAGCACGTGCACGAACAAAGTACAACGAAAAGTGGTCGTTACATCCTCCCCACCTTAGAATAAAGTCCGTCCTCAGACTTTCTAACATATCTAGTCGTTCTAGTAACTACCCCAATCATGTCACATTATAATTCAAACCAGGTATAGTCATTACAAGTGCTTATATATGCACTAGGTAGTTAGACATTAACACTACCAACATGTATATATATATATATATATTCACGTACGTTATACTCTTATACCTATTATAGTCAGTCAATTTCATACATGTATTTCAATCATATACATATACGTACATACCTTATATAACTACTACTTACCTAGCACAAAACAATATTTCAGATACTCACATAAGATTGGTCTCACACTAGCAAATACAATCATTTCTCTACGTATAGATAGCTACATATGCACGACACAAACATGGGTATACGACTCCCTAATATTTCCTAGTGTACCTCCAACACCAAACACGTCAACTCATGTAGTCACACCATACCATTATTAATTCAAGTTTTACTATATCTAATATACATTCACCACTACTATAACTTCACAATATATAGTCATTCAGATGCATGCAATTGTTTCACCATACCTTCACATTACATACGGTCCTATAACTATATTCACGACACGTCACACATACCATAATCATCAATACCTATAACAAAGCACATACTTACCCGTGCATGGTGCACACCCATACACGCTAACATTTCATTCACGCGTACCAATCGTACCATTATAGCTAGCACATCTACACACCTAGTTTAGCTAGCACACATACGTTCACATAGGCAAGTTCTTAGCAATTAACTATACCTCAGACCAACACCTGTAACTATATACTGGTATAGTGACCCACAAGATTGTGCGTAACACAACCAGGCACAAACAATACTATCACTATACATACATCAAACATCGCTATATGCAACCACCGTCATACATAACAATATACTTGGAGTATACCCACTCAGGCTTGAGTGAGACTCGAAACACATATCAGATTACTCTATATACGTAACACGGTATTTATACATATACCAATACCGCTCCAATGTATACACATCCACCAATACAACCATATGCATACCATATGTCCATCACACTTAATATTTAGTCAGGTAACCCTCACATAGTTCAATCACCTTATATACCATAATAATAATACAGACATCAGCATACGTATAATTATAATACCCTCCCTAATACATGCATTCACCGTATAGTCATACACATGTAACATATATATTCACTCCATAGCCTACTACCTATAATTAGTATACCAACACATCTACACATACATATTTAAGATGTGCAATAGTCATGTATACCTCACGGTATGCACGCATACAACATCCCGTAAAAGCAAGCAATACCAATCAAAATTATAATCCTACTACCATATGTATATCACCTATATACTCATGCAACAAAACATAACTACTTACATTTAAGCACAATTCATATCTACGTACGAGCACATACTAACACGTACTAACATACAGGTCATATAGTAGGCCTACTCACTTAACTATACATACACCTATTATTATCACACCTAGCATACACATAGCTTTACCAACCATTATAAGTATCTCCAACTACATACACCCCATTAGACATTCCCACACTAATTCTTATATACACAGGCATCCCTAGAATGGTGTAGCTAACCACACCCAAATTTATAAATACTAACACACAAACAACTTCATAATATCACGAATAACTCCGAGTATATATATATATATATATATATATATATATATATATATATATATATATATATATATATATATATATATATATATATATATATATATATATATATATATATCACACAATAGGCAACCATTAATACACTATGGGGGAGTACACTCATTCAAGCCCACGTACACAACTTAGGTACATGCACCACGACAATATCACAAGGTCCAAGGGCCTACTAACAACTTAGAGTTGGCACAGACATTGACGGGCACTAAAGCCTAAGCAATAGAGGAAGATTGGAGGTCGAAAGCGTGACGAGGGAAGGATCGATAAGCACGAGTTCAGATAGGATGACTATAAGGAGACCGCTTGGTTAGATGAAACATTGACTCAATTGTGAAAGTTTAGGTAGGGGAAAGGGAGATGTAGTGATCTTTACATAGGATGGAGGAAGGAAATGGCGTAAATAACATAAACTAAAATACGTGAAATTTGAAAACTGTTGTACTTCAAAAGTTGAAGTCCTCGTCTGTTAAAATATTTGGAGATCGATAAAACGAGTTGTTCAAAATAAGTTTGAGTCGAATATACATAATAAGAGAGAATGGTGTATTGGTTTGTATAAAATCATTATAAAAGGAAGTAAGTCCTTTACACGAATATTAAGGACGTGGTTTAGAAAATATTATACGGCAGTAATTTAATATAATTTTGGCAAAAATTTTGGAATTTCAAAGAATGAAATTAAGGTAACTGAAGAATTTAAGCTCGTGTTAAACGCTTTCAAAGTCTTTAATCCAGGGAAGAATTTAAAATAATCAATATTGGAACTACTTTTAGAGGAACCAGGATGTGCCAAAAATAAAACTGGTTTACACAGAGCTTTTAGCATACGAGCACAACGAGCCTGGCACGGATATAAAAATAATTGAAATTCAATTTAGTTTAGAAATTAGTCTAAAAGTATGTATGGTGAGCGGATAGATAATAATAATGACTTAGTAGAAGAACTATCAAAATTGATAGCAAAGCTTTAAAATCAAATCATGGAGGGTCTAAATCAGGAAGTGGTTTTGAAATAGTAATTTTACAAAAATCTGAAGTAGAGAAAACGACGAGCATAAAATCGACTTGCTGAAAGCTGAATTTTCATGTGACTTGAAAAGTATATTAAAAGTAAGCGCGATGTGTCATTTGAATGGCATAAATAAGAAGGGAAATTACAAGTTGAATTGGTCAAAATAAAAGTAAGGTTCAGAATACAATTAATATATGAAGGGACAATGCTTTTACATAAGTACGAAAGGTATAGGCTGGAAAAATGTTACAAACTAGTATTCAAGAATTCCGGTAAAAATTTAAATCAACGAAGGAGTATGAAGTATAAGTATATACATTAAAATTTTAAACGAATTTATACTTAGGGAAAGAGAAAATAAAAAAAAATATACTTCCAGAAGATTCAAGATTTGTAACGGAGAGGTTCGAAAATTGACGACGGTCGTCCTGTGGCGATCTCGTGAATCAAGGCAAGGAAAATGGTCGGATGGTCATACATTCATACGCCTAGGATATGAACCAGGAAAATCTACGGGGAAAACTCCTACAGTCGACCAACTAAGTATTAAGAAGCTAAGCGCTAAGACTCTTTAAAGGGCTAGACGGTAATGAAATGCGTTCAGCTTGGTCCGAAATCGATGAACCCAAACGAACGACTAAAGGAAATTCTAGAAGTCTAATATGGTCAGAGTTAGACAAGAACCACTAAGGTAACTCCTACGACGATTAAATCAATTGCTGACAGGGAGTCTAACTAACAATCAGAGGCCTCTAACTAGCAAGCACAGACGTCTAACTAAGTCTTCTTACCACCTAGTGTCATAAGAAAACGACTAGACTAGGCTCAAGGCTTATGACTCGGATGTTGCAATTTATTTAATGGACATTCCTTTGTTATTATCGTTGTTCCGATAATTCACAGTTGCAAGACGGACCTGCATGGGCCACCAACAAAACCTGTCACGCCCCGCTTCCCAAAAATATGGAGGCGAAGCGTGAGAAGGTCCGCTCAGACTTGAAGCTGTAAAGCTGCAAGTCCGATAAGTGTCAATCAACTTTAAATAGCAGGTCCTTGCAACGTGAACGAAACAAAGATAATAATAATGAAATGAGACAAAAGAGATATCTCAGAATATCCATAAAATAAGTTTCAACATCACAGAAAAAGCCACCAGGCTGAAAAGAAAAAGAGTCTAAAGGCCCACACATGGCCAACAAAAGTACAACGTACAAGGTAAAAGTGCCACACACCGACAACTAACAGAAATACTAAAACAAAAGGAGAACGCAGCATGGTCGCTAAGAAAGGTCACTGGTGTCCGCAAAACTCCTCCTGGACAGACTTGGGCTCAGTCTCAGCGTCAGCAACAACCACAAACTCAGCTACGGTCTCTGGCTCAGGGTCTAACATGTGACACCCAAAAGAGCAAGGGGCACATGTCAGCAAGTTTACAAGAGACTTGTGCAAGGAAACTGAAAGTGGAAGTAAAACAACCTAGCAGTTCTAGCATGATGTAATGACATGGCAGTTGAAGTAAGAGTGCAACAAGTAAAGTAAAGTAAGGTAAGGTAAATTAAAGTACGAGCATGGCATTTAAACATGGCATGGATGACAAGTTTTACATGAATCATTCACAAAGACAAGTACAAGTCAAGTAAGCACCTCGTGCACAGAGATTACGCCTTTTGGCTAGAGTGGCTGATCGGGCCAACTCCTAAGCTCAAGTGATCGTTTATCCCTACCCCTCCACGTGTATCGAGCCAGGGCCTTACCCCCGAACGGGAATGCTCGCTTCTGGATCACGAGCCAGGAAGTGTTTTATCTTGATGGCATTTGGGTGTACCTAGCCGGACAAGGAAGTACAAGTATTGTAGCATGTGCTATGAATGCAACAATCAACTTGGATGACAAGTAGAATGCCATGCATGGCAGTTAAAAGTGCGTACAGGTAAGGAATTTAAACGTGACAGATATCAATGCATGAATGATATGGCAGGGTGTCAGATCTAGCTTCGTTGTCAAACTATATCTTAAAATTGCGTCTAGACAGCTATCATTACACTGTCTAGTCTCTTTTACGCTAAAAACAAGGAAGTGGCCTAAAAACATGGCCCTACACAAGAGTTGGTAAGTTTCACTTGCCTGCAAGTACAACGTCTGAGAAACACCGTCCAAGAGAGTCCAAGTCACAAATAACCTACGTGCACAAGTCCACCGGCCTAAAGTCCATATTATTAATCTTGATTAGTAAATTTAAAACATTTAAAACACTTTAAAAACATCAACTTTAGTCTTGATTAACAGGCAATAGGTTGGGGGTCCTAGGGGTGCAAAGCGTTACCTCAACACGACGCGAAAGCTACACTGGCATCGGGTAGCGACGCCAGGGGTTGGAATAGAAGAACGCGCTCCAAGTCATGATTCCAAAATAGATTCCTCGCTGGAAAGATCAGGGCAGCAACCGGAGCAATGAATCCAGATTCCAAAGCTAGTACGTACGACGACGGGCTACGACGTATCGCAACGTCGTACGCGGAAAATCATCGGAGAGAAAGCACCTAGGTGGGGCACATAGTAGTCCTAGGGAACAATAGGGGACCCACAATACCTCTGAAGAACTTGAGGGGCCCACGGTGGCAAGCGGTGCGACGGGTGCGGGGTTGCGACGAGTGCCTCTCGGTCAGACACTAGCCGGTGCGAGGGGGTCTCTTGGTCAGGCACTAGGGGAGCGGGGGTTGCAGCACTGCGGGTCAGTCACATCAGCGGGTGCGGGGGCTTCCTTCTGTCGGTACGGGAGAGCGGGCCGGTCGGGCGCTTGGGCGGGGCGTTGCAACGTTGCAACGTTGCAACGGAGCGGGGAGAGGGCGTGAGCGGGCGGGCACCTCGGTCGGACACGGTGCGGTGCGGGGTCTGTGAAGCGGGGCTGTGCGGTGCGGAGCGGGGCGTGTGGAGCGGGCCAAGCTCTCGGTCAGACCGAGAGCTCCTCTTGGTCGGAGCGGGAGAACGGAGCGATCGATTGTAGCGGGGTGCGGAGCGGGCGTGAGCGGGGGCGGCTGTCGGTCGGTGCGGGGGATTTGGGGCCGTTTCCTCGGCCGGACACGGGGCGGCTGTCGCAACGTTGCGACGAATCATCGCAAGGGGGTTTGGGGTTTTGGAAGCGGCTAGGGTTATTTTCTTGCGAAAATAGGTCTTCCTAAGGGTTGTTTATATAGTGAAGAGGGGTTGACTTGGTATAGGGCTAATTTTAATGTGATTAGAAGTTTAAAATAATTTAAAATTTCAAATCTCTCATTCCTAATCACATAGGGATTGGGTGCGGCCTAGCTAGGGACTAAGATTTGGCTCAAAACATGTTTAAAACGTTTTAAACTTAAATAAATTTATTTGGCCGAAAATAATTTAAAACGTAGCTATTAAAAATATTTAAAGCTTTGTAAAAATGTAAAAGTGGTCAAATGAACTCCAAAAATTATAAAATAAATATCGGGGTGATCGTGATGACGAAAGGAAGCTAACTAAGATGATGGATATCAATTTCGATGTCAGACGACGAAACTAAAAATAGAAACCTTTCCCGTCAAAAGTGAAAATCACAACGTTTCTTCGAATAAAGATCAAATCGTGGGAAAACGACTCGATAAATGTCGTTCCAAATTAGTGCCACAATTTACTACTCTGAGAGACGTTCACAACGGCATATCACACTAGAGTGTTCACAAACAAACAAAGTCTAAAATAAACACGTGCACGGTCAAAAGCACGTGCACGAACAAAGTACACCGTAAAGTGGTCGTTACAAAATCACCTGTCAGAACCGTCGAACCGAGGAGATGGCCGGAAGTAGATCCCTAATAAAGGCACCGGCAGCAGCGTCGGCAAACAATGATCGGAAGCTGTGAAGCACGAGCGGATACAGAAATCGCGAGAAACTTTCCGCCCGTCCTCTCCCCCCATACTTATAGCAAACCTAGGGCCATCCCAACCGTCGTCGCGTCGCCACGCGGCGTCCATCGACGCACCTATGCCACCTCGTCTGCCGTGACATTCATTTCAACCACGCGTCACCCGTCCAATGACGGAGACACATCGACTTCTACCACCCCTTCGAATCGTAATAATGGCTATCTGGGTGAGAACCCCGAGACCATAGCCGCTGCTTCCTAACATGGGGTAAGGTCTGAGCTGTTCTTGACGGGAAGGGAAAGTGATATGCCATCCGAGTTAAGCCGGAGGACTGCCCCAAACTCGAATGCCGGGGAAAATTGTTACGACCTAAAGATCGTGATAGCCCGACTTTCTATCCCCAATCACAAAACTCTCCACCTACGTCATCCCTCCATCACGAAGGCCGACGGGCCCAACGCTAGGGTGCCAATCCCGCGACATCAGAGACTGTGCACTTAACTCACCCACGGCAGAGCGCCAGGTTACCCCGGAGCCCGACATGGCTGTAGGAAGGGCGCACCCTATTATGGACGGTGGTAGAGCCGCACTTCTCTAGGATCCAGGTCGGTAGCACCGTACCTCGGACGCCACCAAGGCGATCTGGCGATCTGGCGACCTGGTGACCCTGAGCCGCACTCCTTCTGTCACCAGGGCGACCCGGAGACCCCATCAGTAGCACCGTATCTTGGACGCGCACCGACGACTCTTTGGCACATCGGACACGACAAACAACCTAGTACAAAGGACGCTACTGACAGTAACACCGCCCGACCGTCTGGAAAAGCACCCCCTGGCCGCTGCGCCCCCTAACACTTAATGCTTTTGGCCCTGACACCCTGATGAAATCGCCCCTGGCCGTTGCACCGTCTGACAAAAGCATGGCTGACACTCCTGTTTCTGACATCCTCGTCCGAAGCTTCCGCTGCCAGCAGGGCCAGCTCAGCACGACGAGTCAGCATGCCAGGTCAGCCCCACCTAACCACCTCCGACAGGTATAAATACCCATTTACTTCTTACGGTAAAGAGGTTGGCAAATTTACTCTCAATCTTATTATTCACACACAAGAGCAAAGGTCGTCCATATCTTTGTTCTTCCCTCATATCTCGTCACGTACGGTCGACTCACCCTTAGTCCGACCTGCGTGCCTAGCCACCGCTTTAAGTCCTATTTCTGACTTAGGCATCAGAGAGGCTAAGGGTTGGACCCCAACCCGGCCTTTCTGACGAGTTGCTCCTTGTGCAAGTTAGCTCTTCATCGCCAGTCATGCTCGCCCCCGGCTCCAGTAGCTCGGCCCCCCTCGCCCGAATCTTGCCGAATCCGACACCGTGGTCAGCCTTAACAACAAGTTTAACCTCATCACCCCACTAATCACCTGTCAAATAGCCTACCATAATCCTGTCATTAACATAACCACCGTGCCCTTGGTTCCCCGCAATACAAATTCATTGTACGCGAGTTCCGCCCCGCAACAATACCAATTTAAATTTCTAACCAAAAATAAATGCAGAATTATAAATAAACCCAAATTGAAACAATGCTAACATAAAGTACGTTTCAAGGGTTCGGATTACCCAAGTCAACTCCCAACTTGTTCCCGGTAATCCTACGTCCCTTCCACCCGGATACCACCGGATACTCAAGTTTGAACCCCAACTTGAGGTTTCCTTTAAACCCACTTGTTGCAACCCTACAAGTGAAATCAAAACACAATCAATGTCCTTGACTCCCATAACTTGGAAGCAAGCAAACCACTCTCACAAACCGAGAGTTAAACTAATATCGAAAGATATGAAATAAAGAAATAGCAACACTTACATTCACCTATGCCTTGAAGTAGAACTTGAAGGAGCAAGTGTGTTGTGTGTTGAGTTCTCTTTTAAAAAGAGAGAAAAGCCATTTCTCTTGTCACCACCAATTGCCTAGAGGATATCACTTTTGATTCTAGGTTGGAGAGCAAGAGAGAATGAGATTGGAATTCTTGGGCTTTTGAATTTGAGAGTTTTGAAAAAAAACTTGAAGTTGAAAGCTAGGGGGTTTCAAGAGATGATCAAGAAGATGAGTAACCCCTCAATGGAACAGTAGAATCTCTCTTTATAGGTTTCCCAAAGCCCCAAACAGAATCCCCAAAACCCCCTTTGAAATCCGTGGAGAAAAAGCCAACAAATAGATTTTACATAGTCGACAGTCGACTGGTGAAGAAAACACAGTCGATTGCTACACTGTTTCAGAGGGTAGGTGAGAATTCAAACGGTAACTTACCACGTAGGATAGTCGACTGATGAAGAAAAGACAGTCACCTATAAAACTAACAAGCTACTGTAAATCCTTCTGCAGGCGACTGGCCGCAACATGGGCAAGCTGAGAAACCTCAGAAAGTTTTGGAAAGACATGACAGGCGACTGATGTGGAACACACAAGTGCATATGCCATCGGCAGGTGACTGTGAAACCAACATCAGTCGACTGTCACTAATACTTTGAAACTTTCCAGAGAGCAGAGTCTGGAGAGGAATCATATACAGACGACTGTTGAAGCTTTGACAGTCGATTGTGCCTTAGACAGGCGACTGTCAATCCAACATCGGTCGACTGGCCAAATGGAAAAGAAAGTGACCGTTGGGCTGGAGAGAGACATGCGACTGATTAACAACTCACAGGCGACTGTATTTTGTACAGCAGTCGCCTGAAAGGAGTTAAAGCTAAAAGGCCCAAAAATCAATTGATAAAGTATGTGCATAACAGGCAACTATAGAA
Organism: Scilla litardierei; assembly: GCA_030789695.1. Classification (NCBI taxonomy): domain Eukaryota; kingdom Viridiplantae; phylum Streptophyta; class Magnoliopsida; order Asparagales; family Asparagaceae; genus Scilla; species Scilla litardierei. The sequence goes on from CM061139.1 coordinate 50,618,487, forward strand.
CAAATCACAGTCGACTGTTTTGAGACATGCGCCTGTAAATCGTTCAGCAGTCACCTGTTGAAATACCAAAATGCACATGCTTGAGAAATGTGAATTGGAGTCTAAGGAAATGTTATCTAATGATTTCCTTGGACAGAAATGAAGATATGTGTGTGCTCCAACATAGTTCTACTTCTAAGCTACATACTAGAAGAGAATAAAAAGATTAATTTGTAGAAGCCTCTCTTCTAATCAAAGTATGAGCTTGAAGTCTTCTAGGAATTTCAATCACCATCATTAATCATCCAATCCACTTTTCATGCTTTGATTGATCTTTGAGTGGCATCCATTGATAATTGATCTTCATGATATGCTTCGGCAATGGATTAACTACATATAGGGATTAGTCACAAGTATTTATGTTAGCTCATCATTAACACCAAGTAGGGAAAAGTCCAAACTCAACATTCTCCCCCTTTTTATGATGACAAACAAACATAAACAAAAAGATAAATAATTGTGCTTAATGAAAGCTTACTCCCTCTAATAGATGCCAATCAAGTTAGTCAATGTATATAAGGGCATCTATAGATCAATTGAAGCGAGTATGTAAGATATGTTTAAATGAAATGAGTTTAATTTTTGAAATCTAAATCTTGAAATCTTAAAATCTAGGATTTTATAATCCAAGTTCATTATATCTTACTTCCCACTGAATCCAAGGTAACTTCAATCTTAGATTCAAGTTTAGAATTTACTTCGCACATAATTATGATATGTTTATTTCTCTCCCCTATGGCATTATCTAGAAAGTGGGAGTAGAATAACAACAACAACAATACTAAATATGTACTAAAATAATCATGAGAGTCTAAAGGTAGGATATATATCTAATATGATGCCAAAATATAATTGGAGAAAAATAATCACGAAGGTGCATCTCATTGGTATATATACCAAAAGCTCATAAACACAAGAAATCTTAGTTGACTAAAGGACCGAGAATCCAATATCAACATCACATCACGTATATAATAGAGCATACAAAGAGAGATAATTTCTCAAGGTTCACACAATCAACATAAAAAATAAATGAGACACAATATGAAGCAAAAAAAATATATATAATCAACAAATACAACGAGTACAAAATACAACATCAACTCTATGTACATCAAAAATCTGATCATCATACATGTATCATCATCCATCAGTACAAAAAAAATCAACATACAAACAGACACTCAAACTCTCAACCCTAATCAAAATAAATCTAGGCCTAAGGGTGAGCAGTCTCCGCGAAGTGTCAATCCAAATCAGCAGTAGAGGAGAGTATATGAGTAGCCAACTCAACTTGGAACACCTGGGCCTCTGGATCATCTGGAGTATCCTCGGGAAGAGAAGCAGCTGTAACAGTAGTGGAGACATCTTGAGGAGCCGGAGAAGCAACTGGCCCTGGAGCAGTGTCAACAGGATGTTTAGAAAGCTCAATGAAGACCAGATAAGGAGGCTGAGAAGGCTGAGGAGATGGTACAAAAGATCTGAGATGATCAAGGAAAGGAATGCCCTGATGCTGGAACAGCAGATGGAATAACTCATAGATACCAGACACCTTCTCGTCCAACAGATCATGAGAGGGTGTAGCAGAGGAAGAGGGCTGATCAGAGGGTGGAACGGTGGATAAAGACGGAGCTGAAGAAGACTGCATCTTCTTTGATGCCATATGCAAAGCCGAAGAGGACTTCGACTTAGCAGAAGCATCGAGAAGAGGGCCAAGGGGCTTGGGCTCATATGGAGTCAGATCGATCATGAAATGATGAAATACTAAAGTGAGGAGTCCTCCATATGGAATATGAGAGGAGGCAGTGGTGAACTCGACTTTGTCCATCCGATCAAGGAGGAATCCGGCCCAGTTCACAGACATACCAGAGAAAATGGCATACATGCAGCGGAGAATCTCCTGAGAAGGCTAATCAGAGGAGCCATATTTCGGCAAGATGTTGGACTTCATCACTAGGCGAACAACCCAACCTCGAGCAGAAAACATGGAAGCCCTGACACGAGAAGAGAGATATGAAGGGATCACAGAGAACATGTCCTGATGGACAGTCTGATCAAGATCTGCAACGTCTCAAAGTGAGATATCAGCGGGTAAGGAACCAGTGGAAGGAATCCTAAGAATGATTCCTAGGAGTAGGGTCAAGCTTGATACGGGTCCCCTGAACAATTATGTCAATCTCACCCGTGTTAGCATACTCACTGCAAATGCGGTTGGCATAAAATAGCTTGACAAGGAATGGATATGCATGAGGGGAGTCGACATGAGAGAAACAAAACAGATCACCCAAATGGGTCGACATGATAGTCTAGGATAGTCTCTCAGCGGTGAAGGCCTGAAATACAATGAATCTCTTACGAAGGATCTTGATCCCAAGTATAGCAAGAAATTTTGCCAGACAAGCATCGTCTCGGCAAAAAGGAACAAGAGGATCCGCAAGAGGAGGCCTAGAAGGATTTTGGCTTTGGGTTGAAGCGGGAATAGTCTCGAGGTGGGTGTCAATAGCCACACGAGTAGACGCAGCCTCAGCGATAGGCTCATTGGTGCGAAAAGAGGCTCAACGAAGGCTTCTTCTTCGGTGGAAGAAGAAGTGGAGTCGGAAGCAGAGGCGGAAGTAACCGTAACATCGGAGGGAGATTACAGAAACTTGGTGCGGGCTTTGTAGGGTTTCTTGGATTTGGCAGCACTGGGCTTAGGGTTCCTAGGTCTCCTAGGAACAACGGCTTTCCCTTTGGTCTTGGGAGGAGCCATTGCACGATTCAAGGAAACGGTGATAACAAAAACGCACGAATGAATGACAGGAGAGATATATCTAATCCGTGACGAACGAAGTAGAAGAAGAGACCCAAGCTCACAATCGAGTGATCGGGGAGAGAGATTGATGGGTTGGATCTTTGAAACGACAAGGGAGACGAAGAAATGGTTAGAATTCGAAGTGGAAGATGAGGGAAGTCGAACATATGAGAGAGAAACAATCGACGATCTCGCATATATAAGATGGGATCAAATGAATCTGGGTTGTTGAATCATCAGATTGACTGCTCAGATCGAGTTTAAGAACCGCCACTGACGGGGATAGTCGACTGATGTGAAATCGTCAGTCGACTGGTCGAAAAGATAGAGATCGGCTTGGGTTGACAGATAGTCGCCTGTTGAGTAACTCATAGTCGCCTGTCGGAGAGACAGTCAACTATAACTTACACAACAGTCGTCTGACAGATGATGAAGAAATATGTTGAATAAACGGAGACATCTCAAGATTAGGACAGGCACCTGATGAACAACTTGCAGTCACCGGTCGCAGAGACAGTCGAATGGAAAATGTTCATCAGTCGCCTATGCGAAAAATTCAGTCTGCAGTAGGAAAAAATGAGTTGGGTAGGCGATTGTCGAAGGAATGACAGTCGTCTGTCCTGGTCCAAAAGTGAACAGAGAGGCTGAAATCCAGAGGATTGAGACAACTCACCCTAGGACCTATACTCTAACAATACTCTAATCAAGAAATCAATATCAAAATATTATAGATTAACGTACAAAACACGTATATTAATCCAAACAATCGAAATCATCAAAATCTCAAATACATCTCTTCAAAAATATATGAGAAACATATAGCTTATCAAAACAAGAGAAGTAAAATGATGATATGAGTCTAAGCATGATATAACATGAAAGAATGAACTCCTATAATTCAGATTCACCCATAATCCCTAATTCTCCACTCAACCTCATAAATGAATCTTCTTTAAGAGGTTTAGTGAAGATGTCGGCGATTTGTTTTTGGGTTCAATGTACTCTAAGATGATGCCCTTCTTAGCTACATGATCATTGTTAAAGTGGTGTCTCACATCTATGTGTTTGGTACGGGAGTGATATACCAGATTCTTGGAAAGACAAATTGCACTTTGGTTATCAACCATGATAGGACAAGTATTACAATTGACACCATAGTATTTAAGTGTGTGTCTCATCTAAAGAACTTGTGCACATGCAAGACCCACAACAATATATTCCGCTTCAGTCGTGGACAATGATACCGAGTTCTGTTTCTTGGAAAACCAAGAAATTAGGGAATTTCCTAGAAAATGGCAAGTGCCACTAGTATTCTGCCTATCGAATTTGCATTCGGCAAAGTTGGCATCACTATATGAGATTAGCTCATATGTGCTAGACTTAGGATAAAGTAACCCATCATCTCGTGAATGATTGAGGTAACGAAAAATTTGTTTAGCCGCAATCAAGTGTGACCCTTAGGTCTAGCTTGATATCTAGCACAAAGACATACAGAGAACATAATATCGGGCCTACTAGTGGTTTAACAAAGGTAGTTTTTCCACAAGAAAAAGAAGTGTTACAGGACCTGGGTGCATCCTTATGAGAATATCCCAATCCTTGTCTATGATTTGCTGGATATTGAATTTTTAGCAAATCATCGAGATCAGTCTTTCCTTTGTTAAATTTATCAACATTGGAAGACATCTCGTCGTATTTCATCTTTAGTGATGAAATATTTTTATCCATTTCGGATATTTGTGTTTGTAGTTCTAGATTCTTAGTTTTGAGAATATCATTCTCTTTACTAAGATCTAAATTTTGAGAAGATGTATTCTCAATATGTATGGAATTTGGTGTAGTGTTTTTAGAAGAAGATAATTCATGATATTTAATAAGGAGATCGTCATTATTCTGTTTCAAAGATTTATGTTGACCATTCAACTTTTTGAAACGAGAATAGAGATCTTTCAATGCTTCTAATAATTCTTCATTATTAAAGGAACTTACCTCTTCTTCTTCATCTTGTGCCATAAAGCACATATTAGCACTTTCATCATTGTCATCTTCATCATCTGAAGATTCATCCCAAGTTGCTGCAAATGCTTTCTTCATCTTGTCAAACTTCCTTTCTCTTCTGGATTGATCGTTGATGTTGGAAGTTTTGAACTTTGCTTTGAGAAGTGGACAATCTTTCTTCATATGTCCTGGCTTATTACAATTGAAGCAAAGAGAAGAATCGGTATTTTTAAACTTATTATTATACTCACCTTTTTGAAAGAACTTTCTGAAGTTCTTGGCAAAGAATGCCATATCATTATCTGAATCTTCATTATCTGATGTTGCGTTGAAGGCGAGTACTTTCTTCTTTTGATATGATTCTTCTTTCGCATCTTGCAATGTAACTTCATGTGCCATTAGGTTACCAATTAGATCTTCCATTGATAAGGTGGAAAGATCATTGGCTTCCTCAATAGCAGTGATCTTTGGACGCCATTCTGGGGAGAGTACCTTAAGAATCTTGCGTACCTGATCAAGAGAAAAGTAAACTTTTCCAAGAGCATTAAGAGAATTAATAATGTTAGTGAACCTGTTGTTCATTTCTCCAATCGTCTCTTTGTCTTGCATCTTGAACAACTCATACTTATGAACCAAGGAAGCAATCTTAGTTTCCTTTACTTTACTGGTTCCTTCATGAGTTACCTCGAGTATGTGCCAAATTTCCTTTGCACTTTTGGCCTGAGATACTCGATTAAACTCATGTTTATCCATGGCATAGAATAAAGCATTCATGGCCTTTGAGTTGTTGGTCTTTGCAGATTTGTCGTTGGTGGTCCAATCAGCAACAGGTGTTTCTGGCTTTGTGTATCCTGTCTCTACGATGTCCCAAATCTCATAATTCATACTTTGGAGATGAATCTCCATTCGTATTTTCCAATATGAGTAATTTGAACCATCAAATAGAGGAGGACGAGTTTGAGAGTGCCCTTCAGGATGCTGATTGTAGTTGTGTGGAACGGCGTTCATGTTTGATGTTGAGGAACTTGCTGCCATCTTAGCCTTGCTCTGATACCAAATGTAATTCTAGCCTGTAAGGATCAAATACACTAGAGGGGGGGGTGAATAGTGTATATTAAAAAATTAACTGTTGCAATTAAAGAGTTACTTCTAATTGCTTAAGATGTGCAGAAAGTAAAGAATGTAGAAAATGTAAATCAAACGCAAACACAGAGATTTATCCTGGTTCGGATCCTCTTGATCCTACTCCAGTCCTCTACCCCGTAGAGATTTTCAATCCACTATAATCACTTGCCCCGCAAGCACCAACTTACAAAAATGGCGACACTCCCCGTGTCCCAAACTTTGTACAATCTCAAAAGAGATTCAAAACCTGTTAAATAAGAAATAGAAAAACACATATAGCCTTGTTATGAGTTTAGAATGAAATTCAAGGATGGTGTTTTCAAAAGAGACTTCAAGATATATAAGATATGAAATGAAGAACAATACTTGAAGTTCTCTGGTTCATAAAAGAAGAGAGAGATCAATCGATTTCTTCTTACAATTACGAACACAAACAACTTTCTAAAATGATGTTGAAAAAGATCAAAATTGCTTTAAGGAAGAAAACTTCAATTTTCAAAAGATCTATGAGTAAGAATCTTGAAGTTCTTCCGTTCTCATAAGAAGAGAGAAATCTATGGATTTCTTCTTACAAATGAGAAAAGAGCAACTAAGGCAAGATTGCTTAGAATCCACAATTCTAGGAAGAAATAGAGAAGAAAGTTGTGTGTAAAGAATGAGGGGGTATGCCCACTTATTTATAGTATTTTGGGCAGTTATTCTGAGGGAAAATGGGGGGGGAAATGGAGTTTCCTACCTTTCAAAAACGGTCTGGAAAGTTTCAGTTAAAATGGACACAAAAACTTCATTAGTCGACTAAAGAAGGCTTAGTCGACTAAAAGTCAAACTTTGGAATTTTTGACTGAAATTTTAACGGTAAGTTTCCGATGTTGACTGAAGACTACTCAGAAATTTTCAGGTTAAAATTCGAAGAAAAAGTTTTTAGTCGACTAATGGTTGACTTAGTCGACCAGGACAGAAAAACATGAATTTTGACTTTTCTGAAAAAGGGTTGTTTAGGATATGTTATTAGGAACGTAGGACTTAGATGGATTTCATATTCAAGGCTCTGAAATCTATAAATAAAAATACATCAGTCCGTAGATTTCAGTAGATATATATGATGAGCTTCATGTGAGTATTTGAGATGCCTTTGTGCAGGGATTCCTTATCAAGTGATTATTGTCCAAGCGTGGATATATTAGGAATCTGCATATCCGCATAGATAGAGTGAGTAGCAATAATAATAGTTGTCACATCAAAATCATATGGAATAAAATAGAAAAGTGAACATGAGATTATGAAATCCCAACATTAAAGATTCACGATCCCGTGGCAGCATGAAATATTCCGACAGCCTGGCCGCAACCCCAGCATCCTCAAACACCGACTCCTCCCGGCTCACCCGATAGGGGATTCGGTGAAGGTCACCGTCAGGCAGGGCCTCAGCCTTGGCCCTCGTCAGCCTAAAGCGGGCGAGCGCCCTCTCGCAACCTGTGTGCGCTTCCCTCCCCACCTCCCACGGGGGAACTCCATAGGGCCACCTCTCGGCGGGAGGGGGCCTACGGTGCTTACCTGAGGTCGGAACCCTCGGGGAAGCCATGCTGACTATCTCCGGGTAGGGTGGGCCACGAGACACGGTCCCGCCAGCTCGGGCGGAAGGAACGTTCGTTACGGACCCCTGCTGCCTCCCGTCCACCACGCCGACGGCCAGAGCCTTGGGAACGATGCTGATCACGTCCAGATCGGCCGAAGCATCTGGCGCAACCCCACCAGCCCGAAGGGAAGGAGCACCAAATCTGAGACCCTGCTGCATCTCGTTCACCCCCTCTGTAGTAGGAACCTCATCCCTCCGCTTCTGGGCGGCCACCTCCGCGGGCGCTCCCTCGCGCATCGCTTCTTTTCCCTTATCCACGGGGACGGTCTTCTTCATTACCCGCACCCCGGCCGCCCTCAACACTTCCTTCCACGAAAGCATCGGGTCCTCACCTGTAGAAAAAAGAAGAGAAATCGGGGTAAGTCTACTTAAAGGCCCGCCAGAAGGAGAACACCGGGGGGCCAAAGCCCCTGGGCGGGCCGATCAGCCTGCGTCAAGTCCGCCATTTGGTGGCCCGCCTCAGGCAACGCACCCTAAATCTGGGCATTCGCAAGGAATCCTTCCGTCATTGCCACCCCCTCATCACACTACTATTGCCGCACTCAAAGAAAGGAGTCATCGGTGGAGGGACTGGGGAATCTGTCACGCCCCGCTTCCCAAAAATATGGAGGCGAAGCGTGAGAAGGTCCGCTCAGACTTGAAGATGCAAAGCTGTAAGTCCGATAAGCGTCAATCAACTTTAAATAGCAGGTCCTTGCAACGCGAACGAAACAAAGATAATAATAATGAAATGAGACAAAAGAGATATCTCAGAATATCCATAAAATAAGTTTCAACATCACAGAAAAAGCCACCAGGCTGAAAAGAAAAAGAGTCTAAAGGCCCACACATGGCCAACAAAAGTACAACGTACAAGGTAAAAGTGCCACGCACCGACAACTAACAGAAATACTAAAACAAAAGGAGAACTCAGCATGGTCGCTAAGAAAGGTCACCGGTGTCTGCAAAACTCCTCCTGGACAGACTTGGGCTCAGGCTCAGCGTCAGCAACAACCACGAACTCAGCTACGGTCACTGGCTCAGGGTCTAACATGTGACACCCAAAAGAGCAAGGGGCACATGTCAGCAAGTCTACAAGAGACTTGTGCAAAGAAACTGAAAGTGGAAGTAAAACAACCTAGCAGTTCTAGCATGATGTAATGACATGGCAGTTGAAGTAAGAGTGCAACAAGTAAAGTAAAGTAAGGTAAGGTAAATTAAAGAACGAGCATGGCATTTAAACAAGGCATGGATGACAAGTTTTACATGAATCATTCACAAAGACAAGTACAAGTCAAGTAAGCACCTCGTGCACAGAGATTACGCCTTTTGGCTAGAGTGGCTGATCGGGCCAACTCCTAAGCTCAAGTGATCGCTTATCCCTACCCCTCCACGTGTATCGAGCCAGGGCCTTACCCCCGAACGGGAATGCTCGCTTCTGGATCACGAGCCAGGAAGTGTTTTATCTTGATGGCAGAGGGGTGTACCTAGCCGGACAATGAAGTACAAGTATTGTAGCGTGTGCTATGAATGCAACAATCAACTTGGATTACAAGTAGAATGCAATGCATGGCTGTTAAAAGTGCGTACAGGTAAGGAATTTAAACGTGACATATATCAATGCATGAATGATATGGCAGGGTGTCAGATCTAGCTTCGTTGTCAAGCTAGATCTTAAAATTGCGTCCAGACAGCTATCATTACACTGTCTAGTCTCTTTTACGCTAAAAACAAGGAAGTGGCCTAAAAACATGGCCCTACACAAGAGTTGGGAAGTTTCACTTGCCTGCAAGTACAACGTCTGAGAAACACCGTCCAAGAGAGTCCAAGTCACAAATAACATACGTGCACAAGTCCACCGGCCTAAAGTCCATATTATTAATCTTGATTAGTGAATTTAAAACATTTAAAACACTTTAAAAACATCAACTTTAGTCTTGATTAACAGGCAATAGGTTGGGGGTCCTAGGGGTGCAAAGCGTTACCTCAACACGACGCGAAAGCTACACTGGCGTCGGGTAGCGACGCCAGGGGTTGGAATAGAAGAACGCGCTCCAAGTCCTGATTCCAAAATAGATTCCTCGCTGGAAAGATCTGGGCAGCAACCGGAGCAATGAATCCAGATTGCAAAGCTAGCACGTGCGACGACGGGCTACGACGTATCGCAACGTCGTACGCGGAAAATCATCGGAGAGAAAGCACCTAGGTGGGGCACATAGTAGTCCTAGGGAACAATAGGGGACCCACAATACCTCTGAAGAACTTGAGGGGCCCACGGTGGCAAGCGGTGCGACGGGTGCGGGGTTGCGACGAGTGCCTCTCGGTCAGACACTAGCCGGTGCGAGGGGGTCTCTTGGTCAGGCACTAGGGGAGCGGGGGTGACAGTGTTGGATATGGAAGACGTTTGTACACCCTTGTGGGGGATGTACGAGAGAATACGGACCTCGAACGTCGCGCACACGAAGTCATGTGCAAAGGGAATCTGTTCCCTTGCGGAGAGGATCTCTGTATGAGCGGGAAAGTCGCATTATATATGCATAAGTGCATGCGACATATGGCTAATAAAGGGGGAATATCTTAAGCTTATGTTGTACCATGCATATGGTACAACTTAAGCTTATAATGTGCCATGTATCATGGTACACCTTAATTAAGTTGTTCCAAAGGAACAACTTACCCTAAAATAACTACCTTGGGGGCTATAAATAAGACCCAAGGGTAGCCATTTTCCTTACACATTTTGCATGAAATTCATGCATGCATCTTCTTCATAGCGAAACTCTGCAGAAATATTTCCTCTCCCTCCATCCAAGTTCTTAATCTAAAATAGAGATTTAGATTGTGGATTTAGTAGCCTTACTCCGTTCGTGAGTAGACTCGATCCGTCGTGGCGAATCCGAAGGCGAAGTTCGTAGACTACCGTGCAGCGTACGCAAGCGTAAGTCTACACTTCATATTATCGATCCTAACTCTGTTTTGGACAGGATCCTACATTGGTATCAGAGCCATATGGGTTCGCCCCGGTCAATCCACCGCCCCGTCGAAACTACGAACGAGTCGTTGTCTTTTTCACGAATGGGTCTCCTACTATTACGGATATAGTAGGAACGCTTCGTGACGGAGAGAACGCAGCGGTTGTTCTTTTCACGTTAGGGTCTCCTATCATTATGGATATGGTAGGAACTCTCCGTGACGGGAAGAACCGACCGTTCACGTAGTACGTTATTCATTTTTGGCACACGGCCATTAAAAGATAACTAATTTCTTCGACGAACGGGTGCTTCATCGAGGAAGATGATGGAAGTTATTTCCATCGGGTAAGAGGAAAATTTGGTGCATGTGCACCATGGCCAAATGGGCCATGAAGGCCATGCACCCCCTCTCCTCATGCGGAGGGGGTTGGCTACGGCCAATAACCACCGACGACCACCCCATCAAGGGGTAGAAATGAGTGCGGCAACCCCATTCAAAGGGGGTGGCCGGCCATGGCCAAAGGGGCCATGGCCGGCCAACGCCGAATGGCCTTGACCATGGCCGGCCATGGCCAAGCCATGACCGGCCAAGGCCAGGCCGGCAGTGGCCGGCCTTGGCCAAGGGCCTGCCGGCCAGGCCGGCCTGCCGGCCCTGGCAGAGGCCAGGGCCGGCGCCCTGGCCTCAGGCCAGGGCCTGGCCGAGGCCAGGGCAGGAGCCCTGGCCCCGGCCAGCGGCCTGCCGGCCCTGGCCGAGGCCAGGGCCGGCGCCCTGGCCTCAGGCCAGGGCCTGGCCGAGGCCAGGGCAGGAGCCCTGGCCCCGGCCAGTGGCCTGGCCGGCAGGCCCTGGCAGAGGCCAGGGCCTGGCCGGCCGGCCCTGGCAGAGACCAGGGCCTGGCCGGCCCTGGCCAAGGGGGCCAGGCCCCTGGCCGGCCAGGGCAGAGGCCCTGGCCGGCCTTTGGCCAAGCCCCGATCAGGGCAGAGGCCCTGACCGGGAGAAGTTGCAGTTCGAATATTGGTCGACCAATTTTGTGTTTTTGGTCGACCAATCTGGCAGAAGGTCTGGGTCGACTGTAAATTTGTCAACTAACCCATACGGGGTGACAAAGGGTATTGGTCAAACTCGAATGTGTCGATTAGCCCATACGGGGCTAACCACATTGCCGACTAGTTCATACGGGACTAACGTTTTAATGAAGTTTTTTTAACTTGGGCTCTACTCCTTGAAGATTAGCCATAGTGCTCTACTTCATGCGAGATTAGCCAAGTCATTGTGCTCTACTCTTCGGAGATTAGCCAATGTACTTATGAAATTGTGCTCTACTCCTTGAAGATTAGCCGTAATGCTCTACTTCATGCGAGATTAGCCATGTCATTGTGCTCTACTCTACGGAGATTAGCCAATGAACTTATGACGTTGTGCTCTACTCTACGGAGATTAGCCAATGTATTTTATATTCGTTTTGAAAAATACGTTTTCAAAAACGCTTTTCCGCTGCTAAGTACTATAAGAGTACTAACATTTGATAAAGTGAGGGAGAAATATTGAAAGTTACTCTAGATGGTGATTGGAAACATAGTGACCTTTCCGATTCTAGAGTAACATCTTCAATATTTTTCGAAAGTAACTTATCAAATACTTATTTTCCGCTGCTAGTACTATAAGAGTACTATTGTTTGATAAGTGATGGGGGAATATTGAAAGTTGTTCTAGATGGTGATTGGAATCATAGAGACCTTTTCGATTCTAGAACAACACCTTCAATATTTTTCGAAAGTAACTTATCAAATATAATATAATTCCAAGTGGGATTTGAATTTTAGAACTATCCAAATGGGATATTCTATTATCATTTCAAGTGGGAGTTATATTTTAAGAATTTTTTATGCAATGTTTTTGATCGAACCTTCGGTTTTGTGTCTTTTTGCAGCATTTTAAAAGTAAAATGTCTTCCGCTTCAAAGAATATCGTCGCTGAGTTAAACGAAGGTGAAAAACTCAACGGCGATAATTACAAACTTTGGTCCATTAAGATACAATACGTTTTAGAGGAGCAAGAAGTGCTCGAAACTCTAAAGAACGTAATGATTGAACCCGAGTTGGGCACTACAGCCCAACACCGAAGAGACAAGGAAGCTTTTGATGCTTGGTCTCGGAAGAATAAGATAGCGCGCATTACGTTATTAAGCAGTATGGCTGATGACATAATGTGCATCTTCCGAGAACATGACCTAGCCATGGACATATGGTCCAAGCTAGAGGAGAAGTTCGGTGGCACATCGGTGTCCAAACTTCGCGCCTTAACTATAAAGTTCGATACATATAAGAAACGTCCAGATCATTCCATAGGGAAACATCTGCGACATATGGCGAACCTTATCTCGGAGTTAAAGGACGCAGGTCATATGCTCACAGATGAGCAACAAATCCAAGCAGTCATACGTTCCCTACCAAATGGGTGGGATCAGATGAAGATGCATCTCACTCATAATGAGAGCATCAAGACCTTCAACGATGTTTCCAAGCACCTCGAATTAGAGGAAGAGCGGCTTGCGGCTGCCAAGCCAGGTGCAGAAGTGCACATGGTTGCTAGTTCCTCACACGGGGGAAAGAAACGTAAAGATCGTTCGAAGTCTTCTAATGAACGTAATAAGCAACCTGAGTCTACCAAGGAACCCAAACATAAGGGTGGACACAAGAAATGGCACAAGAAGAAAGACTTGAAAAGGATCAAGTGCTTCAAGTGCAACAAGCTCGGTCACTATGCTCGTTCGTGTACGAGTGGAAGTGACGAGGTAACTTGTAATACTAGTTACATATGTGTTTCTAGTTCACTATTTCTTGTGGAATCTAATCCATTTTGGGATAATTGATTCAGGTGCCACTGACCACATAGCAAAGGACAGACGGTCCTTCGTGGAGTATCACCGGATACTCAAGGAATGAATTGGATCAATGTAGGAAACAACACACGTGTTGAAGTGAAAGGCGTTGGGACTCGCAAGCTTGTCTTGGACAACGGCCGCACTATCCTACTTCATGATGTTCTCTTCATTCCATATATTCAAAGGAATATTAAAATTGTGGTCAATTTATTGGGTCTTGGTTAATGGTTGGTTCCTTCATGTTTGTAATATGGACCTATTTTTTGTAATAATTCCTTTATTGGTTCTGGGTTATGTATTTAAAGGATTCATTGTAATAAGTACAATGTATGATTTCTCATTTCCTTATGACAAATTCTTTGACTAATGAGTCTAATATAATTTGTTGGCACTCAAGGCTTGGTCATATTGGACCAACGCGTATGGATAGACTTGCCAAACGTGGCCTTCTATCCAATGTTTCAAAGGTTGAAATGTCGACCTGCGAACATTGCCTTGAAAGGAAATCTTGTCGCAAGCCGTTTGGAACCGGCACAAGGGCCAAGGTTCCATTACCGCTTATCCATTCGGACATATGTGGTCCGATGAATGTCAAGACAAGACGCGGGAGGTCCTATTTCATCACTTTTAATTGATGATTTCACCCGATTCGGTCATATCTATTTGATATCCCACAAAAGTGAAAGCACTAAACCTGCTTTAAAAACTATATGAGTTTAGTGGAGAATCAATTAGATCGCAAGATTAAGGTCATGCGAACCGATAGGGGCGGTGAATATCAATCAACAAGTTTAAAGGAACTTTGTGATGAAAAAGGCATAGTACATCAGGTAACTATGCCTTATACTCCTCAACAAATTGGTGTTGCAGAAAGGAGGTATAGGACTTTAATGAAAAATGGTCTGTTCAATGATGGCGCAAGCTAACTTGCCAATCACCTTCTGGGGTGATGCATTATTGACAACCGTTTTCATTTTAAACCGCGTACCCTCGAAATCAGTTAGCTCCACTCCTTATGAGTTGTGGAACCAAAGGTCTCCTAACTTAAACATTTTACCTTGAGTTTGTGCATTCAACGCACATATTTCCTCCCATAAGTATGGCAAACTTGGGCCATGGGGAAGGAAATGTATCTTTAAACGATACGTATTAAACTCCAAAGGTTATATTTTTGTTAGTCAGGAAGACAATGGTGTGCTAATTGAGTTTGAGTCGAGGGATGTCACTTTCTTGGAAAACGAGTTTCCAAGACAGGGCGAGATAAGTCAGGACTTAACTCTATTTGAGATTTGTGATCAAGAAGGATTACCTCATTCGAGTGGGAGAATTCTTGGTGAAAACGAAAATACTTTTTCAACCTTCACCAATGGATTATACGAATGACGATTATCCTATTCCATACGGGAATAATGATCCAAGTGGGAGCAATTCTAACAACATTTCAAGTGGGAGTGATATTAGAATTGATCTAAATTCAAGTCAACAAGGACTTGAAGAATCTCAAATATGCCGAATCATGCCCTGCAAATGACAAATGGATGGAAGCGATAAAGGAGGAATTGAAATCCATGAAAGTTAACCAAGTCTGGGACTTAGTTAACTCACCCAGAGGACATAGAGCAATTGGGAACAAATGGGTTCTCGAGATCAAGCATAAGGCTGATGGCTCTATAGATAGATATAAAGCTCGCCTTGTCGCGAAAGGTTTTACGCAACAGGAAGGGATAGACTACAAAGAAAACTTCTCACCTGTTGTGCGTTTTACCTTGATTCGCAATGGTAGCTTGCTTATACCTCGAATTACATCAGATGGATGTAAAGACTGCCTTTCTCAATGGAGAATTGGACGAGGAGATCTATATGGAACAACCAACAGGGTTTGTAAAAGAAGGAAACAAACATAAGGTTTGTAAACTTCGTAAGTCCATATATGGTCTTAAATAATCCTCGAGGCAATGGTATATACGATTTCAAGAAGTTGTCTTATCAAATGGATTTTTTCCATGCTTGATGAAGATAACTGAGTATATATCAAGAGGATTAAAAGCAAGTATATTATCATGTATCTATATGTAGATAACATTTTAATAGCCAGAAATGACAAGGGCTTTTGTAATGAGTATCAAGGCTTGGCTTTCATCAGTATTTTAGATGAAAGGCATAGGAGAAGCCGCATATATCCTTGGAGTTAAGATTTCAAGGAATCGTTCGAAGAAACTTCTTTCTCTTTCATAGGAGACTTATATAAAGAAGGTTCTAGAACGATTTAATATGCAGGACTACAAGTCCATTGATATTCATATAAGCATATGCGATAATTTATATCTGGAATCATGTCCAAAGAACCAAAAAGGAAAAGGAAATTATGGAAAAAGTTCCATATTCCAGTACAGTTGATAGTCTTATGTACACTATGGTGTGTACGAGACTGGACATCTGTTTTGCCGTTGGAAATGGTAAACTGTTACCAATCCAACCCAGGGCAAGAACACTGGAAAGCGGTTAAGAGGATAATGCAGTATCTTAAAGGAACTGCAGATTTGCAAAAGACTATGATAAAACCAAGAAGGTAGACATAAGGTACATATCTACGCATGAGATGATAGAGGATAAGCTTACGAAAGCGATCCCCAGAAATGTGTTTTATAAACACTTATCATCTCAAGGATTGCGTATGGGCTGAGTTGTACCAAATATATATTCCCATGTCTAAGAAATGATCAAAATTAATAAAAGAATAAAGTTCTTTTTCCAACATTGCATATGAATTTCTTAAGAAATGTTTGTGTACATTTTTGAAATCTCAGCTGAATTGTGTGTATGTCGGACAGATTAAGGTTGGCTCTCTCACATGAGCAACCGCCTTATCTTATCAGATGGATAAGATAGAGATGAGACTAGTTTAAAGTCAAAATCGTTAGACGAATGATTTAGAGTCATGACTTTAACAAGATAGTCGAATGAAAGATCTGCATCATATGGATGCTTACAAAAGATCTGAGATCTGTATCACAAGGATATAAAGATCTCATTGGATTATTTTTAATCCTATCTGTCTTATGCAGGATGAGAGTCCGGGAATATTTCCTGAGTAGTAAGGGGACTCAAAAGATAGGCACTGTGGTGTCTGATCTTTCATCCGTACAACATCATTAAGACATACTCTCCCTGGGAAAGGAGTGATGTTGTAATACGTGTTCATACCACGTATGCATTTCGACCACTGAGTTAGTAGCAATAGTGTTTGCTATTATGTGAGACTCAAAGGCCATACGGGTCTTAACTCTTACCCTCAAGGACTCCAATTGGTTCCTTTAGATTTGACGAGATGATCGCTATCTTAGCGTGTTACTAATGGGCTATGGTAATTCGGCTCGGCGGGGCACGTTAGAAAAGCGAATCAAGTCAAGATCATAAGGTTCGCAAAAAGAGGAAGATTGATTTCATATTCGCATTTGGACTTTAATGATTCAAAGCTGGCCAGCCAATTGTAATCCAGATGGGATTCAATTGTTGAATATAAAGTACAAGAAATGTGAAGAAATAATCTAGGGTAAAGCATGCGTTGAACTACTCAACTTTGCACCTTCGAGGTCGTTGTGTATCTCTAACAAGTGCACAACAACAGACTCTACGCGCATGACGGTCGCACGGTCTATTTCTCGGTATGATAGATGAAAGAACTAAGGGAAAGACGTTCTCTTACAATCCCCTCAAGTGTGAGTGGGAGATGTTGGATATGGAAGACGTTTGTACACCCTTGTGGGGGATGTACGAGGGAATACGGACCTCGAACGTCGCGCACACGAAGTCATGTGCAAAGGGAATCTGTTCCCTTGCGGAGAGGATCTCTGTATGAGCGGGAAAGTCGCATTATATATGCATAAGTGCATGCGACATATGGCTAATAAAGGGGGAATATCTTAAGCTTATGTTGTACCATGCATATGGTACAACTTAAGCTTATAATGTGCCATGTATCATGGTACACCTTAATTAAGTTGTTCCAAAGGAACAACTTACCCTAAAATAACTACCTTGGGGGCTATAAATAAGACCCAAGGGTAGCCATTTTCCTTACACATTTTGCATGAAATTCATGCATGCATCTTCTTCATAGCGAAGCTCTGCAGAAATATTTCCTCTCCCTCCATCCAAGTTCTTAATCTAAAATAGAGATTTAGATTGTGGATTTAGTAGCCTTACTCCGTTCGTGAGTAGACTCGATCCGTCGTGGCGAATCCGAAGGCGAAGTTCGTAGACTACCGTGCAGCGTACGCAAGCGTAAGTCTACACTTCATATTATCGATCCTAACTCTGTTTTGGACAGGATCCTACAGACAGCACTGCGGGTCGGTCACAGCAGCGGGTGCGGGGGCTTCCTTCTGTCGGTGCGGGAGAGCAGGCCGGTCGGGCGCTTGGGCGGGGCGTTGCAACGTTGCAACGTTGCAACGGAGCGGGGAGAGGGCGTGAGCGGGCGGGCACCTCAGTCGGACACGGTGCGGTGCGGGGTCTGTGAAGCGGGGCTGTGCGGTGCGGAGCGGGGCGTGTGGAGCGGGCCAAGCTCTCGGTCAGACCGAGAGCTCCTCTTGGTCGGAGCGGGAGAACGGAGCGATCGATTGTAGCGGGGTGCGGAGCGGGCGTGAGCGGGGGCGGCTGTCGGTCGGTGCGGGGGATTTGGGGCCGTTTCCTCGGCCGGACACGAGGCGGCTGTCGCAACGTTGCGACGAATCATCGCAAGGGGGTTTGGGGTTTTGGAAGCGGCTAGGGTTATTTTCTTGCGAAAATAGGTCTTCCTAAGGGTTGTTTATATAGTGAAGAGGGGTTGACTTGGTCTAGGGCTAATCCTAATGTGATTAGAAGTTTAAAATAATTTAAAATTTCAAATCTCTCATTCCTAATCACATAGGGATTGGGTGCGGCCAAGCTAGGGGCTAAGATTTGGCTCAAAAATTGTTTAAAACGTTTTAAACTTAAATAAATTTATTTGGCCGAAAATAATTTAAAACGTAGCTATTAAAAATATTTAAAGCTTTGTAAAAATGTAAAAGTGGTCAAATGAACTCCAAAAATTATAAAATAAATATCGGGGTGATCGTGATGACGAAAGGAAGCTAACTAAGAAGATGGATATCAATTTCGATGTCGGACGACGAAACTAAAAATAGAAACGACTCCCGTCAAAAGTGAAAATCACAACGTCTCTTCGAAAAAAGATCAAATCGTGGGAAAACGACTCGAGAAATGTCGTTCCAAATTAGTGCCACAATTTACTACTCTCAGAGACGTTCACAACGGCATATCACACTAGAGTGTTCACAAACAAACAAAGTCTAAAATAAACACGTGCACGGTCAAAAGCACGTGCACGAACAAAGTACACCGTAAAGTGGTCGTTACAAAATCACCTGACCGAACCGTCGAACCGAGGAGATGGCCGGAAGTAGATCCCTAATAAAGGCACCGGCAGCAGCGTCGACAAACAATGACCGGAAGCTGTGAAGCACGAGCGGATACAGAAATCGCGAGAAACTTTCCGCCCGTCCTCTCCCCCCATACTTATAGCAAACCTAGGGCCATCCCAACCGTCGTCGCGTCGCCACGCGGCGTCCATCGACGCACCTATGCCACCTCGTCTGCCGTGACATTCATTTCAACCACGCGTCACCCGTCCAATGACGGAGACACATCGACTTCTGCCACCCCTTCGAATCGTAATAATGGCTATCTGGGTGAGAACCCCGAGACCATAGCCGCTGCTTCCTAACATGGGGCAAGGTCCGAGCTGTTCTTGACGGGAAGGGAAAGTGATATGCCATCCGAGTTAAGCCGGAGGACTGCCCCAAACTCGAATGCCGGGGAAAATTGTTACGACCTAAAGATCGTGATAGCCCGACTTTCTATCCCCAATCACAAAACTCTCCACCTACGTCATCCCTCCATCACCAAGGCCGACGGGCCCAACGCTAGGGTGCCAATCCCGCGACATCAGAGACTGTGCGCATAACTCACCCACGGCAGAGCGCCAGGTTACCCCGGAGCCCGACATGGCCGTAGGAAGGGCGCACCCTATTATGGACGGTGGTAGAGCCACACTTCTCCAGGATCCAGGTCGGTAGCACCGTACCTCGGACGCCACCAAGGCGACCTGGCGATCTGGAGACCTGGCGACCCTGAGCCGCACTCCTTCCGTCACCAGGGCGACCCAGAGACCCAATTAGTAGCACCGTATCTTGGACGCGCACCGACGACTCTTTGGCACATCGGACACGACAAACAACCTAGTACAAAGGACGCTACTGACAGTAACACCGCCCGACCGTCTGGAAAAGCACCCCCTGGCCGCTGCGCCCCCTAACACTTAATGCTTTTGGCCCTGACACCCTGACGAAATCACCCCTGGCCATTGCACCGTCTGACAAAAGCATGGCTGACACTCCTGTTTCTGACATCCTCGTCCGAAGCATCCGCTGCCAGTAGGGCCAGCTCAGCACGACGAGTCAGCATGCCAGGTCAGCCCCACCTAACCACCTCCGACAGGTATAAATACCCATTTACTTCTTACGGTAAAGAGGTTGGCAAATTTACTCTCAATCTTATTATTCACACACAAGAGCAAAGGTCGTCCATATCTTTGTTCTTCCCTCATATCTCGTCACGTACGGTCGACTCACCCTTAGTCCGACCTGCGTGCCTAGCCACCGCTTTAAGTCCTATTTCTGACTTAGGCATCAGAGAGGCTAAGGGTTGGACCCCAACCCGGCCTTTCTGACGAGTTGCTCCTTGTGCAAGTTAGCTCGTCATCGCCAGTCATGCTCGCCCCCGGCTCCAGTAGCTCGGCCCCCCTCGCCCGAATCCTGCCGAATCCGACACCGTGGTCAGCCTTAACAACAAGTTTAACCTCATCACCCCACTAATCACCTGTCAAATAGCCTACCCTAATCCTGTCATTAACATAACCACCGTGCCCTTGGTTCCCGGCAATACAAATTCATTGTACGCGAGTTCCGCCCCGCAACAATACCAATTTAAATTTCTAACCAAAAATAAATGCAGAATTATAAATAAACCCAAATTGAAACAATGCTAACATAAAGTACGTTTCAAGGGTTCGGATTACCCAAGTCAACTCCCAACTTGTTCCCGGTAATCCTACGTCCCTTCCACCCGGATACCACCGGATACTCAAGTTAGAACCCCAACTTGAGGTTTCCTTTAAACCCACTTGTTGCAACCCTACAAGTGAAATCAAAACACAATCAATGTCCTTGACTCCCATAACTTGGAAGCAAGCAAACCACTCTCACAAACCGAGAGTTAAACTAATATCGAAAGATATGAAATAAAGAAATAGCAACACTTACATTCACCTATGCCTTGAAGTAGAACTTGAAGGAGCAAGTGTGTTGTGTGTTGAGTTCTCTTTTAAAAAGAGAGAAAAGCCATTTCTCTTGTCACCACCAATTGCCTAGAGGATATCACTTTTGATTCTAGGTTGGAGAGCAAGAGAGAATGAGATTGGAATTCTTGGGCTTTTGAATTTGAGAGTTTTGAAAAAAAACTTGAAGTTGAAAGCTAGGGGGTTTCAAGAGATGATCAAGAAGATGAGTAACCCCTCAATGGAACAGTAGAATCTCTCTTTATAGGTTTCCCAAAGCCCCAAACAGAATCCCCAAAACCCCCTTTGAAATCCGTGGAGAAAAAGCCAACAAATAGATTTTACATAGTCGACAGTCGACTGGTGAAGAAAACACAGTCGATTGCTACACTGTTTCAGAGGGTAGGTGAGAATTCAAACGGTAACTTACCACGTAGGATAGTCGACTGATGAAGAAAAGACAGTCACCTATAAAACTAACAAGCTACTGTAAATCCTTCTGCAGGCGACTGGCCGCAACATGGGCAAGCTGAGAAACCTCAGAAAGTTTTGGAAAGACATGACAGGAGACTGATGTGGAACACACAAGTGCATATGCCATCGGCAGGTGACTGTGAAACCAACATCAGTCGACTGTCACTAATACTTTGAAACTTTCCAGAGAGCAGAGTCTGGAGAGGAATCATATACAGACGACTGTTGAAGTTTTGACAGTCGATTGTGCCTTAGACAGGCGACTGTCAATCCAACATCGGTCGACTGGCCAAATGGAAAAGAAAGTGACCGTTGGGCTGGAGAGAGACATGCGACTGATTAACAACTCACAGGCGACTGTATTTTGTACAGCAGTCGCCTGAAAGGAGTTAAAGCTAAAAGGCCCAAAAATCAATTGATAAAGTATGTGCATAACAGGCAACTATAGAACAAATCACAGTCGACTGTTTTGAGACATGCGCCTGTAAATCGTTCAGCAGTCACCTGTTGAAATACCAAAATGCACATGCTTGAGAAATGTGAATTGGAGTCTAAGGAAATGTTATCTAATGATTTCCTTGGACAGAAATGAAGATATGTGTGTGCTCCAACATAGTTCTACTTCTAAGCTACATACTAGAAGAGAATAAAAAGATTAATTTGTAGAAGCCTCTCTTCTAATCAAAGTATGAGCTTGAAGTCTTCTAGGAATTTCAATCACCATCATTAATCATCCAATCCACTTTTCATGCTTTGATTGATCTTTGAGTGGCATCCATTGATAATTGATCTTCATGATATGCTTCGGCAATGGATTAACTACATATAGGGATTAGTCACAAGTATTTATGTTAGCTCATCATTAACACCAAGTAGGGAAAAGTCCAAACTCAACATTCTCCCCCTTTTTATGATGACAAACAAACATAAACAAAAAGATAAATAATTGTGCTTAATGAAAGCTTACTCCCTCTAATAGATGCCAATCAAGTTAGTCAATGTATATAAGGGCACCTATAGATCAATTGAAGCGAGCATGTAAGATATGTTTAAATGAAATGAGTTTAATTTTTGAAATCTAAATCTTGAAATCTAGGATTTTATAATCCAAGTTCATTATATCTTACTTCCCACTGAATCCAAGGTAACTTCAATCTTAGATTCAAGTTTAGAATTTACTTCGCACATAATTATGATATGTTTATTTCTCTCCCCTATGGCATTATCTAGAAAGTGGGAGTAGAATAACAACAACAACAATACTAAATATGTACTAAAATAATCATGAGAGTCTAAAGGTAGGATATATATCTAATATGATGCCAAAATATAATTGGAGAAAAATAATCACGAAGGTGCATCTCATTGGTATATATACCAAAAGCTCATAAACACAAGAAATCTTAGTTGACTAAAGGACCGAGAATCCAATATCAACATCACATCACGTATATAATAGAGCATACAAAGAGAGACAATTTCTCAAGGTTCACACAATCAACATAAAAAATAAATGAGACACAATATGAAGCAAAAAAATATATATAATCAACAAATACAACGAGTACAAAATACAACATCAACTCTATGTACATCAAAAATCTGATCATCATACATGTATCATCATCCATCAGTACAAAAAAAATCAACATACAAACAGACACTCAAACTCTCAACCCTAATCAAAATAAATCTAGGCCTAAGGGTGAGCAGTCTCCGCGAAGTGTCAATCCAAATCAGCAGTAGAGGAGAGTATATGAGTAGCCAACTCAACTTGGAACACCTGGGCCTCTGGATCATCTGGAGTATCCTCGGGAAGAGAAGCAGCTGTAACAGTAGTGGAGACATCTTGAGGAGCCGGAGAAGCAACTGGCTCTGGAGCAGTGTCAACAGGATGTTTAGAAAGCTCAATGAAGACCAGATAAGGAGGCTGAGAAGGCTGAGGAGATGGTACAAAAGATCTGAGATGATCAAGGAAAGGAATGCCCTGATGCTGGAACAACAGATGGAATAACTCATAGATACCAGACACCTTCTCGTCCAACAGATCATGAGAGGGTGTAGCAGAGGAAGAGGGCTGATCAGAGGGTGGAACGGTGGATAAAGACGGAGCTGAAGAAGACTGCATCTTCTTTGATGCCATAAGCCGAAGAGGACTTCGACTTAGCAGAAGCATCGAGAAGAGGGCCAAGGGGCTTGGGCTCATATGGAGTCAGATCGATCATGAAATGATGAAATACTAAAGTGAGGAGTCCTCCATATGGAATATGAGAGGAGGCAGTGGTGAACTCGACTTTGTCCATCCGATCAAGGAGGAATCCGGCCCAGTTCACAGACATACCAGAGAAAATGGCATACATGCAGCGGAGAATCTCCTGAGAAGGCTAATCAGAGGAGCCATATTTCGGCAAGATGTTGGACTTCATCACTAGGCGAACAACCCAACCTCGAGCAGAAAACATGGAAGCCCTGACACGAGAAGAGAGATATGAAGGGATCACAGAGAACATGTCCTGATGGACAGTCTGATCAAGATCTGCAACGTCTCAAAGTGAGATATCAGCGGGTAAGGAACCAGTGGAAGGAATCCTAAGAATGATTCCTAGGAGTAGGGTCAAGCTTGATACGGGTCCCCTGAACAATTATGTCAATCTCACCCGTGTTAGCATACTCACTGCAAATGCGGTTGGCATAAAATAGCTTGACAAGGAATGGATATGCATGAGGGGAGTCGACATGAGAGAAACAAAACAGATCACCCAAATGGGTCGACATGATAGTCTCGGATAGTCTCTCAGCGGTGAAGGCCTGAAATACAATGAATCTCTTACGAAGGATCTTGATCCCAAGTATAGCAAGAAATTTTGCCAGACAAGCATCGTCTCGGCAAAAAGGAACAAGAGGATCCGCAAGAGGAGGCCTAGAAGGATTTTGGCTTTGGGTTGAAGCGGGAATAGTCTCGAGGTGGGTGTCAATAGCCACACGAGTAGACGCAGCCTCAGCGATAGGCTCATTGGTGCGAAAAGAGGCTCAACGAAGGCTTCTTCTTCGGTGGAAGAAGAAGTGGAGTCGGAAGCAGAGGCGGAAGTAACCGTAACATCGGAGGGAGATTACAGAAACTTGGTGCGGGCTTTGTAGGGTTTCTTGGATTTGGCAGCACTGGGCTTAGGGTTCCTAGGTCTCCTAGGAACAACGACTTTCCCTTTGGTCTTGGGAGGAGCCATTGCACGATTCAAGGAAACGGTGATAACAAAAACGCACGAATGAATGACAGGAGAGATATATCTAATCCGTGACGAACGAAGTAGAAGAAGAGACCCAAGCTCACAATCGAGTGATCGGGGAGAGAGATTGATGGGTTGGATCTTTGAAACGACAAGGGAGACGAAGAAATGGTTAGAATTCGAAGTGGAAGACGAGGGAAGTAGAACATATGAGAGAGAAACAATCGACGATCTCGCATATATAAGATGGGATCAAATGAATCTGGGTTGTTGAATCATCAGATCGACTGCTCAGATCGAGTTTAAGAACCGCCACTGACGGGGATAGTCGACTGATGTGAAATCGTCAGTCGACTGGCCGAAAAGATAGAGATCGGCTTGGGTTGACAGATAGTCGCCTGTTGAGTAACTCATAGTCGCCTGTCGGAGAGACAGTCAACTATAACTTACACAACAGTCGTCTGACAGATGATGAAGAAATATGTTGAATAAACGGAGACATCTCAAGATTAGGACAGGCACCTGATGAACAACTTGCAGTCACCGGTCGCAGAGACAGTCGAATGGAAAATGTTCATCAGTCGCCTGTGCGAAAAATTCAGTCTGCAGTAGGAAAAAATGAGTTGGGTAGGCAATTGTCGAAGGAATGACAGTCGTCTATCCTGGTCCAAAAGTGAACAGAGAGGCTGAAATCCAGAGGATTGAGACAACTCACCCTAGGACCTATACTCTAACAATACTCTAATCAAGAAATCAATATCAAAATATTATAGATTAACGTACAAAACACGTATATTAATCCAAACAATCGAAATCATCAAAATCTCAAATACATCTCTTCAAAAATATATGAGAAA
The DNA here is from genome assembly GCA_030789695.1 of Scilla litardierei. Lineage (NCBI taxonomy): Eukaryota > Viridiplantae > Streptophyta > Magnoliopsida > Asparagales > Asparagaceae > Scilla > Scilla litardierei. The sequence goes on from CM061139.1 coordinate 50,643,842, forward strand.
CATATAGCTTATCAAAACAAGAGAAGTAAAATGATGATATGAGTCCAAGCATGATATAACATGAAAGAATGAACTCCTATAATTCAGATTCACCCATAATCCCTAATTCTCCACTCAACCTCATAAATGAATCTTCTTTAAGAGGTTTAGTGAAGATGTCGGCGATTTGTTTTTTGGTTCAATGTACTCTAAGATGATGCCCTTCTTAGCTACATGATCATTATTAAAGTGGTGTCTCACATCTATGTGTTTGGTACGGGAGTGATATACCAGATTCTTGGAAAGACAAATTGCACTTTGGTTATCAACCATGATAGGACAAGTATTACAATTGACACCATAGTATTTAAGTGTGTGTCTCATCTAAAGAACTTGTGCACATGCAAGATCCACAACAATATATTCCGCTTCAGTCGTGGACAATGATACCGAGTTCTGTTTCTTGGAAAACCAAGAAATTAGGGAATTTCCTAGAAAATGGCAAGTGCCACTAGTATTCTGCCTATCGAATTTGCATTCGGCAAAGTTGGCATCACTATATGAGATTAGCTCATATGTGCTAGACTTAGGATAAAGTAACCCATCATCTCGTGAATGATTGAGGTAACGAAAAATTTGTTTAGCCGCAATCAAGTGTGACCATTAGGTCTAGCTTGATATCTAGCACAAAGACATACAGAGAACATAATATCGGGCCTACTAGTGGTTTAACAAAGGTAGTTTTTCCACAAGAAAAAGAAGTGTTACAGGACCTAGGTGCATCCTTATGAGAATATCCCAATCCTTGTCTATGATTTGCTGGATATTGAATTTTTAGCAAATCATCGAGATCAGTCTTTCCTTTGTTAAATTTATCAACATTGGAAGACATCTCGTCGTATTTCATCTTTAGTGATGAATATTTTTATCCATTTCGGATATTTGTGTATGTAGTTCTAGATTCTTAGTTTTGAGAATATCATTCTCTTTACTAAGATCTAAATTTTGAGAAGATGTATTCTCAATATGTATGGAATTTGGTGTAGTGTTTTTAGAAGAAGATAATTCATGATATTTAATAAGGAGATCGTCATTATTCTGTTTCAAAGATTTATGTTGACCATTCAACTTTTTGAAACGAGAATAGAGATCTTTCAATGCTTCTAATAATTCTTCATTATTAAAGGAACTTACCTCTTCTTCTTCATCTTGTGCCATAAAGCACATATTAGCACTTTCATCATTGTCATCTTCATCATCTGAAGATTCATCCCAAGTTGCTGCAAATGCTTTCTTCATATTGTCAAACTTCCTTTCTCTTCTGGATTGATCGTTGTTGGAAGTTTTGAACTTTGCTTTGAGAAGTGGACAATCTTTCTTCATATGTCCTGGCTTATTACAATTGAAGCAAAGAGAAGAATCGGTATTTTTAAACTTATTATTATACTCACCTTTTTGAAAGAACTTTCTGAAGTTCTTGGCAAAGAATGCCATATCATTATCTGAATCTTCATTATCTGATGTTGCGTTGAAGGCGAGTACTTTCTTCTTTTGATATGATTCTTCTTTCGCATCTTGCAATGTAACTTCATGTGCCATTAGGTTACCAATTAGATCTTCCATTGATAAGGTGGAAAGATCATTGGCTTCCTCAATAGCAGTGATCTTTGGACGCCATTCTGGGGAGAGTACCTTAAGAATCTTGCGTACCTGATCAAGAGAAAAGTAAACTTTTCCAAGAGCATTAAGAGAATTAATAATGTTAGTGAACCTGTTGTTCATTTCTCCAATCGTCTCTTTGTCTTGCATCTTGAACAACTCATACTTATGAACCAAGGAAGCAATCTTAGTTTCCTTTACTTTACTGGTTCCTTCATGAGTTACCTCGAGTATGTGCCAAATTTCCTTTGCACTTTTGGCCTGAGATACTCGATTAAACTCATGTTTATCCATGGCATAGAATAAAGCATTCATGGCCTTTGAGTTGTTGGTCTTTGCAGATTTGTCGTTGGTGGTCCAATCAGCAATAGGTGTTTCTGGCTTTGTGTATCCTGTCTCTACGATGTCCCAAATCTCATAATTCATACTTTGGAGATGAATCTCCATTCGTATTTTCCAATATGAGTAATTTGAACCATCAAATAGAGGAGGACGAGTTTGAGAGTGCCCTTCAGGATGCTGATTGTAGTTGTGTGGAACGGCGTTCATGTTTGATGTTGAGGAACTTGCTGCCATCTTAGCCTTGCTCTGATACCAAATGTAATTCTAGCCTGTAAGGATCAAATACACTAGAGGGGGGGTGAATAGTGTATATTAAAAAATTAACTGTTGCAATTAAAGAGTTACTTCTAATTGCTTAAGATGTGCAGAAAGTAAAGAATGTAGAAAATGTAAATCAAACGCAAACACAGAGATTTATCCTGGTTCGGATCCTCTTGATCCTACTCCAGTCCTCTACCCCGTAGAGATTTTCAATCCACTATAATCACTTGCCCCGCAAGCACCAACTTACAAAAATGGCGACACTCCCCGTGTCCCAAACTTTGTACAATCTCAAAAGAGATTCAAAACCTGTTAAATAAGAAATAGAAAAACACATATAGCCTTGTTATGAGTTTAGAATGAAATTCAAGGATGGTGTTTTCAAAAGAGACTTCAAGATATATAAGATATGAAATGAAGAACAATACTTGAAGTTCTCTGGTTCATAAAAGAAGAGAGAGATCAATCGATTTCTTCTTACAATTACGAACACAAACAACTTTCTAAAATGATGTTGAAAAAGATCAAAATTGCTTTAAGGAAGAAAACTTCAATTTTCAAAAGATCTATGAGTAAGAATCTTGAAGTTCTTCCGTTCTCATAAGAAGAGAGAAATCTATGGATTTCTTCTTACAAATGAGAAAAGAGCAACTAAGGCAAGATTGCTTAGAATCCACAATTCTAGGAAGAAAGAGAGAAGAAAGTTGTGTGTAAAGAATGAGGGGGTATGCCCACTTATTTATAGTATTTTGGGCAGTTATTCTGAGGGAATATGGGGGGAAAAGGAGTTTCCTACCTTTCAAAAACGGTCTGGAAAGTTTCAGTTAAAATGGACACAAAAACTTCATTAGTCGACTAAAGAAGGCTTAGTCGACTAAAAGTCAAACTTTGGAATTTTTGACTGAAATTTTAACGGTAATTTTCCGATGTTGACTGAAGACTACTCAGAAATTTTCAGGTCAAAATTCGAAGAAAAAGTTTTTAGTCGACTAATGGTTGACTTAGTCGACCAGGGCAGAAAAACATGAATTTTGACTTTTCTGAAAAAGGGTTGTTTAGGATATGTTATTAAGAACGTAGGACTTAGATGGATTTCATATTCAAGGCTCTGAAATCTATAAATAAAAATACATCAGTCCATAGATTTCCGTAGATATATATGATGAGCTTCATGTGAGTATTTGAGATGCCTTTGTGCAGGGATTCCTTATCAAGTGATTATTGTCCAAGCGTGGATATATTAGGAATCTGCATATCCGCATAGATAGAGTGAGTGGCAATAATAATAGTTGTCACATCAAAATCATATGGAATAGAATAGGAAAGTGAACATGAGATTATGAAATCCCAACATTAAAGATTCACGATCCCGTGGCAGCACGAAATATTCCGACAGCCCGGCCGCAACCCCAGCATCCTCAAACACCGACTCCTCCCGGCTCACCCGATAGGGGATTCGGTGAAGGTCACCGTCAGGCAGGGCCTCAGCCTTGGCCCTCGTCAGCCTAAAGCGGGCGAGCGCCCTCTCGCAACCTGTGTGCGCTTCCCTCCCCACCTCCCACGGGGGAACTCCATAGGGCCACCTCTCGGCGGGAGGGGGCCTACGGCGATTACCTGAGGTCGGAACCCTCGGGGAAGCCATGCTGACTATCTCCGGGTAGGGTGGGCCACGAGACACGGTCCCGCCAGCTCGGGCGGAAGGAACGTTCGTTACAGACCCCTGCTGCCTCCCGTCCACCACGCCGACAGCCGGAGCCTTGGGAACGATGCTGATCGCGTCCAGATCGGCCGAAGCATCTGGCGCAACCCCACCAGCCCGAAGGGAAGGAGCACCAAATCTGAGACCCTGCTGCATCTCGTTCACCCCCTCTGTAGTAGGAACCTCATCCCTCTGCTTCTGGGCTGCCACCTCCGCGGGCGCTCCCTCGCGCATCGCTTCTTTGCCATTATCCACGGGGACGGTCTTCTTCGTTACCCGCACCCCGGCCGCCCTCAACACTTCCTTCCACGAAAGCAACATGTCCTCACCTGTAGAAAAAAGAAGAAAAATCGGGGTAAGTCTACTTAAAGGCCCGCCAGAAGGAGAACACCGGGGGGCCAAAGCCCCTGGGCGGGCCGATCAGCCTGCGTCAAGTCCGCCATTTGGTGGTCCGCCTCAGGCAACGCACCCTAAATCTGGGCATTCGCAAGGAGTTCTTCCGTCATTGCCACCCCCTCATCACACTACTATTGCGCACTCAAAGAAAGGAGTCATCTGTGGAGGGACTGGGGAATCTGTCACGCCCCGCTTCCCAAAAATATGGAGGCGAAGCATGAGAAGGTCCGCTCAGACTTGAAGCTCCAAAGCTGCAAGTCCGATAAGCCTCAATCAACTTTAAATAGCAGGTCCTTGCAACGCGAACGAAACAAAGATAATAATAATGAAATGAGATAAAAGAGATATCTCAGAATATCCATAAAATAAGTTTCAACATCACAGAAAAAGCCACCAGGCTGAAAAGAAAAAGAGTCTAAAGGCCCACACATGGCCAACAAAAGTACAACGTACAAGGTAAAAGTGCCACGCACCGACAACTAACAGAAATACCAAAACAAAAGGAGAACTCAGCATGGTCGCTAAGAAAGGTCACCGGTGTCCGCAAAACTCCTCCTGGACAGACTTGGGCTCAGGCTCAGCGTCAGCAACAACCACGAACTCAGCTACGGTCTCTGGCTCAGGGTCTAACATGTGACACCCAAAAGAGCAAGGGGCACATGTCAGCAAGTCTACAAGAGACTTGTGCAAGGAAACTGAAAGTGGAAGTAAAACAACCTAGCAGTTCTAGCATGATGTAATGACATGGCAGTTGAAGTAAGAGTGCAACAAGTAAAGTAAAGTAAGGTAAGGTAAATTAAAGTACGAGCATGTCATTTAAACATGGCATGGATGACAAGTTTTACATGAATCATTCACAAAGACAAGTACAAGTCAAGTAAGCACCTCGTGCACAGAGATTACGCCTTTTGGCTAGAGTGGCTGATCGGGCCAACTCCAAAGCTCAAGTGATCGCTAATCCCCACCCCTCCACGTGTATCGAGCCAGGGCCTTACCCCCGAACGGGAATGCTCACTTCTGGATCACGAGCCAGAAAGTGTTTTATCTTGATGGCATAGGGGTGCACCTAGCCGGACAAGGAAGTACAAGTATTGTAGCGTGTGCTACGAATGCAACAATCAACTTGGATGACAAGTAGAATGCAATGCATGGCAGTTAAAAGTGCGTACAGGTAAGGAATTTAAACGTGACGATATCAATGCATGAATGACATGGCAGGGTGTCAGATCTAGCTTCGTTGTCAAGCTAGATCTTAAAATTGCGTCTAGACAGCTATCATTTCACTGTCTAGTCTCTTTTACGCTAAAAACAAGGAATTGGCCTAAAAACATGGCCCTACACAAGAGTTGGCAAGTTTCACTTGCCTGCAAGTACAACGTCTGAGAAACACCGTCCAAGAGCGTCCAAGTCACAAATAACATACGTGCACAAGTCCACCGGCCTAAAGTCCATATTATTAATCTTGATTAGTGAATTTAAAACATTTAAAACACTTTAAAAATATCAATTTTAGTCTTGATTAACAGGCAATAGGTTGGGGGTCCTAGGGGTGCAAAGCGTTACCTCAACACGACGCGAAAGCTACACTGGCGTCGGGTAGCGACGCCAGGGGTTGGAATAGAAGAACGCGCTCCAAGTCCTGATTCCAAAATAGATTCCTCACTGGAAAGATCAGGGCAGCAACCGGAGCAACGAATCCAGATTCCAAAGCTAGCACGTGCGACGACGGGCTACGACGTATCGCAACGTCGTACGCGATAAATCATCGGAGAGAAAGCACCTAGGTGGGGCACACAGTAGTCCTAGGGACCAATAGGGGACCCACAATACCTCTGGAGAACTTGGGGGGCCCACGGTGGCAAGCGGTGCGACGGGTACGGGGTTGCGACGAGTGCCTCTCGGTCAGACACTAGCCGGTGCGAGGGGGTCTCTCGGTTGGGCACTAGGGGAGCGGGGGTTGCAGCGCTGCGGGTCGGTCACAGCAGCGGGTGCGGGGGCTTCCTTCGGTCGGTGCAGGAGAGTGGGCCGGTCAGGCGCTTGGGCGGGGCGTTGCAACGTTGCTACGTTGCAACGGAGCGGGGAGCGGGCATGAGCGAGCGGGCGCCTCGGTCGGACACGGTGCGGTGCGGGGTCTGTAAAGCGGGGCTGTGCGGTGCGGAGCGGGGCGTGCGGTGTGGGCCAAGCTCTCGGTCAGATCGAGAGCTCCTCTCGGTCGGAGCGGGAGAACGGAGCAGGCGATTGTAGCGGGGTGCGGAGCGGGCGTGAGCGGGGGCGGCTGTCGATCGGTGAGGGGGATTTGGGGCCGTTTCCTCGGTCGGACACGGGGCGGCTGTCGCAACGTTGCGACGAATCGTCGCAAGGGGGTTTGGGGTTTTGGAAGCGGCTAGGGTTATTTTCTTGGGAAAATAGGTCTTCCTAAGGGTTGTTTATATAGTGAAGAGGGGTTGACTTGGTCTAGGGCTAATCCTAATGGGATTAGAAGTTTAAAATAATTTATAATTCAAATCTCTCCTTCCTAATCACATAGGGATTGGGTACGGCCAAGCTAGGGGCTAAGATTTGGCTTAAAAATTGCTTAAAACATTTTAAACTTAAATAAATTTATTTGGCCGAATATAATTTAAAACGTAGCTATTAAAAATATTTAAAGCTTTGTAAAAAATGTAAAAGTGGTCAAATGAACTCCAAAAATTATAAAATAAATTTCAGGGTGATCGTGATGACGAAAGGAAGCTAACTAAGAAGATGGATCACAATTTTGATGTCGGACGACGAAAATAAAAATAGAAACGTCTCCCGTCAAAAGTGAAAATCACAACGGCTCTTCGAATAAGATCAAATCGTGGGAAAACGACTCGAGAAATGTCGTTCCAAATTAGTGCCACAATTTACTACTCTCAGAGACGTTCACAACGGCATATCACACTAGAGTGTTCACAAACAAACAAAGTCTAAAATAAACACGTGCACGGTCAAAAGCACGTGCACGAACAAAGTACAACGAAAAGTGGTCGTTACATCCTCCCCACCTTAGAATAAAGTCCGTCCTCAGACTTTCTAACATATCTAGTCGTTCTAGTAACTACCCCAATCATGTCACATTATAATTCAAACCTGGTATAGTCATTACAAGTGCTTATATATGCACTAGGTAGTTAGACATTAACACTACCAACATGTATATATATATATATATATTCACGTACGTTATACTCTTATACCTATTATAGTCAGTCAATTTCATACATGTATTTCAATCATATACATATACGTACATACCTTATATAACTACTACTTACCTAGCACAAAACAATATTTCAGATACTCACATAAGATTGGTCTCACACTAGCAAATACAATCATTTCTCTACGTATAGATAGCTACATATGCACGACACAAACATGGGTATACGACTCCCTAATATTTCCTAGTGTACCTCCAACACCAAACACGTCAACTCATGTAGTCACACCATACCATTATTAATTCAAGTTTTACTATATCTAATATACATTCACCACTACTATAACTTCACAATATATAGTCATTCAGATGCATGCAATTGTTTCACCATACCTTCACATTACATACGGTCCTATAACTATATTCACGACACGTCACACATACCATAATCATCAATACCTATAACAAAGCACATACTTACCCGTGCATGGTGCACACCCATACACGCTAACATTTCATTCACGCGTACCAATCGTACCATTATAGCTAGCACATCTACACACCTAGTTTAGCTAGCACACATACGTTCACATAGGCAAGTTCTTAGCAATTAACTATACCTCAGACCAACACCTGTAACTATATACTGGTATAGTGACCCACAAGATTGTGCGTAACACAACCAGGCACAAACAATACTATCACTATACATACATCAAACATCGCTATATGCAACCACCGTCATACATAACAATATACTTGGAGTATACCCACTCAGGCTTGAGTGAGACTCGAAACACATATCAGATTACTCTATATACGTAACACGGTATTTATACATATACCAATACCGCTCCAATGTATACACATCCACCAATACAACCATATGCATACCATATGTCCATCACACTTAATATTTAGTCAGGTAACCCTCACATAGTTCAATCACCTTATATACCATAATAATAATACAGACATCAGCATACGTATAATTATAATACCCTCCCTAATACATGCATTCACCGTATAGTCATACACATGTAACATATATATTCACTCCATAGCCTACTACCTATAATTAGTATACCAACACATCTACACATACATATTTAAGATGTGCAATAGTCGTGTATACCTCACGGTATGCACGCATACAACATCCCGTAAAAGCAAGCAATACCAATCAAAATTATAATCCTACTACCATATGTATATCACCTATATACTCATGCAACAAAACATAACTACTTACATTTAAGCACAATTCATATCTACGTACGAGCACATACTAACACGTACTAACATACAGGTCATATAGTAGGCCTACTCACTTAACTATACATACACCTATTATTATCACACCTAGCATACACATAGCTTTACCAACCATTATAAGTATCTCCAACTACATACACCCCATTAGACATTCCCACACTAATTCTTATATACACAGGCATCCCTAGAATGGTGTAGCTAACCACACCCAAATTTATAAATACTAACACACAAACAACTTCATAATATCACGAATAACTCCGAGTATATATATATATATATATATATATATATATATATATATATATATATATATATATATATATATATATATATCACACAATAGGCAACCATTAATACACTATGGGGGAGTACACTCATTCAAGCCCACGTACACAACTTAGGTACATGCACCACGACAATATCACAAGGTCCAAGGGCCTACTAACAACTTAGAGTTGGCACAGACATTGACGGGCACTAAAGCCTAAGCAATAGAGGAAGATTGGAGGTCGAAAGCGTGACGAGGGAAGGATCGATAAGCACGAGTTCAGATAGGATGACTATAAGGAGACCGCTTGGTTAGATGAAACATTGACTCAATTGTGAAAGTTTAGGTAGGGGAAAGGGAGATGTAGTGATCTTTACATAGGATGGAGGAAGGAAATGGCGTAAATAACATAAACTAAAATACGTGAAATTTGAAAACTGTTGTACTTCAAAAGTTGAAGTCCTCGTCTGTTAAAATATTTGGAGATCGATAAAACGAGTTGTTCAAAATAAGTTTGAGTCGAATATACATAATAAGAGAGAATGGTGTATTGGTTTGTATAAAATCATTATAAAAGGAAGTAAGTCCTTTACACGAATATTAAGGACGTGGTTTAGAAAATATTATACGGCAGTAATTTAATATAATTTTGGCAAAAATTTTGGAATTTCAAAGAATGAAATTAAGGTAACTGAAGAATTTAAGCTCGTGTTAAACGCTTTCAAAGTCTTTAATCCAGGGAAGAATTTAAAATAATCAATATTGGAACTACTTTTAGAGGAACCAGGATGTGCCAAAAATAAAACTGGTTTACACAGAGCTTTTAGCATACGAGCACAACGAGCCTGGCACGGATATAAAAATAATTGAAATTCAATTTAGTTTAGAAATTAGTCTAAAAGTATGTATGGTGAGCGGATAGATAATAATAATGACTTAGTAGAAGAACTATCAAAATTGATAGCAAAGCTTTAAAATCAAATCATGGAGGGTCTAAATCAGGAAGTGGTTTTGAAATAGTAATTTTACAAAAATCTGAAGTAGAGAAAACGACGAGCATAAAATCGACTTGCTGAAAGCTGAATTTTCATGTGACTTGAAAAGTATATTAAAAGTAAGCGCGATGTGTCATTTGAATGGCATAAATAAGAAGGGAAATTACAAGTTGAATTGGTCAAAATAAAAGTACGGTTCAGAATACAATTAATATATGAAGGGACAATGCTTTTACATAAGTACGAAAGGTATAGGCTGGAAAAATGTTACAAACTAGTATTCAAGAATTCCGGTAAAAATTTAAATCAACGAAGGAGTATGAAGTATAAGTATATACATTAAAATTTTAAACGAATTTATACTTAGGGAAAGAGAAAATAAAAAAAAATATACTTCCAGAAGATTCAAGATTTGTAACGGAGAGGTTCGAAAATTGACGACGGTCGTCCTGTGGCGATCTCGTGAATCAAGGCAAGGAAAATGGTCGGATGGTCATACATTCATACGCCTAGGATATGAACCAGGAAAATCTACGGGGAAAACTCCTACAGTCGACCAACTAAGTATTAAGAAGCTAAGCGCTAAGACTCTTTAAAGGGCTAGACGGTAATGAAATGCGTTCAGCTTGGTCCGAAATCGATGAACCCAAACGAACGACTAAAGGAAATTCTAGAAGTCTAATATGGTCAGAGTTAGACAAGAACCACTAAGGTAACTCCTACGACGATTAAATCAATTGCTGACAGGGAGTCTAACTAACAATCAGAGGCCTCTAACTAGCAAGCACAGACGTCTAACTAAGTCTTATTACCACCTAGTGTCATAAGAAAACGACTAGACTAGGCTCAAGGCTTATGACTCGGATGTTGCAATTTATTTAATGGACATTCCTTTGTTATTATCGTTGTTCCGATAATTCACAGTTGCAAGACGGACCTGCATGGGCCACCAACAAAACCTGTCACGCCCCGCTTCACAAAAATATGGAGGCGAAGCATGAGAAGGTCCGCTCAGACTTGAAGCTCCAAAGCTGCAAGTCCGATAAGCCTCAATCAACTTTAAATAGCAGGTCCTTGCAACGCGAACGAAACAAAGATAATAATAATGAAATGAGATAAAAGAGATATCTCAGAATATCCATAAAATAAGTTTCAACATCACAGAAAAAGCCACCAGGCTGAAAAGAAAAAGAGTATAAAGGCCTACACATGGCCAACAAAAGTACAACGTACAAGGTAAAAGTGCCACACACCGAAAACTAACAGAAATACTAAAACAAAAGGAGAACGCAGCATGGTTGCTAAGAAAGGTCACTGGTGTCCGCAAAACTCCTCCTGGACAGACTTGGGCTCAGTCTCAGCGTCAGCAACAACCACAAACTCAGCTACGGTCTCTGGCTCAGGGTCTAACATGTGACACCCAAAAGAGCAAGGGACACATGTCAGCAAGTTTACAAGAGACTTGTGCAAGGAAACTGAAAGTGGAAGTAAAACAACCTAGCAGTTCTAGCATGATGTAATGACATGGCAGTTGAAGTAAGAGTGCAACAAGTAAAGTAAAGTAAGGTAAGGTAAATTAAAGTACGAGCATGGCATTTAAACATGGCATGGATGACAAGTTTTACATGAATCATTCACAAAGACAAGTACAAGTCAAGTAAGCACCTCGTGCACAGAGATTACGCCTTTTGGCTAGAGTGGCTGATCGGGCCAACTCCTAAGCTCAAGTGATCGCTTATCCCTACCCCTCCACATGTATCGAGCCAGGGCCTTACCCCCGAACGGGAATGCTCGCTTCTGGATCACGAGCCATGAAATGTTTTATCTTGATGGCATAGGGGTGTACCTAGCCGGACAAGGAAGTACAAGTATTGTATCATGTGCTATGAATGCAACAATCAACTTGGATGACAAGTAGAATGCAATGCATGGCAGTTAAAAGTGCGTACAGGTAAGGAATTTAAACGTGACAGATATCAATGCATGAATGATATGGCAGGGTGTCAGATCTAGCTTCGTTGTCAAGCTAGATCTTAAAATTGCGTCTAGACAGCTATCATTACACTGTCTAGTCTCTTTTACGCTAAAAACAAGGAAGTGGCCTAAAAACATGGCCCTACACAAGAGTTGGTAAGTTTCACTTGCCTGCAAGTACAACGTCTGAGAAACACCGTCCAAGAGAGTCCAAGTCACAAATAACCTACGTGCACAAGTCCACCGGCCTAAAGTCCATATTATTAATCTTGATTAGTAAATTTAAAACATTTAAAACACTTTAAAAACATCAACTTTAGTCTTGATTAACAGGCAATAGGTTGGGGGTCCTAGGGGTGCAAAGCGTTACCTCAACACGACGCGAAAGCTACACTGGCGTCGGGTAGCGACGCCAGGGGTTGGAATAGAAGAACGCGCTCCAAGTCCTGATTCCAAAATAGATTCCTCGCTGGAAAGATCAGGGCAGCAACCGGAGCAATGAATCCAGATTCCAAAGCTAGCACGTGCGACGACGGGCTACGACGTATCGCAACGTCGTACGCTGAAAATCATCGGAGAGAAAGCACCTAGGTGGGGCACATAGTAGTCCTAGGGAACAATAGGGGACCCACAATACCTCTGAAGAACTTGAGGGGCCCACGGTGGCAAGCGGTGCGACAGGTGCGGGGTTGCGACGAGTGCCTCTCGGTCAGACACTAGCCGGTGCGAGGGGGTCTCTTGGTCAGGCACTAGGGGAGCGGGGGTTGCAGCACTGCGGGTCGGTCACAGCAGCGGGTGCGGGGGCTTCCTTCTGTCGGTGCGGGAGAGCGGGCCGGTCGGGCGCTTGGGCGGGGCGTTGCAACGTTGCAACGTTGCAATGGAGCGGGGATAGGGTGTGAGTGGGCGGGCACCTCGGTCGGACACGGTGCGGTGCGGGGTCTGTGAAGCGGGGCTGTGCGGTGCAGAGCGGGGCGTGTGGAGCGGGCCAAGCTCTCGGTCAGACCGAGAGCTCCTCTTGGTCGGAGCGGGAGAACGGAGCGATCGATTGTAGCGGGGTGCGGAGCGGGCGTGAGCGGGGGCGGTTGTCGGTCGGTGCGGGGGATTTGGGGCCGTTTCCTCGGCCGGACACGGGGCGGCTGTCGCAACGTTGCGACGAATCATCGCAAGGGGGTTTGGGGTTTTGGAAGCGGCTAGGGTTATTTTCTTGCGAAAATAGGTCTTCCTAAGGGTTGTTTATATAGTGAAGAGGGGTTGACTTGGTCTAGGGCTAATCCTAATGTGATTAGAAGTTTAAAATAATTTAAAATTTCAAATCTCTCATTCCTAATCACATAGGGATTGGGTGCGGCCAAGCTAGGGGCTAAGATTTGGCTCAAAAATTGTTTAAAACGTTTTAAACTTAAATAAATTTATTTGGCCGAAAATAATTTAAAACGTAGCTATTAAAAATATTTAAAGCTTTGTAAAAATGTAAAAGTGGTCAAATGAACTCCAAAAATTATAAAATAAATATCGGGGTGATCGTGATGACGAAAGGAAGCTAACTAAGAAGATGGATATCAATTTCGATGTCGGACGACGAAACTAAAAATAGAAACGTCTCCCGTCAAAAGTGAAAATCACAACGTCTCTTCGAATAAAGATCAAATCGTGGGAAAACGACTCGAGAAATGTCATTCCAAATTAGTGCCACAATTTACTACTCTCAGAGACGTTCACAACGGCATATCACACTAGAGTGTTCACAAACAAACAAAGTCTAAAATAAACACGTGCACGGTCAAAAGCACGTGCACGAACAAAGTACACCGTAAAGTGGTCGTTACAAAATCACCTGACCGAACCGTCGAACCGAGGAGATGGCCGGAAGTAGATCCCTAATAAAGGCACCGACAGCAGCGTCGGCAAACAATGACCGGAAGCTGTGAAGCACGAGCGGATACAGAAATCGCGAGAAACTTTCCGCCCGTCCTCTCCCCCCATACTTATAACAAACCTAGGGCCATCCCAACCGTCGTCGCGTCGCCACGCGGCGTCCATCGACGCACCTATGCCACCTCGTCTGCCGTGACATTCATTTCAACCACGCGTCACCCGTCCAATGACGGAGACACATCGACTTCTGCCACCCCTTCGAATCGTAATAATGGCTATCTGGGTGAGAACCCCAAGACCATAGCCGCTGCTTCCTAACATGGGGCAAGGTCCGAGCTGTTCTTGACGGGAAGGGAAAGTGATATGCCATCCGAGTTAAGCCGGAGGACTGCCCCAAATTTGAATGCCGGGGAAAATTGTTACGACCTAAAGATCGTGATAGCCCGACTTTCTATCCCCAATCACAAAACTCTCCACCTACATCATCCCTCCATCACGAAGGCCGACGGGCCCAACGCTAGGGTGCCAATCCCGCGACATCAGAGACTGTGCGCTTAACTCACCCACGGCAGAGCGCCAGGTTACCCCGGAGCCCGACATGGCCGTAGGAAGGGCGCACCCTATTATGGACGGTGGTAGAGCCGCACTTCTCCAGGATCCAGGTCGGTAGCACCGTACCTCGGACGCCACCAAGGTGACCTGGCGATCTGGCGACCTGGCGACCCTGAGCCGCACTCCTTCCGTCACCAGGGCGACCCGGAGACCCAATCAGTAGCACCGTATCTTGGACGCGCACCGACGACTCTTTGGCACATCGGACACGACAAACAACCTAGTACAAAGGACGCTACTGACAGTAACACCGCCCGACCGTCTGGAAAAGCACCCACTGGCCGCTGCGCCCCCTAACACTTAATGCTTTTGGCCCTGACACCCTGACGAAATCGCCCCTGGCCGTTGCACCGTCTGACAAAAGCATGGCTGACACTCCTGTTTCTGACATCCTCGTCCGAAGCTTCCGCTGCCAGCAGGGCCAGCTCAGCACGACGAGTCAGCATGCCAGGTCAGCCCCACCTAACCACCTCCGACAGGTATAAATACCCATTTACTTCTTACGGTAAAGAGGTTGGCAAATTTACTCTCAATCTTATTATTCACACACAAGAGCAAAGGTCGTCCATATCTTTGTTCTTCCCTCATATCTCGTCACGTACGGTCGACTCACCCTTAGTCCGACCTGCGTGCCTAGCCACCGCTTTAAGTCCTATTTCTGACTTAGGCATCAGAGAGGCTAAGGGTTGGACCCCAACCCGGCCTTTCTGACGAGTTGCTCCTTGTGCAAGTTAGCTCGTCATCGCCAGTCATGCTCGCCCCCGGCTCTAGTAGCTCGGCCCCCCTCGCCCGAATCCTGCCGAATCCGACACCGTGGTCAGCCTTAACAACAAGTTTAACCTCATCACCCCACTAATCACCTGTCAAATAGCCTACCCTAATCCTGTCATTAACATAACCACCGTGCCCTTGGTTCCCGGCAATACAAATTCATTGTACGCGAGTTCCGCCCCGCAACAATACCAATTTAAATTTCTAACCAAAAATAAATGCAGAATTATAAATAAACCCAAATTGAAACAATGCTAACATAAAGTACGTTTCAAGGGTTCGGATTACCCAAGTCAACTCCCAACTTGTTCCCGGTAATCCTACGTCCCTTCCACCCGGATACCACCGGATACTCAAGTTAGAACCCCAACTTGAGGTTTCCTTTAAACCCACTTGTTGCAACCCTACAAGTGAAATCAAAACACAATCAATGTCCTTGACTCCCATAACTTGGAAGCAAGCAAACCACTCTCACAAACCGAGAGTTAAACTAATATCGAAAGATATGAAATAAAGAAATAGCAACACTTACATTCACCTATGCCTTGAAGTAGAACTTGAAGGAGCAAGTGTGTTGTGTGTTGAGTTCTCTTTTAAAAAGAGAGAAAAGCCATTTCTCTTGTCACCACCAATTGCCTAGAGGATATCACTTTTGATTCTAGGTTGGAGAGCAAGAGAGAATGAGATTGGAATTCTTGGGCTTTTGAATTTGAGAGTTTTGAAAAAAAACTTGAAGTTGAAAGCTAGGGGGTTTCAAGAGATGATCAAGAAGATGAGTAACCCCTCAATGGAACAGTAGAATCTCTCTTTATAGGTTTCCCAAAGCCCCAAACAGAATCCCCAAAACCCCCTTTGAAATCCGTGGAGAAAAAGCCAACAAATAGATTTTACATAGTCGACAGTCGACTGGTGAAGAAAACACAGTCGATTGCTACACTGTTTCAGAGGGTAGGTGAGAATTCAAACGGTAACTTACCACGTAGGATAGTCGACTGATGAAGAAAAGACAGTCACCTATAAAACTAACAAGCTACTGTAAATCCTTCTGCAGGCGACTGGCCGCAACATGGGCAAGCTGAGAAACCTCAGAAAGTTTTGGAAAGACATGACAGTAGACTGATGTGGAACACACAAGTGCATATGCCATCGGCAGGTGACTGTGAAACCAACATCAGTCGACTGTCACTAATACTTTGAAACTTTCCAGAGAGCAGAGTCTGGAGAGGAATCATATACAGACGACTGTTGAAGCTTTGACAGTCGATTGTGCCTTAGACAGGCGACTGTCAATCCAACATCGGTCGACTGGCCAAATTGAAAAGAAAGTGACCGTTGGGCTGGAGAGAGACATGCGACTGATTAACAACTCACATGCGACTGTATTTTGTACAGCAGTCGCCTGAAAGGAGTTAAAGCTAAAAGGCCCAAAAATCAATTGATAAAGTATGTGCATAACAGGCAACTATAGAACAAATCACAGTCGACTGTTTTGAGACATGCGCCTGTAAATCGTTCAGCAGTCACCTGTTGAAATACCAAAATGCACATGCTTGAGAAATGTGAATTGGAGTCTAAGGAAATGTTATCTAATGATTTCCTAGGACAGAAATGAAGATATGTGTGTGCTCCAACATAGTTCTACTTCTAAGCTACATACTAGAAGAGAATAAAAAGATTAATTTGTAGAAGCCTCTCTTCTAATCAAAGTATGAGCTTGAAGTCTTCTAGGAATTTCAATCACCATCATTAATCATCCAATCCACTTTTCATGCTTTGATTGATCTTTGAGTGGCATCCATTGATAATTGATCTTCATGATATGCTTCGGCAATGGATTAACTACATATAGGGGATTAGTCACAAGTATTTATGTTAGCTCATCATTAACACCAAGTAGGGAAAAGTCCAAAACTCAACATTCTCCCCCTTTTTATGATGACAAACAAACATAAACAAAAAGATAAATAATTGTGCTTAATGAAAGCTTACTCCCACCTAATAGATGCCAATCAAGTTAGTCAATGTATATAAGGGCATCTATAGATCAATTGAAGCGAGCATGTAAGATATGTTTAAATGAAATGAGTTTAATTTTTGAAATCTAAATCTTGAAATCTTGAAATCTAGGATTTTATAATCCAAGTTCATTATATCTTACTTCCCACTGAATCCAAGGTAACTTCAATCTTAGATTCAAGTTTAGAATTTACTTAGCACATAATTATGATATGTTTATTTCTCTCCCTTATGGCATTATCTAGAAAGTGGGAGTAGAATAACAACAACAACAATACTAAATATGTACTAAAATAATCATGAGAGTCTAAAGGTAGGATATATATCTAATATGATGCCAAAATATAATTGGAGAAAAATAATCACGAAGGTGCATCTCATTGGTATATATACCAAAAGCTCATAAACACAAGAAATCTTAGTTGACTAAAGGAACGAGAATCCAATATCAACATCACATCACGTATATAATAGAGCATACAAAGAGAGACAATTTCTCAAGGTTCACACAATCAACATAAAAAATAAATGAGACACAATATGAAGCAAAAAAAATATATAATCAACAAATACACCGAGTACAAAATACAACATCAACTCCATGTACATCAAAAATATGATCATCATACATGTATCATCATCCATCAGTACAAAAAAAATCAACATACAAACAGACACTCAAACTCTCAACCCTAATCAAAATAAATCTAGGCCTAAGGGTGAGCAGTCTCCGCGAAGTGTCAATCCAAATCAGCAGTAGAGGAGAGTATATGAGTAGCCAACTCAACTTGGAACACCTGGGCCTCTGGATCATCTGGAGTATCCTCGGGAAGAGAAGCAGCTGTAACAGTAGTGGAGACATCTTGAGGAGCCGGAGAAGCAACTGGCTCTGGAGCAGTGTCAACAGGATGTTTAGAAAGCTCAATGAAGACCAGATAAGGAGGCTGAGAAGGCTGAGGAGATGGTACAAAAGATCTGAGATGATCAAGGAAAGGAATGCCCTGATGCTGGAACAACAGATGGAATAACTCATAGATACCAGACACCTTCTCTTCCAACAGATCATGAGAGGGTGTAGCAGAGGAAGAGGGCTGATCAGAGGGTGGAACGGTGGATAAAGACGGAGCTGAAGAAGACTGCATCTTCTTTGATGCCATATGCAAAGCCGAAGAGGACTTCGACTTAGCAGAAGCATCGAGAAGAGGGCCAAGGGGCTTGGGCTCATATGGAGTCAGATCGATCATGAAATGATGAAATACTAAAGTGAGGAGTCCTCCATATGGAATATGAGAGGAGGCAGTGGTGAACTCGACTTTGTCCATCCGATCAAGGAGGAATCCGGCCCAGTTCACAGACATACCAGAGAAAATGGCATACATGCAGCGGAGAATCTCCTGAGAAGGCTAATCAGAGGAGCCATATTTCGGCAAGATGTTGGACTTCATCACTAGGCGAACAACCCAACCTCGAGCAGAAAACATGAAAGCCCTGACACCAGAAGAGAGATATGAAGGGATCACAGAGAACATGTCCTGATGGACAGTCTGATCAAGATCTGCAATGTCTCAAAGTGAGATATCAGCGGGTAAGGAACCAGTGGAAGGAATCCTAAGAATGATTCCTAGGAGTAGGGTAAAGCTTGATACGGGTCCCCTGAACAATTATGTCAATCTCACCCGTGTTAGCATACTCACTGCAAATGCGGTTGGCATAAAATAGCTTGACAAGGAATGGATATGCATGAGGGGAGTCGACATGAGAGAAACAAAACAGTTCACCCAAATGGGTCGACATGATAGTCTCGGATAGTCTCTCAGCGGTGAAGGCCTGAAATACAATGAATCTCTTACGAAGGATCTTGATCCCAAGTATAGCAAGAAATTTTGCCAGACAAGCATCGTCTCGGCAAAAAGGAACAAGAGGATCCGCAAGAGGAGGCCTAGAAGGATTTTGGCTTTGGGTTGAAGCGGGAATAGTCTCGAGGTGGGTGTCAATAGCCACACGAGTAGACGCAGCCTCAGCGATAGGCTCATTGATGCGAAAAGAGGCTCAACGAAGGCTTCTTCTTCGGTGGAAGAAGAAGTGGAGTCGGAAGCAGAGGCGGAAGTAACCGTAACATCGGAGGGAGATTACAGAAACTTGGTGCGGGCTTTGTAGGGTTTCTTGGATTTGGCAGCACTGGGCTTAGGGTTCCTAGGTCTCCTAGGAACAACGACTTTCCCTTTGGTCTTGGGAGGAGCCATTGCACGATTCAAGGAAACGATGATAAAAAAAACGCACGAATGAATGACAGGAGAGATATATCTAATCAGTGACGAACGAAGTAGAAGAAGAGACCCAAGCTCACAATCGAGTGATCGGGGAGAGAG
The DNA here is from genome assembly GCA_030789695.1 of Scilla litardierei. Taxonomy (NCBI): domain Eukaryota; kingdom Viridiplantae; phylum Streptophyta; class Magnoliopsida; order Asparagales; family Asparagaceae; genus Scilla; species Scilla litardierei. The sequence goes on from CM061139.1 coordinate 50,663,520, forward strand.
ATTGATGGGTTGGATCTTCGAAACGACAAGGGAGACGAAGAAATGGTTAGAATTCGAAGTGGAAGACGAGGGAAGTCGAACATATGAGAGAGAAACAATCGACGATCTCGCATATATAAGATGTGATCAAATGAATCTGGGCTGTTGAATCATCAGATCGACTGCTCAGATCAAGTTTAAGAACCGCCACTGACGGGGATAGTCGACTGATGTGAAATCGTCAGTCGACTGGCCGAAAAGATAGAGATCGGCTTGGGTTGACAGATAGTCGCCTGTTGAGTAACTCATAGTCGCCTGTCGGAGAGACAGTCAACTATAACTTACACAACAGTCGTCTGACAGATGATGAAGAAATATGTTGAATAAACGGAGACATCTCAAGATTAGGACAGGCACCTGATGAACAACTTGCAGTCACCGGTCGCAGAGACAGTCGAATGGAAAATGTTCATCAGTCGCCTGTGCGAAAAATTCAGTCTGCAGTAGGAAAAAAATGAGTTGGGTAGGCAATTGTCGAAGGAATGACAGTCGTCTGTCCTGGTCCAAAAGTGAACAAAGAGGCTGAAATCCAGAGGATTGAGACAACTCACCCTAGGACCTATACTCTAACAATACTCTAATCAAGAAATCAATATCAAAATATTATAGATTAACATACAAAACACGTATATTAATCCAAACAATCGAAATCATCAAAATCTCAAATACATCTCTTCAAAAATATATGAGAAACATATAGCTTATCAAAACACGAGAAGTAAAATGATGATATGAGTCCAAGCATGATATAACATGAAAGAATGAACTCCTATAATTCAGATTCATCCATAATCCCTAATTCTCCACGCAACCTCACAAATGAATCTTCTTTAAGAGGTTTAGTGAAGATGTCGGCGATTTGTTTTTGGGTTTCAATGTACTCTAAGATGATGCCCTTCTTAGCTACATGATCATTATTAAAGTGGTGTCTCACATCTATGTGTTTGGTACGGGAGTGATATACCAGATTCTTGGAAAGACAAATTGCACTTTGGTTATCAACCATGATAGGACAAGTATCACAATTGACACCATAGTCTTTAAGTGTGTGTCTCATCCAAAGAACTTGTGCACATGCAAGACCCGCAACAATATATTCCGCTTCAGTCGTGGACAATGATACCGAGTTCTGTTTCTTGGAAAACCAAGAAATTAGGGAATTTCCTAGAAAATGGCAAGTGCCACTAGTATTCTGCCTATCGAATTTGCATTCGGCAAAGTTGGCATCACTATATGAGATTAGCTCATATGTGCTAGACTTAGGATAAAGTAACCCATCATCTCGTGAATGATTGAGGTAACGAAAAATTTGTTTAGCCGCAATCAAGTGTGACCCATAGGTCTAGCTTGATATCTAGCACAAAGACATACAGAGAACATAATATCGGGCCTACTAGCAGTTAAGTAAAGTAAGTAACCGATCATACCTCGATATAGATGAATGTCTACATCTTTCCCGTTCTCATCCTTGTGTAGATGGGTTGTCGTACTCATGGGAGTCCATTCACTTGAAGACGATTCCATCCCGAATCGCTTGATAAGCTCCCCGATGTACTTTATTAGATGTATGAAAGTTCATCCATCATTTTCCGAATTTGTAGTCCAAGGAAGTAGTTTAGCTCACCCATATTGCTCATTTTGAATTCATTCTTCATAGACCTAGAAAATTCTTGGCAAAGATTAAAGTTAGTAGAGCCGAATATTATATCGTCTACATAAACTTGAATTAACAGGATGTCATTTTCATAATCTTTAATAATGAGATTTGAATCAACTTTACCCATTTTAAAACCTAAATCCAAAGAAAGGTTTAGAGTCGATCATACCAAGCTCTAGGAGCTTGTCTCAACCCATATAACGCTTTCTTAAGTTTGAAAACTTGGGTAGGAAATTTTTCATGAATGAAACCCGGTGGTTAAGAAACATAAACTTCTTCATTAACAATACCATTTAAAAATGTACTTTTAATATCCATTTGAAATAAGTTAAAGTTTTTATGGGATGCAAAAGATAAAAGCAATATAATAGCTTCTAATCTATCTACGGGGGCAGATGATTTTTCGAAATCAATACCTTCCTCTTGCCGATAGCCTTGAGCTACTAATCTTACTGTATTCCTTGTGATGACCTCGTTCTCATCGGTCTTGTTCTTAAAAATCCACTTGGTCCCAATCACTTTGTGACCACTTGGAAGAGGAACGAGCTCCCAAACTTCATTTCTCTCAAATTGCATGAGTTTTTCTTCCATTGCAACTATCCAAGAGCTATCTTCACACGCTTCTTGGATATTCTTTGGCTCAATGGTAAATACAAATGCACAATGATAAATTCATCAATTCTTGACCTTGTTCATACACCCATACCAATATCTCCAATAATTTGGTCATGTGGGTGATTACGAACGGTTGGATAAGCTTTGGAAATCCCTGCATTACTTGGAACATCTTCAACAATTTCATTAGTATTGTTAGTCTCAATAATAGAATCAGTAATTTTAACATTACTAATGGAATCACATAAAACATCTACACTATCAACAACAGCATGAGGAATATCAAAATCTTCATAAAATTATACGTGTAGTGATTCCTCGATTGTTGAAGAGGTTTTGTTGTATATCCGGTAGGCTTTGCTATGTGTAGAATATCCAACAAAAATTCCTTCATCAAATCTTGGCTCAAATTTATCTAAGTTACCAAAAGTGTTCTTTAAAACATTTTGAACCAAAAACACGAAAATATTTAACTTGCGGATTTTTATCATAAAATAATTCAAAACATATTTTGTTCATTCGGGGCCTCATTGGTATCTTATTAAACATATAACATGCCATGTGCACCGCGTCTGCCCAAAATTGTAGTCCAAGATGACTATCATTGAGCATGGTACGTGCATACTTTATTAGGGTCCTATTCATTCTCTCAACAACACCAGTTTGTGGTGGTGCGCGAGGAAAAGAAAAATTGTGAGTAATCCCGTTGTCATCACAAAACTTGGTGAAAGATTCATTCTCAAATTCTCCTACATGATCACTACCAATAGTGATAATGGTGGATCCTAAGAAATTTTGATTTTTCATTTCAAATATAGTAAACTCTTCAAAATCTTCATTCTTATTGGTTAAAAATGAAACCCAAGTAAATCTAGAGAAGTCATCAACGACAACTAATCCATAATGAGCATTATCTAAAGAGGCGGTTCTAGTTGGCCCAAATAAATCTAGAAGAAGTAATTCTAGGGGCTTCTTAGAAGTTATGCCTTCTTTAAGTTTGAAAGATGATTTACTTAGTTTAAATCTTTGACAAGAATCACAAAAGTTTTTCTTACTAAAAACAATTTTCGGAAAACCTTTTACCAGATCATGCTTAGCTAACTTATATAAGTGCTTAAAATGAACATGACCAAAACGACGATGCCATATTAGTTATTCATTTGTATTAGCAACTAAGCAATGTTCTATGGTTTTAGGCAAGCTCAAATAATAAATGTTTTTATGCACCGGTAAATAGAATATGTGAATCCATATCTACAATTTTACACATACCCTCTCCAAAATTAACCTTGTAACACTTGTCATAAAGTTGACTAATTGAGATAAGGTTATGACATAAACCACTAACTAAATAGACATTTGTAATAAGTGGGTTGGAAGGATTATCGACTTTGCCTACTCCAATGATGGTTCCCTTTTGATTACCTCCAAAAGTGACCGTTGCACCATCCTTGATGTTAATCAATTCGGAGAGCAATGTGGGATCTCCCGTCATGTGTTTGGAGCAACCACTATCGAGTATCCATCCTTTCTTTTTAGAGCCAATACAACTTTTATTGCTCTCTTTCTTTTTCTTAGGTATCTACATAATATACCATAAGCTCATGGTACCCAAGCTTTGTTGGATCTAAGGGGATTAGCCCTTTGGAAGCCAAGTCCAAGTGGACTTTCGCTCCCCAACATAATTACCACTATTTATCACTAAAATAGGAGTCAACATAAGCATTCCTATCAATTATGCTAGTGTTCTTAGGACCCCAAATTGTGTATGTTTTGGGCGTCCTTTTTCTAGTTGCATTCACATTTGGTTGAGTTCTATGTGTAGTGTGCTTCCTAGGAGCATGAGTTCTAGCATATGAAGATGGTGGTGGATAAGCATGGGACATATATGGGTTGTATGCAAAATTAGGAGCATGCATGTTATATGCAACATATGGAGCATGCATAACATGAGGTGGATGAGCATACATGGAAGAATGATGTGTATGAACATATGAACGTGTAGGGGCAGTGCATGAGTATTTCTCATGTGTGGATTTACACGTGTCTGTGGGTGTGGAGCATAAAAAGTGTCATTAGTGTCCATATGTGAAGTAGGAGATTTCCTACGTGAATGAGAGTTGGTGTACATATATGCATGACCTTTCTTTTGGTTTCCACCCTTAGTGGGTTTCTTGTCAAAAAGAAGAGATTGTGAAGTGGTGGCTTCTTGGTAGGTTTGCTACCAATAGTGTTTTTGACACCCCTTGTGGATGCACCGGAGGATGGCCTCACAAAATCTATAATTACACCACTATAGGAGGTGCGAGATTTGGATGCATTTGCTTCCACATAATCAAGTCCAACACGATGTGTGGCCGGAAATTGGTTTGCAAGCAATTCATCCAATTGCCCTTTCCCTTTGTTAAATCTCCTAACTTGGGAGGACATAAGCTTATATTTCTCCTTAAGAGAATAAATATTGTTATCTAAGGTGGACACACGTGTTTTGAGCTCGTGCACTTGGGTTTTAAGAGAATCATTTTCAATACCCAATTGAGTGTTATGTGAAGATAGATCAATACTATCTTTAGGATAAGTTTGATCTAGTTGAGATTTGAGAGAATTCACCTCATTTCTCAAGATGTCATTTTGAGAAACCAAAGTGGCTTTCTCAAGTGTAAGTGTATCAATAATGGTGTCATTGTTGATAATGCATGACATGGATGATTTGCTAACATTAGATTTCTTTAAAATAGTATATCTAAGCATAAGAGATTGATACTTAGAAAATAATTCTTCGTTAGCAATACGAAGTTCATCCATGGTTTCCTCGGGTTCATCGATGTCACTATCACTCTCATCGAAGAGTGGATCTTCTCGGGTCATGAAACACATATGTGCACTCTCACCCTTTTCATCCTCGGATTCACTTGAGGAATCTCCGCTTGAATTATCAAACGTCCTAACAAGTCCTTTTTTCTTATCCTTCTTGTATTTGTCGGACTTGTGGTATTTTGGAGCTTTCCACTTTTCTTTGTTTCTAAGCATTGGGCAATCCTTCTTGATGTGCCTCGGCTTGTTACACTTAAAACAAAGAGATGATGTATCGTTAGTGGAATCAAATTTATTTTTGGAAGGAAATTTACCTTTGCGAAAGAAGCGTTGGAACTTCTTTGCCATTTGTGCCATTTCTTCCAAGTCCATTTCATTCTCTGATTCTTCACCATCGGAGGATGAAGAAGTAGCCTTGAATGGTGACGCTTTCTTCTTGGCCTCCGTTGAGTTCATCATTACTCTAATCTTCAGTCAGTTCTCCCTTCTTACTTTGTAAGGCATGAGAGTACCGTTGAGATTCACCACGGTGTTGTTCTTCATGTCATTGACCTCCTCAACAGCGATTGCTCTTCTTTCCCATTTCGAGGTCATTCCCATGATTATCTTTCTCACCTTTTCTTCTTGGGTGTAGACTTGTCCAAGAACTTCAAGCTTATTGGTGATGTCGGTGAAACATCCGTACATCGTTGCAATGCTCTCATTATCCTGCATATGAAACATATCGAAGTTTTGTATTGCACCATATAATCTAGACAACTTTACCTTGTTTGTTTCCTCGTGGGGAACGACTAGATGGTTCCATATTTGATATGCACTCTTACATGTGCATATCTTATTGAACTCATCCGGATCCAATGCATAATGAAGAGTGTTTATTGCCTTGGCGTTGTTCACTTCGTCGGACTTCTCGGAGGGAGTCCATTTATCAAAATCCTCTTTGGAGAGTTCTCCAAAGAGAAGCACTCTAATGAAATGTCTCCATTCGGCATTTCCAGTAGCCAAAATTCGTGCCATTGAAGCGCGGAGGACGAACCGTTGATTGTCCTTCGAAGACGGTAGACGCACCATCACGGTCGTGATTGTTGTACGAAGGAGGTGGAGTAACGTTGTTGTTGTTGGATGCCATAGCTATAAACCAATGCTCTGATACCAATTGTAAGGACCCTGGCTATGAGGAAAACACTAGAAGGGGGGTTGAATAGTGTTTATAAAATTTAAACGATAGTTATACCAATTTAAATTCCTAACCAACAATAAATGCGGAATTATAAATAAACCCAAATTGAAACAATGCTAGCACAAAGTATGTTTCAAGGATTCGGATTACCCAAGTCAACTCCCGACTTGTTCCCGGTAATCCTACGTCCCTTCCACCCAGATACCACCGGATACTCAAGTTAAAACCATAACTTGAGGTTTCCTTTAAACCCACTTGTAGCAACCCTACAAGTGAAATCGAAACACAATCTATGTCCCTGACTCCCACAACTTGGGAGCAAGCAAACCACTCTCACAAACCGAGAGGTAAACTAACATCGAAAGATATGAAATAATGAACTAGCAACACTTACATTCACCTATGCCTTGAAGTAGAACTTGAAGGAGCAAGTGTGTTGTGTGTTAAGTTCTCTTTTAAAAAGAGAGAAAAGCCATTTCTCTTGTCACCACCAATTACCTAGAGGATATCACTTTGATTCTAGGTTGGAGAGCAACAGAGAATGAGATTGGAATTCTTGGTCTTTTGAATTTGAGAGCATTGAAAAAAACTTGAAGTTGAAAGCTAGGGTTTTACAAGAGATGATCAAGAAGATGAGTAACCCCTCAATGGAACGATAGAAGCTCTCTTTATAGGTTCTCCAAAACCCCCAAACAGAATCCCAAAAAACCACTTTGAAATCCGCAGAGAAAAAGCCAACAAATTGAATTTACACAGTCGACAGTTGACTGGTGAAGAAAACACAGTCGACTGCTGCACTGTGTCAGATGGTATGTGAGAATTCAAATGGTAACTTACCACGTAGGACAGTCGACTGATGAAGAAAATACAGGCGCCTGTAAAACTAACAGGCGCCTGTAAATCCTTCTACAGGCGACTGGCCGCAACATGGATAACCTGAGAAACCTCAAAAAGCTTTGGGAAGACACGACAGGCGACGGATGTGAAACACACAGGCGCCTGTGCCATGGGTAGGCGACTGTGAAACCAACATCAGTCGACTATCACTAATACTTGAAACTTTCCAAAGAGCAGAGTCTGCAGAGGAATCATAGACAGACGACTGTTGAAGCTTTGACAGTCGACTGTGCCTTGGACAAGCGACTGTCAATCCAACATCAGTCGACTGGCCAAATGGAAAAGAAAGTGACCTTTGGGCTGGAGAGAGACATGTGCTTTTATTTTGTACAGTAGTCGCCTGAAAGGAGTTAAAGCTAAAAGGCCCAAAAATCAATTGATAAAGTATGTGCATAACAGGCGACTGTAGAACAAATTACATGTGATTGTACTGAGACAGGCGCCTGTAAATCGTTTAGCGGTCGCAATGTGAATTGGAATTTAAGGAAAAGTGATCTAATGATTTCCTAGGACAGAAATGAAGATGTGTGTGTGCTCCAACATAGTTCTACTTCTAAGCTATATACTAGAAGAGAATAAAAAGATTACATTTTGTAGAAGCCTCTATTCTAACCAAAGTATGAGCTTGAAGTCTTTTAGGAGCTTCAATCACCATCATTAATCATCCAATCCACTTTTCATGCTTTGATTGGTCTTTGAGTGACATCCATTACTAATTGATTTTCATGATATGCTTAGGTAATGGATTAACTGCAAATAGGGGATTAATCACAAGTATTTATGTTTGCTCATCATTAACACCAAGTATGGAGAAGTCCAATACTCAACATAAATATGCTAAATTGAAAAGGATTCATAAGAATGTTGTACAAAAGATGTTAGTTATTTAAAAAGATTAGAAGAAGAAAACCTAAATTTAAATGAAGAAATTGTCTCAATGTAAAATGAAACTATTTCATAAAATATTTCTTTAATGCTTAAAGAATTAGAAGATGAAAACATAAGATTAAAATTTAAAATTTAAAATTTGATTTTTCTAAGAATAATGATACGAGATTAGAAGAAGAGAATATCAAATTAAAAGCGGAAAGAATGTAGTAACTTAAACAATAGCTTAGAAGAACTTGAAAAGACCATAGCTATAACTAAACTTAAATATGAAGAGCTATAAAAATATAGATAAGTTTAATAAAGGGAAAGCATATTTAAATAATCTTCATGCTTCACAAAAACCAATTAGTAGCAATTTGGCTTAAGATATAACAAAATTAATCTACAAACCAATAATAAGGTTAAACATAATCATGCATGTTATACACTAAATTTGCTAAGGAAAATAGATGTTAAAAAAATCCTAAAATGCAAAAATATGAACTAATCTTGACATAGTAGACAATAAGTAACTAATGAAATAAAGATCATATGATGAAAGCAAGGATACCTAAAAATGGTTCAATTAAATGAAAAACCAATATGTAAATTTTTATGGAAAATGTTCTTCTTTCAAAAAGTTATAAATATGTAAAAGATGTGAAGTCCAAACCAAATTGGGTTTGGTTTCCAATAGAATGAACATTGTTATGAAACCTAAGTAAGGTACCCTAATATTCAAATGAAAAATTAATTGGTGCCTTGCATAAAATAAAACAAATTTAAAATAGTTTATGTGTACTTATTTTGTGTGTGCTATTGTGTGTATTTAATTAATAATTATGATTTAATCATATAAAACATATTAAATCTTCTTATATTGCATTCTGTGCATGTTTGGTTTGTTGGTTATTGCATCACCCCAATGTTAGTTTTGATGATAAGCAAATAAGTGTGTTATGAAGATTTGTGAGGGTAGGTAATCAAGTCAACAATGTCATGGAATATATTCAAGCTTGCTAGAATTGATGATTTGGAGAAAGAGCTTGATAATGAAGAGTCAAGGTACTTAGAGCTAAAATTGAAGATCAAAAGCTCAAGTCAAGAACTCATGGATGTGCAGGACTTCAAGATAAGTTGGTCAAGCTAAAAAGAAGACACTAATACTCCAAATGAAAGTGTGAGTAGTGTGTCATTGTTGTAAACTTATCTTGGAAGGATAAGGATATTAGTTGAAGGTTGCACACACACTTAAATAATGTTTTAAACTTTCAAAAATATTTTGAAAACATTTTGAAAAGTATTAGAATGATTTTAGAGATCTTTCAAGATATATTTCCACATATCTGAAAAGTGGTTGACTACTTTCTCAAAAGGAGTCGATTACTTTCTAATGGAAAAAATAGTTTTTTATCAATCCCTAAAAGGAGTCGACTATAATATGTTTGGGAGTCAACTATCGTTGTTTTGGGAGTCGACTTCCGATTATATAGGAGTCGACTACTTTTGCCCAGCAGACTAACTCGATACAGCTCCATGGTTTACAGAGAACGCCGATTTTTTTGTTGGAGAGGCATTTTAGGGAACATTTTTCAACGAATATTCTTTCCTATTTATGCTAGGAGTATTGAGGGTTTTGCAACAACTTTAAGATCAAGTAATCTAAGTTTTCAAGCATTTTCAAGAATTTTCTAAGATCTCTTTAAGCTCTCTCTAAGCTCTCTCTACAAGATTTTCAAGGCAACAATTTTCATTAAGCCATTGTTTTGCCTGGCTAATTTGTGTTTCTCTCAACCTTAATCTTGACTCATTTATTTCAATCTTTGTTTTCTTTGAGATCAAAAGAATGTTTCCATTGCCATATTCACATATTCTGAAGCATATATTGGCTATAGGAAAGGTTGTGATTCAAACCATTCATCAAGAAAAAGGTTTGTAAAATCCACACAAGTGTGTAGTGGTAAGATTTTACATTCAGTTGTATTGGTGTTTGTAAAAAGCCTATAGAGTGAGGTCCTCTTTGGGAAGAGATTAAGTTGAATTGAAAGACCACTCTTTAGAGTAGTGACACTTGTATTAGTTGGATGCCCTCAAGTTGAGGCAAGTGACTCTTTAGTGTTGGGAGATGGGTATGCCCTTGAGGCAATTTATCCATGTGTATGGGTACAAACATCTTGTTCGAAATAACAGTAAGCTGTTTGGTAAGAATTTACCTAAGAAAATAATAATGAAGTCATCATTAGAACTTAAGTAAAGTCCTGAGACTTAATGCGAGGGCATGTTAGAACTTAAGTAAAGTCCTGAGACTTAATGCGAGGTCAAACATGTATCAAGATGGAGACCTCGATTATGAAGAAGTGTTTGACCGATAGTAGCATAAGTCTAAAACAGTTTGTGGTTGTAGATGTTTCGAGAATAGGATATCGATACATCAGATAGACCATTGTGTCTTTGTCTACACCATGGAGTGATGACGACGATCTCATGGTAGTTTGACTTGGCGAAGTCGAAGACGAGACACATGTACTTATTAGAGAATAAGTTCATCGAACGACCCAACGAGAGTTATTAAATGGTTAACATTGACTAATCTATCAATGATAACTCTCGGCGATGATATAAAAGTTGGTCCTTTAACTTAAGGTCATTGTACGATCATGTAAATGAACGATGTCACTTTGATCATTGATCTAGCCTTGGGGCACGCCCCACGGAAAGGCCTTTGGTTAGGTGACACTTGAAGCGTGCGAGGAGAGTAATGACTAAGAGAGGATTTCTCTCTCTCATTTATGGGGAGTTAGTGTCGCACATGTTAGTTTGGTCTTTAGTAAAAACTCTGGCCAGAATATGTTGGAAGTAGTCCAACATTATTTGACTAAGATCGATGGAGACTAACTGACTTCGAGCTATTGGGGTTGACAGTTGACCATACCCTAGGCTTGACAAAGCGGCATAGTTTTGACGAAGGGACTAAAACAGTGGTATTCATCACGAACACAGTCAGGGTGGTCCCGACAATAATCATGTCGATAAGTTAACCACATAATTATGATACCGAAACATGGACGACACCTACTACTCGTGGTCACTGCTGTCTGGGGTTTCAAGCCCTACCTGTAATGGATCAGGCTGTAGGGTCTCACACAGTATGATACCTTCGTCAAGTAATAGGTAGAAATTAGGGAGCTTATACATCAGATGTATGTGAATTTATTGTGTCGCAAATAGTTTACGATATAAGCTTTATAATATTAAGGTTGCATATGATGCAAAAGGTTTTGAATATGTCGTAAAATGTTTACGAGCATATTTTATATAGAATGAACATATGATATATGTACCCAGATGACGGGAATGTCTCGGTCTAAATCCAGGTTCAAACGGCGTCAAAATCGGACTCAAAATGAGCCCGAAACACCAAAAAAGAGAGGAATCAAGCCATTTGAGCTCGACCCAGGCTGTTTGGGCTCGAGCCCAGGCCAATGCAAGTGGCTGGGTCGTACCCAGGCACCCTGGGTGCGACCCAGGCTGGCTGGGCTCAAGCCCAGGCTACTGCAAGTGTCCTGGGTCGAGCCCAGGTACCTTGGGCACGACCCACGGGCGGGCAAAGGCCCGCCTTTTTGCGGGTTGGGCCCGCCCACTTAAATGCGGGCGGGTACTGCTCGCAGCGGGCAGGGCCTACCCACTTCGTGCAGTCAGGGCCCGCCCGCCAGCACGCGCCCAGCTGGGTTGGCGGACACGGCTGGCTTGTAGGGCCCATGCGGTCCCCACACATAGGGTTACAAATCCTAGGTCTTTTTTTCCCTTGGCAGCTGTATTTTTTTAGCCAATGGTGATATTTGGCCCACTTTGGAGTATCGTTGGAGAGGTCAAACAAACTCAGAATGGAGCGTCGTTTTTCCTCCACGTTCATCATTCAACCCTCTTCGCAACGATGTATAACATCCATGGGACAACTGACATGTAAAACTATGAATTTCAGTTTATAAAGAGTACTAAAACGATAAGAAATGACCATCTTTCAAAGGTGAACTAATGGTGTCGAGAGTTTAAAATACTAAAACAAAATCCTAAGATAATTATGGTGAATTCGATACTAGGGTACCAATATGGAGATATGTGTCAGTTGTGGTTTCATTAGGGTGTTTGCTATCAATGATTATTAATATCTTTTCTATAACTCAACGTTTCATCTGGCTGGGGAATGAGAGCGTCGGAAAGTATATCGATAAAGCGCATAAAATAGTGCCAAGGAGTAATCACGTATATTATCAATTTCAAAAAGAAAATACACACAAGTGCCCTCTCGGGTCACGATACATCCGATAGGATCACATCACGAATAAGTCTAACTCAGATCATATTTGATTCAAGTATGCATACGTCTCCGAAGAACATACCCAAATAAATTATACGTAGAAATCGACAAAATACGCGATTTTGATGTGAAAATATGGCAAAAAGATGTTAAAATCAAGGATTACAAAGCCCTAACTACATCACAACCAACACATATGGAGATTAGCCATGCATGCGAAAAAATATTTAATATTCATATATAAATACATCATCAAATACTCAAAATAATTGTCAAATATGCCAAATACAAGAGAAAAGATAGAAAAAATATCACCAAATTCCTCAAATTGGACCCTAGATCTCCTTAAACAATAGCTCTTTGCCTCTGTCTCAAGGGCGTCCAGAAGTTACAGCCAATTACGTGAAGAAATCGTGAAATTATACCAAGAATACCTCAAAACCCTAGCAAAATACGCTTATATATAAGTATTGCGAGTTTGAACTCGTTAGCAGGTCTAGATCCGCACCCGATAAGCCTTTACAACCAGCTCTACTGCCGCTTCATTTCTAAACCATCGGATAAGTGCGGGATCGGATGTAGTGATGACATGTGCCAAGCGGATCCGTCGAGTTTGCCCGCGTCTTCGCTTAATCCGAATCCATTTCGGGTTTAATTTGGGCCTTTAGATGTTTGATCCACGGTTCCCTTCATGCCACGTCGCCTTTGCTGTTGAAGCCATAGGATGAGAGCTGGGAAGGGTTTGATGCTGCCACGTGGCAGCGTAAATCTGAGCGGCGGGGCGCATACGGCTGGTTCGTATTTCGGTCGTATTTCTGCCTTTTAAAATGTTATTTTGTATTCAAAAATTCATAGAAATTAGCACAAATCTCAGAAAAATATGAATAAATAGTTATTGAAATCGTGAGACAAAGATCTACACATGAAAAATACTAAAAGCCTGAAATATCCAATAGAATGATATTTTGTGCATAAAGTAAGGTATTCTTCTAATAATAGTAAATAATCTTAATACCCTCATATTAGAAGCCAAATACGCATCATCTATGCACAAAATAACACTAAATAAGGGGTTAAATATGCAATATTATCCTAAATCAATATGCTTTTGAAGGATCCAATACTGCGACTGGGTAACATGTTATACCACTCATCCGCTGCTTTGGTCAGCGTTGTGGGGAAGGCTTGGCATAGGAATGGTTCATTCGCTTTATATATATCCATTACTCTTTTGTACTTGTGGATATGCTGGCAGGAGTCACCGCTTCTGTCATACTAACTCAAGGGATGCAGCTTAAACTTCGGCGGTTTAGGAGCCGAAGTGATGTTCTTCATTAGGGGATCGCGATTATCCTCTGATCTATAGAAAGGAGATCCGGGACGTCACTCCTCCCTACAACACTTGGTATGTGTCTGGTGGAGGTGCTGGAGGAATCGACAGGGTTCCCTCCTGAATGATTAGGAGAGCTTGAGGGAGGAGGATTTCCCCCTCGACTCTTCCATTTCTGACCGGTAGTGGCCCTCTGAGGAGGATTGCCTCTACGGTCTTGGGTATGACGATCCTTTGCTACTCCACGTTGCTGTAAGTGTGGCGGAAAGAAGCGCTTTCGTTTTTGGACGGCCCCGGAGCAAGTGGACGTCTGGCAAAACGGTTGTTGCCGTCCCTCTGGTTGTTATGGCCTCCATCGTTATTTTCGATCCCAGGTCCTCGTCGAGATGTAAGAGTGGTATTGATTAGATGGTTGATTTGTTGCTCTAAATTTGACTCTCCTGCCCTCTGTCTCCCTGGTGCGAGTTGTTGCCCAAATGGGCACTGTGTCGAAATAGGGGGTGGCTGCACCGTGGCCACCTGCATAGGTTGTTGGGTTATTTGTTGGATGGTGGTAGTCTGTGATGTAGGAAGATATGCCTGTCTGGCAATTTATCGAGAAAAACATCTTGTTCAAATATAAATGGTACTAATTATCCTAGTATGATTAAAATGTTTTTAAAATACTTGGATAATTTCCTTAGACTTAAAGTAAGTTCATACACGTATCTAGATGGAGATCTCGATTATGGGAAGTGAATGACCGATAGGAACTTAAGTCTTAAAATGCTTATGGTCATTGATGTGTCAAGAAAAGGATATCGGCACATCGAACAAACCATTGTGTCTTTGTCTTAACCCAAAGGGTGATGATGATCTCATAATCATTCGACTTGGAAAATTCGAAGACAAGGTACATGTGCTCATTGGAGAATGAGTCAACTGAACGACCCAATATAAATTTATCAAATGGTTAACTTTATCTATACTGTCATTGATAACTCTTTAGTGATGATATGCAAGTTGGTCCTAAAGACTTGAGGTCATTGTACGAAGCTGTGCGTGAACGGTGTCACTTAGATCTATGATCTAGCTTCGAGTCTTCACTTGTTGAAAGGTCTTGATTGGGTGACACTTGAAGCATACGAGGTAACTAGTGACTAGGATAGGATTCATCTCTTTTGTTAATGAGAAGTTAGTGTCACAAGCTTAATACGGTTCTTTGTGCTAAACCTCGACCGGGATAAGTTGTAGGAAGTACAACATGGACATACCAAAGACCGAAGTATGCTGACCAGTGCTAGCTAGTAGGGTTGACAGTTTACCATACCCTAGGCTATGCAGTGGGATAGTTATGACGAAGGGACTAAAACTGTGGTATTCATCATCGACACAGTCAGAGTGATCCCGAAGACACTTTTGTCAATGGGTCAATCACGTAGTATGATGCTGAAACATGGGCGACACCTGCTGCTTGTGGTCACTGTCGTGTAGGGGTTTCGAGCCCCAACCTGTAGTAGGGTCAAGCTGTAGGGTCTCACACCGAGTAGGATTTGCTTCTTAGTAATAGGAAGGATTCAAAAGGAGTGCACTCGGGTGCACGAGAATAATTAAAGTCACAAAGAGTTAGTGACATTAAGTCTATATTAAACGGAAATTAATAATGTCGCAAAATGTTTCCGATATAAGCATTAGTAGAATGCTATAAAGGATTATTGCATATGATACAAAATAGTTTAAAATATATTGTAAAATGTTTGCTAGAATATTTTAGACAATATGATGCATAGAAACGAATTAGAATTTTTCCATGAAAGTCAGGGGAAAAACCGTGCTTAAATCGGAGCTTAAAAGAGTCTAGAAACACAAAAACCAAATATAAAGGGCTTGTAACGACCACTTTTGGTTGTACTTTGTTCGTGCACGTGCCTTTGTCCGTGCACGTGTTTATTTTAGACATTGTTTGATTATGAACACTTTAGTGTGATATGCCGTTGTGAACGTCTCTGAGAATATTAAATAGTGGCACTAATTTGGAACGACATTTCTCGAGTCGTTTTCCCACAATTTAATCTTATACGATGAGACGTTGCGATTTTCACTTTTGACAGGAGATGTTTCTATTTTTAGTTTCGTCGTCCGACGTCGAAATTGAGATACGTCTTCTTAGTTAGCTTTCTTTCGTCACCATGATCACCACGATATTTATTTTATAATTTTTGGAGCTCATTTGACCTACTTTATATTTTTAGCAAGGTTTAAAATATTTTTAAAAGCTAGGTTTTAAATTAATTTCGGCCAAATAAAATTTATTTGAGTTTAAAACGTTTTAAATAATTTTTGAGCCAATTTCCAGCTCATTTGGGCCACACCCAAGCCTTGGGTGAGTTGGAGAGGGTGAGATTCAAATTTTAAATATTTTTAAACTCCTAATCCCATTAGGATTAGCCCTAGACCTAGTCAACCCATCTACACTATATAAACAACCTCTAGGAAGACCTATTTTCGCAAGAAAATAACCCTAGCCGCTTCCAAAACCCAAATTTCACGTTGCGACGAATCGTCGCAACGTTGCGACATCCATCTCCCCGCACGACCGACGGAACCGCCCCCAAATCCCCGCCCTGACCGATAGCCACCCCCGCACCGCACCACTGCATCGCACCCCGCTCCGTTCTTCCGATTCGACAGAGAGGAGCCCTCGGTCTGACCGAGAGCTTGGCCCGCATCCCCACTCCGCATCGACCCCGCACCAAGCCCCGCTCCAAGCGCCGCTTTCCCCCGTGTCTGACCGAGCCGATCGCCCGCACCGACCGAAGCCCGCAACGTTGCAACCGTTGCAACGTTGCAGTGCCCCGCTGCAGTGCCCGGCCCCGCTTTCCCCCATGTCTGACCGACGGCTTGCCCCGCACCGACCGAGAGCCCGACCCCCCGCAGCTGTGCAAGCCCGTTCCCCTGTGTCTGACCGAGCCAAGTCCCCGCATTTGGCTGTGTACGACCGAGAGCCATTCGTCGCAACCCCGCATCCGTCGCATCGCTTGCCACCGTGGTCCCCCCAAGTTCTCCAGAGGTATTGTGGGTCCCCTAATGGTCCCTAGGACTACTGTGGGCCCCACCTAGGTGCTTTCTCTCCGACGATTTGTCGCGTACGACGTTGCGACACGTCGTAGCTCGTCGTCGCTCGTGCTAGCTTGGAATCTGGATTCGTTGCCCCAGTTGCTGCTCTGAACTTTCCAGCGAGGAAACTAATTTGGAATCAGGACTTGGAGCGCGTTCTCTTATTCCAACCCCTGGCGTCGCTACCCGACGCCAGTGTAGCTTTCGCGTCGTGTTGAGGTAACGCTTTGCACCCTTAGGACCCCCAACCTATTGCCTGTTAATCAAGACTAAAATTTGATGTTTTTAAAATGTTTAAAATGTTTTAAATTCACTAATCAAGATTAATAATATGGACTTTAGGACGGTGGACTTGTGCACGTAGGATATTGTGATTTTGGACTAGTTGGACGGTGTGCTCAGACGTTGTACTTGCAGGCAAGTGAAACTTGCCAACTCTTGTGTAGGGCCACGTTTTTAGGCCACTTCCTTGTTTTTAGCGTAAAAGAGACTTGTCAGTGTGTAACGGCCACTTCCGGGCGTGAGTATTTTTAGCGCGTAGCTGTGTTTCATGTTCGTTTTGTGTATTTGATTTTTATTACTGCCGTTCGCAGTTCAGACGCGTGTCCGAACCCTGTATTCACAATCCTCTCGGAGGCGCGATCACTCCGGCTTCTTCCTTGTAATTTTTGGGCGTCAACGGACCAAATTGCTTATCCCATCACAATTTTTTTAAAATAAATAAATAAATAAAATAATTTTTACATAAATGGCTCTGTGTGTTTTCTTTTAAAGGCTAACTCAGATTAGTGCTAACAATCTTGTAATGATGTATTTGTTTTTTTAGGAATCTGATTCACTATATTAAATCAAAACAAACTTTTAATAATAATCTAACCCTTTTAAAACTTAGCTGGCGATTGAATTTCAAATCAAAATTGTTAGACTTGTTATTAAACCAAGCCGGTAAATCAAATCCAAACTGTTTTTATAGGAACCCCCTATCTATTTCTCTCTCTATCCCACGTCCTTTCCCCAGCCCTACCATACTCTACAAAGGACAACAGGCCAGGGCTCTTACGCCTTAGCCCCGAGTTTTTTTTCATGTTCCCACGCGAACCCATCTCCAATTCTTAAAAGCTCAACCCTAGTTAGCAGCAGCTACTCTAATTATTAAAACCCTAACCCATCTCATTCACGTGACCTACAATAACCTAGGGCTGTGAACTTGTTTGCAGCCGCCACCACCAACGAAAGAAAACCGAGCTCTCATCTCTCTCCCTCCCGTGCTTTCGACTCACGCCGATGACCTCACCCGACGCCCCTCCACCGCGGCCTGACCGCCGTTGCCGCCTGCTCGCGGCCGCCTCACCGCACCTTTGGCATGTAACTCCACCCTCTCCTCCGAGCAGCAACGCCCTGTTCGACACCTCGCCGCGCCTCCTCCGAAGCTTGACAGCTCGATCCCTCTCCGCCACCCTCTTCAACCACCCCGACGAACCCACGCGTCACCCTTCACCGGCAACGACACCATCGCTGGACTTCACCGACGCGCAGATCCGAGTTTCCGATGTCCAGGCCATCTCTTCAAACTCCTCCGGTGACCTTTCGAAGGCGCTCGGCCTCCAGCGCTCACAACCCCCCTGGCCGCTTGTTTCCGTTGAGCGCCGTCCCTCACCTCGGATGTGCCTCTTCCCCTCTGCAAGAAACAAATGATGAAGAATGGGCGTTGGGTAAGTGCTAGACTTAGTATTTTAATTTATTGCTAGTTATAATCAGTACCTTAGCTTAGCTGGTACCCTTTGACCATAGGGATTTGATAAGACATATAAGTTAGTACATAATCTTGATGAGCTAGCGTGTTGATATTTTAAAAATTTGTTGGTGCAGTAGCTTTAGAATGTTATTACTATATGTTAACAAATTTGTATTATTTATAAGTTGAGTTATATATTAGCCTATGTTATGTAATAGCTTGTATGTTAGTTAAATGTATGTGTACCAGTATATGCATAAACTTTTTACAGTAGCTATATCTAGTATTCTTGATTGAGTGAGAACTATTAATTTAACTTTGTGACTCCAATGTCGCAGATAATTAGGTCTCGTTGCTATCGTTTGGACATTCGAAATTGCATCGATCAGACATTTCGGGAACAGGGACGACGTGTTTCGTTGTTACTTCCAGATCCTACGCTGACACGTGCGCGTTCGTCGCACTAGGTTGGTCTTTTCACTCGTAGCAACCTAAACTGTACGACATTTAAAATCTAACTAAAAATAGTCAACTTGAACTAAAATTTACTTTCCAGCACCAGTAAAACGTTGTACGAACATAGAAAATCGACGAACGGACTTTGTTGACTGTGCACATAGGATAGATAGTCGATTAGGCTGAAACATCAAAAAGTGACTATTGACGAATAGGATAGTCCCGAAAACCTAGAAACGAAACCTAATAGGATTTGATGAATTGGAGACCTGACATCGTCGCCGTGGCGATATTTCAGACAGACTTCTGCGGACGAGACGCTTGGACGAGACGCTTGGACGAGACGCTTCGAGAGGACGACGCACTCGCCATTTCAGGCAAGTGTACCCACTTGCGTTTTTGACCGTGCTTTGGTCTTAGATTGCTAGAACTGTTAAACTGTGAGTGTTTAGATTCCGGACGTGAAATGATAGCGTCTGGGTCACCCTGACGACTTAGACTTGACGACGAAGTCTAAGTCCGACGAACAACAACTTGTGACACTTTAGGATTGTCTTGTGTGTGCGTGCGTGTGGACAACCTAGAATAACTCTCCCGTACACTGGTCGTGTCTTGTCACTGTTATACACACTGGTCGTGTCTTGTCATTGTGTTACCAAAAAGCCTGCGGGCGTTTCAGATGCTCTCCTTGCGGGAGTGATCTCTGTGATACAAAAAGCCTGCGGGCGTTTCAGATGCTTCCCGAGCGGAAGTGATATCCGTGATACAAAAAGCCTACGGGCGTTTCAGATGCTTCCCGAGCGGAAGTGATCTCCGTGATACAAAAAGCCTGCGGGCGTTTCAGATGCTTCCCGAGCGGAAGTGATCTCCGTGATACAAAAAGCCTGCGGGTGTTTTAGATGCTTCCCGAGCGGAAGTGATCTCCGTGATACAAAAAGCCTACGGGCGTTTCAGGTGCTTTCCTTGCGAAAGTGATCTCCGTGCTTCCTGTCCTGAGTTCTGGGGTTTGGGGTAGGGTTGAGCGTGCGCACGGTGAGAGGGTCTGATCCCCCTCGAACCGTAAGGCGTGAACCCTTCGTGTTTTACTAGTCCTGTCAGTCGTGTCGTGACCTGTCTGGTCTTGTCTAGTTCCGTCTTGTCCTGACACCTTTAGGTTAGTCCCGTAGTTGGTAGCACACGCTACGACTACTACTTGTCCCGTTTTACTTTCCTGCTGCGTTACTTCCTGTTGTGTTACTCTGTTATAACCACATCATGCTAATCAACCAGTAAACTATTGTGTAATAGAACCCCGGCGTGCTAATCAACCAGTAAACCGTTGTTTAAAGTTTGGTACACTTGCAGTTTGGTCTAACCCCTTTTTGTAGACCTGACCTGACGTACATTTCCTTCTTTTGGTGATGTACGTCAGGTGTTGAGCCAGAATACGTCGACGAGGCAGACTTACTGGAGTACGTGGAGCCGAGGACGTCGTCACCAGAGTGCGTACCTGACAAGGACTAGACCTTGAGGTCTTTTAGTCGCCACTTTCCGAGGGTACTACTTTTAGGTTTGTCTTTAAATCTTTTGTTGCCATGCTTAGACTTCTTTTAGACTTTGTACCAGTTGGATATTATATCTCTATTTAATGAATGCAACTTCCTTTCCGTACTTTCTGTTGTTTCGAACTATAATAATGCAAGAACCTGGAAATCGTTTAAAATGGTACCTCTACAGACGCTTATTGGGTCTGAGCTTCTCAGCTCTGGCCTAAGCGGGCCTTGTCACGCTTCGCCTCCGTCCATTTCGGGAAGCGGGGCGTGACACAGTGAAATGATAGCTGTCTAGACGCAACTTTAGGGTCTAGCTTGACAACGAAGCTAGATCCGTCACCCTGCCATGTCATGCATACATTGATATCTGTCACGTTTAAATTTCTTAACTGTACGCACTTTTAACTGCCATGCATTGCATTCTACATGTCGTCCAAGTTGATTGTTGCATTCGTAGCACACGCTACAATACTTGTACTTGTACTTCCTTGTCCGGCTAGGTGCACCCCTAGGCCATCATGTTAAAACACTTCCTGGCTCGTGATCCAGAAGCGGGCCTCATGTGTTGGTCAAAAGCCAATGCCCGATACACGTGGAGGGGTAGGGATAAGCGATCACTTGAGCTTAGGAGTTGGCCCTATCAGCCACTCTAGCCAAAAGGCGTAATCTCTGTGCACGAGGTGCTTACTTGACTTGTACTTGTCTTTGTGAATGATTCATGTAAAACTTGTCATCCATGCCATGTTTAAATGCCATGCTCGCACTTTACTTTACTTTACTTTACTTGTTGCACTCATACTTTAAACTGTCATGTCATTGCATGCATGCTAGAACTGCTAGGTTGCTTTACCTACTTTCAGTTTCCTTGCACAAGTCTCTCGTAGACTTGCTGACATGTGCCCCTTGCTCTTTTTGGTGTCACATGTTAGACCCTGAGCCAGAGACCGTTGCTGAGTACGTGGTGTTTTGCTGACGCTGAGCCTGAGTCCATGTCTGCCCAGGAGGAGTTTTGTGGACACCGATGACCATTCTTTGAGTCTTTGCTGAGCTTCCTTTCGTTTTAGGCCACCTGTTAGTTGTCGGTGCGTGGCACCTATACTTTGTACTTTGTACTTTTGTTGGCCATGTTTGGGCCTTTAGACTCTTTTCTTTTAGCCTGGTGGCTTTTTCTGTGATGCTGAAACTTATTTTATGGATATTCTGAGATATCTCTTTTGTCTCATTTCACTATTATTATCTTTGTTTCGTTTCGCGTTGCAAGGACCTGCAGTTTAAAGTTGATCGACGCTTATCGGACTTGCAGCTTTGTAGCTTCAAGTCCGAGCGGACCTTCTCACGTCTCGCCTCCACATTTTGGGAAGCGGGGCGTGACAGGTTTTGTTGGTGGCGCATGCAGGTCAGTCTTGCAATTGCGAATTAACGTAACAACGATAATAACGGAATGTCCATTAAATAAATTGCAACATCCGAGTCATAAGCCCTGAGTCTAGTCGTTTTCTTATGACACTAGGTGGTAAGAAGACTTAGTTAGACGTCTGTGCTTGCTAGTTAGAGGCCCTGATTGATAGTTAGACTCCCTTCTAGCAATTGAGTTGATCGTCGTAGGAGTTACCTTAGTGGTCCTTGTCTACCCCTGATCAAGTATACTTCTAGAATTCCTTCAGTCGTTCGCTTGGGTTCATCGATTTCGGACCAAGCTGAACGCATTTCATTACCGTCTAGCTCCTTAGAAAGTCTTAGCGCTTAGTTCTTAATCTTTAGTTGGTCGACTGTAAGAGTTTTCCCGTAGATTTTCCTGGTTCATATCCTAGGCGTATGTATGTATGATCATCCGACCAATTTCCTTGCCTCGATTCACGAGATCGCCTCATGACGATCGTCGTCAATCTTCGAATCTCCGTTACAAGTCTTGAATCTTCTGAAAATATTTTTCGATTTCCTCTTCCCCTAAGTATAAATTTGTTCAAAATTTTAATGTATATATTTATGCTTCATACTCCTTCGTTGACTTAAATTCTTAAAATTTTTGTCGAAATTTTGAATACTAGCTTATTATATTTTTCCAGCCAATACTTTCGTACCTATGTAAATACCTTGTCCTTTCATATATTAATTTTATTCTGAACCGTACCTTTATTTTGCCCAATTCAATTTATAATTTTCCTTCCTGATTTATGCCATTCTTATACCTTTCAAGTCACATGGAATTTCAGCTTTCAGCAAGTCGATTTCATGCTCATCGTTTTCGCTATTCCAGATTTTTGTAAAATTACTATTTCATAACCACCTCCTGATTTAGACCCTCCATAATTTGGTTTCAAAGCTTTACTATCAATTTTGATAATTCTACTACTAAGTTATTATTATCTTTCCGCTCACCATACGTGCTTTTAGAATAATTTCCAAACTAAAATGAATTTCAATTATTTTTATACATCCGTGTCAGGTTCGTGTGCTCGTATATTAAAAGAACTTCGTGTACATCAGTTTTATTTTGGCACACCTTGGTCCCTATAAAAATAGTTTCAATACTGATTATTTTTAAATTTTTCCTAGCCTAGAGCCTTTGAAAGCATTTAACACAAGTTTAAATTCTTCAGTTAAAATTTAATTTCATTCTTTGAATTTCCAAAATTTTTGCCAAAATTATATTAAACACGGCCGTATAATATTGTCTAAAACTACGTTTTAATATTCGTGTAAATGATTTACTCTTTTATTATGATTTTGTATAAGCCACTAAATCATTTTCTCTTATTATGAATATTCAACTCAAACTTATTTTGAAAAACTCGTTTTATCGACCTCCAAATATTTTCATATAGACGAGGATTCCAACTTTTGAAGTACAACAGTTTTCAAATTTCGTGTATTTTAGCTTATGACATACCATTTCATCTCTCAATCCTATATAAGTATCACTACATCTCCTTTTTCCCTACCTAAGCATTCACAAGTAAATCGAGGTTTGACCTAACCAAGCTGTCTCCTTGTATTCGTCCTATCTGAACTCGTGCTTATTGATCCTTCCCTCGTTACGCTTTCGACCTCGACCTCCCTTTATTGCTTAGGCTTTAGTGCCCGTCAATGTCTGTGTCAACTCTAAGTTGTTAGTAGGCCATTGGACCTTGTGATGTAGTCGTAGTGTACGTACCTAAGTTGTGTACGTGGGCTTGAATGAGTATACCCCCATAGTATATTGATGCTTGCCTATTGTGTGATATATATATATATATATATATATATATATATATATATATATATATATATATATATATATATATATAGACACTCGGAGTTATTCGTGATATTATGAAGCTGCTTGTGTGTTAGTATTTGTAGATTTGTGTGTGGTTAGCTATACCATACTAGGGATGCCTGTGTATATAAGAGTTAGTATTGGAATATCTAATGGAGTGTATGTAGTTAGAGATACTTGTAATGGTTGAAATAAAATAATTGGTAAAACTATGTGTATAGGTGTACGTATAGTTAAGTAAGTAGGCCTATTATATGACCTATATGTTGGTACGTGTGAGCATGTGCTCGTGCGTAGTTATGTGTTGTGCTTAGATGTAGGTAGTTAGGTATTAGCTGCATGAATATATAAGTGATATGCATATGTTAATAGGATTATAGTTTTGATTGGTATTGCTTGCTTTTACGAGATGTTGTATGTGTGTATACCATGAGGTATACATGACCATTGCATATCTTAATTATGTATGGAATAGATGTGTTGGTATACTGATTATAGGTAATAGGCTTAGGTGTGAATATATATATGTTACATGTGTGTGACTGTACGGTGAATGCACGTATTGGGAAGGGTATTATAATTATACGTGTGCTGATGTCTGTATTATTATTATGGTATATGGAGTGATTGAACTATGTGAGTATTACCTGACTAAATATTAAGCGTGATTGGCTTATAGTATGTATATGGTTGTATTGGTAGAAATATATATTGGAGTGGTATTGGTATAAGTATAAATGTCGTGTTACGTATATAGAATATTCTGATATGTGTATTGAGTCTCACTCAAGCTTGAGTGGGTATACTCTAAGTATATTGTTAGGTATGTCTGAAGTTTGAATATAACAATGTTTGATGTATGAATAGTGATAGGAGTGTTTGTGCCTGGTTGTGCTATGCACAAGATTGTGAGTCGCCATACCAGTATATAGTTATAGGTGTTGGTCTTGAGGTATAGCTAATTACTAAGAACTTGCCTGTGTGAACGTATGTGTGCTAGCTAAACTAGGTGTGTAGATGTACTGGATATTTGAGGGTATGATTGGTGTATGTAAATGAAATGTTAGCGTGTATAGGTGTGCACCATGCACGGGTAAGTATGTGATTAGTTATAGGTATTGATGACTATGGAATATATGGGGTGTCGTAAATACAGTTATAGGACCGTATGTGATGTGAATATATGGTGAACTATTTGCATGCATTTGAATGACTATATATTGTGAAACTATAGTAGTGGTGAATATATATTAGATATAGTGAAACTGGATTTACTTATGGTATGGTGTGACTACATGAGTTGATGTGTTGGATGTATACTAGGAAATATTAGGGAGTAGTATACCCATGTTGTTTGTGCATAGGTAGCTATCTATACGTAGAGCAATGATTGTATTTATGCTAAGTGTGAGACTATCCGTATGTGAGTATCTGAACTATTGTTTTGTGCTAGGTAAGTAGTAGTTATATGAGGGATGTACGTATATGTATATGATTGAAATACATGTATGAAATTGACTGACTATAATAGGTATAAGTGTATGACGTACGTGAATATATATATATATATATATATATATATATATATATATATATATATATATATATATATATACACACATACATGTTGGTAGTGTTAATGTTTGATTACCTAGTGCATATATAAGCACTTGTAATGACTATACCTGGCTTGAATTATAATGTGACATGATTGGGGTAGTTACTAGAACGACTAGATATGTTAGAAAGTCCGAGGACGGACTTTATTCTAAGGTGGGGAGGATGTAACGACCACTTTTCGTTGTACTTTGTTCGTGCACGTGCCTTTGTCCGTGCACGTGTTTATTTTAGACATTGTTTGTTTGTGACCACTTTAGTGTGATATGTCGTTGTGAACGTCTCTGAGAATATTAAATAGTGGCACTAATTTGGAACGACATTTCTCGAGTCGTTTTCCCACAATTTAATCTTATACGATGAGACATTGCGATTTTCACTTTTGACAGGAGATGTTTCTATTTTTAGTTTCGTTGTCCGACGTCAAAATTGAGATCCGTCTTCTTAGTTAGCTTTCTTTCATCACTACGATCACCACGATATTTATTTTATAATTTTTGGAGCTCATTTGACCTACTTTATATTTTTAGCAAGGTTTAAAATATTTTTAAAAGCTAGGTTTTAAATTAATTTCGGCCAAATAAAATTTATTTGAGTTTAAAACGTTTTAAATAATTTTTGAGCCAATTCCAGCTCATTTGGGCCGCACCCAAGCCTTGGGTGAGTTGGAGAGGGTGAGATTCAAATTTTAAATATTTTTAAACTCCTAATCCCATTAGGATTAGCCCTAGACCTAGTCAACCCATCTACACTATATAAACAACCTCTAGGAAGACCTATTTTCGCAAGAAAATAACCCAAGCCGCTTCCAAAACCCAAATTTCACGTTGCGACGAATCGTCGCAACGTTGCGACAGCCATCTCCCCGCACGACCGACGGAACCACCCCCAAATCCCCACCCTGACCGATAGCCGCCCCCGCACCGCACCGCTGCATCGCACCCCGCTCCGTTCTTCCGCTCCGACTGAGAGGAGCCCTCGGTCTGACCGAGAGCTTGCCCGCATCCCCGCTCCGCATCGACCCCGCACCAAGCCCCGCTCCAAGCGCCGCTTTCCCCCGTGTCTGACCGAGCCGATCGCCAGCACCGACCGAAGCCCGTAACGTTGCAACCGTTGCAATGTTGCAGCGCCCCGCTGCAGCGCCCGGCCCCGCTTTCCCCCGTGTCTGACCGACGGCCTGCCCCGCACCGACCGAGAGCCCGCCCCCCTGCAGCTGTGCAAGCCCGTTCCCCTGTGTCTGACCGAGCCAAGTCCCTGCATTTGGCTGTGTACGACCGAGAGCCATTCGTCGCAACCCTGCATCCGTCGCATCGTTTGCCACCGTGGGCCCCCCAAATTCTGCAGAGGTATTGTGGGTCCCCTATTGGTCCCTAGGACTACTGTGGGCCCCACCTAGGTGCTTTCTCTCCGACGATTTGTCGCGTGCGACGTTGCAACACGTCGTAGCCCGTCGTCGCTCGTGCTAGCTTGGAATCTGGATTCGTTGCCCCGGTTGCTTCTCTGAACTTTCCAGCGAGGAAACTAATTTGGAATCAGGACTTGGAGCGCGTTCTCTTATTCCAACCCCTGGCGTCGTTACCCGACGCCAGTGTAGCTTTCGCGTCGTGTTGAGGTAACGCTTTGCACCCTTAGGACCCCCAACCTATTGCATGTTAATCAAGACTAAAATTTGATGTTTTTAAAATGTTTAAAATGTTTTAAATTCACTAATCAAGATTAATAATATGGACTTTAGGACGGTGGACTTGTGCACGTAGGATATTGTGATTTTGGACTAGTTGGACGGTGTGCTCAGACGTTGTACTTGCAGGCAAGTGAAACTTGCTAACTCTTGTGTAGGGCCACGTTTTTAAGCCACTTCCTTGTTTTTAGCGTAAAAGAGACTAGTCAGTGAAATGATAGCTGTCTAGACGCAACTTTAGGGTCTAGCTTGACAACGAAGCTAGATCCGTCACCCTGCCATGTCATGCATGCATTGATATCTGTCACGTTTAAATTTCTTAACTGTACGCACTTTTAACTGCCATGCATTGCATTCTACATGTCATCCAAGTTGATTGTTGCATTCGTAGCACACGCTACAATACTTGTACTTATACTTCCTTGTCCGGCTAGGTGCACCCCTAGGCCATCATGTTAAAACACTTCCTGGCTCATGATCCAGAAGCGGGCCTCATGTGTTGGTCAAAAGCCAATGCCCGATACACGTGGAGGGGTAGGGATAAGCGATCACTTGAGCTTAGGAGTTGGCCCTATCAGCCACTCTAGCCAAAAGGCGTAATCTCTGTGCACGAGGTGCTTACTTGACTTGTACTTGTTTTTGTGAATGATTCATGTAAAACTTGTCATCCATGCCATGTTTAAATGCCATGCTCGCACTTTACTTTACTTTACTTTACTTGTTGCACTCATACTTTAAACTGCCATGTCATTGCATGCATGCTAGAACTGCTAGGTTGCTTTACCTACTTTCAGTTTCCTTGCACAAGTCTCTCGTAGACTTGCTGACATGTGCCCCTTGTGTTGAATATTGGACTCCCCGGATTTGGTTTTGATGATGAGCAAACATAAATAATCCATGAACTAACAATTTGTGAGCGCAGTTTTGGAGATCGTCGCCAATTTCACGAGAATATTCAAAGCGACATCTCAACACTTCCAAAAGCTCGTATTCAAGCCTAAAGCTTCGTTGAAGCTCCTGCAACGCTTTGGAAGTTATGAAGATTCAATCGAAGCTCTCAAAGACCGTTTATTAAGGTTTTATTTATAGTCTTTTAGTTTCGATTGATAGAATGTTAAGCCTTGAGTATATCTTACGTTTCTATCTTCATTACGCTCATTTCGTAGCTCTAGGATCCTTGCACAAGTTCATTCTAACTTCCTCGAAGCGTCGCGCTTCGATTCGGACTTTGTTGTGCATGTTAGTTGGTACAAGAACAAGTACTGACCGACTAGATGGTGATCTAGTCGGTCGGCAACTGTTCTTGGACCGACTAGTTTGATTCCTTAATTTCTTGGACTTTACTGTTTACAGTTAGTCGGTCTACGTTGACTCACCGACCGACTAGTTTGTGAACTAGTCGGTCAGTGATGCTTCTTTGACCGACTAGTTGTGACTTACTGTTCACTCTAAATTTCTCCTAAGCTACTGTTTACCGTTAGTCGGTCTAAGAACGTTTGGTGACCGACTAGTTGACAATCTAGTCGGTCAACTTTTGTTCTTGGACCGACTAAGTCAACTTGCCTTCAGACTAAGTTATTTTGCTTCTTAGTCGGTCTACGTTCATTGGATGACCGACTAGTTGTGAAACTAGTCGGTCAGACAGTCTTCTTGGACCGACTAATTTTCTAGGTCTGAAATTCTATCTCTTCTCAGATCTGCTCTTAGTCGGTCCATGCTTTGTGACTGACCGACTAGTTGATGAACTAGTCAGTCAGTGTTTGTTCTTTGACCGACTAATTCTCACAGATTTCTATCCGTTGGTGAATGACCTAACTTGTTTTTATGGGACCCTATAAATACGAACCTAGGTCATTTCTATCTTCAATAGAGCTGCCATTAAGAGATTCATTGAGTTCTAAAGAGATAGCTATTCTCCCTCAAATCTAAAGCTCTCTTCCTCACAAGAAACCCATTCTCTCTCATTTCTAGATCTAGAGAGAAGGTTGTTCTTGGTGAGCTCTTCAAGCTATTGCTTGATCCAAGTCTCCAACTCTTCCCTAGGCACCCATTGCTGCTCATTTCCTTGGTGCTAGGGCTTGGTGACTTCATCTTCCTCAAATCCTTCATTCCACCTATTGGGTAAGAAAAACTCAAGGTATAGGATTTTGTGGTAAGAGTATTTATTTCATATAAACTCTTTTATATTGCTTATTGGTTCTCTCGGTTGTGAGAGAAGTTTGTGATCCCGGGTTGTGGGATTCACTTTGCTATTGCATGTATGATTTGATCTTGTGAAGGTTTTTCACAAGATATTCATAGTGGAAATCTTGAGTTAGGGTTTCTAACTCAAGTATCCGGAGGGGATCCGGGTGGTTGGGACGTAGGATCACCGGGAACAAGTCGGGGAGACTTGGGTGGATCCGAACCCATTAACATCGTTTGTTTGCACTGTCAATTTCGTTGTCGTCATTCAATTTAAGCTTCCGCAAATTGATTTGGTAGTTGTTTGCAATTTAATTTGGAATTATACTCCTTATTATTTTAAAGTACTATTCACCCCCCCTCTAGTACTTGTGCAGTAGCTGGTAGGGCATTACATTTGGTATCAGAGCCAGATACACAGCTATGTCTGCCAACGACAACAAGACCGTGCCTCCACCTTCCAACTATGACACCTTCAGGAACCGTGAAGGAGCGTCATCGGTGATGGAAGGACATTCCTCTACAAGGCCTCCATTCTTCAACGGTACCAACTACGGGTACTGGAAATGTCGGATGGAAACCTTCCTCCGAAGTGCATCTTTATGGAGGACTACAATGAAGGAGTACATCAAACCCAAAGAAGAAGATTTTGAGAAATGGACTACCGCGGAGGTCGCCGCGGAGGTAAGCAATGCCAAGGCAATGAACGCCTTGCAATGCGCATTGGAGCCCGAGGACTACAATAAGATATGCACGTGTAAGAGTGCATATCAAATTTGGAACTCTCTCCTCATACTACATGAAGGGACGAGTCGGGTAAGAGACTCTAAACTCGTAGTCGTAACCAAAGATTACGAAATGTTTCATATGCAACAGGACGAGAAGATGAAAGAATATTACGCTCGCTTCGTTGACATAATAAACGAGTTAGAGGCCCTCGGCAAGATCTACACTCAAAAGGAGAAGTGCTTAAAGCTTATTGAAGGACTTCCCTCTTCTTGGGAAAAACGTACCTTCGCCATCGAGGAAGGTAATGACATGAACAAATATACCGTAGTTCAACTAATGGGTACTTTGATGTCATACGAGGTACGCAAAGATAGCAAGGTGAAGCTACAAGAAAAGATGAAGTCATATTTGAACCTAGATGCGCCTAAGAAAAAGGCGATTGCATTCAAGGCGGCTTCATCCACATCTTCCGATGATGAAGACTCGGAAAACGAGTTGGACTTGGAGTCCATGGCACTCATGGCCAAGAAGTTCAACCGTTTCTTCCGGAAAGGTAACTTCAAGACCAAAGGTAAATTTGGTTCTTCTAACGCCTCTTCCTCTCCTTTGTGTTTCAAGTGCAATAAGCCAGGACACATGAAAGCGGAGTGTCCCCTCAATAAGCACAAGGAGAAGTGGAAGGCGCCAAAATTCGATAAGTCCAAGAAATACAAAAAGGGGTACAAGAAAGGACTTGTCGGAACAACATTCACCGACTCCGAGGATTCCTCAAGCGGAGAGTTGGATGATGAGAAAGTGGAGCAAGCACATATGTGCTTCATGGCAAGAGAGGAGAACGATCAAGGATCCTCCTCTTCCGATGATAGTAATGACGAAAGCGATGAGGTAACGATGGATGATCTTAGAAATGCTAACTCTCAACTTTGGTCAAAATACACTAAGTTAGTAAATAGATATACTAAGGTAAAAGATGACCTAACTAGCATTCAAACATCGCCTAAGAATATCATCACCAACAACGACACCGTTGTTGAAGAGTTAAGAAATGAGATTGTGAATCTCAAATCTAAACTTGAACATGCTAGCATTGAGGATGCGGAAGAACATGAGATAGCGGATTTAACTTCTCAAAACTCGACTTTGAGTATTGAGAACGAGAATCTTAAATCTCGTGTTTATGTGCTCACTTCGCAAATATCCACTTTGGATACTTCTTTGCGTTCTCTCAAAGAGAAATATGAGAACACATTGGGCCGAATTAACAAATTCAACAAAGGTAAGGACCATTTGGATAAAATCCTAAGTGACTTACTTCCGGCCAATCACCACATTGGTTTGGGGTATACGATGGGATGTCCATCCAAAGCGGCCACTACTTTTGTTAGGCCAACTTCCGGTGACTCTACGAGTGGTAGCAAACACTCTATTGATAGTTCATCTACCAATGGTGCTTCCACCTCGTCCACGCCCTCTTTTGGAAAGAAACCCACTTTGGGTGGACCTCCAAAGAAGGGGCATGCTTATATGTACACCAATACCATGCCACGTAGGAACACACGTCCTACTCCACCGGCTCACACATATGATGATTTTTATGCAACACATTCTCGGGCACGTGCACACCATGTGAGACACCCTCACGCACGTGTTCCCACACATGCATATGTTCACCCACCGCATCATATGAATAATTCTCGTCGTGCACCATTCCATCATGTCCCGTATGCCTATCCACAACATGCATCACGTAGAAATCAACGTCGAATGCATGCACCCAATAGGATGATGGCTCCCAAAATATTCACTATTTGGAGCCCAAAGGACACAAGCATGGACGAAAAACAAATGTACATGAATGCTTATTTTTCGGATGTTGTGCATAGTAAGAATTATGTGGGGAAGTCTAAGTCCACTTGGACTTGGCTTCCAAAGGTCTAATCCCTTGGACCCAATGACCTTGGGTACCATGATATGAAAGTTTCTATCTTTAGGTACTCAAGGAAAAGAAAAAGGAAAGGAGCAACAAATTTAAATTTAGCTCCAAAGGGAATTGGATACTCGATAGCGGGTGTTCAAAACACATGACGGGTGACGCTCGATTGCTCTCCGGAGTGGTTCCCATTGTGAATGGAAACCGCGTCGTATTTGGAGGCAACGAGAGCGGAACCATCATAGGTGTTGGTAAAGTCGGTAACCCCTCTAAACCATTAATTAGTGATGTTTATCTTGTTAGTGGTTTAAATCATAATCTTATTTCAATAAGCCAACTTTGTGACAAAGGTTACAAAGTTAGCTTTGCGAAAGGATTGTGTCATATTTTAAGAAAGGATAATGAAAAATTATTATTTTCCGGAACTCGTCGTAAAGACATTTATATTTTGGATCTTCCTAAGTCATATGAACAATGTCTCGTTGCCAACACAAGTGAACAACACTTATGGCATCGACGCTTTGGACATGTGAACTTTGGAACACTATATAAGCTTTCAAAATTGAATTTTATTAAAGGTTTTCCGAAGCTTGTTTTTGAAAAGAAAAGTTTTTGTGATTGTTGTCAACGCGGCAAGCTTCCTAAATCTTCATTTAAACCTAAGAAAAGCATCTCTACTAAAAGGCCACTAGAGCTATTACATCTAGATTTATTTGGGCCAACTAGAGTAGCTTCCTTAGGAAATGCAAGGTATGGACTTGTCATCATAGATGACTATTCAAGATTTACTTGG
The DNA here is from genome assembly GCA_030789695.1 of Scilla litardierei. Lineage (NCBI taxonomy): Eukaryota > Viridiplantae > Streptophyta > Magnoliopsida > Asparagales > Asparagaceae > Scilla > Scilla litardierei. The sequence goes on from CM061139.1 coordinate 50,696,252, forward strand.
GTATTTTCATTGTGTAATAAAAATGAAGCTTTTGAAAACTTCACAATTTTTGTTAAGAAAGTACAAAATCTCTTAGGAACCACCATTGTCACTATTCGTAGTGATCATGGAGGTGAATTTGAGAATGAGTCTTTTGAGACATTTTGTGATGAAGTTGGTATTACTCACACCTTCTCTTTCCCTCGTGCACCTCCTCAAAATGGTGTAGTTGAGAGAAAGAATAGGACGCTAGTGGAGTGTGCTCGCACTATGCTTGATGATAGCCAACTTGGCCATCAATTTTGGGCGGAAGCGGTACACACCGCTTGCTATGTGTTTAATAGAATACTTTTGAGGCCCGACACTAAACAAACTTGTTATGAATTGTTGTTTGGTAGGTTGCCTCAAGTTAAACATTTTCGTGTTTTCGGTTCGAAATGTTTTATTAAGAACACATATGGTAGTTTGGACAAATTCGATCCAAGATCCGATGAGGGGATCTTTGTTGGATACTCTACGCGTAACAAAGCCTACCGGATATTCAACAAACGAACCTCAACGATCGAGGAGTCGCTTCATGTCTCATTTAATGAAGGATTTGTTCCAACTAGAATTTCAAATGATAATGATTCTATGGATGTTTTATGTGATTCGTTTGATAATTCTAAGTCTAATGATTCTATTGATTCTATTGAGACTAACCCATCTAATGAAGTTGTTGAGAATGTTCCTAGTGATCAAGGTATTCCCAAACGGCTTCATTCGGTTCGTGACCATCCCCATGAGCAAGTCATTGGCAATATCTATGATAGTGTCAAGATGAGATCGCAAGTTCACCACTTCGCAAATTGTGCCTTTGCCTCATCGATAGAGCCAAAGAATATTAATGAAGCATGCGAAGATAGCGCTTGGATCTTAGCCATGGAGGAGGAGCTCATTCAATTCGAGAGGAATGAAGTTTGGGAGCTTGTTCCATTGCCATCGAAGAACCACACCGTCATAGGGACAAAGTGGATCTTCAAGAACAAAACCGACGAAAACCAAGTCGTCGTCCGGAACAAAGCTCGGTTAGTAGCTCAAGGCTATCGTCAAGAGGAAGGTATCGATTTCGAAGAATCTTTCGCTCCGGTAGCTAGATTAGAATCAATTAGATTACTTTTGTCTTTTGCATGCCATAAGAATTTTAAATTATTTCAAATGGATGTTAAAAGTGCATTTTTAAACGGAGATGTCGTTGAGGATGTTTACGTTTCTCAACCTCCGGGCTTCATAAATGAAAAATTTCCAAATCACGTTTTTAAACTAAAGAAAGCTCTTTATGGTTTGAGACAAGCTCCTCGAGCTTGGTATGATCGCCTAAAGAATTTTCTTTTGGATTTGAATTTTAAAATGGGCGAAGCCGATTCAACACTTTTTATTAAGCATGCGAACAATGATATTTTATTAGTTCAAATTTATGTTGATGATATCATTTTCGGTGCTACTAACTTCACTCTTTGCGAAGAGTTTTCTAATGTTATGAAGGAACAATTTGAGATGAGCCATATGTGCGAACTCAAATATTTCTTAGGTCTCCAAATTCGCCAAATGAACAATGCAATCTTCATCCACCAAACGAAGTACACGGTGGAGTTGCTAAAGCGATTTGGAATGGAGAATGCCTCCGGGAAAAAGACTCCGATGAGCACGACTACGCATCTTGACAAGGATACGGGCGGTAAGGATGTAGACATTCGTCTATATCGAGGTATGATAGGTAGTTTGCTTTATCTTACCGTAAGTAGGCCCGATATTATGTTTGCCGTATGTATATGTGCTCGTTATCAGTCTCAACCTAAGGATTCTCACTTAGTAGAGGTAAAACGTATTTTTCGCTATCTAAGTTACACTTTAGATTTTGGATTACTTTATCCGAGATCTAGCACATATGAGTTAGTCTCATACAGTGACGCTGATTATGCGGGATGCAAATCCGACAGGAAAAGTACTAGTTGCACTTGCCATTTTCTAGGAAATTCTCTTGTCTCTTGGTTTTCCAAGAAGCAAAATTCGGTTTCACTTTCAACCACCGTGGCGGAATATATTGCCGTCGGTGCCGCTTGTGCCCAGGTTCTTTGGATGAGACACACTTTGAAGGATTTTGGTATTCATTGTGATACTAGCCCTATCATGGTGGATAACCAAAGTGCTATTTGTCTTTCAAAGAATCCGGTGCACCATTCCCGATCGAAACACATAGATGTCCGACACCATTTCTTAGATGATCATGTTGCTAAAAAGGACATCATTTTAGTGTACGTTGAAACCCAAAAGCAAATCGCCGATATTTTCACGAAACCCCTAAAGGAGGACTCCTTTGTGCGGTTGCGTCGAGAATTGGGGATTATGGGTGAATCCGAGATATAGGATTCATATTTAAATTCAATCATCTTGCATGCTAATATATTTCGCGATATTTCATTCATGCTAGATTAATTGAATTTTTGGGAATTTTATGTGATTTATTTGAATTTATTGCTCGAATTCGTATTTCAATGTCGTATTTAAGATTTCGACGTTTTATGGGGTAATTTAGATGACTAATGAGTGAGTTAGGATGTTTCATCCAAGTGGCTTGTGAAGAGAAATCAAATTTCTACTTTTGGACTCTTCTAGTCGGTTTCAGTACACTTGTCAACCGACTAGATGCTCATCTAGTCGGTCAGCAAATGAACTTAGACCGACTAGATCAAGCCTATATCTATCTCCTATCATTTTCTTTCGTTAGTCAGTCACAGTACACTTACCGACCGACTAGATTGAAAACTAGTCGGTCAGTGAATATACTGCGATCGACTAATTCTTGCCCTAGAAATTCTTCTGAGCTACTGTTTCGACTTAGTCGGTTCAAGCTCATTGACCGACCGACTAGATCGTAATCTAGTCGGTCAGTGCTTGAACTGTGACCGACTAAGTGTGTTAGGGCAGTTGAGTCTTTTCACTTCCCGACCGACTTCTACTCGATCTCGTCCAACTAAAATCTCTTTTAGTCGGTCTTCTCACTTGCTCCAGCCCGAAAACCCCAAACCCCCCTCTCGAGCCCTTTCAACTTCCGTCGTCTCCGGCCATATCTCCGGCCATCGCCGCCGTCCGCCGCCGTCGACTCCACCTCCTAGGTATCTCCCTCCCTCTCCTAGGTCGATTTCTTGCCCTAGGGTTCGATTTCTCCTCCTAGGTATTCTAGGGTTTCGGATTCTAGTTTTTAACCTAGGGCTTGTGCTTTTTCGATTTTTCTTGATCTCTAGGGTTGTTAGCTTGTGATCTCTAGGTTGCTTGTGATTTTCTTCGATTGATTGTGCTCGTAGTGCTATGGCTAAGACTCGAATTCCTATCACCTCTTCCGGGGCCTCTCCTATGACCGTAGAACAACCTTCGGACCCTAGGAATCCCCCGAAGCCTAAGCGTCGTGCCAAGTCTACCCTAGCCTCTCCATCATCGCCTCCTCTTAAGAAGCCTAGGACTGCCACAGCCAAACCCCGTAAATCCAAGACCAAAAAGCCTATTCTCCAATCTCCGGCTACTCCTCCCGATTCCGATACTGATTTTATCCCTGAGGATGAGCCTACTAGGGATCCTACCCCACCTCCGAAGACCCGTAAGGCCAAGGGTAAAGCTCCTATGCCAGTTGGCAGTGTAGACATATCGTTGTGCCGCGATGACCCTCAGTGTCTCGCCGCGTACAACCGTATAGAACACTGTCCACTGTTGTTAGAGCATTACGTTCAGTTCTCTGATTTTCTCGGCCTTGCTGATCTTCTATCTTATAGTGGCCTTCTAGATTATCTCCGATACGACCCCAAAGCCAATCCCAAACCGTTTCCTCGCCTCGTGAAATTGTTCTATGCCAATCGCGTTCGGGGACAGTACGATGCCAGCCACTCCATTGAGACGACTGTCTTGGGAACTCCTATAGTTCTCACGGCAGAAATCTTGGGGGAGATTCTTGGTTGTTCATCGTCCGGTCTCCTTCCTTCGGACATTTCCGTAGACGATATCTCTTCCTTGGATCAGACTGTTCTTTCTGAGATTTTCCAGGTTATCCCCTCCGCATTCATTGGTGTTCCATCGAAATCCTTTAAGCCGAATGCGTGGGTTCTTAACCTGATTTTGAAGTCTTGTCTTCTCCCGAAGTATGGATCCTCTTCACTTCCCTCTCAGCCGTTTTTGAAGCTCATATACGCTCTTTTCTTGGGGTGCGAGATTAATTGGGCTCGCGTGATACTCGATAAGATGGATTCTTTCGAGTGTATACGCAAGACCAATAAGTCTGCGCACATTCCATACCCTTGCCTGTTGACTCTCGTCTTCCGTCATTTCCGAGTCCCTCTCCCTCCTGACGATGAGCGTCCCTTGGGTACGCCTCTGAACGCGACGGCCGTGAAGAAATCTCTAGCGGCTCTTCGTCACGTGCAGAGGTCTACCGCATCTGCTTCTCAGGCTTCTCCGTCAGCTGCTGCAGCCCCCTCTCGTCCTGCTACGTTGGACGATGTCGTACGCCTTCTTCGTCGGCACGAGTCACGTTTGGCTCGTACCGAGGAGGTCGTTTGTCGTATGGCTCGTCTGATGGGGATCGATCTTCCTCCTTCAGTTTCTGAGGCCGAGGAGATGGACGATGAGGAGATTGACGAGCTTGTCACTTCTTTTGCCCGTGGCGATGAGGCCACTGCTGCTGCTGCTGCTGGTACTTCTACTTCTGCTCCTGGCGATGACACCACTTCCGGTGTTCCAGAGCCATCTGCTGCAGCTCTTCAGACTTCTGAGCCTGCTGCTGACCCTGCTGCCGTGCCTGCTGATCTTCCTGCTGACACATCTGCCGTCGAGCCCGTTGCTGAGATCTCCACTCCTGCCCCGACGATTCCATCTGTTGAGACACCTCTTCTCCCTGCAGAGCCTGAGTCCACTCCGTCGACTGGACCCACGGACGCTGCAGATCCAGCCTCCTCCTCGTGATCGTCTGTTCCGAGGACTCTCCACTGCATTCTGGATGATATATTTTAGTGAGAGTGTTTTGGGTTAGGATGGGGTTGAGAGATGCTTTGATGTATTTTTTTTTGTGCTTTCTGGATGTCGGTTATGGATTTTATGATATGACGATGTTGATGATGATGATGTACTTTTTGTTGTTTATATAGATGATGTGTCTCACTTCATATGATGTACCTCATATATTCGATGTGATATCTTTTTGGATGTACTCATGTTGTATATATATATATATATATATGTTCATCATCGTTCACTTTGTCTTTTATTCGTCGTGCAAATTTTAATATTCGTTGAATACATTTAAAATGTGATCCCGTCGCTCGACGCATAAAAACTTGGTTAAATAGATTTAAATTCTATAATTGTATAGAATTGTTTTCCATGCACAAAATTAACCAAGAATATTGAATATTGAAGAGTATGTTTCTTTATTCAAGAAATGAATAATTATTTGGTATTTTTGATGATTTTGATTTTCACTTTGTGATAATGGACAATTGGCACACTTTGATTTGATTTAATCGTTTTTCCTTTGGTGTCAATTAGCTCCATCGTCATTGTCTACGACTCCCGATGTTGGATTTTCCATTTCCTAGTTGTTGTCGTTGTATGCCCCCCATTTTTTTGGGATAATGCCAAAGGGGAGAGATAATGATAATAAATAGCGCAAATGAAAATTTAACTCAATTTCCAAGAATCTAATTTGATATGTTAGATTCAGGGGGAGTTAAGATACATATAAGGATTTTCAAAATCCGATATTTCAAAAATCAATTCTCATTATATATCTTACTCGTCTGATTGATGCAATTCATATATATTCATTTTGGAATTAACGTGTCATCAATGCAGGGGGAGTAAGTATTTTACATTTGAATTATTATTTTTGATTATTATTTATGTTGGTTTGTCATCACCAAAAAGGGGGAGAATGTTGAATATTGGACTCCCCGGATTTGGTTTTGATGATGAGCAAACATAAATAATCCATGAACTAACAATTTGTGAGCGCAGTTTTGGAGATCGTCGCCAATTTCACGAGAATATTCAAAGCGACATCTCAACACTTCCAAAAGCTCATATTCAAGCCTAAAGCTTCGTTGAAGCTCCTGCAACGCTTTGGAAGTTATGAAGATTCAATCGAAGCTCTCAAAGACCGTTTATTAAGGTTTTATTTATAGTCTTTTAGTTTCGATTGATAGAATGTTAAGCCTTGAGTATATCTTACGTTTCTATCTTCATTACGCTCATTTCGTAGCTCTAGGATCCTTGCACAAGTTCATTCTAACTTCCTCGAAGCGTCGCGCTTCGATTCGGACTTTGTTGTGCATGTTAGTTGGTACAAGAACAAGTACTGACCGACTAGATGGTGATCTAGTCGGTCGGCAACTGTTCTTGGACCGACTAGTTTGATTCCTTAATTTCTTGGACTTTACTATTTACAGTTAGTCGGTCTACGTTGACTCACCGACCGACTAGTTTGTGAACTAGTCGGTCAGTGATGCTTCTTTGACCGACTAGTTGTGACTTACTGTTCACTCTAAATTTCTCCTAAGCTATTGTTTACCGTTAGTCGGTCTAAGAACGTTTGGTGACCGACTAGTTGACAATCTAGTCGGTCAACTTTTGTTCTTGGACCGACTAAGTCAACTTGCCTTCAGACTAAGTTATTTTGCCTCTTAGTCGGTCTACGTTCATTGGATGACCGACTAGTTGTGAAACTAGTCGGTCAGACAGTCTTCTTGGACCGACTAGTTTTCTAGGTCTGAAATTCTATCTCTTCTCAGATCTGCTCTTAGTCGGTCCATGCTTTGTGACTGACCGACTAGTTGATGAACTAGTCGGTCAGTGTTTGTTCTTTGACCGACTAATTCTCACAGATTTCTATCCGTTGGTGAATGACCTAACTTGTTTTTATGGGACCCTATAAATACGAACCTAGGTCATTTCTATCTTCAATAGAGCTGCCATTAAGAGATTCATTGAGTTCTAAAGAGATAGCTATTCTCCCTCAAATCTAAAGCTCTCTTCCTCACAAGAAACCCATTCTCTCTCATTTCTAGATCTAGAGAGAAGGTTGTTCTTGGTGAGCTCTTCAAGCTATTGCTTGATCCAAGTCTCCAACTCTTCCCTAGACACCCATTGCTGCTCATTTCCTTGGTGCTAGGGCTTGGTGACTTCATCTTCCTCAAATCCTTCATTCCACCTATTGGGTAAGAAAAACTCAAGGTATAGGATTTTGTGGTAAGAGTATTTATTTCATATAAACTCTTTTATATTGCTTATTGGTTCTCTCGGTTGTGAGAGAAGTTTGTGATCCCGGGTTGTGGGATTCACTTTGCCATTGCATGTATGATTTGATCTTGTGAAGGTTTTTCACAAGATATTCATAGTGGAAATCTTGAGTTAGGGTTTCTAACTCAAGTATCCGGAGGGGATCCGGGTGGTTGGGACGTAGGATCACCGGGAACAAGTCGGGGAGACTTGGGTGGATCCGAACCCATTAACATCGTTTGTTTGCACTGTCAATTTCGTTGTCGTCATTCAATTTAAGCTTCCGCAAATTGATTTGGTAGTTGTTTGCAATTTAATTTGGAATTATACTCCTTATTATTTTAAAGTACTATTCACCCCCCCTCTAGTACTTGTGCAGTAGCTGGTAGGGCATTACACCTTGCTCTTTTTGGTGTCACATGTTAGACCCTGAGCCAGAGACCGTTGCTGAGTACGTGGTGTTTTGCTGACGCTGAGCCTGAGTCCATGTCTGCCCAGGAGGAGTTTTGTGGACACCGGTGACCATTCTTTGAGTCTTTGCTGAGCTTCCTTTCGTTTTAGGCCACCTGTTAGTTGTCACTGCGTGGCACCTATACTTTGTACTTTATACTTTTGTTGGCCATGTTTGGGCCTTTAGACTCTTTTCTTTTAGCCTGGTGGCTTTTTCTGTGATGCTGAAACTTATTTTATGGATATTCTGAGATATCTCTTTTGTCTCATTTCACTATTATTATCTTTGTTTCGTTTCGCGTTGCAAGGACCTGCAGTTTAAAGTTGATCGACGCTTATCGGACTTGCAGCTTTGTAGCTTCAAGTCCGAGCGGACCTTCTCACGTCTCGCCTCCACATTTTGGGAAACGGGGCGTGACAGGGCTATCGGGTCTGACCTGTGCCTGATGAGTCAGACCCGCCAGGAACAATAAGTCGGACCCGCAAAGGTGGGTCCGACCGCTGGGACGGCCCACGTGCAGCGCACGCAGGCGGGGCCCGCGCACGCTGCGCGCGGGCGACGCCCCATGCGGGCGTGCCATGTGGCACGCCTGCAATAGCCGTGGGTCCTACTGTGGGGCCCATGTTTTCAGGGGTTTTGAAACTCGTTTGATGGCTGTGTTTTTTGGTTTTTTGTGACTATTGCTCAACTTTGAGCTATTGTTTGAGGGGTCAAACGAAGTCAGATTGGAGCACCATTTGTTTCTATGCTTTCACCGTTCATAGATCTTCGATTTGATTGGTTGTATCACTTGCGAAACTCAACGGTGAGGGAGAGAAAATTAGTTGAAGTTTATCCTTAGTGTAAGGCAAAGCTAACTTAATTTTCGCTCATATTTTATTAGTCCCACATTGCTCGTGAGACGAGAAAGGGTCTGGCCTCCTATATAAATAGGGGCTGATTCCCCTTGGAAAAATTGCACCAAGTCTCCGAATCGAGTAGCTCCGAAAAGTTTTGAGCACGCTCGATCCGAGACAAAAATTATTCTTTCCTCCTATAATCCTTCCGTCCCTCCATTCGCATCCTAGCAAGACGATGAGGAGAATTGGATTTGATCCAAATTCTTTGACGTTGATAACACTCAAGTGAAACTTTCTTCGACAAGTGATTGGCTCGAAGGCGCAGTGTCGGCTCGCTTCGGGTTGACCAGTCTTGGAGGCATGGAGGCGGCTTGCTTCGGGGAGCTAAAGTAGTTGCTGAAAACGACGCTTTGTTTTCTGCGAAAGCAAAGTTTCGGGTATGTTCTTTTAATGCTTTCATATTTATATTGTTGTAGTAGTTTAGATCTATTTTGGGACTGGTCAGACCCACCCCAAGATAGTAGAGATCCTGGCTAGGGTCCATGCTATCCTTAGGGCATTTTATTAAAGTATTTAATAAATCTATTTTTCTGCTACTGTTATTGATTCTATCGTCCGTCCGACATAGGACATGCATAAATTTATGCCATAAGGGTCCCTCATGCAATAAGGTTGACATTGACTGACCGAGTGAATGTGTCGAATTGCTCATGCGAGACCAATCTCGGAACTAGTCTCCCCTTTGGAGACGATTCGGCATCGTCTTCGATGAGCGGGGCATCATCGTTCTCGCTAAGGATTGGTCCAATGTTGTGATATGCATGTATTTTACACATTTATTCTCATACATTCATATCTTGTTTCACCCTCCAAATCCCAATTTTATACACTTTTCAATGAATATTTGGAAATATTTCACTTTTGGAGCGTTAATGTTGATTTCAGGGAATTTGGAACGAATTGGAGCGATACAGTGCAATCTGGAGATGAAGTCATGATTGATGATGCAAGAGCAGCAAGAATACTCTTAGATATGAGTTAGAAGCACCAAGAGACAAGGAAGAAAGATCTATGAAAGTTGGAGCAAAGAAGAAGAAGAAACAAAGCTATAAAGCGTGAAACGTCAAAGATTTACGCACTGTTGAGAGATGTATGCCCACAGTTCATTCGTATTTGATGCAAATGGATTTTAATAATAAAGATTTGGATTATTGCATATGATTCAATAGAAAATGAAATATACATTGTAAAATTTTTACGAATATATTTTATAAAGGCATAGAAATGAAGAGGATTTTCCTGTGAAAGTCACAGAGAAAACCGCGCTCAAATCGGGATTTAAACGGGCCCAGAAATGATGTTTAAAAGGAGTTTTAAACATTAAATATTTACTAATTATTTAAAAGCTGTTTTAAATAATTTTATATTAAAAAAGGGCAAGCCCAAGGGCTGGCCTGGCCAAGCCCAGGCCCTGGGCTTGCCCAGGCGTTGGCCTGGGCACAGGCCCAGGCCGCCAGTGCTTGGGCGTAGGCCCAGGCGTAGGCCTCCTGCGCACATGCCCAGGCGGGGCTTGCTTGAGTAGTGCCAAGCACCAGCTGTGCATGTGTGTGGGGCCCATGTTGTGGGCCTCACTGCTAGGGTTTTGTGCCCAAAAATTTGATGGCCATGTTTTTGTTAAACGTGTGCTTTTGGGCTGATCTTTGGACACATGTTTGAGGGGCCAAATGAAGTCCAAATTAAGCGCATTTTGTTTCTATGCGTTCATCATTCAGTGCTCTTCGGATTGATAGGCTGTATCAATTACGAAGCTCAATGACGAGGGAGGAAAAATTTGCTAAAGATTGCCTTTGTGAAAGGCAAACTTTAGTTAATTTTTCCCACTCCACATCTTTAGTCCCACATCGGATATGATGAAAAGAGGAGGGGGCGGCCGCCTATATAAATAGGGGCCAACAGTCTCCTTGAAACATCGCACCAAGTCTTCAAATCCGAGAAGCTCCCAAAAGTTTTGAGCACACTCGGATTAATACTTAATAAATTATTCCTCTCTCCCTAAATTCTTCCTTGCTCCTGATCGGGCTTTAGCAAAGCTATGAAGGAGCTCGGATCGGATCCGAAGTCTTGACGGAGGATACACTCAAGGTGAAAGCTTCTTCGGTGCATGGTTGGCCCGGCGACAAGGGTGTTGCTCGCCTCAGGACACTGTGCGGTTCGGGAAGCGGTTCGGCTTGGGACGAGGTGCGGCTCGAAACGTAGTTTGGCTTGGAAGAAGCGGTGCAGTGGGCCAAAGCAACGTTGCTGAAAACGACGCTTCGTATTCTGCGGAAACGAAGTGAAAGGTATGTCGTTTAAATTAAAAGCATGCGTTTATAATTGCAAATAAGATGATAGATCTATCCTTAGGGGTTGGTTGGACCTAACCCCGGGATAGTAGAGATCTTGGCTAGGGTTGTTTCTTTAGGGCTTAACTTGAAATTGTTTTAAGTTAATTTTTCCGTTGCTTATTTGATAACTTCGTCCGACCGACTTAGGTTGGACATCGTATTTATGGCCCTAAGGACCCAGAAAAACCAACATTGGTATCAGAGCAAGTCTACCTAATTTATAGATTTGCATTTATAATATGTATATGATACAGCAATGCTTCTCTATCAGATGGAGTTTTTAATTTAAACTTTAAAATGTCGTTTTTAAAACAACGTTTTTTTTTCGAAAATGGTTTTTGAAATTAGTTTTAATTTTATTTTAAAATTCAAACTTTAAAATTTTGTGATAATTTTTGATGCAACTTAAACTTATACGATAAATTTTAGGTTGCATGTTTAGCAAGAAATTTTATGAGATAAATTTTTTATTGCTTTGTTATGCCATGCTAAACCGTTTAGTTTATGTTTCTGAATGGTTATATTAGTTAATTTTGATTATGTGATAATTCAAGAGAGACTATTAGGATAGCCATTAAAAACTTCCACAAAAATTATGAGATAATTTTTGGATAAGCTATGATTTAAACATTGTTGCAACAAATTAAATTCCTGTTTAGGGTAGCCCTCTCTAAATTATTATTTTAATTGTTTTAGTAATAATTTCGGACAAAAGGTTATGATTTAAAATTGTTGCAACTTGAATTTTAAAATGCCTAATACATGATTAGGATAATACCTTAAAAATCCTTATAGTTGATAAGAACATTAATAAAAGTTATTAACCAATCCTAATAATTTCGAATTTTAGGATTCAACTAGTTGATAGGATTAACTAGTTTTAATGAAGCCATTAATAATCGTACGGGACGCATATGAATAATAAGTTTCCTTCAATAGACCATGATCCGGTCTAGTGTTTTTTACTAGTGTTGAAGATCACCCTTGCTTGACTTGGGATAGTGATCCTGGCCTAGTCAAAGCCCCGACCGTGTTCTGTTGGACCGCAAGGATGTGAATTATGATTATGTGACACTGGCGATTATATCTAGTCAATTACGTTAAAAATCTTCTTCAAGGTTAGCCGTAGCCCTCCTTACTTTTGGACTTTGGGAACAAGGGATTTCATGTTATAGTTGTTGAGTCAACTCAAGCTGTAACATGACTGTCTTTTGGGAACCAATTCCATTAAACATGTGATGTAGTTCGACTTAACCTAAATCGTCGCGTCGTGAACAAATCAAGTGCCGGTGTAAGTTAGGATTGGACTAGAAAGTAAGGGTCTGACTAGACTAGTCTTTATGATTTGTTAAGCCAACTCAAGGTCATAAGTGACTAGGGGTAAAAACCGATAAGGGAATCACATTCGATGTGATTGATGAAGAGTCGTCTACTGATCGCAGACTTAAGCAACTTACTGAGTCAACTCAAGGTTATGAGACTCAGGGTGGTCGGGTCCTGTTGCGGGGTAAAATCCGCTAACACTGAATTTGTACTGAAATGAGAATCACGGGTACAATGATTACAAGTTTTGGGGGTTAGAAAAGGCTAGTCCCGATTGGGAGGCGCTTTGCAGGTGGAAAGCCCCAGGTCGCCTTTCAATCGGAGTAAGTCGCACGTCTAATGGAGTTGATCGCCCAAGGTTGCCACAACCACCAGCAGCAGAAGCGACCTAACTGCAAGGAGAATAACGCATTAGAAAGGCGGGGTTGGATGCCAGACCGTAGCCTCTTCGATGCTTAAGTTAACCGGTGACTGTAGGGAGAGCGTCGAACACCCAAGGCGATCCTAGAGGCAGATCAGCACTTGGGTGGCGAGCTAGTGTGGAAGGCACGAATATGTGGAAGATATTCGGCCTTGTGTATAAATAGACTAGTCATAACCCGTGCCCTTGGGCACGGTTCATTTAAGATTTTCACCCGCAAAATCTTTGTTCCCAAACATTATTTACACAGTCAAATTTGTGCGAAACAACAAATTCGGCGTAGAACAATGAATTCGGTGAGGGCGCCCTTGAGTCGGAACAACAAATTAGCGTAAAACAATTTAGCGGGCGTCTTCGGCGCGAAGGGTGGAAGTGCATAAGTGTGTGTGTCTGGTGTGTGGGTAAAATGTGAAATGAGAGGGGTTTTTTTAGCAAAAAGGGGAAATATGTGGTATTTTGCGCAAATGTAGTGATTGTGGGTGATTTGAAAACAAAAGGAAAAAAGTGGTGGGTTTTTCAAACACTCATCTCAACCCTTCTTTTACCAAGATTAAATCCTAGCCATTCTTCTATCAACCTCTTTATACATCAGCATGACATCAGCTTGTCCCAGTCAGCCCTAGAATTCAAAAACCTTTGTGTTTTAATATATAGATATCATTTTGGCTCATATTGTATCCGAGGATTGTGATAAATTGATCTCTATATTGATTTGACATGACTACAATGAAGAAAAAAATGAGAAACAATTTCATTATGGCTCAAGCAGAGCACACATGCAACATCCTGAACACATCCATTCTGTGCTAAATTTGTCTTAGTACTCCATTTCTGGTTCAAAATCAGCCATAATAAAATCATATACTTCAAAGGCACTGGAATCTACCATAAAGGAAAGGCGGAAAATCCGATACATATGTCGATACATATGTCAATTAAAAAAGAATGTAAAGATTTGAATAAACATAAAAAACCAAATCTTTATAAACCAACCCAGATAGGCAATATTAACTAACTCAATATAACTCAATTATTGTTCCCATCAGTATTAAAAAAAATCTGGTGTGATAACTCTCTTTATGAACTAAATAAAAAGACAAAAGAGAATATCCTAAAATAATATTGTGAATAAAGAATCAGAATTTTTTTCTACATTAAGCAGGTTGGAATCCCAATTCATATAATAGTCATTGTTACCCAAAGACTGAAACTTTCAAAAACATATGCATAAAACATGATCTGACGATTCTGTCTGATGCTACATTTACAGCAATAAAAAAGAACATGACGTTGGATATGTACATGCAACATATTAACATATTTCTCTCATATATTAGACAGTGACAACTCTAAATAATCTAGACAGCGATCCAATTGTTGGCTGGAGCTGATCAGATGGGCTTCAGAATCAAGCAACCTCCACATCTCCAGAGCATAGTCTCTTTCCGCCATCGTACATACATAAACTTCAAACCGCTTACGTCCTTTAGCAGTTAAGTTGCTCCTCAAATCCTCCCAAGTTGGTCACAATCTAGCGCATACACTTCTGTCTCTGATCTGCAGGAAAAAAGTCAATGACCCACTATAAATATGTAGAACCATCACGATATGGATATTCTGAAATTGGATACATGATACATATCAAGATATTAATACATGATTCATGTTTCATGTTTCAATAAAATACATAACTTATGCATCTGTATCCCTGAAATATATGACATTCCGATTACATGAGTGGTATTTCAAATATATAAGAATGTGCCTCTTTAGCATCTTTATCTCAAAGAAAATCAATATGCTCCTATCCCTATCTACTTGAAGTGTCCATGTTTGACACACTTCTCATCAAGGATTGACACTTGGATCAATATCCATATATCATCTTCATCATTTTAAGTCAAGTCCATTTAAAAATCATGGGCATTTCTTTATAATAATATGGTCTTTGAGAAAAAAATAGTGAATAAACATTCTAACAGTGATAACTGAAGCATACTACATCTACCCATTGTCAAGTGTTTCAAAATATTAGCGTATTTGTTACGGAGATAGGTTGTTCAAGCTTCATGTTGTATTTACTCTTACTGTCAGATTATTCATCACTCTTTTGTTATATTGTTACAGGCTATATGGCAAAAGGTTGGTGAAACCCCACTTCTTTCAATTTCTATGTTTGTCTAGTTAGTGAAATGTTGCAACAAATATCATTAATATTTATATTAGTGGCTTCATATTTTCCGTTATATTCTTTTGTTTCTGTAGTAATTAAGCCCTTAGTGTTGGATGCAGAGCTTTGGGTTCATAACCTATGAGACTCCAAATCATAATATTTTCCATGATTGTATCTTATCCAGAACATATTTAAAGTAAGATAGCCGCACGTCATGGTCTTAAAATGACATGAAAAAACAACAAATCCATGAGAGGAAAAAAAAGATTTCTCTAGTATGTGAGCATGCAAGCAACAACAATAAATTCTATGTCAAAAAATTGTTAATGCTTTGTTAAATCGTGATTCTATGTTAAACAATAAATTCTATGTTAAAAATTTGGGAATACCTTGTGGTAATCTTAGAGATATAACCTCCACCAACACGTCCAAGAAAATTCCATATGCTGATCATGGACGAATACATTATTCTCATTGTAACCCAAAGACTGTCAATCTTGAACCCGATCCCAACATAAGAGAGATAAAAAGAAGCCAAAAATCTGCCTTTATCATAGCATGCATCAAATTAAAGTCTTCTCTTATGTGATGTCCCTTTCTCCTCTTCACTCTCACAACTCCCTCAATTGCACCAAAATTTCCATTATTCTGTTTGAAATAAATCATGTTAGTTTACTCAGATATATACATTACATCGCATGAAATCATTGGAATGCGCATTTTCATATCAAATATATTGTTGTGCATCAGCTCATGCCTTCATGTGACCGACTCCGTTGCCCTAGAGATATACTCAAACATTATTTAATATACCTGGAAAATAACAGATACCAAAAATAAAAATAAAAAGAATGTGGAAAACATGAAACCATAAATATGGCTATTAGAACACCAGCATTTAGGCTTCTAGGAAAGTGGGAAAACTAATCATGAATTCCGGCGTGTTTCAAAAAAATCAAGGCTCCCGATCCTCTCTCCAGCAAACATTTTTTCTAACCAAATTTCTTAAGTTATTTTATTTTTAGAAAAACTAATAGTGCAAGGTTCCACCATATACATGCTAAATATTCATTGTTGATCAACTCAAACATGCTACGCCTCAAAATGGGTAAAATTTAATGAGTACCATATTACAGTTGCAGATTCACACTTCTTATTCCTGTTGTAGATATTGAAACCATGCAAAACATATACCAAAAACATATTATAGTATTACAATTAAAATAACCATTTCAAAATATTAGACACTGATGATTTCACGTTATAATGAAGCATTTAATGAGTTAATTAGCAATGATAACAGACTTACAAAAGCTTTGAAAGCATGTCTATGAGCAGCCATCTCATACATACAGCAACCTGCCAAACAAAAAGCCAATTAGGACCGCCAGACTAACACATTAAGTAATAGCCTACCTAGAGACCAGATATCTGACTTGAATCCGTAGGAAATGTCAGCAAGCAGTGCATGACACATGTAATTGGGAGTTCCAACAACCTATATGACAGCAATTTCGCCATTTAGATTCCAATAAAATAGAAAAGCAATGTGTCCCATGCGAAAATTAATTTAGAGGCAAAAATAAGATAGATGATGCACATTCAGCTGTTTTAATACTTCTATTTATATAAAGTTGATGTGATCCCTAACATAAGACGTGATAAATTAATTCACCTCTCAAAATATATATAAGATATATCCTAATTCATTAGCTGAATCTGATGATCACTTGTTACAACCATATTCCAATTTGCCTGATGAAACCAGACATGCATAAGTAGCAGTGACGTATAAATTTTTCTCAGGTATATGGAATCATTTCATGACTCAAGCCAATAAAGACACTGTAACATAACCAACACATCATGGTATATATAATCACTATTCAAAATGAATTATGGTAATGATTATTGTATTTAAAATATAGATGTACGTGTATGCATGATCAACTCTAGTACCTAACACCAAATTCTCCCAGTGACAAAGGCCATTCAAGACTCTCCAGCCTGCAATCCCCACCAACTTCACAAACTGTGACCTGCACCGCCATCGTTTGAAACAACTATCGTAAAAATAATTTGATGAAGAAGAAAAGTGAAAGAAACAAAAACAAAGGAAAATGGGATACATTTGTGAGAGAAAAGACCTTGGTTTCCTTTCTTGGCAGCTGGTGGATCTTCGGGAAGCAGTGGTTCAGCATCGTAATTCAGATCAGAGACACGTGTAGCTTCTCTCTCTTTGTACAGGCCCAAGTGACCAGTTTGGAGCTAGGACATTTAGCAAATCAAGCCTCATTTTTACATCACAATGGATCTGGAATAAGCACGTTTATCCGACAATCAGGTACTCGCAAAAATAGGGTATCCACATGAAGTGCAACAAAGGTATCCGCATGGAGTGCAATAAAAGCAAAATTCAGGTATCCACATGGAGTATTCTCAAAAAATTTCATAATCACAAATTATGTACATACAATGAACATTGTTTAAAGTCCACACTTTTCTTAAAAACGTTACACTGCATCAAAATGATGAAAGACTGGATTTCTACACTCAAGTTGACATCCAATATAACATAGATAATATTATCAACTAAACATATCTGGTGTTGCCATCGATGGTACTTCTTGAATTAATGATATCTCAGGATTTGCATTTGTAGTAGCAGCAATGAATACAAAGGGTGGCTCTAATTCAGACTGGTAATATTTCCTCCCAGAACGATCAGTCTCTTCCATGATTAAAACCTTGCCTTTTACATTTTCTCCGATGACTTCTGGTCCGAATGCATTAATCACCTTCTCAGGCTGCCCAATTTGTTTCACCTGCAAGTGTTATCATACTACTCACTTCTTCATCTAATATATGATTACTTACATCAATATAACAATTAGACATGAGTTTCTTGCTTCTGAACCAATGTATCAGCTCACGTAGAATATAACATAATTTTTTCCAAATAAATTAATCCACTTTAATGCTTTCTTCTTTCTCTCGACCATTATCCTTCGTGTTAGCTAACTTGTTTAGTAAAACAAACAAAAATATCAAAAATAAACATATGCATGCGCTTAATCTCTTTTTTAGTAACAAAAAGTTAAAATCAGAAGCAAGAAAACGGGCACTGATAATCATCTACATCATATAGACAGTTTGTATTTATGATAGCTAGAAAAGAAAAATAAATTACCTGTCCATTAACCCTTGAACCTAGATGAGGTGTAGCAACGGTAATAAAATTCATTGCTTCCAGACCACATCGCCATCACACCACACATATCCTGGCAGCATATCCTCAGTAGCATAACACTCTCACAATGTTCATGTTGTTTCTTTTCAATACCAATTAAATTTAAAGATAACGTCCCACACTATAAAAAGAAAATCCCATATCTGCAAAAAAAAATCAAGGGGTCATGTACAGAGTAATCCATATAAAAAACATGAAAGGCCAGAAACAAAATATGCCGATGTTTGCAACTCTAAACAAAATATGAATTTAACCATATTTACACAGTTTATCTGATATGCAAAATGTGAATCTAGATGCATCTATAATTCACAGCAATCCTATTACTTAATAAAAGTACATAAATATCAATAAACTATCTACTCATTATATTCATTAAAAAATTTTGGAAGCAATAGGATAGGTGTAAGGTATGGATATTAAACCTGCATATATTCATTAAAAAATTTTGTAATCCATGCAATCGGTGCATAAACTATCTACTCATTATTATCTCTCGACTGATCCTGTAATGAAACCTTGGCTCATGCATCAACAAAATAAGAAAATCAAAACAAAAATATAGCTCTCTAAATGGGTTATTAATTGTGCATCCCAGTCTGAACAAAAACATCTACATTCTAATTATGTATAAGAAAATTGCTACTCACATGAAGTTGAACTATATACTACTGTAGATGATACTACACCAATAAAATTGCTACTCACATGTAGTTGAACCATATTCTTAATTATGTATATGGAAGCCTCCATATACAATCCTCTTCAGCACATCCCAGTCGTTGTCTCTTCTAGATTCTTCTCGTCCATGTACACCCATATTGATATGGGATTCAACTGGTGTCTCCGGACCACGAACGGTTTGATTACTTTCAAAAATACTTCTTAGAGATTTTAGTTTAATCCTGCTAATATGTTTGTTAATATTATTCCATGCACATATAAAAATAACTAAATGAATAAATAAATAGGTTTAATCTGTCTTTCAACAACACTTGAAACTATAGAACAAATTAAGAGATATCATAAAGATATACATTACAGAAATAGCATCGCAAAGGACATTGATCCAGGAATATATAGTTTCAAAAATTGAGAGGTCTTCTTTAAAATTATTCTTGGCACATTAACTCTTATATCCTTGAAACACCTTATTGAAGGCGTAAATCCTTGAAACACCAGGAATATATAGTTTAAAATTATTCAAAAATTGATAAAGGTAAAAAGAAGTTCATCATCAATGAAACACCTTAATGAAGACTTAAATCCTAAACATTTAGAGATCCTTTTCTCCAATCATCCATTAAGGGTCATTTGATATAGCATGCAAAAAAGGATGCTAAGTAAAAATATAACTGAGGGGATGTGATAAGTGTAGGTGAACCCTTTTCTCTCCATCCCCCAAGTAAAGCCACATAACGATTCTGGCACATTCCACAAAGGAATCTGTCATATTAAATCTACTATGAAATGACAGGTTGGTTCATCTGGAGATTTTCTGATTTCCACCTAACAATTGTTAAAAGATTTTCTGGAGATTTTCTGAAAATGTATCTGAATATGACACCCAACCAACATGTCATATTCAGATACATTTTCAGATACATTTTTCTTATTCAAATACATTTTCCAGATAATGAACTATCTGAACATGTGTACAGACTTAATCTGGCATTGAACTATCTAAACATGTGTACACGCTTAATGCGGAATAACTAATCTTTCATTATTCAGATATATAACAACCTTTCTTGTGTGCCTCACAAAAACCATAGCTAACGTTCAACATATACAAAAGAGAGTTCCTATTTAGCAAGTCATCCAAATTTTCTAAGCCAATAACTAATATGTTAACATAAAAGGAAACACAAGGGCATGCTGAATATGACATCATTCTAGATAATCAAAAGTTGATTTTAGAGCAAGAATTTATCTTTTAATAACTACTGGTCACATTGTCTGAAGTGTCCTTTGAATGGCCAGCAACAACCAACAATTTATCTTCCCACTTGACCACACTTAGAACAATGAGTGCTAATTTTTAAATAGCTAAGTGTGATCAACATTTGTATCAAAGTGTAACACAAATATAAGGAATTGTTCAACTGCAATAATAAAGAAAATTTCAATTGATCGTCAAATTTGAAGTTTGATATGGCTTCGATTTCACCTTTGAATTTGCGAGGGCTGGAAAGCTTCGATTTCACGTGTCAATGGCGGATGAAAAAGGATGGAAATCTTTAAACATGATGATTTCATGCGTCAATGTTCAACTTTAATACGGTATCAAACACTGTTGAACACATGCAAGCAAATATCAGACAATGTTGAATACATGCAAGAAAATAGAAAATATCTATGTACAAAAGTAGATATGCAATATCAAACATTTTATCCATTATTAGAAAAATACTATTGAAAATGTTGTTGAAAGCAAACCTCAGCCAGTTTGTCACAATTAATTTTATTTTTGGGGTATGGCTCTCATTTCCTCTTTATTTGGGGTATGACAACATGATTAAAAAAATTATTAACAAAAATAACAACATGAGAACAAATTTAACACACAAATTTGGGGTATGACAACAAATTATTAACAAACACAACATGATTAAAAAAATTAAATTGTTGGGGGGTGTGTGTGCTCATCTATTTTAAACATACTGCAAATTATTATCATGCCCTGCAAATTATTACCACAACATGTTTTTTGAGAGTGAATGATGCAGAAACAACTAACATTCATCTTTAAGAGAAAGAGCTTCAACATTAACTAACAAATAGGTGTGCTCAACATTAACGGATACCAGTAATAAAAATCCAATCTTTAAGAGAAAGAGCAAACCTGGAAGATAACAAAAGATCACCCACCAAATATCAAAGCTTTCTCATCAAATATCAGAACTATACAACAGATCAGATCTTACCCAACCAAGGAGAAATCCAGAGGGAGCTCACAGTAAACCCTGGATGGATCCATGAGCTCCATCGTCAAAAATTTCCATAAGATCTTACCCTCGAGAGATCCATGAGCTTTAGCATCAAAAATTTCTATGAGATCTTACCCTCGAGAGATCTGACCATGAGATCCAGGTTTACACTCAAGAGGCGAGAGATCCATGAATCCAGCATCAAAAAAATTTCCATGAGATACAGCATCAAAAAAATTCCAGCATCAAAAAAATTTCCATGAGATCTTACCCTCGAGAGATCCATGATTCAGCCACCGCAGCAGAGAGAGAGAGAGAGAGAGAGAGAGAGAGAGAGAGAGAGAGAGAGAGAGAGAGAGAGGAGACGACAGGGAGGAGGCGCGACGGAAATTATTGATGGCGGGGCGGCGGCTTCTGCTAGAGATCCACGCTTCAGCCTCTTCAGCGTCAAAAAGCTTCGTCCTGGAAAGTTGGTTTCAGCTGTGTTATGTGCTCTCCGTGAGTCACGTGACAGGGGTTTTGGTTGTTGTTGTGGGGTTCGGAGCACTGAAATGTTTGGGCGGCTTAGTGTCCCCCCAATATTGATTTCAAAAGCAAATTTCAAAATTCAAAAGATCCCACCAAAAATATTTCTATTCAAATTTAAAAGTTTCATCATATATGTTTGTCCTATTACATAACCCCAATTTCTCATCTTCCAATTTCTCATTTCTCATATTCAACATACAAAATGTATTAACCAACATACCCAATTACCCAAATTCTCTTATCTCTTATCCATATTCTCTTACCCATTTTCTCTTAACCAATTTATCTTATCCAACAACTCTTATCCAATTTCTCTTGATAACATCCCTGTTTTATAATATAGATGTCTTAGGAATTCTTACAGATTAGACAGCCTCTTTCTCGTTGGAGGAGAAGTGGTATTTATAGGTTGCTGGAGTCGGTTGCTTTAGCTGAGCTGGTAGTGTCAGGGGTCCGGCTGAGGATGTCAGAGTCGAATGTGTCAGGCACGCTTTGTCAGGCCATCAAAGTCGTTAATGTCAGGTGTGCTTTTGTCAGGCTGGATGGCAGCAAAACGGCTAGGCATGCTTTCGGCAGGCGGTCAGTCGGCGAAGCGGCTTTGTGCACTTTTGTCAGAGTTGTCTATAGTTGAACTGCTAGTGGCGTGTCATGAGCGGCGTCTGGGTGAGCTTCTTGTGGGGCGAACTGCTCTGGGTGCGAGCTGTTCTGGGGGCGAGCTTGTTGTTTCGCTTGGCAAGCTTCTTTGGACCTCGGCGAGCTTTGGCGAACAAGGCTTCATTATGGAGATTCGATGGGCCAAGACATGGGCCTTGGAGATGCAGGTCTAAATCAGCTTGGCCGATCTTGAGGTCGTAACAATTGCCTCCGTCATTTGAGTTCGAAACGGGAAGTCCGGATCGGCTCGGATGATGCACTTCACTCTGTTGGATGACAGTTGTAGCATTAAATGTGAGATGATCGCTGGATCTTGAGGGTTATCATGACGATTCGGCGGAGGGGAGAGATCGAGGTGCCCTGCCGCTTGGAGCATGACACGTGTCGTGTACGGCTCTGGGGAGAAGAAGAGGTGACGGCTCCGTCACAGATCTCGCTATGTGCCCCACCCTCAGCGGTCGAGATTGGCCCGCGCCTTCTATAAAACACGGAAGGGGGAAACGGTTGAAGGCTCCTGCTTTCAAATTTCAAATTTTCTTTCGGTATTCGTCTTCTAGTATTCGCAGCCAAACTCGTTTCGTCGGAGCTCCTATGATCTCTCTCTTAGGTATTTCCTTCCTCTTCTTATCAGATGAGTTCTCCTGGGTCTTTTTCTTCTAACAAACATGCCGAGAAGAACTTTGACGAGTTCATTGATGTTAGCTCTGAGGGGGCAGAGGAACTGGCGGTGTCGACGGAGTCTTGGCTGGAGGAGTGGGAAGCAGCCCCCGCTGTCCCCTCAACGTCGACGTCCCCCTAAGAAAGCCAAAAAGAAGGGCCCAAGGCAAACCGTCGACAGGGCTACAACAACGGCCTGGTGTGTGAGTATTGATTCCCCAGATTTGGTTTTGATGATGAACAAACATAAATATCGTGATCTAACTCTTTGTGAGCGCAGTTATGGAGATCGTCGCCAAATTTCTATGAACATCAAAAGCAACGTCTCAAGACTTCTCTAAGCACGTGATCGTGTGCTTGAAGATTCGTTGAAGCTCAAGGACCATTATTGAAGTCAAGAAGATTCGATCGAAGCTTTTGAAGACGGTTCGTCAGGTTTTATTTATAGTCTTCTAGCTTTGTTTCGTAGAATGTTAAGCATTAAGTAGGTCTTACGTTTTAATCTTCATAACGCTCATATCTTAGAGCTAGGATCTTATTAGAAGCTCATACGAACTTTCCCAAAGCTTCGCGCTTCGTTTCGCGGCTTCTTGTGCATGTTAGTTGGTTCAAGAAGAAGAACCAACCGACTAGATGGCAATCTAGTCGGTCGGCAAAGCTTCTTGAACCGACTAGAATGCCTTCTCAATTTCTAGCTCACTTACTGTTTACAGTTAGTCGGTCAAAGAAGGTTCACCGACCGACTAGTTGTGAAACTAGTCCGTTAGGAATCTTTCTTAGACCGACTAGTTGAGCTTCCACTGTTCAGCCTAACTTACTGTTTACAGTTAGTCGGTCAAAGCACAACGACCGATCGACTAGTTGAGAAACTAGTCGGTTAGAAGTTGTTCTTAAACCGACTAGCTGTATTTGAACTCAGCCTATTTGATTTCATCTGTTAGTCGGTCAAAGAACACTCACCGAACTACTAGTTGTGAAACTAGTCGGTTGGCAAGTCTTCTTGGACCGACTAGTTCTATATTTCCTGAACGTCATCTTTTGGCTGTTCTTCAGTTAGTCGGTTCATGTTGTTTCACCGACCGACTAGTTGATGAACTAGTCGGTCAGTGATCCTTCTTTGGCTGACTAGTTTGCTTCAGAATAGAGCCGTTGGAGCATTAAATGCCACAAATTTTGCTCTCTCTTTCCTCTATCATATATATACTTGGAGTGCTGCTTTCATAGCATTCAATGCTGATATTAATTGATCTTTAGAGAATCAAAGAGAAGCATTTAATCTTCATTCAAAGCTCTTTCATTTCTCACTTGAATCTCTCCCTCACTCTTATTTCAAAAGAGAGATTCATTGATTGTGAGCCTTCTAAGCCAAGAGCTTGATTCTAGGTCACCAACATCCACCTAGGCCTCCATTGCTGATCTACATCTTGGAGCTAGGGTTTGGTGCCTTCATCTTCTCCAAAATCCTCTTTGCCCTAAATCGTAAGTTTTACTCAAGGCATAGGATTTTGTCAGTAAGTTCGTATTTCATTTACTTTGATATTGTAAGTGTTTTACTCTCGGTTGTGAGAGTGTGTTTGTGATCCCGGGTTGTGGGAGTCATAATTTTATTTGTGTATGATTTGATCTTGTAGAGGTTTCTACAAGCATTTCATAGTGCAAATTTGAGTTAGAGGTTTCCAACTCAAGTATCCGGAGGGGATCCGAATGGTTGGGACGTAGGATCACCGGAAACAAGTCGGGGAGACTTGGGTGAATCCGAACCCGTTAAATTGTCTGTTTGCGATTGTTTTCTTTGTTGTCTATATTTACATTTCCGCATTGTTGGTTGAGTTTGCAAGATAATTAGGAATTATCTTCTTAATTATTTTAAAGTACTATTCACCCCCCTCTAGTACTTATGCAGTAGCTACGTAGGGCATTACATTTGGTATCGGAGCCAAGTACCTAGCTATGTCTTCCAACGACAACAAAACCATACGTCCACCTTCAGACTACAGCACCTTCAGGAACCGTGAAGGAGCTTCTTCGGTGATGGAAGGACACTCCTCTACTAGGCCTCCTTTCTTCAACGGTACCAATTACAGGTACTGGAAATGCCGGATGGAAACTTTCCTCTGGACTTCACTATGGAGAGCCACGTTGACAGAGTACGTCGAGCCCGAAGAAGAAGATTTCGCTAAGTGGACTACCGCGGAGGTCGCCGCGGAGGTAAGCAATGCCAAGGCAATGAACGCCTTGCAATGTGCTTTGGAGCCCGAGGACTTCAACAAGATATGCACATGTAAGAGTGCATATAAAATATGGAACTCCCTCCTCATCTTGCATGAAGGAACGAGTAGGGTAAGAGACTCTAAACTCGTTGTTGTGAATAAAGATTACGAATTATTTCATATGCAACAGAGTGAGAAGATGAAGGAGTACTATCCTCGTTTCGTCGACATCACCAACGAGTTGGAGGCTCTTGGGAAAACCTACACCAAAAAGGAGAAAGTCTCGAAGATCATTGACGGACTTCCTTCTTGTTGGAAGAAACGTACCTTCGCCATCGAGGAAGGTAACGATATGAGTAAGTATACCTTTATTCAACTAATGGGTACCTTAATGTCTTATGAGGTACGCAAGGATAGCAAACTAAAGTTGCAGGACAAGATGAAGTCCTACTTGAAGCAAGACGAGCCAAAGAAAAAGGCGATTGCGTTCAAGGCTGCTCCATCTACATCTACATCTACTGATGATGAAGACTCGGAAGACGATTTGGACTTGGAATCCATTGCCCTCATGGCAAAGAAGTTCAACCGGTTCTTCCGGAAAGGTAATTTCAAGAACAAATCTAAATTTAGTTCTTCTAACGCCTCCGCTCCTTTGTGTTTCAAATGCAACAAGCCAGGACACATAAAAGCGGATTGTCCTCAAAACAAACACAAGGAGAAGTGAAAGGCGCCAAAGTTCGACAAGTCAAAGAAGTACAAGAAAGGGTACAAGAAAGGACTTGTCGGGACATTCACCGACTCCAACGAGGATTCCTCAAGTGGAGAGTCGGATGATGAGCAAGTGGAGTAAGCACACATGTGCTTCATGGCTAGATAGGAACGTGATCAAGGATCTTCCTCCGATGATAGCGAGGATGAAGGCGATGATGAGGTAACTATGGATGACCTTAGACTAGCTAACGAACAAATATGGTCTACGTATTCTAAATTAGTAAATAGATATATTAAGATAAAAGATGAGTTAGCTAGCATCCAAACCTCGCCTAAACCTATCATCATCAACAACGATACCGTTGTTGAAGACTTGAGAAATGAGATTGTTAATCTCAAATCTCAACTTGAGCATGTTCACATTGAGGATTCGGAGGAACACAAGATAGCGGATTTGACTTCTCAAAATTCAAATTTGAGTATTGAGAATGAGAATCTCAAATCTCGTGTTTATGTGCTCACATCGCAAGTGTCCACTTTGGATGCTTCTATGCGTTCTCTCACCGAGAAATATGAGTGCACATTAGGCCAAATTAATAAATTCAATAAGGGTAAGGATCATTTGGATAAAATCCTAAATGACTTACTCCCGGCCAATCACCACATTAGCTTGGGGTATAAGATGGAAAATTCATCCAAGTCGTCCACTACCTTTGTTAGGCCAACTTCCGATGCCTCAACGAGTGGTAGCAAACACTCAATTGGTAGTTCTTCTACCAATGGTGCTTCCACCTCGTACACATCCCCATTTGGAAAGAAACCCACTTTGGGTGGACCTCCAAAGAAGGGTCATGCTTATATGTACACCAATACCATGCCACGTAGGAACACACATCCTACTCCAAATGTTCACACATATGATGATTTCTATGCACCACATCCACGGGCACGTGCACACCATGTGAGACACACTCACACACGTGTTTCTCCACATGCATATGTTCACCCACATCATCATATGAACAATTATCATCATGCACCATTTCATCATGTGCCATATGCCTATCCACGACATGCATCACGTAGAAATCAACAACGCATGCATGCTCCCAATAGGTATAGGGCTCCCAAAATCTTCACTATTTGGAGCCCGAAGGACACAAGCATGAATGAAAAACAAGTTTACATGAATTCTTATTTCATGAATGTAGTGCATAACGATGATTATGTGGGGAAGTCTAAGTCCAATTGGACTTGGCTTCCAAAGGTCTAATCTTTTAGGACCCAATGACCTTGGGTACCATGGAATGATATGTTTGTCTTTAGGTACTCAAGAAAAAGAAACGGAGCAACAAATCCAAATTTGGCTCCAAGAATAATTGGATACTCGATAGCGGGTGTTCAAAAAACATGACGAGTGACGCTCAATTGCTCTCCGGAGTGGTGCCCATTGCAAATGGAAACCACGTCGTCTTTGGAGGCAACGAGAGCGGAACCATCATAGGTGTTGGTAAAGTAGGTAATCCTTCTAAACCACTTATAAGTGTTGTTTACCTTGTTAAATGATTAAACCACAATCTTATTTCAATAAGCCAACTTTGTGACAAAGGTTACAAAGTTAGCTTTGCGAAAGGAATGTGCCATATTTTGAGAAAAGATAATAATGATTTATTATTTTCCGACAAACGCCATAAGGATATATATATCCTAGATCTTCCAAGATCACATGAACAATGTCTCATTGCCAACACAAGTGAACAACACTTATGGCATCGACGTTTTGGTCATGTGAACTTTGGAACACTTTTTAAGCTTTCCAAGTTAAATTCTATTAGAGGCTTCCCTAAGCTTGTCTTTCAAAAGAAAAGCTTTTGTGACTCGTGTCAA
This sequence comes from Scilla litardierei, assembly GCA_030789695.1. Taxonomy (NCBI): domain Eukaryota; kingdom Viridiplantae; phylum Streptophyta; class Magnoliopsida; order Asparagales; family Asparagaceae; genus Scilla; species Scilla litardierei. Next base: position 50,723,948 of record CM061139.1, read on the forward strand.
CGAGGCAAGCTTCCAAAATCGTCATTTAAACCTAAGAAAAGCATTTCATCTAAGCGGCCTCTAGAGCTATTACATCTAGATCTTTTTGGGCCAACTAGAGTTGCTTCATTAGGAAATGCACGATACGGACTTGTCATCGTTGATGACTTTTCTAGATTTACTTGGGTATTTTCCTTAAGTAATAAAAATGATGCTTTTGAAAACTTCACAATTTTTGTTAAGAAAGTACAAAATCTCATTGGAACCACCATTGTCACTATTCGTAGTGATCATGGAGGGGAATTTGAGAACGAGTCTTTCTCAACTTTTTGTGATGAAGTTGGTATTACTCACACCTTTTCCTTCCCTCACGCACCTCCTCAAAATGGTGTTGTTGAGAGAAAGAATAGGATGCTAGTGGAATGTGCTCGCACTATACTTGATGATAGCCAACTTGGCCATCAATTTTGGTCGGAAGCGGTACATGCCGCTTGCTATGTGTTTAATAGGATACTTTTGAGGCCCGGCACCAAACAAAATTGTTATGAATTGTTGTTTGGTAGATTGCCTCAAGTTAAACATTTTCGAGTTTTCGGCGCAAAATGTTTTATTAAAAACACGTATGGTAGTTTGGACAAATTCGATCCAAGATCTGATGAGGGGATATTTGTTGGATATTCCTCCCGTAGCAAAGCCTACCGGATATACAACAAACGAAACTCAACGATCGAGGAGTCACTTCATGTTTCATTTAATGAAGGTTTTGTCCCAACTAGAATTACTAATGATGATGACTCCATGGATGTCTTATGTGATTCAATTGGTAATTCTAATTATATTGATTCTAATGTTACTAACCCAATTAATGAATCTTTTGAGAGTGTTCCTAGTGATCAGGGAATTCCCAAACGGCTTCATACCGTTCGTGACCATCCTCATGAGCAAGTCAATGGCAGCATCCTTGATAGTGTCAAGACAAGATCTCAAGTCAACTACTTCGCTCATTGTGCCTTTGCCTCCTCGATAGAGCCAAAGAATATTAACGAAGCGTGCAAAGATAGTGCTTGGATCCTAGCCATGGAGGAGGAACTCATTCAATTCGAGAGGAATGAAGTTTAGGAGCTTGTTCCATTGCCATCGAAGAACCACACCGTTATAGGAACGAAGTGGATTTTCAAGAACAAGACAGACGAGAACCAAGCCGTCGTCCGGAACAAAGCTCGGTTAGTAGCTCAAGGCTATCGGCAAGAGGAAGGTATAGATTTCGAAGAATCCTTTGCTCCGGTAGCTAGATTAGAATCTATTAGATTATTGTTATCTTTTGCATGCCATAAAGATTTTAAACTCTTTCAAATGGATGTAAAAAGTGCGTTTTTAAACGGAGATGTTGTTGAGGAAGTTTATGTTTCTCAACCTCTGGTTTTATAAATGAAAATTTCCCAAATCACGTTTTCAAACTTAAGAAAGCACTTTACGGTTTGAGACAAGCTCCTCGAGCTTGGTATGACCGTCTAAAGAATTTTCTTTTGGATTTAGGTTTTAAAATGGGTGAAGTTGATTCTACATTATTTGTTAAGTATTCGAATAATGATATAATTTTAGTTCAAATTTTTGTTGATGATATCATTTTCGGTGCTACTAACTTCACTCTTTTGCGAAGAGTTTTCTAATGTGATGAAGGATCAATTTGAGATGAGCCACATGTGTGAGCTCAAATATTTCTTAGGTCTCCAAATTCGCCAAATGAACGATGCAATCTTCATCCACCAAACCAAGTACACGGTGGAGTTGCTAAAGCGATTTGGAATGGAGAATGCCTCCGGGAAGAAGACTCTAATGAGCACGACTACACATCTTGATAAAGATACGGGTGACAAAGATGTAGACATTCGTCTATATCGAGGTATGATAGTTAGTTTACTATATCTTACCGCAAGTAGGCCCGATATTATGTTTGCCGTATGTGTATGTGCTCATTATCAGTCTCAATCTAAGGAATCTCACTTAGTAGCAGTAAAACGTATTTTCCGTTATTTAAGTTACACGCTTGACTTTGGATTACTTTATCCAAAGTCTAGCACATATGAGTTAATCTCATATAGTGACGCAGATTATGCGGGATGCAAATCCGACAGGAAAAGTACTAGTGGCACTTGCCATTTTATAGGAAATTCTCTTGTCTCTTGGTTTTCCAAGAAGCAGAATTCCGTATCACTTTCAACCACCGAGGCGGAATATATTGCCGCCGGTGTCGCGTGTGCTCAGGTTCTTTGGATGAGACACACTCTTACAGACTTTGGTATAAACTGTGATACTTGCCTTATCATGGTGGACAACCAAAGTGCAATATGTCTCTCTAAGAATCCGGTACACCATTCCTGTTCTAAACACATAGATGTCCGTCACCATTTCTTAGATGATCATGTTGCTAAAAGGACACCATATTAGTGTATGTTGAAACCCAGAAGCAAATCGTCGATATTTTCACGAAACCACTCAAGGAAGACTCCTTTGTGCGGTTGCGTCGAGAATTGGGGATTATGAGTGAATCCGAGATTTAGGATTCATATCTTCAATATTCTTGCATGATACTAAATTTCGTTTATATATGCTCATGCTAGAATTATTGAGATTTTCTGGATTTTTGGTTGAATTTTCGGAATTTTCGCTCGAATTATTCATAAACGTCGTATTTAAGATTTTCGATGTTTATGGGGTAGTATAATGATATATGAGAGTATTTCGATGTATCGTCCAAGTGCGATTAGGAGAGAACTCAAAATTTCAAATTCTAAAATTTTTTGACTCTTTTAGTCGGTCCAAGTTCATTGGCCGACCGACTAGATTTAGTTCTAGTCGGTCAGTGAATGAACGCATACTGACTAACTCATGCCTAATTTTTGGCCTCAGTTACTGTTTGCACTTAGTCGGTTCAAGCTCATTGGCCGACCGACTAGATCATCATCTAGTCGGTTAGCGCTTGAACTATGACCGACTAAGTGCATCGGGGGCTGTTGCGTCTTTTGGCCTCCCGATCGATTTAAAACTCTCCTGCACCGACTAATTTCCATTCTAGTCGGTGCAAAAATCTTTCTCAGCCAAAAACCCCAGAAACCCCTTCGACTTCCCTTCTTCCTCCGTCGATTCCGGCCATTTTCCGACCATCTCCGGCCGTGGATCTTTCCCATCTTTCTCCTAGGGTAATGCTCTCACTCTCCTATCTACTTTAGGGTTTGATTTCAGCTTCTAGGGTTAGGATTTCATCGATTTCAGTTCGGTTTAGGGTTTGCACTAGGGTTTCGACCTAGATTTCTAGTTGATTACACGTGTCTCGTCCCGATCATGGCGAAGACACGCATCCCGATCGAACCCTCGCGTCCATCACCCATGACTGTAGAGTCGCCTCCTACGGACCCCCGCAACCCAAACACCGATCCAAAACGACCCATCCTTCGTCTTCTTTGCCTCCTCTTAAGAAGAAGAGGATGGCGATCGCCAAGCCTAGATCTCAGCCCAAGCCTAGGAAACAGCCCGTGTCTCCAGCTTCATTCCGTGCTCCCACTCCTCCTGCTGATTCTGATTCCGACACGGAATATATTCCGGAGTCCGAGCATACCGCTAGGGCTCCTACTCCACCCCGATCTAGCACTCGTCAGCCTAAGGGGAAGGCTCCCATGCCAGTTGTCGGTGTCGATATTTCGCTATGTCGCAATGACCCGATGTGTCTCGCGGTATACAATCGTATCGAGCACTGTCCTCTGTTATTGAAGCACTTCATTCAGTTCTTCGACTTCCCTCACCTCGCCGATCTTCTTTCATCTAGTGGTCTCATTGATTATCTTTGCTATGACCCTAAGGCGAACCCACACCCGTACCCCCGTCTAGTCAAGCTTTTCTATGCGAACCGTGTTCGCGGTCAGTATGACGAGACCCATTTAATTGAGACGACTGTCTTGGGGACACCGATTGTCCTCACGGCAAAAATCTCAGGGGATTTGATAGGTGTCTCCTCTTCTGGTCTCCTCCATGCCGATATCTCTGTCGATGACATTTCTGATCTTGACCAGGCCATGCTCTCCGAGATATTCCATGTCATTCCTCCCGCCATGATTGGCGTCCCATCCAAATCCTTCAAGCCAAACGCATGGGTTCTAAATCTTATCTTGAAGTCGTGCCTTCTTCCGAAGTACGGCTCATCGAGCTTGCCATCCCAGCCATTTCTTAAGCTGATCTACGCTCTCTTCATGGGGAGCGAGATCAATAGGGCTAGGATTATTCTTGATAAGATGGATTCTTTCGAGTGTATCCGAAAGTCCACGAAATCTGCTCACATCCCATACCATTGCCTTCTGACACTTGTCTTCCGTCACTTCAAGGTCTCTCTCCCTCCCGATGATGAGCGTCCTCTTGGTCCCCCTCTGAATGCGACGGCCGTCAAGAAGTCTCTTGCGGCGCTTCGTCACGTTCAGAGGACGACTCCTTCTACCTCTGCTTCAGCTGCTCCTCCTACTCCTACTCTCGCTGAGCTTGCACGTTCGTTGCGACATGTGGAGTCTCGCTGTGCTCATTCTGAGGTGATGCTAGCTCACATCTGCTCTCACTTGGGCATTGAGATTCCTCCGTCTGTTTCTGACGAGGAGGAGATGGATGAGGATGAGCTCCAGGAGCTTATTGGATCTGCTGCTCGTGCCCCAGAGGGTACGTCTGCTGCTGCTACTACTTCTGCCGGTGCCCCCGAGAGCACACCTGTTGCCACCATCCCTTCGGTGGATACTTCGTCTGGTGCTCCCGAGGCCACTCCTGCTGCGACACTCCCGTCTGTGGACACTCCTGCTGACCCAGTGACCACCACCCCTGCTGTAGAGCCTGCTGCTGCTGCAGATCCTCCCTCCGCCTCCTGAGCTTGCTTGGAGGACTCTCCCTATGCACTTTGGATGATATATCTTGTAGTGAGAGTGTTGGGTAGGATAGTTTGGGTGATTATAAGTTTTGATGTATTTTTGATGTGTTGAAGCTACACTTCTGTTGTATGATCTTTTTGATGTCGGTGTGATATATGATGTATTTTGTGCCCCGATTGTTCGATCGTGTTTATGTATGTTGTCAGATGTATCCATTTTGTTATATATATATATATATATATATATATATATATATATATATATATATATATATATATATATATATATACATCGTGTTGACATTTACTTCTTTTGTGCACATTATATATTTGTCTCTGGTGTTGACTTCGTCGCTCGACGATTACTCTTGAATTACTAGAAATTAATTCTATGAAAACATAGAAATGTTTTCCATGCACTCAATTCATCAAGAATGTTGATATTGGAGAGTATATTCCATAACTCAATTCGTGAAATTAATTTGAGTTTTGATGATTTTATTTTTTTTCGATTTTCGACTATGGTCTCGTTGGCACGCTTTGATTTACTTCATATTTTCCGTTGGTGTCATTTGGACCGTGGTCGTATTCTACGACTCCTGTACTTTTATTTTAGCCATTGTTGTTGTCGTTGTTCTCCTCCCACTCTTTTTGCTAATGCCAAAGGGGGAGAGAATTAATAATGACGATGTGCTAAATGATAATTTAAAGCATTTTTCCAAGAATTTAATTTGATATGTTAGATTCAGGGGCAGTTAAGATATAAAAATGGATTTCAATTCCTAAATTTCAATAATTGATTCACATTTTATACTTTACTCATCTGCTTGATGCGTATGCTTATTATTTAATTTGGAATTAACGTGTCATCAATGCAGGGGGAGTAAGTAAATTTCATTTGAATCATTACTTTTGATTATTATTTATGTTGGTTTGTCATCACCAAAAAGGGGGAGAATGTTGAGTATTGCTTCCCCGGATTTGGTTTTGATGATTAACAAACATAAATATCGTGATCTAACTCTTTGTGAGCGCAGTTATGGAGATCGTCGCCAAATTTCTATGAACATCAAAAGCGACGTCTCAAGACTTCTCTAAGCACGTGATCGTGTGCTTGAAGCTTCGTTGAAACTCAAGGACCATTATTGAAGTCAAGAAGATTTGATCGAAGCTTTTGAAGACGGTTCGTCAGGTTTTATTTATATTCTTCTAGCTTTGTTTCGTAGAATGTTAAGCCTTGAGTAGGTCTTACGTTTTAATCTTCATAACGCTCATATCTTAGAGCTAGGATCTTATTAGAAGCCCATACGAACTTTCCCAAAGCTTCGTGCTTCGTTTCGCGGCTTCTTGTGCATGTTAGTTGGTTCAAGAAGAAGAACCAACCGACTAGATGGCAATCTAGTCGGTCGACAAAGCTTCTTGAACCGACTAGAATGCCTTCTCAATTTCTAGCTCACTTACTATTTACAGTTAGTCGGTCAAAGAAGGTTCACCGACCGACTAGTTGTGAAACTAGTCGGTTAGGAATCCTTCTTAGACCGACTAGTTGAGCTTCCACTGTTCAGCCTAACTTACTGTTTACAGTTAGTCAGTCAAAGCACAACGACCGACCGACTAGTTGAGAAATTAGTCGGTTAGAAGTTGTTCTTAAACCGACTAGCTGTATTTGAACTCAGCCTATTTGATTTCATCTGTTAGTCCGTCAAAGAACACTCACCGACCGACTAGTTGTGAAACTAGTCAGTTGGCAAGTCTTCTTGGACCGACTAGTTCTATGTTTCCTGAACTTCATATTTTGTCTGTTCTTCAGTTAGTCGGTTCATGTTGTTTCACCGACCGACTAGTTGATGAACTAGTCGGTCAGTGATCCTTCTTTGACCGACTAGTTTGCTTCAGAATAGAGCCGTTGGAGCATTAAATGCCACGAATTTTGCTCTCTCTTTCCTATATCCTATATATACTTGGAGTGCTGCTTTCATAGCATTCAAGGCTGATATTAATTGATCTTTAGAGAATCAAAGAGAAGCATTTAATCTTCATTCAAAGCTCTTTCATTTCTCACTTGAATTTCTCCCTCACTCTTATTTCAAAAGAAAGATTCATTGATTGTGAGCCTTCCAAGCCAAGAGCTTAATTCTAGGTCACCAACATCCACCTAGGCCTCCATTGCTGATCTACATCTTGGAGCTAGGGTTTGGTGCCTTCATCTTCCCCAAAATCCTCTTTGCCCTAAATCGTAAGTTTTACTCAAGGCATAGGATTTTGTCGGTAAGTTCGTATTTCATTTACTTTGATATTGTAAGTGTTTTACTCTCCGTTGTGAGAGTTTGTTTGTGATCCTGGGTTATGGGAGTCATAATTTTATTTGTGTATGATTTGATCTTGTAGAGGTTTCTACAAGTATTTCATAGTGCAAATTTGAGTTAGAGGTTTCTAACTCAAGTATCCGGAGGGGATCCGGGTGGTTGGGACGTAGGATCACCGGGAACAAGTCGGGGAGACTTGGGTGAATCCGAACCCGTTAAATGGTCTGTTTACGATTGTTTTGTTGTTGTCTATATTTACATTTCCGCATTGTTGGTTAAGTTTGCAAGATAATTAGGAATTATCTTCTTAATTATTTTAAAGTACTATTCACCCCCCTTAGTACTTGTGCAGTAGCTACGTAGGGCATTACACGGTGGAGATCCTGGCCATATCTCCCAAAACAAAGCACATCAGCCGCGATGAGATTCATTCCAAGTATATCTGGCCGCCCTATGATGTTCACCTCCCCACCCTTGAAGAACGGGTCTGTTCACCCAGGGACAACGAAGTCGGGGTCTATGTTCCGACCTTCGATCTTGGGCTTCGTTTTTCGCTCCACCCCTTTCTCCTGCTCATGCGGAACTTCCTCGAGCTCCCGATCGTCCATTTGATGCCAAACTCGATCAACACCATGGTTGGGTTTCTTGTTATCTGCTTCGGTAGTGGAATAGATCTAACCCTGCCGCTGTTCCGGTGTTTCTTCGAAGCGAAGCGGCAAGGAGCGTACTACTATGTCAGTGCGAGGAGGGACCGACATCTTGTCGTTGACATGCCGGGTAAAGTATGAGGGTGGAAAGAGAAGTTCATCTTCATCCCGACGCCGATGGATTTGTCTCTACAGACGAACTGGGGGAGGTTGAATCCCACCATGCACAAGGAGGTGACTCTAGGGGCGGGATCTGAAGATCTCCAAAATCCTGACGGAGATCCCCCGCGATCTCCAGATACACGCAAAGCTGGTCAAAGAGAACCAGATCGCCCTCCATATCTGGCCCGAAGGTACTACGATCTAAGCGATCTTCGTCTTTGCTCACCTGATCTATTTTCTTTTTGCAGGTGCAGACATGAGTTTGTCGAGGGACGAACTGATGAGGATGGTCGTGGAGGGGGTGTCAGCCAAGGGATCGACGACCAAGGAGCAGGCGGCCCCGGTCAAAGGCAAGGTGGCTATGTCGAAGAGCATGCCGAAGAAGGCCGAGCAGAAGCAGGGCCTGGAAGAGGCATCCGTTACACAGACTGAGGAGGAGGAGGATGAGCGGAGTAAGAGGCCGAAGAAGAGGGCGCACGTCGTAGCATTTTCATCCCCTCGTGCATGCAAGGTGGCATCGGGGAGCTTGGCCGAGCCCGTAGCTGTCAAGTAGCCGGTGGTCGATCCGACGACCGCCATGCCCCAGGGCCCGCCGACCCAAGCCAAAGCTACCAGGGTGATGCCCCACTAGGAAGCAGGGGAAGCCAGACTCGTTGACGCTGGTGCATCCAAGCTGCGAGGCAGCGCTTGCCTGCTTCAAAATGAAGAAGGCGGAGATCCTGGCGATCCCAAAGATTGAGCTCTACGGACCGAGCTACCAGGTGGGAGCCAAGGAGTCACTGTTCTAGGATGTCAGAGTCACATCATGTCTTGCAGAGAACAGCCTGCTGCCCAGGGACCGGGAGTTCCTGTATAATGTTGGTCCTGAGCACCTCTTCGGCACAGCGATCTGGCACAGCATGCAGGTTTGATGCTTTCCCCTACTTATGTTGCCGATCTGCACTCTTTCACGTAGGCTTATGTATTCTTTTGCGCTTATAGGCGTTGGCGGCGATGACTTCCTTGCAGCGCCACACCAACATGGGTGCACTCCAGGCGACCCTCAATCGGAAGAAGGTGGAGCTTCAGATGGCCAGAAGAAGGACGCTGAGCTCAAGGAGGTCGCAGAGCGGCTGAAGAGGAGGTCGGCGGAGCTGGAGAAACTCAGCAAGTTGCATGCGTGCCAGAAGGTGGAGATGGAGAAGCAATATAAGATCACGAATGGTCTTGCCCGGTAGCTGGAGGAGGCGGAGGCTCGAAGGGTCACTCTGGAGAATGCCCATGCCGCGGAGGTGGAGACGAAGGGGCGTGAGATTGCCGAACTCGCATGTCAGGTGGCGGTGCTGAAGGAGGTCGATCTCGAGGCAGCAAAGACGGAGGACGTCCTCAAGTACCAGAAGGATGGGCTCCTTCCCAGGTCCGGAGCATGGCGGAGGCCCGTGAAGTGAGCGTACAGGAGGGCCTTCAGGCGGGGCTCGAGAAGGCAGAGAAGAGGCTGAAGAGGCTGCATCCCGGGCTGGAGATCGACTTCTCTGCGCTGATGGCGGCCTCTGATGGTGAGGAGGAAGGAGAAGCCGAGGAGGCATATCCGACTGATGGCAATCACACTGGCGACAATTAGGCTGGCGGCGATGTCGACGACCAGGTGGAGGTCACAACGATGGAGCCAGTAGAGACAGAGGCCTGGGCCCATGTGGAGTTGTCATAATGCAGTTATGGGAGGGTAGCATGAGGCCGGTCTCGGGGCCAGACGTAGGACATAGTGTAGGAATCTTAATGTAAATGTAAACTTTAACTTTTAATGAAATATACATTTAGTGGTTCGCCTTGTTTGTGCTTGTGTTGTTGTTTGCCACTATTTTCTCCTGTGTGTGTATGCCCCCAACTTTTTGCTTGGAAGTGGCTACAGTCCCGGAGAAGCGGAATATTGTGGAGTTTGAGTGTGATTGAGTTGGCGAAGCTCTTGGTGGATATAGATTACATCCAGGGTCTTTTGAGGGTGTTGCACATGGTCGACCCTCATTTACAACTTTGATTTGGATGGTGAACTACCCCATAGGTCTTCATGATTGCGGGTATAGAGTGACCTCGCATTTATAGCTTCGGTTTGGGCGGCGAAATGCCCCGGACTCTTCAAGGTCACGGGTATCGAGTGACCCTGCATTTATAGCTCTGGTTTGGGTGGCGAACTACCCCGGAGATCTTCAAGATCGCGTGTATAGAGTGGCCCTGCATTTATAGCTCTGGTTTGGGTGGCGAACTGCCCTGGAGATCTTTAAGATCGCAGGTACAGAGTGACCCATCATTTATAGCTCTGGTTTGGGTGGCGAACTGCCCCGGAGTTCTTCAAGATCGCGCGTATGGAGTGACCCCGCATTTATAATTCCAATTTGATGGCGAACTGCCCCGGTGGTCTTCCTGAGGGCAAATTTTGGGCAGAACCCTTCTTCAGGCCCCTGGCAGGTTTGGTTATCGAAGCCCTGCACTCTATGGTTAGCTGCACTGCGACATGCCCAGGTAGTCTTCCTGAGGGCGAATTTTGGGCAGAACCCTTCTTCAAGCCCCTGGCCAGTTTCGTTAGCAAATCCCGACACGCTATGGGTAGATACACCACAACATGCCCCGGTGGTCTTCCTAAGGGAGAATTTTGGTCAGAAACATTCTTCAAGCCCCTGGCCGGTTTGGTTAGCTAAGCCCGGCATGCTACGGGTAGCTACACTGCGACCTGCCACGCTGGTCTTCCTGAGGTAGAATTTCGGGCAGAACCATTCTTCAAGCACCTGGCCGGTTTGGTTAGCAAAGCTCGACACGCTATGGGTAGCTGTACCGCGACCTACCCCGGTGGTCTTCCCGAGGGAGAATTTCGGGCAGAATCCTTCTTCAAGCCCCTGGCTGGTTTGGTTAGAGAAGCCCTACACGCTATGGGTAGCTGCACTGCGACCTGCCTCGGTGGTCTTCTTGAGGGCGAATTTCGGGCAGAACCCTTCTTTAAGCACCTGGCTGGTTTGGTTAGCGAAGCCCGACACGTTATGTGTAGCTGCACTGTGACCTGCCCCGGTGGTCTTCAAGATTACGGGATCGAGTGACCCCGCATTTATAACTCCGCTTTGGGTGATGAACTATCCCAGAGGTCTTCAAGGTTGCAGGATCGAGTGACCCCACATTTATAACTCCGGTTTGGGTGGCGAACTGCCCCGGAGGTCTTCAAGATTGCGGGATCGAGTGACCGCATTTATAACTCCGGTTTGGGTGGCGAACTGCCCCCAAGGTCTTCAAAGTTACGGGATCGAGTGACCCCGCATTTATAACTCCGACTTAGGTTGCGTACTGCCCCTAAGGTCTTCAAGGTTACGGGATCGAGTTACACCGCATTTATGATTCCGGGTTGAATGTCGGGCTGTAAACTTAGTTCGCATAAACGTATAAAAAAACGAAAACACAAGAGTTTACTTGCAGTGAATTGGCCCGCTCCGGATGGTTAAGGTGGCCTTTATGGAGGCGCTTTCTATCTTAGAGGAAATCTGAAACTTTTATTCAAACAACACGTTGTTGGTACAAATACATAAAATTACAAATTTTATTGATAATACTTGAGTAGGTGTTGGGTGTTCCATGGATGAGCTATCTCTTCGCCCTCTATGTTCGCCAAAATGTAAGTAGCGGGTCCTACGACGTCCGCTATTTTGTAGGGCCCTCCCATTTGACAGAGATCTTTCCATGGCGGCCGACCTCAAGTTTGAAGGTGGCGTCCCTGAGGACGAGGTCGACAACTCTGAAGCTTCGCTTCTTCACCCTGGAATTGTAATACCTCTCCATCCTTTGGCTGTGCTTGATAAGACATGTTAGCGCACGATCCCTTACCTCATCAAGTAGTTCGGTGTTGAGGTCAAGGCCTTCTTCATTTGCTTGTTCGTCGAAATAATGGAGGCAGAGGGAACGTTCACCGACCTCCACCGGGACGACGGCTTTCACTCCATAAGCTAACATGAATAGGTTCTCGCCAGTTGAAGCTTTGTTGGTGGTGCGGTAAGACCAAAGGATGCCCGGTAGCTCGTCGGGCCAAGTTCCAGGGTCTATTTTCGTTAGTTTAGTTTCTAGTTTAGTTTTAGAGGGAGCTTTTCTTAGCCGTCGAAATTTTGTAGAAGACAAATGTTGAATTTTTATCTATTGCTTTTGCTTGGAATATCGAGTCCTTAATTCTCTGCTATTATCTATTGCGCTGCAACATTTTGGGAACGATTTCTAATCTTCTATTGCTCGCTTTAATGTTTTCTATTGCGATGATGATCTCCCTTGTTTTTATTGAATTCTCTATTGAGATTTCCATGATCCATGAGTAGTCTTATCTAGGGCTAATGGAATAGCCCTAGGATCTTAGGATTTAGATGTAAAGTTAGGATTTTTAGGTTGTTTTGGTATAAAAGAGATGTGAATTGGTAAATCCAGCCAAGTTTGTAGGAGATTCCATATAGAGTTCGTATTCCCACGAGGTGGTGCGAATTCTGATGGATATCCTATGGACTTAATTAGGTATGTTAGGAGATCCAATTAGGGTTCGTATTCCCACGAGGTGGCGCGAACTTCTGACGGGATCTACTGGCATTCTTATATTACTTATAAGAGCCATCAAGTCACTTATCGAGCTCTAATTCCCACGAGGTGGTATGAGCAAGATTGAGTATAGTTGTCGATCGTAATGCACGTATCGCGTGAGAGTCTATCCACATGGTGTGGCTAACACGGGATACGTTAGACGAGTGGCTCGATGACAGTTGGCCATGAGTTCTATATTTTTAGATGCGGCAATCTCTTCCTAATAAAGCCAACTCAACGTAAGATTCTAGCCTAGCATCAACGTCCGACGATCCTAGTGGTGACTCCTAATGCCATAGTATTTTTATATTGTTGATAATTTCTTTATTGAAGAATTGGTTAGCAACTCTTACCATTTCTCATCTTTCCATTATTTTTATTCTTTTTATTACTTGGGATAATTTGGCTCACACATGGGGCTCATTTTTGATCTTTGCATAACAAAATGGCATAGTCTTTTGTTCATGCAAAAAGTCGCTTCTCATCCCCCACTAGCAGCATGGATATGTGTCCATGCATGAGGTTAGGTTATTGGTTCGTAACTTGCTATGCATGGGTTTTCTTTGCATGAGAATGATTTGAAACTAATGCTGGGCTTATTGTATCTCTTTCAAGCATGTGTTAGCTTCCCCTTGGCCATACCAATATTTATAAAGAGAATAGAGAGTTCTAATGGAATCCAAACACTCGTTATTTAATATGAATTGTCACACAACCTTATCTTTAACACGTTATTAGAAGAAGTCATATACAAGAGTTTTTCTAATTTAATTAGGACTTTTGATTTGAAACCAAATCAGATCCTAAAACAAAAAGGTCAATGAAAATCCTAAAACTACGGAATTAGTGTTAGAGTCAAACTCCATAAATTCAGGTCGATTTTGGATCCAACTTTTGGATTAAAGAAGCATCCAAACTTGCACACAAAGCCCAAACTGGTCTGGGGCCATTAGTCGACTAGTGCACAGTCACTAGTCAGCTTCCCCAGTTAGTCGACTAGTGACTCTGTACTTGTCGGCTTTTTGGAGTTTATGCCATTCTTCATCATCTTGGAATATCTATAACTCTTTACGAATATCTCTAAAATGCATTCACAACTCTTTGCTATGCATCATTCTCTCTTAAATAAACTTGATCACAACACTTGTGATCGGTCCCGTACATCACATGTACTTGACGTTTCATTCCTTCTTTTCTTATAAGAGGTCACTGGTCGGTCCAAAATGTAACCCAAGAGCACAACCTAGTATGGCGCAAATGCACGGAGATAAATCCCCGGCAACGGCGCCAAAAACTTGATCGTGCCCCGGATATACACCCGGAGAACGATTGTAGTTTTACCGCAAGGGCACGGGCAAGTGCCGAGCGAGTATCGAACACGAGGAGGTGGTGTTGGTTCCAATCTATCCTAGGTTGGCTCGACTACGAATGTTTTATTGGTGGAGATGGTTATGGTATGATGTAATGACAATGGTGATGGATGTCGGTGTCGGTGATAAATAAGTCGGTCAAATATCGATTCAAATATAATATAATAAAAGAGTCTAGAGCTAGGGAATCCCCACTACGGATCATCATACATCATTGTAAATAGTGAATCTTAATATTACTAGACTTGTGTTGGGTGAACTAGTCGTAACTGAATAGAGAACCAAGCTCACGCTCTCGTGCTATTGTCGGTCTATAACAACCTAGAATAGGGCCCAATCTCTTGCAAACCCTAGCCTAAGCCACTAGCATTAGGATCGACATCATCATTCAATCGCTCCTCGAGCCCACTCTCGTGCAAACTCGAGTTACGATCTAGGTTGTGATAGTTCGTATTCGTCCAATCTCTTGCAAACGAATATGTGTGTAGATTTATAATAAAAATCCTAGCTTTGGTCCAATCTCTTGCAAACCAAGTCTAGAGAATCTCGATTATAAAACTAAATCGAATATCTAGGCCTTCCCATCGATCGGAATCCAATCTCTTGCAAACCCCAAATCGATGGAAATCCCTAACTATCCGTAATAAATCGATCACAACCTAACCTCCTAGCAATTCTAGCAAATTAGAAATTCATTCATCACAAATCTGAAATTAGATCCATAGGGTTCATCCCCATGCCCTAGAACAACAAATCTACTCAAGCATAGCAATTATGATATGAGAATCAATAAAAATCATTGCTTGCATACAAAAAGATAGAAAAACGAAGATTCAAATAACAAGAACAAAATACTTAGCTTTGATGAAGATCTTCAATCCAAATACAAGCTTTTATATCCAAGAGGGGGCATAGGGCATGTCCTAACCTCTAAAATAGAGTCTAAGAAAACATCATGGGAACCTCTCTCAATGACGGCTACAAACCCCATTAAATAGCCCCCAAAAACCCTAGCAAAACTCCCCCCAAAACCCTCTGAAACCTGCGCCCGAAACACAGTCTGCGTACAACTTGGATTCTGGACAAGTTACGACTCGGCTGAGTGGGGAAAGCTCACTCGGCCGAGTGAGAATTCCAGCACTGCAGCGTCGACTTGCAGAAATTCCCCAGATTTCATCCGACCTTCGATTTGCACGTTCTTGGCGGCGTTGGAATCTTCATGAAGTCTACTATCCATAAAAAATATTAGAAAAGTATTTTGATGGCTGGAATGATAGCAAAGTTTAAAAGAGTAAGAGGCGGTCTGAAATTCTGGACGCTGTGTGTCCTCGGCATCACTCGGCCGAGTGGCAAATGTCACTCGGCCGAGGGGATTTTGGTACTCGGCCGAGTCGGAGCTCGTAGTCGACTGAAGGATTACAGTAAGTCTGGTCTTTTGGATGCCGTCGTTCGTGTGCCACTCGGGCGAGTGGTGTCTCCATACTCAGCCGAGTGGGATGTCGTCACTCGGTCGAGTGCACGCTAATCTTCAAGTAATTGCATGTCCGATCTGGCCGGCCGAGTGGGCTTCTTTCCTCGACCGAGTGAGTCCTTCACTCGGCTGAGTGGCATGTTGAAAATGCCCAAACTTCATCTTTTCGCTTCCCCGTCGCTCCTACGACGTTCTTTCTTCTTCCACCTGTCTTCTATCGCTGATAGGTCCTCAATAAGTCCATGAGCGATGCTCCGTTATGCGTGCAAGTCCTTTAAGCTCATTTTTTCTCCCAATTTCTCAAATTTCCTGAAATCCGACAAAAACAAGAAATAGTGAAAAGTAACACAATATCATCGAATAATCGTGAAAATCGCAATATGAGCAACCGAAATGGCATGCAAATATGCAGAAAAAAGGTGTAAAATATGGACCGATCAAAATCCCCTAAGCTTACATCTTACTCGTCCTCGAGCAAGATAAGTAGAGAGATGAACTCGGGAGATGAAAATAAAGAAAATGAAATGAAAGAAAGAACACGAGGTGGAAGGGGTCGCTAGATTCTTCTCTCAGATCTCAAGCCATAAGCTACACATCACGATAACTTGGAAAATACAAATCACATGCTATAAGGATTTCATATCTTTCATAAACATGGTACTTGCAAGCTTTTAAGAACAACAAAAGGGATTCTCTAAATTCATACAATCAATTCATATCCACGTCAAGCATTTCATAGGATTTAATATACAAATGTTGGCGATGCACTTTTCAATCAAGAGTTATAACTGAAGCATATAAGAATCACACCAAGCATGCAATAGAAAATGGAATAAGAGACATGACATTCACATATTTATTTCAAATCATGAAAAATCTCCATATCTAATATATTTTGCAAAGTCTAAGCATTATCGAATATTTCCATTCATGCACGTCTCCACTCTAAGGTCATACTCACTCATTTGGTCAAATGAATTCACCCCCCTCAAGCTTAGCTTGAGGCATCACATCTAAAGGAATATGATAGTGGAAAATGGGATTTTTGCCTCGGTTTTCCCAAGTATTTTGTGGCTCCAATAATGAGATAGAGAAATATATATATATATATATATTTCTTTTGGACTTTCTTTCTCATTTTTCTTTTTGGATTTTTGTAGGAGCTATATGATTTGTATTTTTGGCTTTTGGCTCCTTTTTGGCTTTTTGGACTTTTTGGAGCTAACTTTTTCTTTTGTGGGGATTTTTGGGAAATAGATGCGATATAAGTAGCTTTAGGAGGTGAACTCAAGTGACATGTAGAGAATAAAAAGATATATGTGGAGAAAGAAATAATGTAACACTCGGTTCACTATAAGATGTGCACGAACGGTTCAATAAAATAATACTTCAACTAAAACTCATATGTAAGCATGGATATTCTCAATCATTTCAATAAAAGTGAAGTCAAGCGGTAAAGCGCACAATCATATCAAGCATGCACCAGAAGGTGAATAAGACAATAAAACTAATGCTTAAGATATACTAATGATGCGTGAATCTTGGTGCATTTCCAACAAAAGCATACTAAACACTAATCCATGCATTCAGTTTCAATTAATATCATGCATTCATATAGAGAAATCATCAAAAGAAATAGATTTGCAAGCATATGTGATTAGCAAGACTATGGAATACTCTAAATAGCATGACAAGGAATAATAAGCATCGTGATGGTTGCTAAAGCAATAAGAGATATCATCATACAAAACTCATCTAGCGGAAGAAGAGAAAAGGAAAATAAAGAAATAAAAATAAAAGAGGGGAAAGAAAAGAAAATCAAGCACACAATATGATGCATAAACACACATAAAAGGAAAATAAGATGGAAAAATCAAAAAAAATGATGCAAAAATTTTGAAAATTTTAAAAACCCTAAAATAAAGTAAAAATGCAACTAATGCATCTAAATGCCATGGAAATGCACTCCCCAAGCATAAACTTCACATTGTCCTCAATGTGATCATAATGAAAGAATACGAGAAACAACGATAATAAAAAGGGGGGTGAATGAAAAATGATGAAATGAATGATATGAAATCCTAATGCAACTACATGCACATACAATGATGCATGAGAGCGCCTTCCCTCAAGCTTATACCAAACAATCCTATTCAAATGACTTGATCAATAAAATCACGACTTTGCTAAGCGTGATCAAGTCAAACGAATAAGAAGGTGAGTGTTCACTTGAAAGAAGTGCTCGATGGTGGTGAGCAAGAAGGATGTGACGCATTAAACTATGAAGAGGGCAATTAATATATATAATGGGTTTGGGGTGTAAAAAAATTTTGTGGCCGTCATATGAGGTGATATTTAGTCAAGCAAATCTATACGGTCCTCTCGCTGTCGAGAGGATTCGTGTTTATTTAAAGCATAAAAATTTCTACACTACTGGATTGATATCACCTATAGCAAAAGGCGGATCCAGTATCTTTGCCGGTGCAGGCAACTGCTCCAACTGCTCTTTACGTGGCTCCGACATGCGCATAAGTCCACGGACTCCATCAGACTCCAGCAATGCGGCTCCCAGCACCTCTCCAAGGACTCCACCTGTACCCTGCAAGAGATAAGCCGCATCAATCTGATGTGGATAATTCTTCTCCAAAATAAATGTATTCCAAAGAGGGTCATCAACATAAGTATTTAAAATTAAAGACGGGTGACAACACTTCCCTGGAAATAAATCTCCGCTCTCGTATACCACGTCGATCAACTCCTCATTGTTCGCCTCAGGTTGTTCAGGTAGCTCGGGCATATAAGCGTAGGTCTCATCAGGCAGCTCCTCATCATCGTCAGACTTATCCCATCGCACCTCCTGATCATGTTCAATAGCTTCCATGGGTGCTAGCTCCTCGCTCTCCTCCTCGTATATGTCCCATCGTACCTCTTGATCGTATGAACATGAATCCTACAAAAGGCACGATGAGTCGTCAAAATCTGAATCATAAAAAACACCATACACGGGAGGAGAATCAAATGTAGGAGATGAGGGAGTAAAGAGATCTCCCTGAAGGGGAGCCATAAGCTCTGTGGGATTGTCCTCAGCATCAGTGGAAGCGTGGTCCTCTGAGGGATGCTCAGCCTCTGTAGAAGGTGGAGATGGCTGCGGTAGCTCGAAAGGAGGGGGGCACAATTCGGGCTCCATCTGTGTGCAGATGTCATCGTCCAAAGTCACATCCTCCTCGATGGTCTGCTCCACTACTGTATGCATGACCTCCATAATAATATCCTCTGATGGTATAGGATGCTCTGACTCAGGTGGGTGGCAGGGGGAGGCGACGACGGCATAAGGTGGCTCTATTGGCTCATGTATCTCGACCATGGTGTAAAAATGGGTCTTGTGCCCCTCAATTAGAGCGTAGACTCCATCATCAATTGTGCATGTGGAAGAGATACAATGAGTAATAAAGTTTTGAAATTCAAGCTCAAAAGGATCACCTGCCGTTATTGTCAATAGACCGGAATGTCGAACTATGTCGACAATGTTTCTCAATAGGTCCGTGTACGCGTCCTCCTTTGGCAACTCAGATGTCTCTATTTGTGGAGTGTTGATGGTATAAAGGTGGACATGATCACCTTCAAGTGAAGCATACACTCCATCTATGATAGTACCTGCACTAGAGACATTAGCCATAACAAAATCGATGAATACTTGGTCGTATGGTTTACTTACCGTAACGGTTAGTGAACCGGTAGATCGAGCATCATCTATCATTTACTCCAAGACTGTTGCCAACTGTAGATCACCGAACTTCCCCACTTGCATCCTCTTCAAAAACTCACGTGAGGGTCCCTTTAGCCTTCTAGTGAAGATATCAAATAGCGTGGAGTCATTCCACTCATGGTCTGACTCCGTTTGGAACATTTCTAACATTCCTTCAAACCTAGACAAGGCTTCCCCGAAGGATTCTCCATCAGCCTGATAGAATGTAGTGAGATATATGTAGGATTGTATAGAGCCTGTTCACATTTTCTTTGGAAGCACCATCGCTGCAACAACTGTACCTGATCAATCAAAGTAAACAACCTGGAAAAGACGTCAGTGGTACAAAGAGAGATAAGATAATAATAGCAGGTGGTGGGAAAAAATCTATCTCAATGTTTTTTTTGTTTTTTAATGTAGTCTAATCAACCTAATTGTGACAAATTGGCACCCAACGGAAAACACCTCCCCGGCAACGGCGCCAAAAGCTTGGTCAGTCCAAAATGTAACCCAAGAGCACAACCTAGTATGGTGCAAATGCACGGAGATAAATCCTCGGCAACGGCACCAAAAACTTGATCGTGCCTCGGATATACACCCGAAGAACGATTGTAGTTTTACCGCAAGCGCACGGTCAAGTGGCGAGCGGGTATCGAACACGAGGAGGTGGTGTTGGTTCCAATCTATCCTAGGTTGGCTCGACTACGAATGTTTTATTGGTGGAGATGGTTATGGTATGATGTAATGACAATGGTGATGGATGTCGGTGTCGGTGATAAATAAGTCGGTCAAATATCGATTCAAATACAATATAATAAAATAGTCTAAAGCTAGGGAATCCCTACTACGGATCGTCATACATCATTGTAAATATTGAATCTCAATATTACTAGACTTGTGTTGGTTGAACTAGTCGTAACTGAATAGAGGACCAAGCTCACGCTCTCGCACTATTGCCGGTCTATAACAACCTAGGATAGGGCCCAATCTCTTGCAAACCCTAGCCTAATCCACTAGCATTAGGATCGACATCATCATTCAATCGCTCCTCGAGCCCACTCTCGTGCAAACTCGAGTTACGATCTAGGTTGTGATAGTTCGTATTCGTCCAATCTCTTGCAAACAAATATGTGTATAGATTTATAATAAAAATCCTGGCTTTGGTCCAATCTCTTGCAAACCAAGTCTAGAGAATCTCGATTATAAACCTAAATCGAATATCTAGGCCTTCCCATCGATCGGAATCCAATCTCTTGCAAACCCCAAATCGATGGAAATCCCTAGCTATCCGTAATAAATCGATCATAACCTAACCTCCTAGCAATTCTAGCAAATTAGAAATTCATTCATCACAAATCTGAAATTAGATCCATAGGGTTCATCCCCATGCCCTAGAATAACAAATCTACTAAAGCATAGCAATAATGATATGAGAATCAATAAAAATCATGCTTGCATACAAAAAGATAGAAAAACGAAGATTCAAATAACAAGAAGAAAATACTTAGCTTTGATGAAGATCTTCAATCCAAATACAAGCTTTTAGATCGAAGAGGGGGCCTAGGACATGGCATAACCTCTAAAATAGAGTCTAAGAAAACATCATGGGAACCTCTCTCAATGACGGATACAAACCCCCTTAAATAGCCCTCAAAAACCCTAGCAAAACTCCCCTAAAAAACCTCTAAAACCCGCACCCGAAACACAGTCTGCGTACAACTTGGATTCTGGGCAAGTTACGATTCAGCCGAGTGGGGAAAGCTCACTCGGCCGAGTGAGAATTCCAGCACTGCAGCGTCGACTTGCAGAAATTCCCCAGATTTCATCCGACCTCCGATTTGCACGTTCTTTGCGGCGTTGGAATTGTCATGAAGTCTACTATCCATAAAAAATATTAGAAAAATACTTTGATGGCTGGAATGATAGCAGATTTTAAAAGAGTAAGAGGCGGTCTGAAATTCTGGGCGTTGTGTGTCCTCGGCATCACTCGGCTGAGTGGCAAATGTCACTCGGCTGAGGGGCTTTTGGTACTCGGCCGAGTCGGAGCTCGTAGTGGACTGACGGATTACAGTAAGTCTGGTCTTTTGGATGCCATCATTCGTGTGCCACTCGGGCGAGTGGTGTCTCCATACTCGGCCGAGTGGGATGTCGTCACTCGGCCGAGTGCACGCTAATCTTCAAGTAATTGCGTGTCCGATCTGGCCGGCCGAGTGGGCTTCTTTCCTCGACCGAGTGAGTCCTTCACTCGACTGAGTGGCATGCTGAAAATGCCCAAACATCATCTTTTCGCTTCCCCGTCGCTCCTACAACGTTCTTTCTTCTTCCACCCGTCTTCTATCGCTGATAGGTCCTCAATAAGTCCATGAGCGATGCTTCGTTATGCGTGCAAGTCCTTTAAGCTCATTTTTGCTCCCAATTGCTCATATTTCATCCGACAAAAACAAGAAATAGTGAAAAGTAACACAATATCATCGAATAATCGTGAAAATCGCAATATGAGCAACCGAAATGGCATGCAAATATGCAGAAAAAAGGTGTAAAATATGGACCGATCAGTCGCCACTTGTGTGAGTGTAACGATCGGCTCTCTAGGATACCCAGGAAGTACGGGTCCATCCCAAGTATTCCCAGATTAACGAGAGTTACGTAGAAAGAGAGAAAGGAAGAGAGTAAAAAGAAAAACCGCAGGTCACTGTGCACGTGCTGGGAAGCACAAGTAAAGTTCCATCACAGATATAACACTGAGAACTAAACAAAGCAAAAACATTTCATGTTATTAATACAATGATACATCTTTACATACACCATCTCTGAACTGAGTACAAAGGAAGTAACAAGAAAATCCCCCAAAGAACCCAAAAGGAAAACACGCTTACTCTGTACAAGTATAACTCACTCTCTCTAACTACCCCGGGAAGAACAACTGGACCAAACTATCCTCTGAGGTACCATCTTTGAGTAGCTCCTGAGTCTAACTCTGACTAGTCTGCTTCTAGACCTGGAAAAGTAAACGGGGCACGTCAACACGTGACCCAGTAGGATTCCTAACTAAACTAGGTAGGACCCAGTTTAGAACCGGACTACCTATCTAAGAAGGGTGGTGTAACAACTAAGGGTCACAGTGCATAAAAAGTATTCACGACATTACATGCATGTATTAAAGGGAAACTTAGCAAATGTCCATAAGTAACTACATTATGACATTCAAGTACTGAAATAAACATAGGTGACCGGCGCCCCGCGAGATATGCGGTGGCGCGGTGTCGTTTACCGCAAGTTTCACGGTTAGTGTAGGGTGCGGGAATATCGAACTCAGGGAGGCGAGGTTGTGCTTGGGTCAGGTAGGACCTAAATCACCCCGAGGGGCGAGCTAGCCCGAATCGGTGGATGGTTGTCACGAAAGGAAATAAAAGCGTAAGAACGAAAAGAAAGTAAACCCGGGACTTTGGTTTCCAACCTGACGAGAGACTCTCGCCGACGCGGCCTACGGGTATGGATAGCGATCGGGATTAGGGTCTAATGGTGGGACGTTGCCTCTGAAAGTGGTACCGGCGTCCCATGGGCCCGATATTCCGGTCGGTGCCCAGGATGATACACCGGACTTCCCGGATTCGACCAGTGGGCACTCCCGTGTCCATAAACACTGATCGATCCCGGGAGCACTAAGCCCGCAACGATAACTCCCAACATCTCATCCTGCCGCTCCCGCGTGCTAGGATTCGACGTCAACGCTAAGGGTGTGAGCTATGGCTAGGGAGTCAACCGCCAAGTTTATTCCCCCTTGGCCCGACGGTCAAAGGCGGTCTTTTTTCCGCCGATGACAATGAAACACCCCGCGTAACCGTTAGATTCCTACTCCCTATCGATTTCCTAACCCTACGGACGCATCGGGAAGAGCCCCCGAAGGGGATTCCACCAAAATCCCAGATTTGGGAACTACTCACAAAAATTCATGAAAAAGCGATCTAAATGAAATTTAACCGTTGGAATCATAATCAGACGATTGCAATGCAGAAGTAATAGAGTAATAAAGACAATACTAAAATTTTAGAAAGATCTGAAAACTTACAAAAGAGTAACAATTACAGCCGTCACAAGGAAATAAAACAGTAGAAAAACAGCAACTCTCGTTTCTGGAACCCTAGGGGTTCTATATATAGGCCGTCGCATCAACCGATCGGTTGACTAGTCAACCGATCGGTTGATCCGTTACAAATAGATATCAGAAAACGACGAGTTTTCACCCGATCACATGAACCGGTCGGGTGAGTTCTTGAGTGACCGGTTGGATCTTGAAGCAGTCGGGTGAACCGATCGGTTGAACGCCCGTGTCTTCAGCTTATCTTCTTCAGCTACAGATGAACCGATCGGGTGAGAATCACCCGATCGGTTGGAATTCTGCTCGAGAAAACAGAGAACAGCCGCCCGCAGAACCGGTCTGTGAACTGGTCGGGTGACTTCTTTGCGAGCTGCGGTAGCGACCGGTTGGTGCACGCGTGCATCACCCGATCGGTTGGAGATGATCAACCGACCGGGTGAGGGGATGAAAGATGAATACTTCGCCGTTTGACCCCCTGGATCACGCGTGACTTCTCCCGTTGCTCCGGGGACTTGGGATATCATCATTAAACATCCCCTATGTGGTCAATCTCCTGTAATCATGGACAAACAAAGAAAAGTGAAAGAAAACGGGAAAATACACGAAAACGAATAAGAGGCGGCGGAAAAACACGGAGAAATACAAAGGAAAACGTGCGTGAATATATGAAATATAAACGCACGTCAAAATCCCCCAAGCTGAACTCTTCCTCGTCCTCGAGGAAGACGAGTGAGAGTAGGAGCTCGGAAGGGAAAAATAGAGAGGAAGAAAGAAAAAGAAAACTCTAAGCCCTAGATCGTCCATCAGAGCCATCAAAATCAAAAACGACACACCAAGCGAGCAAACGCCAAATCACACCACTAAACCTAGGAAAGCGAGTCCAAATAAGTGTCGTGGGTCCACGCAGTGAAGCGCGAGTGAGCGTGGTCGTGTGCTAGCAAATGGTGAAGCTTTCTACGATGTGCAATAAGGCTTGATATACACAAATCCAAGAAATGACCCAAAATATCGATCCGAATTGAATTAAGCGGCGAATATAAGTTCAAGCATGCATGAGAAGAGTGGGAAAAGAAGCGTATCATGCATCGGGGACTCCACAACTAGGGTCAAGGAAATCACGCCACTATAGCTTAGATACAAGCTAAATAGCTCCTAAGCCAAGCTATTTCGATAACGACGGAGGTTTAGATGATGTGGAGAAGAACACTCGGTGCAAATTCTCGCCTTCCCTTTATTCTCGGCAAGTAGGAAAATATTCACACGGGAATTTTTTTGGGTTTTGGGTATTTGCTTATTTTTTGGGCTTTTTGGCTATACAATCTTTTTCTTTTCTTTGGGTTTTTTATTTCTTTCCTCCCATTTTTTTGGATTTTTGGGTTTTTGGCTATACACTTGTGTACTCTCCCAAGTGGGAGAACGGTACACGACGAGGGGATTTGCACCAAGTAAAAAAAAAAGAAGTCGAAATCTAAACACTCGGGCAAAGGCGACTATTCTTGCTAAATAGAGCTCAGGCTAAATGGGTTATCCTAGTCCTTAGTTGTGGAATCCCGACGCATGCGAATTGAAGTATACGATATAAATATAGCATGCATAAAGTGGAAACAAATACCGCATATTCAAATCGGAGCATGATAATCTAGGGGTCATTCCTGGACAGGTATATAAAGTGAAATCACAAAGCAGAAGCACACCAAATGCTAGTCATGACACACGACTCACAAAAAGCTAAGTGGACCCACGATGCGTGAAATGCAAGAGGACTCGAAATCCTAGGGTTAGTGAGTGTGATTATCGGTGCAGTGCTAGGTGTGTGTGTGACTTTGTGGCGATTCATCATAGGATTCATCTCCAGGAGAAAGAGCTAGAAAAGAAGAAAAAAGAAAAAAAGAAAAACACGGAGAAAAACGACTCAAATAAACGAAAAGAAGGACTCAAACGACACACACAGTGCGACTCCCCCAAGCTGAAGTTTGCATTGCCCTCAATGCAATATCAGTGAGTACGGGAGGGCAATGAAAATGGGGGGGATACGCACTGACACAAAAAGAAATGAAAACGAGGAAAACACATAGATGAAAATGAAAAAGAAAGAAAGATCGAGATCAAAATCAAACAATACGAAAAGAAAAGTAAAAATAAAATCACACGACACGACACTCAAAAAGTGAAAAACAAGCACACACACAAAAATGAGAAAAACAAACAAAACACGACAGCACACAAAACAGACGTCCCCCAAGCTAGACTAGAAAGTGCTAGCGAAATGATGTGATCAATGAAATCCAGATATAAGCAAGGGGGAGTCAAAAACAAAAGAGGGAAAATCAGAAAGCAGCAGAAGGTGAGTCCTCGTCCTCCTCGGAAGAGGGTGGGGATGGGTGGTCGGGGGAGGCTGGGGGTGTGCTGAGAAGTGGGGAATGAGGTGAAGGAATAGGGGCAGTGGTGGTGTGAATGATGGGAGGAGTGTCGGTGGTGGGGGGTGGTGGTGGTAGGAAGGCGATCAAGGCGGTGGTGAGAGGAATGGAAATGGAGGAAGTAGATGTGGTGGTGACGGTAGTGGGAGGTGGTGGGAGGGATCTGGAGCGTACCGGTAATTTCCTCCGACGCACGTATGGAGTGACGGAGGAAGAGGGAGGTAGTGTGGGTGCGGTGGAAGTGGTCGGGAGGGGTGAAGTGGATGCCGGGATGGGACGTGGAGGTGGAGAAGATGAGTGTGGAGAGGGGGGTGATGGATGTGGGGAAGTGTGGGTGGGTAGAGGAGAAGATCGCCGGGGTGGTGAAGGTGGGGGTGGTGAAGGTGGGGGTGGTCCGTGGATATGAGTAAGAAGGCGGAGAATGGCGGCCACGTTCCTCTCAAGTGCGAGGAAACGTGGGTGAGTAAGAAAGGAGGATGGCGATGGGTCTGAGGAAGCAGAGGACATCGCGAGCTCACGAAGGGCAGCAACCTCCCTCTCAAGTCCCAGACGGGCAGATACCTGACGGCGACCAAAAGATGTAGACTGACGCGAGGCAGAGGTGGTGCCGCCAGGTAAGGTCGAAGAGGTGCCAGCGGCAGTGGTCATGCCGGCACAGGAGACAAGGCCAGAAATGGCCGCAAAGAGGTGCTCAGACGTGATCGGTTCTGGAGCAGAAACAGGACGACTCGGGCCAGCCCCTAAATCTCCCACAGACGCAGGGATATCCTGCTCGCCTAAGTGGGCGGCAGGGGACGGTGATCTGCGGGCGTCTGCGGGAAAGAAAGGAAGATTCAACCCAGCTAAGAAGTCGGGATCAGGAGGAAAAGTCCAATCTCCCACGAGGGCAAGGGTCATGCGAGCGGGGTTGGGCAGGATGGTGTAAGGGGCTGGGGGGTGGCCATAATGAAATATGAAGCGGCCATCCGAGCGGGGCTTGATCATGTGGATGTGCCGCAGGACATCAATATCGAGATGTGAGGGTCCTGCGACAGCTGGAAGATTGTTGGGGATGGTGATATTGAATTGGGCGTGAGAGCATATGATCGTGATGATGCCCCCACAACAGAACTTCCCCTTCCCGGCCCGGCTGATCTCGAGTAGCTTGTAAACAAGCCAATCGCTGCCATGGATGGGGACGGTAGGGGCCCTGAAGCTGACTCCATCATCATCCCGGACATAAGGAAAAGTCATGGCCCAAAGGATAAAGAGGTCAGGGATAGTCACAGTACCAGACTCGTCCCTAGGAAAGAATGCAGATGAAATGATCCTGTGGGCTAAACGAAACACGGGATGAATGATGGAGGAGGCCTTGGCCCTTCCTCGGGGGTAATCACGGATCAAAGTGAGGCGGAACCAGAATTGATCGACATCAAACTCGGGCGTGTACCCGTAGTGTCGGATGGAATCATCCCTGAGATTGGGGAAACCAAATATATCGTTGATCGTGTTCAGATCTGTGGTGACACTACGGTTACGCACCCTGAATTTAATGATCGACCCGGACTCCCAAGTAAGTGTGGAGAGGAACTCGAGTGTGAGTGCCGGGTAGGATATTGCATGAGCACTAAGAAAGGCCAACCATCCTAAGTTAGCAAAAAGAGATTCGACCTCGGTGAAGACACCGAGATCGACAAGTGTACGTGCGTGCGGGAACTTAGTGGATAGATGCCCTCGAGCATCAAGCCTACGGTAAAAATCTTTGTGCTCCTGGTTCCGAAAAATATACCCGTGTGGGCCCAACATTGGGTCCACAGGGGGGACAACAGGCGGAGGAGGGCAAAGTGTAAGTGCTCGTGTACGGGAAGGGGGGCGTGTTTGTTTTCGTCTCTTTCGAGACGGCTCCTCTTCCCGCATGATACCCTTCCCCTTATCCTTATCTTTAGCCATGTGTGTGTGAGAGCAAGAATTAGTGCAAAAAATCGTGGATGCACACTAACACAAGCAAACGAGCAAGCTCGACAAATAGGGCAAATATATAAATATAAGCTTAGGAGCGAGTTTACCCAAGCGGAATGGCGGAGCTTGCTCGTAAATGTCCCCACACTGTTCAGCGAGAGTAGCTTGGAGCCGCGGCGAACTCCTTCGGCAATAATTTTCGAAACAGGGGTGGTTTGGGGGAAAATTAGGTCAAAATCTCGGAATGGGAGGAGAGAGGGTGTAGATGATGGAGGGGTTGATGAAGGAGGTGGAGAGTGGGAGTAATGGAGGAGTAGAGGGTGTGGGGGAGTGAAGATCGGTTGTTGGCGAAGAGGGGAAGGCGAAACGACGGTGGATTTTGGGGGTTTTTGCAATCGGGCGAGATGGAAACGAGCGGGTGTCGGGGGGGTTTATATAGGGTTTTAAGTCGAACCGATCGGGTGACTTGTCACCCGATCGGTTGACGGTTAGGTCGAAAATTTTTCCGAAGAAATGCTACAGGCGAACCGATCGGTTGAGTTGTCAACCGATCGGTTGGCTGCTCCACACATTTTCCTGAGAACTTAGGGCTGCTCACCCGGTCTCGTCAACCGATCGCGCATGAACTCAACCGATCGGTTGATACTTCCCCAAAAATTTCCGAGAGCTCTCCCCAGCTCACCCGGTCTGCCAACCGGTCTCTTCATTACTCAACCGATCGGTTCATTCGGGGACAGATCTCGGCATGTATCTGACACATCCCAACCGATCGGGTGAGTTATCACCCGATCGGTTGGGGCTTGTTTCCTGCAAAAACCAAGAAATTTGATTAAGTCCCCGAACGGATGTTCTCGCGGCTGATTTTATTTACAGAAATAGATAAAATAAAGTAAAAAATAAGGCTAAAAATTTGAGAAAAAGTTTAGAACATGGGTTGCCTCCCATGAAGCGCACTTGTTTAACGTCTTTGGCTCGACGCCCGCAAGAGATGCTCATGGTGGCTGATACGGGTGATGCCCAAACTTAGGCATCTCTTCCTTGTTGGAGCTGAAGGCGCTCGGGGTAGTCAGCGGCTAGAAAAATACTTGCTCGACCACCCTCCCTTTGTTCTTGAGATCCGGGGGCTTTTCCTTGGTGTTGGCGCTTCCCGCCATCTTCTTCAGGATTCGGACCTCGTCTTTAGTGAGGTCCGTGAGCTCTTTCCCCGTTCTCCTCACAGGAGGAACCTTGGGAAACCCGGGAGGGGTCGTTCTCGCTGCACTCGGTCTTCCAACAGCTTCTTTGTCTTCGGGGCCTTCTTCATCTTCAGAATTCCCCAAGTCATCGGGGGGGTTTCTCAGGAGAATCTCCCAGGAGCTCTCCTCTACAGCATTTTCTTCTTCTATCTCAAGAAAATTACACCGGAGGTCATCAGGAGGGTCGGGGTGCTTCATGGATAGTCCCAGGTCAAACTCAACTTTCTCTCCGCTGACGTTCAAGGAGAGTTTTCCGTTCTTCACATCTATAAGAACGCCAGTAGTGGCCATGAAAGGCCGTCCCAGGATAATGGGGGTGTGTGCGTCTTCGGGCATGTCCATGACTACGAAGTCCACAGGCACATGCACCCCTCTCACATTCACGGGGAGATCATCAACAATTCCCACTAGATATTTGACCGACCGGTCAGCTAGTTGTAGGGTCATCCCGGTGGGCTCCAAATCACCCATTCCTATCCTTCTGTACATCGAAAAGGGCATCAAGCTAACACTCGCTCCTAGATCGACGAGTGCATGATGAATCTTCACAGCCCCGATCGTGCAAGGAATAGAGAAGCTCCCCGGGTCCTTGAGCTTCGGCGGGTTATCCCTCTGAATAAGAGCGCTACATTCCGCCGTCAACACCACTTTCTCTTTTCTTGACCCTTTGGTCACCAAATCTTTCAAGAATTTTGCATAGGAGGGGATTGTTTCGATTGCTTCCAAGAAGGGGATTTGTAGGCTTAGGTCCTTGACCATGGCGAAGAACTTCCCATACTTCTCATCAATTTTCGCCTGAGCCAACCGTTGTGGAAATGGCACAACGGGTTTATACACTCTTGGGCTCTCTTCCTCCTTCTTCTTCTCTTCTTCTTCTCTTCTTCAGACACTCCCTCCGGAGTCATGGGATTTGATGACGAAGCACCGGTGTCACTTAATTTTTCAGTCGGTCTCTCAACGACCAATGGTGCTTCCGGGTTGCTAGGGGGCACTCTAGTAGGAATTTGTGTCCCGCTTCTCAGAACGATAGCGGACACATTCGCGTGCTCGTGCACGAGTGCCGATGTTTGTGTTGCTCCCCTCGGGTTCACCTCCGGTTGTGGCGGCAATTGGTTTTGTGACCTTGCAAGGTTCACCACCTGTAACCCCAGCTGGGTTACTTGGTCCGTGAGGGTCCGCTGGCCCATTTCCAGCTTTTGGTTGATCCTCTCCTGGTTGGTAATATATTGAGTCAAGAGAGACTCAACCGGAGAGACGGCCCTCTGTTGGCCATACTGCTGCTGCTGGAACGGCTGCTGATTCCTGGGAGCGTACGTTTGTTGCTGAGGTTGCTGCTGAAACAGTTGCAGCTGACCCTGATTCTGCGGTGGTCTAGCTGGCTGATAAATTTGTTGCTGCGGCTGCTGAGGCGGCGAGGGCTGAAATGGTGGCCGGTAACTGAAATTCGGGTGGTTCTGGTTATTGGGAGAGTAGGCCGGGTTGGAATTTGTCCTTGGCGGATATGGCGCATTCCCCGTGGGGTTGTAAAATAGTGCGCTCGCCTGATCCAACGGTGGTGAGATGTCACCACAGTCGAATTCCCCAAGGAATTCGGACTCTACTGCAGAAACTTGCTGTGTACCGGCTCCACCGGCTCCTACCATCAGTGCGGAGATCTGGGTCGAAAGCAAGTCAAAATTGCTTGAAAGTTTGTCGACGTCCTCGACTCTGTGTATACCCCCAGTTCTTGGTGTGGCTCTCTCGTCACACCAACGCTCATTGTTGGATGCCATGTTTTCCAGAATATTCCCGGCATCTTCCTCGCTTCTAGACATGAAGGAACCCCCAGCCGCGGCGTCCATAGAAGATTTAAGGTCATCCCTCAACCCATTATAGAACAGATTGATAATCTGCCACTTCGGAAGCTCATGGTGAGGGCATCTTCTTTGCATCTCTTTATATCTCGTCCAAGCTTCATGCAAGGACTCGTGGCTGGCCTGGGAGAAGGAGGAGATCTCACTCATCAACTTCATGGTCTTCCCAGGAGGAAAGAACTTCGTCAGAAAAGCATTGGAGAGCTTCTCCCAGGTGTTGAAAGTATTGGGGTCCTTCCCCCTTAACCACAGCTTGGCCTTGTCCCGCAAAGAGAAAGGGAACAGCTTCAGACGGATAGCCTCTGTAGTGACACCATTAATTCGGAAGGTGTCACACTTCTCCAAGAAGGAGTCCATGTGCTCTATCGGGCTCTCCATGGGTGCACCCGCAAACTGGTCTTGCTGGATCCATGTCACTAGAGACGGCTTCAGCTCAAAGCTTTGGGCCGCAATAGCTGGAGATCGGATGGCAGAAGTCGACTCGATGGATGGCATCGAGTACTCCAGCAGAGACTTGTGAGGTGGGGTGTTCTCCTCCATGGATTCGGGATCTTCTCTTCTTCGCTTCTCGACGGCTAAATGCCTAAGGGTGGCGTTAATCTCTGGATCGAGGGGAATCATGTCGTCAAGACTCCTTGAACTCCTGCGCATGAAAAACAACAAACACCCGTGAAGCGACAAGTGGGAAAGAAACAGATAAAATAAGAAATAAAAATAAGAAAAACAAAACAAATAAGAAAAAGAAAAAAGGAGAATGCGAAAATTATCGCGAGGTAGGGATGTGAGCTAGACACGAGGGTTCAAGAGATCCTAAAATATCAAGCACGTTGCCTCCCCGGCAACGGCGCCATAAACTTGACCGGCGCCCCGCGAGATATGCGGCGGCGCGGTGTCGTTTACCGCAAGTTGCACGGTTAGTGTAGGGTGCGGGAATATCGAACTCAGGGAGGCGAGGTTGTGCTTGGGTCAGGTAGGACCTAAATCACCCCGAGGGGCGAGCTAGCCCGAATAGGTGGATGGTTGTCACGAAAGGAAATAAAAGCGTAAGAACGAAAAGAAAGTAAACCCGGGACTTTGGTTTCCAACCCGACGAGAGACTCTCGTCGACGCGGCCTACGGGTATGGATAGCGATCGGGATTAGGGTCTAATGGTGGGACGTTGCCTCTGAAAGTGGTACCGGCGTCCCATGGGCCCGATATTCCGGTCGGTGCCCAGGATGATACACCGGACTTCCCGGATTCGACCAGTGGGCACTCCCGTGTCCATAAACACTGATCGATCCCGGGAGCACTAAGCCCGCAACGATAACTCCCAACATCTCATCCTGCCGCTCCCGCGTGCTAGGATTCGACGTCAACGCTAAGGGTGTGAGCTATGGCTAGGGAGTCAACCTCCAAGTTTATTCCCTCTTGGCCCGACGGTCAAAGGCGGTCTTTTTCCCGCCGATGACAATGAAACACCCCGCGTAACCGTTAGATTCCTACTCCCTATCGATTTCCTAACCCTACGGACGCATCGGGAAGAGCCCCCGAAGGGGATTCCACCAAAATCCCAGATTTGGGAACTACTCACAAAAATTCATGAAAAAGCGATCTAAATGAAATTTAACCGTTGGAATCATAATCAGACGATTGCAATGCAGAAGTAATAGAGTAATAAAGACAATACTAAAATTTTAGAAAGATCTGAAAACTTACAAAAGAGTAACAATTACAGCCGTCACAAGGAAATAAAACAGTAGAAAAACAGCAACTCTCGTTTCTGGAACCCTAGGGGTTCTATATATAGGCCGTCGCATCAACCGATCGGTTGACAAGTCAACCGATCGGTTGATCCGTTACAAATAGATATCAGAAAACGGCGAGTTTTCACCCGATCACATGAACCGGTCGGGTGAGTTCTTGAGTGACCGGTTGGATCTTGAAGCAGTCGGGTGAACCGATCGGTTGAACGCCCGTGTATTCAGCTTATCTTCTTCAGCTACAGATGAACCGATCGGGTGAGAATCACCCGATCGGTTGGAATTCTGCTCGAGAAAACAGAGAACAGCCGCCCGCAGAACCGGTCTGTGAACCGGTCGGGTGACTTCTTTGCGAGCTGCGGTAGCGACCGGTTGGTGCACGCGTGCATCACCCGATCGGTTGGAGATGACCAACCGATCGGGTGAGGGGATGAAAGATGAATACTTCGCCGTTTGACCCCCTGGATCACGCGTGACTTCTCCCGTTGCTCCGGGGACTTGGGATATCATCATTAAACGTCCCCTACGTGGTCAATCTCCTGTAATCATGGACAAACAAAGAAAAGTGAAAGAAAACGGGAAAATACACGAAAACGAATAAGAGACGGCGGAAAAACACGGAGAAATACAAAGGAAAACATGCGTGAATATATGAAATATAAACGCACGTCAATAGGAACTTGTTAACATGGGGTAATAACATTAAAGTAAACGGAAGCACAGGTCAACATGAGGTAACAACATTTAAATAATCAGAGGAACAAGTAAACAGAAGATAACATCATTTACATATCAGAAGAACCAGTTAACATGTGGTAGCAGCATTTATGAATTAAACGACAATTACTTTAGATTATCAATTCACATATTTGTGAACCCGTGTAAATAATAGGACACTTAAGGAGCTGGACTTCACCCAAGGTGGGTGAAAAGTGGTACCGCAACCAGCGACACGAGCACTGGAGGGGCCTCTCGTAACTCCTCAGAAGGGAGTGAGAAATCTCGGGTTTTCAGTGGAAAACGGAGCAAACCATCATTTACCTGTCATGGTGCATCACGAGTACACCACCGGCCTCTCAAACTCTGCCCACTCCCCCTGCCTACTCATGGGAGTGCGAGTGAGAATCAAGCTATGTCCACACTTAGCCAACTCCTTCGCTGAGGAGTGCTAGTGGGAGTCTCAGCTGTGTCCGCTCGTTAAGACCTATTCTTTACAAGTGTCCCCCCCAAAACCAAATCTAAAGTCTCACCCATTTCTGAATGGATCGAGAACTTCAGACTCTTGTTCTCATTCTCACTCTTAATTCTCATCATTCTATATTTCTTTCATTTGGGTACATCATCATCATTCTTACTTTCATGTTTCCTTGGTGATCTTGATGTCACATATCACATGTCTCATAACAAAGCGTTATTAGCATTACTTCTCAATTTCAGATTTATATGGAACTTGCATAACCATTGCAAATGTGAAATAAAACAAATGATTTCTCTTTTGCATATTAGCACAGATTATAACATGATAATAATCAAGTGCAACATCATTTCATAAGGTTGATCTCTGCATGTGAAATAGAACATGGCCTTATAAATAGAACATGGCTTTATAAATGGAACATGGCTTATAAATATAGTTCATCATCAATTGGACCAAAAATATCATCAGAAATGAAAACTGTTAAAGACTGGAAAGAAATATGGAAAAGACAGGGCCACACGGCCGTATGGTGAAATCCATACGGCCGTGTGGATTGAATAAGGGAGGCTGAAAGATTCACACGGCCGTATCATGAAATCCATACGGCCGTATGGATCAAGTTGGCTGTAAAAGAATGCACACGGCCGTATGGTTCTAAAATGACACTGCCGTATGAGTTCTGGTGATATGGCCGTGTGGTTCTAAAAGTCTCAAAGCTTCAAAATGTCACACGGCCGTATGGTTTTGGCCATACGACCGTGTGATACTAATTTCCTCTACACAATCGTCAGATACGACTGTATGATGCTGCAAACCATGACACGGTCGTATGGTTCTGTCCATATGGCCGCATGGTTCTGTCTACTGTCAAATTCAACAGCGACAAACTCTAAATCCTATGTGATTCTAATTTGATCCTATCTAACCAAGTTAGGATCCTACCTGACATGTCCACCTAAGTTAATTCTGGGTCCCTTCTTCTCCTTGAAGACCCCAACAATCTCTATCTTTTCCTTCTTCCTTCTTCAGTCGAATTAGGGCAACAGGGTTTACGGACGAGGGCTGTGAGAGAGTAACTGCTCTGGTGGAGGAGGGGCAGTTGAGTGTTGCTGGGGGTTCGGCTAAAGGTGAGGAAGGAGGGCAGGTGATGGAGTTGGTTCTTTTTGCAAGGGAGGAGCAGGAGAGGGACAAGTCCCATGGTGGTTACGAGAGAGAGGGGGTAGAGGAAGAGGATGATGATGCTGTCTTCTTTTTCTTTTTCCTCTCCAAAATTCCCTTCAAGCCTTGTCATCACCCCCATAAGCTCTCTTGGCTTGCCACATAGCCTAGGGGTAGGTAAGGCTCAACATGCTAATGACACTTATGAGTAGGAGGTGTCTTTGCTTAGTAATTTGGGAATTATCCTTTTTATAAAAATAAATATACTTATGCAAATACCCAATACTCTCTCATACACAAGTATTTCATCCTAAATCCTTATTTATAAAAATCCAAATGATCTTTAAAAAATTGATTTAAAAATAATAGTGTTATTATAAAAATTAAGAAAATGCACAAAATTTTATACATACAAATATGTCCAAAATACCCCAAAATACCCCAAAATACCCCGTATTCGTGAATACTGGATATTACAGTGAGACTCTAATAACCTGATTCCAATTAGCACGATCATACTGTGTTCTAGATATGGTAGAGGTACTAGCCATGAATACCAAACCCTCATTATGGAATCATTACTGTTTGGTTTGGATTTGAGTCTTTTTGAACCAAACTCGGGGCCTTATAGTGATAGACTCTGTGTAATCTGGTCCCTCTGTCAAGACTATGTCTCTAAGGTGTCTATGATATGGGTACCTGTCAAACCCCATTACAACTTATACCCTGAGTGGAATGCAATCCGATAGTTTGATGTTAGATATAGCTTGTTACTTTAATAAGTTTATCTATCTGCCTTGGCAAAGGACTTACCTATGGATCACATTAGTCTCTAAAACACTTCCAACTATACCAGCAAGTACCTACGTATCGGGCAATGTCGATGTTCGGTAAAAGCCTAAGTATAATTTTCTAGTGCAAGATCCTTTAGCACATCTAAGGTAAAATGACTATGTAGAACCATCTGCCACCTGAGAGTTTGCTGTTGACAGTAATAGTATATATGGTACAGAAGCATCATGTGAACTTGTTTCCCAACAAGCACATGGTGTTTGTCTCGTAATGTCTCCACGTCAAGCGGCTGTGAGGCCAGCCACTACCATTTAATGGTTGAGCTTAATGCACAATGGTCTATTTAAAATATCGATATCCTTTTATCGAAATTCCAATGACCAGAAACATTTTAGGAGACATGATATACCATTGGTCCTCATTATCATGATCTTATCATTATCCCAATGTTCGTCACATACATCTCCAAGAACATTATCCATGTAATCATATTAAGACCTCAAAAAGATTAAATAGTGTTAGGGAAAGTTATAATAATCGCAAGCGTACGGGTCGAACACATGGAGGCAATAGTTGAGTACCGATGTAACGACCGGTTTTTTTATTGTTACTATTATCTGTATTTTCTGTCGTATATTCCTCCCGTATTCGTAGTTAGACGTTTCTGACCCGTACCCGTGCCTGTACCCGTGTCCATTTCCTTTTCTCATACTTATTAGTATTATTAATAAATCCTTTAATAATTATTTTAAATATCTTTATATAATTAGTTAAACTTTTTACAAAAATTCAAATTTCAAACTTTAAACTTTTAAATTCAAATGAGACTTCCCATTTCTAGACCCCTTTAAAATCTATTGATTAGCTATTATTCCCTATTATAACCTATTAATTAGAATCCCATTAATAATATTGCAAATCCTAAATTATATTTCAAATAAATTCCTATTTAATCATAACATTAAACCCATTAATTACAAATTCCATTAAATGACATTTCAAATCCTATTGATTAAATTCAAACCCCTTCATATAACCTAGCTTTTTGTCTACACCCTTAGCCGCACCCTATGATACTCACGCACACAACATTTAATTAAAAAAAACTAAAGACCTAATCCCCAGGGCTTACTCACGTGAGTGCTGCCACCCTATAGAAGCTAACATATGTTATGACATCCTAAAGGCTAAAGCACTCATCCTACTCCATTCTATTATTTCTTATACAAACAAAACCCAATTAATTCTTTAAATAAGAACCCTAGGCATTTGGTTCCTACAGCTAGCCTAAGCTAAAAAAAGAACCACTCCTTACGTGATGTTCCAAGCCTCACCCTATACTTTCTTTATATTGGAACCTAGGGTTACTTTTATTTTCCCTACAACACAGCTTCTAACCCTAGGCCCCCTCTTCTCTTCTCCCCTACTCACGCAAACCGCAGCCGCCCCGTCCTTGTTTTTCCCCCATGCAAACAAACCCAACGGCGCACGGCCTCCCTTGCCAACGCCGATCACCTTGCGCAGCCTCCTCCTCCCTTCGCGAACTGCTCCCCTTCTCCTCTCCATGCAACCACCCTCGCCCGACCCCGTCCAGGCAGCCGACCACCCTTCATCCACGAGCAGACCGCAACCCCTCTCCTCTCTGAGATCCATCACCCAGCTCCTCCCCGTGAGTTTCCAGATGCCGACACCCCCACGCCCAGGTGCACACGAACCCAGCGCCCAGCGCTCCTCGCGGCAACGACACTCCAGCGGCCATATCTCCTCTCCTCCACGCGGTCGGGCCGTGCTACTGCTTCTATTCATCTTCTCCACGTAGCTAGCCCCTAACTATGCGGCCTCCTCTTCTCCTCCCTCGCGCACACAAACGACTGCCCGGATCCGACACCGTCAGGCCGTGCATACGTCGTTCAGCCCCGGATCTGACGTTGTCAGCCCCTGGGACTTACTACTTCCCTCGCAACTATCTGCAGGACCTTTGGACGCTACTGTCCGCTCCTCAAACGCCACGTCGTCACTGTTTTGAAGTTGCACACGTCGCCGCTGTGTTCCGACCTTTTCCCTCATCACCGCGAACCGTCTTCTCCGTAGCGTAGTACTCATCGAGACGTTTCCAACGACACCAAGAACGTCAAAATCAGGCAAGTATATGATTTGATATGATTTTTCGAAGTTTTGGTACTTTTACGCCGCTTTCACGTATTGCTGAATAACTTAAAAATTAGGCATGAAATGACGTAAGAAACTGACACCATGATGATCAGGACAAAATTTGGGTTCCAACGGTATATCATATGATATACCTTAATTTTAATCAATTATGAGAAAAAAATACTTTCTGTAGCAAGTCCAATGAAAACTCGTGCTCGTCATCATTTTGTGATCGCTAATAAAATTGTTCAACCCTCTATTGCTGTGTGGAACTATCACAATTATGTAATAGTATTAATAACAGTGAAATTCAGTGAGTCTTGACATGCCTAACAAATATGGACATCGTGAAAATCGTGTGCCTCGAAGGCGGAATCGTGAATTCGTGATGTCGTGTGAGTCGACTAGGCTGGCTCGTGTTCCAGCACAAAATTAGGTGGGGTTAGGGTTGAGCGGCCACTGGGCGTAAGAAGGGTCCTCTCCTCAAGAGCACCACCCGCATGTAGTGGGTTAGCGTCAATCACGGTAAACCCCCGTGAGAGGAACGACCTACTCATCACGACCTAAAGGCGAGAACCCTAGATTAGATGTGAACTCTTGACATGAAACCTCCAACGCTAACTTGGTCTCATGAAAATTGATATACAAATGAACTCACAGAAAAACTTATTTTAATTCTTGCAACTATTTAGAACTGCATGTTTGGGATGCTCGTTTCTGTTTCTAATTAAATTGTTAACGTCAAAATTACTGTAGTCATTTCTTTTAAATATTAAATGCTTCTTAAATTCATATCTGTCATATATAATGTCTTGGGATGCTAACTCTTTCTTGCAGACCCCTAGCTGACATACATTCATGTTTTTGGATGTATGTCAGATTCTGAGCTCGAGTACCAAGAGGACCCGTACGAGACGCCAGATTTGGAGTGTCAGGAGTTCGCACCTGACGTAGTGCCTCTACCAGCGGAGGACTAGTGGACCCCTACACTTTACAGTTTTCTTAGTTTCCTTTCAGATGTTGTAGTTGTTGTGTACGTTTCATTTCCTGTTGGTACTTTAGCCCAGCAGAGGCTTGTTGTTTAATTCTGTGTACGAATATTATGTATCTGGATGTGGCTTTTAACTTTGGAATGTTTCTGATTGTTCTGATACGCAAATGCAAGGACCTCACCGGTTTTTTATCACAGACGCTTATTGAACTCGAGCTTCACCACTCCAGTTCAAGCGGACCGCGTAACGTTCTCGCTTCCGGTGTCTTTTGGGAAGCGGGGCGTTACAGGTTTTAGTGGCGGCCCATGCAGGTCCTGCAACTGCAAAATTCAGAACAATGAGAACTCTTTTCATTAGCCAAGACATCCAGAATTAGTTCGTATGCAAAATTACTCGAATGCCTTGTCTCAGCACGATAGGAAACCCAATACCAAGATGATAGGAATAGATAGACGCTTGTGCTCGTTAGTTAGACACCCTTGCCACGACCTAGTATTATCATCTTAGGAGTCACCCTATCGATTGATCATCCAGCTCTGACCTTATTAGATTTTTGAGTTTGTTAGTCGTTCGCTCTGATTTATCCAATCTACGGCCCAACTGGACGTAACGATCGTCGCCATGCAAGTCGACCCTGAGACACCTACAATGAGTAGATTTTGAAGCGAAGAATATTCTAGACCTATAGATAAGATCCCGATCTCGATCCTTAACGGACCCTTACCTCGACTTTCCTATCGCAGTCTAGTTCGTGAAGAACCTTAGTGCTAAACCTTAGTCGACCCAATGATTACTTTTCCCCTGATTTTACTTTTCCAATCATTACACTTCCATATTAATGATCGTAGAAAGCCATCGTAGTATATTCACAGAGTTACTTCTTAGTCGTCCCTACGTTTCGATCGTCAAACCTATTCCTTGTCCTCGATTCACATAAACTCTTCAGGTCCACCATCCTTAACCTTGAACATTCCTATTGCAGATCCATGGTCTTTTAAAAAGTATTTTCGATATTTCTTTTATTAAATTCCTTGCTAAGCTTAAAATCCGTTCGAAAACTTTTCACTTAGAATTTCTACGCTTCAGTCGACTTAAACCCAATCTTGACTAGGAAACTCTTCTGACATGATCTTTAGTTACTATCTTATAGCGATTTTCAAACATACATCTTCCATACTTATATTTCACATAGCCTTGTATAGCTACTCTATTTTCCTCATGAATGAATTTTTTTCAAAAACTTTATTTCTAATTCGCTAGTTCAAATGTCACCTCCTTTTCTTACTAATGTATTTCGAAACGGTCATTGATACATACTTTTAAAATACTTTCCTAAGTTAAATAGAACTTCAAAATCCTATGTGTCAGTTTTATAATCATTATCTTCATATATTTTAAGAAAAGAAAAATTTCTTTTTACAAACCTATTTCCATTTACAAGTCAATCACTACGACACAATGTCCATATTACTCTTCACCTGTTATTTGACTAATCATATTTTACGTTTTAACTTCTACCGTATACTCTCGAATTTATGTAAATTATAACGATGACATTATTTTACACAATTTCTTATCTTCATAATTAATTAATTATTCATAAATATCATATGTCACTAACTAACCTCTTATCCTTGCCACATCCAGAACCGCCCATCACAATATTATTTCGTTGATCATTCGACCCTGAATTCTACACTTACTTAGTTATTACTTTAGAGCTTATCATTGCTTAGTGAGACCTTTAGGATTGATTGTGGTGTTGTTGTGGTGCATGTAAATAGATAGTGAGCGTGGACCCGTGTGTGAATATCTCTATATACCACCAATGTATGAGTGTGCTTACCCTTAGTATATTAGTATAGTGTGATTATCTACCGTGTTGTATGTGTATGTACGGTAATATGTGATATATGTATATAGTTGAGTATAGATTTGTAAGTGTTATATTTATATTTAGGCGAGCGATTAGCTATATCACTATAGGAATATCTGTGTGTATTAGATTTAGTATTGGCTAGTTACTAGGAGTATATATACCTTAGTTGTACTTGTTAATGGTTGTAATTATATGCTAGTACTTGTTAGGCGTATGATAATAGGTGTACGTATAGTGGTGTGTGCAAATTTATTATGTGATCTAAATGTTAGTATGTCTGGCGTGTGCTCGTGTGTATATATGCATGTTGTTAGTTATAAGTAAGGATGTATAAATAAATTTGTATGAATAAGTGTGTTTCATGTGTAGTGAGATTATAATATCGTATTACCCCTATGGGATGATGTATGAGCCTGTGTATACCAGGAGGTATGCATAGCCGTATGATTGTGACTACGTATATGTGGATGTATGTAATAGTATACTAGCCCTATGGAAATTTTGGTTGTGTATACTGGCGTGTGTATATATTTGTCCTATATAGATACGAGATAGGCGTGTAGTAGTGTAAGTATGTTTAAGTATGTGAAATGATCGTATGTATAAGTACTTGAAAGTGTGTGATATATGAATAAGTATATGCATATGGATTTATATTATTTTATTATAATGTATGTATGACTGGGATAGAATGACTTTAGTATCTAAGTCCGCTCACTTCTATGTCGGCCAATTTAAGGAAGTCTGAGGACGAACTTGATCCTAAGGTGGGTAGGTTACGATGACCCTAATGCTAGGAGTAAGGTGTATATAAATCTGTGTATGGTGTAAGGTATTACGTGCATGTATATAAGTGTCGTGATTCATATTATAATGTGAATATGGTATTATGCGGTATGTAAAAGTGATTGTACGATTGAAGTATTAAGTGACTAAGAATAATCATATTTTTAGTATTAGTGGTATGTTAATGTGACGTGTGGTACTATATCATTATAGGTTATGAGTGTATAAGATATGTGATAATGCACTGTGTTTTAATAACTTGTGAGTGTGCAAGTGATGTCACGCTTACAACTAATAAAATGATGTGGTTGTGTAGAAGAATGCTACTATTTGCCAGAGTATGAATTTGTAGGATGATATTATATGAAACATGTTATGTTATACGTAATTAGAAATGTGTGTAGGTGTATTTGTTACTACTATTAGCATGGACGTTGATTAGTCTTATCAGTGATAATACTATTGGTATGGATATTAGAATTAGAAATAGCACTTAGATATGACATGATGGTTGTTTATGGTGGGTATGCATTAGAAGAGAGAGATGCGAGCGTTACCCTTACTTTTTCCCGGTACTTTAGCCGATAAGATTCCGAGGACGGAATCATTTTAAGGTGGGTAGGATGTAACGACCGGTTTTTTTATCGTTACTATTATCTGTATTTTCTGTTGTATATTCCTCCCGTATTCGTAGTTAGACGTTTCTGACCCGTACCCGTGCCCGTACCCGTGTCCATTTCCTTTTCTCATACTTATTAGTATTATTAATAAATCCTTTAATAATTATTTTAAATATCTTTATATAATTAGTTAAACTTTTTACAAAAATTCAAATTTCAAACTTTAAACTTTTAAATTCAAATGAGACTTGCCATTTCTAGACCCCTTTAAAATCTATTGATTAGCTATTATTCCCTATTATAACCTATTAATTAGAATCCCATTAATAATATTGCAAATCCTAAATTATATTTCAAATAAATTCCTATTTTATCATAACATTAAACCCATTAATTACAAATTCCATTAAATGACATTTCAAATCCTATTGATTAAATTTAAACCCCTTCATATAACCTAGCTTTTTGTCTACACACTTAGCAGCACCCTATAATACTCACGCACACAACATTTAATTAAAAAAAACTAAAGACCTAACCCCCAGGACTTACTCACGTGAGTGCTGCCACCCTATAGAAGCTAACATATGTTATGACATCCTAAAGGCTAAAGCACTCATCCTACTCCATTCTATTATTTCTTATACAATGACACAAAAATAACCCAACGTTTGGGGCCTATTTCATATAAATACCCTGAACTTCTAAGTCGTTAATTTTTAAACCTTTTTATATCTTATGGGTAACGGAAGTTAACTGAGGGAAAATTTTCCAATTTTGCCCCTCTTCCTCATTGCACGTGAGAAGAAACATCTCGATAATAACTGAGGGTTAAACCGTTGGATTGAAAGTGAAAGGGGAAAAGAAATCGAGATGTTAAATTAGAGGGTAAAAACCAAGAGAGGTAAAATTTTAGGGTAAAAACCAAGAGAAGAATTCCGTGCATGCAGGAGGAGAAGAAATCGGGGGGAAGAGGAGAAGCTTGGCGCTGCTGAAGGAGGAGGTTGGTCGTTGCTGAAGAAGCAAACGGGTCGTAGCTGAAGAAGGAAGCCGACGGTAGAAGAAAGTGACGATCAAAGCAAACGATGGTGAGTTCAGTCTAAATTAGCATAAAAATTGTTCATTTATAATTATATTTGAGTTATAATCGTGAGAAGAGGAAGTGATAGAAGTGATTATGGGTGTAATCTAGTCTAATGTATTTAACAGAGCCAAAGAGTAACATTGAAGGTGCATCATGGGGGATTGCTGAAAAGAGGGTCAGATGGGTATTATGTTGGTGGTGAGGAGACTGTATTCAAAGATTGTGTTGCAGGGTTGTTAAACATGGAGAATTTACGCATGCTTATCAAGGAACTCGGCTATAAAGGGGAGTTCTTCTTGTATTACAAACCATGGAGAAAACCCTTTAATTGGTGCATGAAAATGGATAATGATGAGAAGGCATCAGC
Source organism: Scilla litardierei (assembly GCA_030789695.1). NCBI lineage: Eukaryota > Viridiplantae > Streptophyta > Magnoliopsida > Asparagales > Asparagaceae > Scilla > Scilla litardierei. The sequence continues at coordinate 50,767,411 of CM061139.1, forward strand.
AATATTGAACATGCAAGGTAGTAGGCTTGTTGATTTGTATGTTGCACATGAATGTGATGTGCTGCCATTAGAAGACATATTGCCGTCTGACAGGGAAATTATAAGTGTGTGTGATTCAGCAGAAGCAGAGACTGCTGATGAAGAAGCTGAGTCTGTTGAGGTGAATTCAAGCTATCCATCAACTATGCCAACGCAGGAGCATACGAAAGAGCCAAGTGAAATAGCAACGTATGAGAGAAATGAGGAGACAAATGTGGAGACAAATGATAAGCCAGTGGAGGAGCCAGTGGAGGAGACAATGGAGGAGCTACTAGAGGCAATAGAGGATCTAATGGAGGAGCCAATGGAGAATCAAGATGAGGAGCAATTTGAGGAGCCAATTGAGGATACAAATAAGACAATTGATCACAGAGAGGAGCCAATTGAGCAGACAATGCAACATCATGAGGAGGATGATTTTCAGCTTGAGCAGACAATGCAGTATCATGAGGAGGATGAGCAACAGCTTGAGCATACAGTGGAGCAGCATGAGGATGATGAGCAGCAGCTTGAGCATACAGTGCACCATCATGAGGAGGATTTTCAGCTTAAGCAGACAATGCAGCATCATGAGGAGGATGAGCATCAGCTTGAGCATACAGTGGAGCATCATGAGGATGATGAGAAATAGCATGAATATGAGCAGCATGAGCAGACAGTGCAGAATTATGATGAGGCTGAGCAAAACAGCAGTGATGGAGAGTCTGATACTGAGTATCAGCCTAGTTCTAATGAGGCAGATGGGGAAGAAAGCAGTAGTGATGATGGGGATGAAAGTGATGGGGCAGACAATGAAGGTGAGCTCACTTCTGGGCAGACAGGAAGAATCACAAGAAGAATGATAAGGCCTGATGGAATGCATGTATATGCTGGACCTGAATGCGACCCACTGACAGAAAGGGCTACAGATTCTGATGATTCAGATACACTTAGGAGTGTACATGGCAGTGATGATGAGCAAGGGCAGAGAGGGGGACATCATTGTCATAGTATTGATATGGATAACCCTCACTTGGAAGTAGGAATGGAGTTTGCATCCCCTGCAGAATTTAGAGAGCTGTTGAGAGAGCATGCAATTAGGAATGGATACGACTTTAAATTTAAGAAGAATGAAGGAGGTAGAATCAGGGTATATTGTAGCAATAGGTGTGGATGGGTATGTGCTGGGTCTTGGGATAGGAATAGAGATAAGTGGGTAGTGAAGAAGTTAACAACACATATAGACTGCCATGTTGTTAGAAGCAATAATCAAGTGACATCGCAATGGATAGAAAAGAAATATTTGGAGCACTTTAGAGATCAACCCCAATTACCAATCTCAGCAATTAGGAACTTAGTGAGTAGGGACTTTGGAGTAGATGTAAAGCAAGATTCTAAGCTGTGGAGGGCAAGGAGAGTTGCAAGCAAATATATTGCAGGATGTTATAAGAAGCAGTTTAGAGAGCTATGGAATTATTCACATGTGTTGTTGGAGAGGAACCCAGGCACATATTGCAAGATAAGAACAAGGCCAAGTGACAAGGAGGATGAGCCATTTTTTGATGGCATATTCATCACGTACCAATGCCAAGTTAATGGATTCAAGGCAGGATGCAGGCCTTTCATAGGCCTTGATGGTACATTCCTGAAGACAGAAATTGGGGGAGTGTTGTTGAGTGCAACCAGTAGAGATGGAAACAATGAAATGTTCCCCTTAGCAGTTGCAATAGTAACAACTGAATCAAAGGATACGTGGAGTTGGTTTTTACGCTGTTTGATTGAAGCATTGGAGGTGAGCCATGAGCAACAATACACCTTCATTTCTGACAGACAGAATGTATATCAATCAACCTAGCATATATTTCCATATTATTGCTTAATTAAATATTGTATATGTAGGTAAATTTTCAGCATGTAGTTAAAGTTAAGAATGTCACATATGTCACATATACATTCATTGAAGTTGAAGGTAAAGTTAAATGTACATTGAAGTTAAATTTTCATTTAATTTGAAGTTAAATTTACAGTGATGTTAAATCAGCTTGAGCATACATATGCATTCATTGAAGTTGAAGTTAAATTTACATTGAAGTTAAATTTCCATTTAATTTGAAGTTAAATTTACAGTGATGTTAAATCAGCTTGAGCATACATATACATTCATTGAAGTTGAAGTTAAATTTACATTGAAGTTAAATTTTCATTTAATTTGAATGTAAATATTCATAGGCACAGTATGTTTATGTAGTTAAATGGAAATATTCATTGAAGTTAAATTTTCATTTGTATGATTTATGTAGGGTCTTCTAGAGACATTCAAAGAAATTATGCCTCATGCACATCATAGGTTTTATGTTAGGCATATGTATGAAAATTTTAGAAAGCAATTCAGGCCCCTGCTTTTTAAGAAAAAATTGTGGAAAATTGCAAAAGCATATGTTGAGGAGGATTGGTTAACTTCAATTGAAGACTTATACAAGTGTTCTCCTGATGCTGTGAAATGGCTATGCAATGTTAAGATTGACTCATGGAGTAGATGTTATTTCACAGATAATAGTTGCTGTGACTTGCTTTTGAACAACATCTCAGAATCATTTAACAGTTTTATTATGGAAGCTAGGGATAAACATATCATTACATGTCTAGAAATGATGAGAAGACAACTAATGATACGTTTTCAGAAGAAAAAAACAATTGATTCCAATTGGACTGCTGCCATTTGCCCCAGAATCATAGATAAATTACTGAAGTTGAAGGGAACTAGTAGAAGTCTTCCTGTTGTGTATGCTGGAGGAGGACAGTTTGAAATCAGAGATGAGCTTGGAACATATACAGTAAATATTGAAGCAAGAAGATGTGATTGTAGATATTGGGACATGACAGGGATTCCTTGCACACATGCATGTGCTGCTTTGATGTCAGAAAACAAGCAGCCAGAGGATTTTGTGAACATGTATTACAGCAAGGAAACATATTTAATTGCTTATGCAGGCATGATATGTCCCATTCCAGATTCAAGATTTTGGCCAAAGAATCAATATTCAGCTTTAATGCCCCCAACTTATAAGAAGCAGCCAGGAAGGCCAGCAAAGAAGAGGAGAAGAGGAGAGTTTGAAGCTGGTTCTAGTCAAGGTTCTAGAAAAGGTCAGATTCAAAAATGTCAAAGGTGTCAAGAAGAAGGACACAACAAAAGAAGTTGTAAGAATGATATGGTGCCCAAGCCAAGTTCCAAGACAGGAAATCCTAGAGGCAGGCCACCCACTCAACAAAAAGCTCTCAGCCAGATTGAACAACCAGCATTTGAGTCTTTATTGAAGGGTGCTGGGATCAATATCAGTCGTAGTAATACCAGAAATCCTCCAGTGAAGAATTTAGTAAGTTATTTATTATTTTTGTAAATAATAATCCAAGGTCTAAATTACTGTAAATGCTGACAGAGTTCATACATGCAGCAGAATGCCCCAAGAAATTCATGCATGCAGCAGAATGCCCCAAGAAATTCATCCATGCAGCAAGGTCTAAATGCTGACAGAGTTCAACAACAGACTGCCCCAAGAGTTCATCATGTGATGAATTCAGTAAGATCAGTATTTAGATGCAATTATTAGCTAATATGTAAAGTTTATGTAAATTTAGTAGCTCAGTAAGCTCAAGAGGTTTATCTAAATTTTTGTACAGCCCAGCATGCAGCAAGGTCTAAATGCTACCAGATTTCATCAGCAGAATGCCCCAACAAATGCAAAAGAGAATTTAGAAACTTCCAGTCCTAGCACTTTGCCCTATCAACATGTTCCAAGATTTGTTCATGTGCTGAATTCAGTTAGCTCAGTATTTTTATGTACTTATTATCTACTATTTGTGTACTTATTTATACATATGTTTGTAAAGCCAAGGATGCATCAAGGTCATGTGCAAGGTCATGTGCAACAGCTGCATGATCAAAGGAATTTTCCAATGCATGAAGAAGCAGGAAGTTCAAGCAGTTTGCAACATCATGCTCCAAGAAATGCTAGAGGAAATTCACAAGGAGGCAGTGCTAGCACTGTGTCACAGCAACAAGCTCCTAGAAATACTCAATTTGTATTTGTACAGCTCAAATTACTAATCATTTCATTTAATATCTGAATCACCATTTTATGTCATTATATCTCCAATTAATGATCTCCTTATATCTCAATTTCTATTAAATGTGTGCAGCCCAGTCAACTACATGGAACAATGAAGAAGAGAAAGTCAGCTCAGCAAGTTCATACTCCAGATGGGCAGAGGCCACTCAGGGAAGGAGGTCAGACTCCAGAATTTGAGAGGGGGAGTAGAGAAGGAGGTCAGTCTCCAGACTTTCAGATGCCAGTAAGAGAAGCAGTGCAATCTCCAGCAGCTTCAGTCCACAATATGGTTTTATTCAACAAAAATGTTCACATATATAAATAGAAAAAGGACAAGTTTGAGGAAGTTAGTGTAGCTGCTGATTTTGTATCACTCCATAATTTTGTATCAGCTTCAGTGCAGAATTTTGTATCAGGACATGTTTTTGTACATGGACCCTGAAACTATGTGGATGTGTGCTTTTTGTATCAGGCTGTGTGCTTTTTGTATCAGGATTGTGTATATATTGTGTATCAACATGTTTTGAATGGGATGCAATGTGATGTACTGTGATGCAATGTGATATATCTAGTTCAATACTTCAGTTCATGTTTCCATTTCAATGCTCATTTTGTTTTAAGTGCTGTGCATATATATATATATAGGGGCCCTATATATATATGTGTGTGCATTACATGTGCAATACATGTGTGTCATTACCAGGTTCAATGTTTCAGGAATGGCTACTATGTGATACCCCTATTTTCATTTGCAAACTAATGAGCATATCCTAATGAGCATATATATGGTTCAGGTAAGAATACTACTGAGCATAACAATTCAATGCTTCATTTTACTGCTGCATTTCAATGCTTCAGGCAATGTCATAAACAATGACTGTCTCATTGATTTAAATTCCTATCCCAAGCAACATTGTAAATTGAAGCATGACATTTTTCCTTCATCCTCTCAAGCAACATTTAATTTGAAGCATATACTAATTGAAGCATGCCATTTAAATTCCAGTCCCAAGCAACATTTTTCCTTCAGCAGCAAAGCAAAACATATTTTCATCAGTAAAAAATCAACAGAGGGCTTAACATTTTTCCTTCAGCCTCTCTACTTGGATACACCTGTTCTGAAGCATGATGACTTCAACATTTTTATAACAAGATTAGTACATCTTGCTATTACTAAACTTTAACATAAGAAACATAAGTACAATCAGTGAAAACATGCCCCACTTAAGGTATTTGATCTCAGTAAGGTTCCTCTCAGTTTTGACTGTGCTTCTCTCTAACTTTCCTATTGCCGTCTCCAATCGATTCTCTCTCTCTCTCAGCCTCCTCTCCGACACCTCAGTGGATGAAATTTCCAGCCTACTCCTCCTCTCATTCTCATCAATCAAGTGTAATATCACCATTCTTGACCATTCCGAGTGCGGTGGATCCTTCCATAGAAAGAAAGGGCATACCCGCTCACTACAATTCCAAAATCTCCTTCCTGGATTTGATCGGGTCCATGAAGTCTTCCTCGGTGTCTTCAGCCCACAATGGCAGAACTTGAAGTCCTCTCTATCAGTTTCAAATTCAGCTCTGTTGTCCTCTCTACTGCGATCTCTGCTAGTGGCACTATCTCCATAACTCATGTTCTTCTTTTCACTGCAAAAAAAACTTAGAGCTTAGGCAAAAAAAACTTGTAAATAAGACTTGAGGATAGTTGGGAGAACCTGATTTGAGATGAGAGCCTTAGTTTTCATCAGCCCCCTTTCGTTTCCCTCTTCCACCCGAAAAAAAACCCTACTGCCAGCACACTGTTCTCCTGTTAGTAGTTGGGGGTTGGCGCTCTTAATGTTGAAGACGAAGGGTAATTTCGTCCATTTTTGTTCACGTGGGCTTTCAAATTCACGGCAACCTCTAAAAAGGTATCACGGTTAACCCGCCAGATAACGTTTGGGTTTAAAAATTAACGACTTAGAAGTTCAGGGTATTTATATGAAATAGGCCCCAAACGTTGGGGTATTTTTGTGTCATTTTCCCTTCTTTAAATAAGAACCCTAGGCATTTGGTTCCAACAGCTAGCCTAAGCTAAAAAAAGAACCACTCCTCACGTGATGTTCCAAGCCCCACCCCATACTTTCTTTATATTGGAACCTAGGGTTACTTTTATTTTCCCTACAACACAGTTTCTAACCCTGGGCCCCCTCTTCTCTTCTCCCCTACTCACGCAAACTGCAGCCGCCCCGTCCTTGTTTTTCCCCCACGCAAACAAACCCAACGACGCACGGCCTCCCTTGCCAACGCCGATCACCTTGCGCAGCCTCCTCCTCCCTTCTCGAGCTGCTCCCCTTCTCCTCTCCACGCAACCACCCTCACCCGACCCCGTCCAGGCCGCCGACCACCCTTCATCCACGAGCAGACCGCGACCCCTCTCCTCTCCGAGATCCATCACCCAGCTCCTCCCCGTGAGTTTCCAGACGCCGGCACCCCCACGCCCAGGTGCACACGAACCCAGCGCCCAGCGCTCCTCGCAGCAACGACACTCCCGCAGCCCTATCTCCTCTCCTCCACACGGTCGGGCCGTGCTACTGCTGCTATTCATCTTCTCCACGTAGCTAGCCCTGAACTATGCGGCCTCCTCTTCTCCTCCCTCGCGCACGCAAACGACTGCCCAGATCCGACACCGTCAGGCCGTGCACACGTCGTTCAGCCTCAGATCTGATGTTGTCAGCCCCTGGAAGTTACTACTTCCCTCGCAACTATCTGCAGGACCTCCGGACGCCGCTGTACGCTACTCAAATGCCGACGTCGTCGCTGTTTTGAAGTTGCACACGTCGCCGCTGTGTTCCGACCTTTTCCCTCATCATCGTGAACCGTCTTCTCCGTAGCGTAGTACTCAACGAGACGTTTCCAACGACACCAAGAACGTCAAAATCAGGCAAGTATATGATTTGATATGATTTTTCGAAGTTTCGGCACTTTTACGCCGCTTTCACGTATTGCTGAATAACTTAAAAATTAGGCATGAAATGACGTAAGAAACTGACACCATGACGATCAGGACAAAATTTGGGATCCAACGGTATATCATATGATATACCTTAATTTTAATCAATTATGAGAAAAAAATACTTTCTGTAGCAAGTCCAATGAAAACTCGTGCTCGTCATCATTTTGTGATCGCTAATAAAATTGTTCAACCCTCTCTTGCTGTGTGGAACTGTCACAATTATGTAATAGTATTAATAACAGCGAAATTCAGTGAGTCTTGACATGCCTAACAAATATGGACATCGTGAAAATCGTGTGCCTCGAAGGCGGAATCGTGAATTCGTGATGTCGTGTGAGTCGACTAGGCTGGCTCGTGTTCCAGCACAAAATTGGGTGGGGTTAGGGTTGAGCGGCCACTGGGCGTATGAAGGGTCCTCTCTTCAAGAGCACCACCCACATGCGGTGGGTTAGCGTCAATCACGGTAAACCCTCGTGAGAGGAACGACCTACTCATCACGACCTAAAGACGAGAACCCTAGATTAGATGTGAACTCTTGACATGAAACTTGCAACGCTAACTTGGTCTCATGAAAATTGATATGCAAATGAACTCACAGAAAAACTTATTTTAATTCTTGCAACTGTTTAGAACTGCATGTCAGGGATGCTCTTTTCTGTTTCTAATTAAATTGTTAACGTCAAAATTGCTGCAGTCATTTCTTTTAAATATTAAATGCTTCTTAAATTCATATCTTTCATATATCATGTCTTGGGATGCTAACTCTTTCTTGCAGACCCCTAGCTGACATACATTCATGTTTTTGGATGTATGTCAGATTCTGAGCTCGAGTACCCGGAGGACCCGTACGAGACGCCAGATTTGGAGAGTCAGGAGTTCGCACCTGACGCAGTGCCTCTACCAGCGGAGGACTAGTGGACCCCTACACTTTACAGTTTTCTTAGTTTTCTTTCAGACGTTGTAGTTGTTGTGTACGTTTCATTTCATGTTGCTACTTTAGCCCAGCTGAGGCTTGTTGTTTAATTCTGTGTACGAACATTATGTATCTGGATGTGGCTTTTAACTTTGAAATGTTTCTGATTGTTCTGATACGCAAATGCAAGGACCTCACCTGTGTTTTTATCACAGACGCTTATTGAACTCGAGCTTCACCGCTCCAGTTCAAGCGGGCCGCGTAACGTTCTCGCTTCCGGTGTCTTTTGGGAAGCGGGACGTTACAACCGATCAACCTTGAACTTAAGTTAGCTACATGTATATCATCAGGGATGGGGGAATTTTACTAAAAAATATCAAAAAGTGAAAATGTCCCGGCTAAGCATCCCTGCTATTGCGGATTGATTGCAAGGATTGATCTAGCTTCACAATCTAAAGGAATAAAGCTGTCGATGAGGGTTTAGTCTCAATCCTCGTTCATTCCACATCTAACCATGAGCGAGAGCTCAGAGTATAGCCAGGATCTCTATCCAGACTCCGATTTCTCTTCGGTAGCCCTAATTTTAGTTGCTCTAATAACTTAGGCATGATGTCTCGTCGTAACCTTATTATCAGAAAATCAATTCATCATTAGAAGCATCAAACCAAAACCTCGAATTCTCGTCGGTTATTAGGGTTGCGTAGCATTCTAATGATAAAATTGATGTAGGCACACATCCAGAGGTATACCCTAGCAATATTCTATCAGATCAATATTTGGAGCGATCAACCACAACAACTAATCCACAACAGGGTTCAACTATGCTCTAGGCAAGAAAACTACTCACAGAACATGGAAATAACAATCAAACAATACATAATGAAAAAGCATAATAAATAAAAGAGAAGATTAGAAGAATATTACCAAATTGAAGAATAAATGAAGTTGCGTAGAAACATCTCTAATCCAAATACAAGATGGACAAATAAACCCTGAAGTGTGTGGCCCAAAACATCGGCAAACCCCCTGGAACTCCAAGAAGAAGAACCCCCAAAATTTCCCACAAAACTTCTATTTATACTCTGTCCAAAACCCTTACTTAATCGGGCTGGAAAAAACAGTTTATCGGGCGCATGGCCATGTTGCCAAGTCGCACGGCCATGCACAAACAAGAAGTCAAAACCCTAAGCTTCAGCAAATTTTGTACGGCCATGCTAACCGTGTTGATCCTTCAGTGGCTCCAGCTTACACAAACATGATACGGCCGTGCAGATGGCTGCACGTCCATGACAATGCCTTTAACTCTTTTCTTCAGCTTCCGCAAATCTGACATAGTCCTGCAGATGGCTGCACGGCTATGTCTATTCCTTCACAGCTTTTCTTCTTTTGCAAATGTTACATGGTCGTGCATACAGCTGCACGGCTGTGCCGCTAAATCTCCAATTCCTCTTTGAAGGTTGACACGATGGCATGGCCGTGTTGCACTGTATTTGGCCCTTTCTCCTTCATTTCTTCTTCGATCATCATGTCTTCTTTTCCACTACTTCTCACATCATCTCCTTGCATCATTTTGAGCACTTTTCTCCTTGAAATACACAAAACATCCCAAAAGAGTAAAACGAGCAAAAATAAACTAAAACTGGATGGATATGGAGGATGGAACATGAAAAATACATCAGCGACACGATGTAAAATTATGCAAGATATATACTTAACAAAATCACCCAAGCTAAACTCTTGCTTGTCCTCAAGCAAGACAAGATATGTAAAATGAAGTATGGGGAGAAGCTGTTAAGAACATCTGAGGATCATGATCTCAAATCAACCATGCTTGCAAATTACATATACGACAAAATTAGAGTTCAATTCAAGCATGCATCACTCCATCAATTCTACATGGCATATGACTCAAAAACATTTTTCTCCAATATGATTTCGAAATTAATGCACACGTTTGTGGAAAAGACTAATACTGTGAAAAATTCTTCTACTAGGCTTAGATCGATAAAAATTCAACTATTGTCCTACACTCGTGAAGGCAAAAACTCAAAAGTGTGTCGTATGACCTCAACTTTCAAGGTTTGGCTATGTCAAAGCTAGTTTTCCTGATTCATGGTGATAGACACGCTTGATGTATAAATACATACATTTTTTCTTTTCTTTTTCAACACAAAATTTTTCTATATACATGGGACCTAGGTGACTCATATAACCGGATTTCGGCCAATGACTCCTGAATTAGACGATCCTAGGGCATTAGGCATGTTAAGGTCAAAATTGGTAGAAACAATATTTGGACAAACACAGATTTCTCTTGATGATGTGGATCCTCGTCAGCCGGTTGAAGGGGACCCTCGGGGTGGAAGAACCTTGGGTCAATGATAGTTGAGAAGAACGTACGATGGTCGTACAACCCTTTGGGTTACTCAAACGTCGAACGTTGACCGGTGAGAAGAGGTTGAATGACCTTCCTGTAGGGTCGTGCTTTGATCTCCTACACCATAGATGAACGTCAGGGGGGTTGGATCTGGGTTTCGACCCAAATCCCCTCCGATGCTTAAGGTAGAACGTGAACTCAAGGTAAAGCTAGGGGCTGCCAAGATCGAATCATAGAGATTCGCCTTGAATCAGTCACCGCAAGCTATTAGGAGGAAGAAATATAAAATGTGGAAATGTAGAGTTTCAGAGTATCAGTACTTCAGTACATTGGGAGTCTGAACCCGTCTTACATTATATTTTCCTCTATTTATAAATGAGAATGTCTGCTGGTAGTGAGTAACAGTCCTTCATTGATTACAACGAGATCTCCTCCGGGATTGTATACAACGACTGCCCATTTACTCGGTCTCCATTAACCATTTCCCTGGAATCAGCGGAGCACCAACAGTCGATTGCGATGTCTTATTGATTGGGTATTAACTCACCCACGATGACGGGCTTCGGGTTAATGGGCCAAGGTCTAGTCTTCCTAATGGGCTTCAATAATCGCTCCCTACTTCGTGTGCCGTATACATGTATCAACAATGGTCCCCATCATTCATTCTAAAAAGGATTTTGATTGAGACTGAATGATGTGAAACTTCAGTAAATGTGCACGACAATCGAAGCATGCAGATTTGATTTTTGCCGTCGAAATTTTCGTCTTAGATTTGATCCTCACAGTGGTTTAGCAAGCTTGGATACATGTCTTTTATCGAATGGCTGTCCTTTGGTCTGGCATAATCTCCTTCAAAATTTATGGTGAAATGAAAAAGCAAGAGAGACTTACTCGCTTCGTCTCCGAATTTTTGAAGGTATGCGTATGCTCTTGCTTCCTCTGGCGACTGTTCAACCTTATTAAAGTAGTTCCTTTCTTACTTTTTTAGGCTTTTCATAGCTCTCATGGAAGTGTGGTCGCCCTTGGTGATTAAGGAGCCTACTTATGAAGAGATCATGCAGTGTCTTTGGCCCACTCAACATGTCGTGGTTCCTGGAAAAGGTAAATGGCTTCGTATGAAACCCTGTCTCACTATTCTTTGACTGGATCCGACATCAACAGCTCATTCAGAGATACTTGGCAAAGTGCCAGAGCTCTCTTTCGATCTAACCACCAAAATTTGGTCGGATTTGTTATTCCCCCTTTTGGGGTCAGATTTCTAGAGTATAACGAGAGAATTTGTTTCCCTCGAAAAAACGAAGTAGGGGTGTACCTGAAGTCTTTCCTTTTTGGCATACGCTTCCCTCTCCATCCCGTCATAGTAGATATTTTGAACTATCTGGAGCTTCCATTTTTTCGACTTGCACCCCATGCCATTTCCCACGTGGTTTGCTTTACCATACTTTGTGAGCTTTGTGGGGTATGACCATCTATTCTATTGTTTAGATATTTCTTCCGAGTCACGTCTGACCCTCGTAAGGTATGGTACCACATCATAGCTCGCTTGGAACTGATGCTTATATGTGATCTCTTTATCCCCGATCCTCATTGGGAGGATACTTTTGCATTTATCTCCCTTCCAAGCTTAGGATCGATCCTCACTGGTTGGAATCTCCTTAACCCTGATATTTTCATGGAGTACGGGTTATCGCTTAGTGAGGCCGAAGCGACCTGACTTCTTTTGAGTCGACCAATGATGGATAGATCAACCTTATTTTTGTTGGACAACCATCGGTTGAAGATTATTTTATGGAGCCTGGGTAATGCATACAGCTTATGTGCCTCTATCACAACCACTCATAATAATTATATTCTTCATTTGCAGATATGGTTAGAAGAGCACCCCGAGAGTTGGCTCCTCAATTGGCCCAGATTCGCGATAGACAATGATGTAAGAAGATGACTGAGGGGTCTCCCTCTCATTCTCCTCGCTCTGCCTGCTTGAGCTCCTTCAAAGAAGGAGGCGACACTCAGGGGACAACAGTGCCTTCGTCTCGGACTTTGTTGAGGGAGACTTCGACCTGGGCTGTCGCCCATACAGTCCCGTCCTCAGCTCTGGCCACAGGCGTTTTTATTATCACGACGGGTGTTGACAATCATGTTATGACCTCAAGACCCACTTACGTCTCAACGAAGAAGAGGAGTCTCCCCTCACAAGAAAGGGAGGACCCTGAGAAGAGGAGGGTCGTGTTGCCATCTCCGCCACTCTCTCCTCTGAGGAAAGATAGCGGTTCTTCGCCGGATCAGGTGGAGGTTCCTCCCAAGTCTCAGGGGATAGTTGTGCCACCTACGAGTTAACCCAAGGAAATGTGGCCTTGGGGTACTATTGCCCCTTCGGCTCCTATGGTTGGTCCGATCCCTTCAGAGTTTGATCGAGCTTTGATGTTGGATCAACTCTCGACCGTTTCTTCAAGTGATGTCTGGGGTGAACCTCACCAGCATGAGTTTGTCATAGGGAGCGAAGAGTCGGTCCTTCTGGATTTTGGGGCAACTACTAGGTTGGTGGAGAATTTCATTCTTCCCTGCGATCGAGAGCTCCTGCGGGGGGTGGATGCTGAGAGGATGGCCAACTTCTTTGTGTGTTGCAGCAATCAGGTTAGCTATCCGCACCTTTACCCGCAACTTGGGTTGTCGACTCATCTAATCAAAGATTGCCACATGTGGCGATCTTTGGCAAGGGCCAGCGGTGCCATGTCATCGATATGGTTAGTGAGCGTCAAAGGGCTGACGCTGCCTGCCATAGAGTTTCTTAGCTTGAGGGCCAAAAGGAGATACTGAAGGAGTATTTGGGGAGAGCACTTAAGGCCATCTCCCTACTCCAGGATGACTTAGAAGTCGCGAAGAAGGAGAACCTCGAGCTTCTAACCAAGGTTGTTGACTTGGAAAAATCCATCAAGGCTGAAATAGCGGCTCAGCTAAAAACGGCGATGAGGCATGGAAGGATGCCCCTTCCTCTTAAATCATTAGTCTTTTTGTTACATTTATGTAAAACTTCTTTAACGCAGATAACATGTAACTTCTTTTTGACTAATGCAATAAAAGAAGAAAGCTTTCTTTTGAGTGTTGCATTTCTACATCTCCTCGTGCACTTATCTGGCCCCTCAACGACTCAAAGTTCATCTTTAACAATCAATTGAACTTGGGTCATTGGAGTATCAGGGACTTTCACTTGGCAAAGAAGCCCTTAAGGTCGTTCAGTGGCAAAGCGGTGGCCTATTCCTCTTACGGCTGACGAACGTTGAGGATCGTTCGGTTGCGAGTGCATTGATCCCTTTGACTCACAACCGACAAGCCTGGAGAGTCGTTCAGTGGCAAGGTGGTTGACCCCTTAGCTTACTACTGATGACGAGGGAGGGTTGTTCAGTGGCGAGGGATGGGCCATTCGTCTTACGGGCTGACAAACGTCGAGGGTCATTCGGTTGCGAGGGGATTGACCCCTTCGACTCATAACCAACGAGCCTCGAGAGTCATTCGTGGTAAGGGTGTTAGCCCCTTGGCTTACAACTGACAACGAGGGTGTGTCATTCAGTAGTGAAGGGATGGCTCCTTCGTCTTACGGCTGACAAACATCGAGGTTCGTTTGGTTGCAAGGGGATTGACCCCTTCGACTCATGGCTGACGAGCCTTGAGAGTAGTTCAGTGGCAAAGGGGTTGGTCCCTTTGCTTACTACTGACAACGAGGGTGGGTCGTTCAGTGCAAAAGGGATGGCTCGTTCGACTTATGGCTGACGAACGTCGAGGGTCGTTCGGTTGCGAGGGGTTTGACTCCTTCGACTCACGACCGATAAGCCTCGAGAGTCGTTCAATAGCAAGGAGGTTGTCCCCTTGACTTATTACTAACGACGCGGGTGGGTCGTTCAGTGGCGAAGGTATGGCCCCTTTGTCTTACAGCCGACGAACGTTGAGGGTCGTTCGTTTGCAAGGGGTTTGACCCCTTCGATTCACGACCGACGAGCCTCGAGAGTTGTTCAATGGCAAGGGGGTTGGCCCCTTGGCTTACTGCCGATGATGAGTATGGATCGGATAAAACAAAAGATGATGAACCTTGTGTTTATGACGCATTCTTTACCTCAAAAAGAATACAAGGGTTGGTAAAGATCAATACAATTTGATATCTTTTATTGGCTTGATCATTGGTAGTACTTCCGCTAATGCTCAGCATTCTAAGGATGAGGAAGCTCCCTATCCTCCATTGTAGAGAGTAGATAGGTGGCTTGGCCGATGAAGTTAATCACCTTGTAGGGACCCTCCCACTTTGCGGCACGCTTTCCTTGTTTGACGATCTCGGGGGAGAAGATTGATTTTTGCAACACATGGTCACCAACAAGGAAATTGCTCTCTCGAACTCTAGAGTTGAAGTAGTGGGCCATACGTCCTTTCTGTTCAATGAGGGTTGTAAGACCATGTTTGCAAACCTCGTCGAGCAACTGCAAGTTGAGCTCGAGTACTTCCGACTTTATTTCTTCGTCAAAGTATCAGAAACGGAGAAGCTATTCGTTGACTTCGACTGGGACGACAGCTTCATAGCCATATGCAAGCATGAATGGTGTCTCTCATGTTGAGACTTATGAGTCGTTATGTGTGAACATAGGATTCCAGGGACTTCCTCTGGCCATGTTCCCTTGAGTCCTTCTAACCTCTTCCGCAGGGGCTCAAGGATGCACTTGTTAGCTACTTCTACCAGACCATTGGATTGGGGATGGGCAATAGATGCCAAATGCAGCTAGATCTTCTACTCGGAATAGAAATATTTGAAGCTGGCACTGTCAAATTATGTCCTATTATCTGACCGAGGGACACCAAATTGACAGACGATGGATTTCCACACGAAGCTCCTGACTTTCTTTCAAGTGATTCAAGTAAGGGGCTCTGCTTCGATCCACTTGGTGGAGTAGTCGATCGCCATGATTAGGAATGTCTGTTGTCCTCTTATTGGCATGAAGGGACCAAGGATATCTAATCTCCATTTTGCGAATGGAATGGGACTGATGATGTGGATCAAAACTGTTGGAGGGGCTGAGCTGTGCTTTGCAAACTTCTGGCAAGTTGGGCACTTTTGCACATACTTGATCGCCTCTTTAAACATGGTCGACCAGAAGTAGCATTGCCACATAGCTTTCAAGGCTAAGGCATTTCTGCCACAATGGTTCCCGCAGTCTCCTTCATGGATTTCCTTGACCATATAAAGAGCTTCTTGTGGGGTTAAGCATTTAAAGTAAGCAAATGCGTCGTACCTGGTCCATCGTCAATTGTACAATGAACCCTCGATCAAAATGAATTGGTACGCCCTTCACTCCAGCTTTCGTACCTCTATAGGGTTGGCTGGCTTTTCCCCTATATTGAGGTATTGGATTATGGGATCTATCCAGGTGATCCCTTGGTCGACACTCAGCAGCTCCTTCTCTGGCACACTTTGGTGTAGTAGGTGCTGCATGTACACAGTCTGACCAAGTCCTGCAGGTGAGGATGAGGCGAGCTTTGATAGGGCGTTGGCTCGATGGTTTTTCGACCGTGGTATATGAAGGATCTCCACCCGTCTGAACTTGGCTAGCTCTGCTTTGGCAATCTGCATGTAGCTTTGCATTGTTTCTTTGTGGGCTTCGTAGCATCCATTCAACTGGCGGACTATCGGGTTAGAGTCACTGAGAAGGTGAATCACATTTTCTCCTAGTGCTCGAGCAAACCTGAGTCCGTTGATGGCAGCTTCATACTTTGCCACATTGTTCGTGGTTTGGAAGTCGAACTAAAGAACATATTCGAGTATATTGCCCTCTGGTTTTGGACAATTATACATGTGCTGCTTCCCCTTTGAGTTGTCGAACCATCAACTTGCACAATCCATGTACCTTCATCTCCACATGCCTCGACTTGAGAATTGAGACCTGTCGAAGAAGAGGAGGGGTGTATTGATATGTATGTTAGCAACATGTACCTCTTCTGGTGGGTCATCGTCACAGCTGAGTTTGATAATGAAGTCAGCTAAGGCTTGTCCTTTAATGACAGTCCTTGGCTTGTACTGAATGTTTAACTCGCTCAATTTGACTCCCCACTTTGTCATCCTCCCTGATCAATCAAGCCTCTTCAGAGTTTGCTTCAAAGGGTTATCGGTGTCGACTTGAATGGTATGCACCTGGACGTAGTGTCGTAGCCTCCTTACAGATTGGACCAAAGTAAATGCTGGCTTCTCTATTCTTGAATAGTTGACTTCAGCCCCACGGAGGACCTGGCTAACATAATAGATGGGTCGTTGTATACATGAGTCTTCCTTGACGAGGGCTGAGCTTATAGCCTCCTACATGGCGGTTAGATAGATGATCAGCTGATCGTCCTTACCAGGCTTGGTCAGGAGTAGCAGACTGTGGAGATACTCCTTCAACTTTAAGAAGGCCCTCTTGCAATCTGCATCCCACTCGATGACCTTCTTATCGGGTGCAGTGGACGCTATTGCCTTCCTCATCACTTTGAAGAAGTATAAAGACCTCTCAGCCAACTTTGAAAGAAATCGAACCAGAGCCGCTATCCTTTCATTCAGCATCTAAGGCTCTTTAATGGTAGTGGGCTCCTTCATTGCTACAATCATCGTAATTTTATCGAGATTAGCTTCAATTCGTCGATTCATTAGCATGAATCCAAGGAACTTTCCTGATCGAATCCCGAGAGTAAATTTTGTGGGGTTCAATCGAAGGTTGTAGTGACGAATTTGTGCAAACATCTCTCGAAGATCTACGATATGATCTGTCGGTTACCTGGATTTGACAAGCATATCGTCGACATAGACCTTCAAGTTTCTCCCAATTTGAGACTTGAAGACTGTGTCCATCATTTGTTGATACGTTGCTCCTGCTTTTTTCAAACCAAAGGGCATCTTTTTATAAAAAAATACATCGGTCGATGATAAAGGATGTCTTTTCCTCGTCTTCAGGTGCCATTTGGATATGGTTGTAGCCTGAGAATGCATTCATGAAGCTCAAAAGCTCATAGCAGAAGGCACTGTCAACAAGGTGATCGATTCGAGGCAGAGGGTAGCTGTCCTTTGGACAAGCTTTGTTGAGATTGGTGAAGTCAATGCACATCCTCTATTTGTCGTTCACCTTCTTTACCATCACAACATTGTAGAGCCATTCGGGATATTGGACTTCCCGAATGAATGCTACTGCTAGGAATCGTTCCACCTCCTCGACGGTGGCTTTCATCTTTTCGCCCCCATATTCCTCTTCTTCTGCTTCACAGGCCTGGAGGTCGAGTCAACCTTCAGCTTGTAGGAGATCACTCGAAGGTCAATGCCAGGCATATCCTCAGATGACCAGGTAAACACATCAACATTCTCCCTTAGGAGATTGATCAACTGTTCCATTAGGTCGAGAGGAAGCATTGACCTAATGGAGTCTGTCTTTCCGTCTCCTTTGAGGATTTGAATGTTCTCTGTTGCTTCGACTGCTAAGGGTCTTCGCTCGTCGTGTTTCTCCTTATTGTCGAGGTCAGCTAGATCTGCTTGCTCTGCCCTTCTCAACGAGGTAGAAAGAAGGTAATGTTGAATCTGGATCTAGCCTAGAGGGGGGTGAATAGGCTTATAAAAATATTCTTGTGCAACCCACGAGAAATCACACGCAGTTAAAAACACAAGCAGAGTAAATAAGAGACAATAACAGAGTACACACAGATTTACCCTGGTTCGGTCGCATCAACGACTTACGTCCAGCTCCAAGCAAATACTAGCATTAATAAGTTCCTTCTGTACACCTAAAATGGGGTCCTAGCTCCAACTCCCCACCTAGACTGTACCACACTCAACAAAGTGCAGAACACTATCAACCTAGTAAATGTGTATCTTGACTGCACCAACACGTCAAGACCCTCTTGTCTAGCCCCAACCAGACAAGTCCCAAAAGAACATAAATATTGGTAAAGTTTTCCCTACAGAGAACAACACACTAATACATGAATATAAGGAGTAAAGAGTTTAGAAATGCTCAGTCCGTGTCTGTGTAGTCATCTCTGTCAATCAGCATGTTGTCAGCTCCAGTCTGACGCAAACGGTGTCTCAATCTGACTCCTGGATCTCGATCTACAGCTCCTGGAAGTTGAATAGCTTTCTGGTCAGTATGTATAACAGATCCAGTACAAAACAATTAGAACTTGGTATGTGCGCTCAGTAATTCCCTTAATAATATATGTCAGTAGCTCTTTCCATTTTCATAAGAGCCCCTCCACATCAGCAGCACTTTCCAATCGATTCTTTCCTACCGTCGATTTGTTTTAGGGCATGCAGCGGAAAACAATGTCGCCCGAGTACTTCTCTTCAACGTGTGACTCGCTTCAACGGCAAATGTCAGATTCAACTTTGACAGTGATTCGTTCTCACGGCAACTGCGTCGGGTGATTCGACTTCGGCGACACTTGGTGCTCGACAGCCGCTCCTTGACGACGACGGGCGTTCGTGCAGCGGCGTGATGGTCTTCACGGCGACTTAGCTCCAGGACAGTGATCTCGATGGTAAGGTGAAACTTCAAAGGTGGTGGCTCTCGTAAAGATAACTCTTCAACGACGACTTGGGTTCCTACGGTAGCTGTCTTCGTTCACAGCTCTTCGACTCGACGTCCGCCTGGTCTCCGACAACCCAACTTGATGGCGCCTCAATAGAACGACTGCGGCGAGAGTGCTTCGGTGTTGCAATGTGGCACATTGACGAAATACCGACGAGGACGGCGGTAAGAGTGGCGGTGCCAAGTGAACTTGTTGACGGCAGCGTCTTCGATGAGGGTAGGCGCCTGACAACAGAGTCGATGGTGCTTGCATCCTCGTGTTGATGATGGCGAGGTGTTGGTAGAGTTGCAGCAATGAAGAACCCTCCCAAGAGCTTGAAGATGATAGTGACTATAAGAATATGGCTTTGATGCGTTGGGAGATGCTAGCGTGAATTAGCTTGGGAAATTTTGTTTTTGGTCCCCTCTTGTTCGTTTTGGCCGCAGCTCTCTTTCTTTTGGTTGATGTATGCCACTTGAGATTTTTTCTCTTAGATGCGTGTATATATATATATATATGTGTATATATATATTTTTTGGAAAGTTAGTGAGGAGCTTTATTCATGTATCTATAAACTATACAAGTAAGAGTTGGCTAGAGAAGAGATTAGCTATAGAGGTGAGAGGGCACTAGCGTCGTCATCCTCAAATAACCATCCTCGTCCGTTACCAACTCTTAAATACAACAGAGAACAGAAAGAAAAATTGATACATCGTAGAGCACAGTGTTTATCCCGCATCTCTGAACTCCCAGTTATCCATAGCTTGCACTGCATCCGGATCATTTGGATCATGGTCTCTAAGGATTATTCTGATTTCATTTGAGATATTTCCAAATAACAATGTTTTTGATCTGGTGGCACCCTCAAAGATTCTTCGATTCCTTTCCTTCCAAATGTGCCAAACTATTACCGAGAGCACAGTTTTGGCCAATAAACTGATAGCATTCTTATTGTTGAAGTGTAAAAGGTAGTAATTGCCCACATCAGCTAGGCGCGAAGAAACGTGGCTAGTAACACCCAATTTCAGGAGGCTTCTTCTCAATATATAGTTAGAATAGGGGCACTCGAAGAATAGGTGATCCACGGTTTCGTCATTGTCATCCTCACATAGAACGCACCCTGTGTGCGTGGTTATGCCCCATCCAGCCAGATGATCCCTAGTTAATAGCTTTGCATGGAATGCCTTAATAAAGTCAAGGATAATTTCGGTACATGTCCTGTAAACCATACCATGTTAGCAAATGGGAACGGCTGCCTTCGAGTACACGTGCATTCCCAGGACGATTTAAATGTGTAATTGTCCCTAGCTGCCCATACCCATGTGTCCGTCCCTCTAGAGAGGTTTCCAAAATTCTGGATGATAGGCCGAATAATTGTTAAGGCTGGGTCTTCAATCCACGCCAGTCCATCCCAATAATCTCTTATGCATCTTGTTATGGAATCAGGAGGTACCTCGTAAGTGTCACATAGAGGATCACATGGAAGCCAGTTGTCATGCCAAAATGAAGTGGAGGAGCCATCCCGTACTTGCCTCCTAATAAAATTCTTAGAGTACTTTCTACAAGATAGCATAAATTTCCAAGTACCCGATTGAGAGACAGCCGCCTTTGCTCCAAAGAAATTTCGTGCGTCCTTGTAATTATTCCTCATATATATAGCCCATATCCTCCATGTCAAAGCCACTCCTGCAGCCAGGTTGATATCTTGAAGCAGCCTCAAGCCAACCCCCCTCCTCCTTTGGGGCACAGATAGATTTCCAGGCCCAAAGATTTGACGACCCCCAAATAAATTTACGACACAAAGATGTGATGGAGCGCAAAATGGATCTCGGAATACGGTAAACATGTAGCCAAAAAGAGACCATACCGTAAATCACAGATTTGACCAGCTCAATACGCCCAGAAATGGAGAGAAAGGGAGATGTCCAACCCATGATTCTCCTCTTGCACTTGTCCAATAGCCTATTGTACATCCAAGGTTTCGGGTATTTTGAAGACATGGGGAGCCCTAAATATGTAGTGATACTAGCGGCCCTCTTAATACCCAACAAATTTGATAGGCTGGTTGGGTTCTTAGTGCCTTTGCTGAAAATAGATAAACTTTTATCTCCATTTATGCATAAGCCTGTGTAATTGAAGAAATCATCAAGCAAATCCTTAAGCCCTGAGAAAGATTGGATATTTGCTCTGCAAAAAAGTAGTAAGTCATCAGCAAAGAGGTGTGAAATAGACCCGCTTCATCTCATGGGATGTATTCGTCCACCCGCAATAGCCTTTTCCAATAATAAAGAGAAGGTCTCCATAGTAATGACGAAAAGATACGGAGAGAGTGGGTCCCCCTGCCTTAGCCCTCGGTTCCCTTCAAAGTATCCAACCGGCGTTCCATTAATCATCACCGAGAAAGTTGGTGTTGCAATGCATTCCTTAATCCATTCAATAAAATTCCTTCCGAAGCCCATAATGTGAAGCATGTAGTAGATAAATTCTCGGTTTACACTGTCAAATGCTTTCCTCAAATCCAATTTAAGGCAGGCTCTAGCCCCCATAGGGTTACTGTAGTCCCTTATTTGTTCGTGAGCAAGCAAGGCACAATCGGATAGAAGTCTACCTCTTAGGAAGGCAGATTGGTTAGGTGAGATGAGCTCATGGGTCACCGCCTTAAGCCTATTACAGATTACTTTGCTGATGATTTTATAGACCACATTGCAACATGCAATTGGCCTATAATCACTGAGCTCGGATGCTTTAGAAATTTTGGGGACCAGAGTGAGATTAGTGTGGTTTATGGGGTGCATAATTGATCGCTCCGTATTTTACACCCTTTTTCTGCATGTTTGCATGCCACTTTGGTCGCTCGTATCGCGTTTTTCACGATTATTCGACAATATTGTGATTCTTTTCACGACTTCTTCTTTTTGTCGTATTTCAGGAGATATGGAGCGATTCGGAGTGATTTTGAGATTAAGAGGATTTGCACCCACTCCGGAGTGTCAACCGAGGCTCTTTTGAGGGATATTCGGCAATGGGAGACAAGTGGGAGAAGAAAGAACGTCGTAGGAGCGACGAGAAAGTGAAAAGATGAAGATTGGGCCTTTGCAGCATCTCACTCGGCCGAGTGAACTATCCACTCGGCCGAGCAAGAAGACTACTTGGCCGACCAGACCGGACACGCATCAACAGAAGAAAATAGGCATGCACTCGGCCTAGTGACGATAGTCCACTCGGCCGAGCATGGAATTCTACTCGCCCGAGTGGCACGAGAACAGACGCTTCGAAAACGGCCGACTTACTGTTATTTTACAGGATTTTCAGAGCTTCCACTCGGCCGAGCAAGAATTGCCCCTCGGCCGAGTGAGTAAATCTACTCGACCGAGTCACCTTCCGAAGACAAACCCCCAAAATCCCGAAGTTACTGTAATTGTACAGGGTTTGTCACTCGGCCGAGTGACATTTGTCACTCGGCCGAGTGAGCCGCCCCGCCTGTAGCGTAAACTGCGATTTTTGATCTGCGCAGGGGTATTTTTGTCACGAATTTCTGGGCGATTTTGAGGGGTATTTAAACCCAGTTTTTGCCTTAGTTAAGGAGAACTTTTTGATACATTTTGCAGCTTTTTTAGATAGCTTTTTAGTTAATTAGATTTAGGCTTTTTGAGAGATTAGAAAGGAGATTCTTGTTGGATGCTATTGGATTCTCATTGGTTTGTCTCTTTTCTTGTCAAAAAATCTATTTTTATTGAATATTTCTCCATTGCAATGATTTGTGCTGAATTTTCTATTCAATTTTTTATGAATTGCATAATGATTAGTGAGTAGTTCTATCGTCTTAGGGCATGGGGATGAACCCTATGAACCATATTTCCGAATTGTGATGAATTGGTGAAATTATTGCTAGAATTGATTAGGGTTAGGTTGGGATCAATTTATTACGGATAGCTAGGGATTCATTTCGATTGGGATTTGCAAGAGATTGGTCCCAATTGATAGGAAGCCCTAGAAATTCGATTTAGATTTACGATTGGAATTTTCTAGAATTGGTTTGCAAGAGATTGGACCAAGGCTAGGGGTTTTAATCGTGTTTCTATACAAATACCCGTTTGCAAGAGATTGGACAGGTAGGAACTATCTCAACCTAGGTCGTAGCTTGAGTTTGCACGAGAGTGGCTCGAGATACGATTGAACGATGATGTCGATCCTAATGCTAGCTGCTTAGGTTAAGGTTTGCAAGAGATTGGGCCCTAACCTAGGTTTTCTATAGACTGGCAATAGCACGAGAGCATGAGCTTGGTTCCACATTTAGTTGCAACTAGTTCACCCAAAATTCAAGTCTAGCAACGGTGTAACCTACGAATCACAACGACGAGATACGGTTTGTAGCGGGGATTTCCTATCCCTAGGCGTTTTATTTCATTGATATTTCCATCGATATACGAACGATTGTGACAATTTTACCCCGTATTATTCTTGACCATTCTGATAGCTAGGTGATTAGAAGAAGACACTGTTATTATTCCTCCCTGAGTTCGATACCCGCTCGCCACTTGACCGTGCGCTTGCGGTAAGACTACAATTGCTCTCCGGGTGCATATCCGGGGGCCGACCAAGTTTTTGGCGCCGTTGCCGGGGAGGCAATAGTGTTTTATTCTCTTTACTTAGTATTTTCTTTTTATTTTCATTATTTTTATCTTTTTACTCCTTATTCATGCTAACAATTACTTTGAAACTCTGTTTTCCCTTGCATGTACACGAGATCTACGGCGAACCCCGAGGAAATATTATTTGATCCGGAGATCGAGCATACCGTGAGGAGGATCAGAGCCGAGAGAAGGCACGCTACTGAGGATGGTTGTATGAACCGTGTGGAGACACCGGAGGAGCTAGCCACACGAATGGCGAGGATCATATCTATAAGAGATAGGCTTCGACCTAAGACTTCTTCCACCACATCATCCATCGCCATGCCGGAACTAGCGGCGGACAAGAATTTTGAGCTAAAAATGGGATTGGTAGTGTTGATGCAACAAGACCCATTTCATGGGAATGCCCATGAAAATCCGCATTACCACATCCAACTTTTCTTATCCAAGTGCGCCACTTTCCAAATGCCAGGAGTTTCCGTTGATGCAATCCGACTGCGACTCTTCCCCTTCACACTCAAAGATAACGCTTTGTATTGGTTGAGGACGCAAGTGGAAGGGACATTCACCACTTGGGATGAGTTGGCAAGCACCTTCGTTGATAAGTTTTACCCTCCTTCCAAGACGGTGAAGATCTAGAGTGCTCTCATGTCCTTTAAGCAAGGACCGCAAGAAACCCTCTATGAAGCATGGGAGCGCTTCAAGGACTTACAACACCAATGCCCCCATCATAGTATAGAAGATTGGGAGCTAGTCCACAGTTTCTACAATGGACTCCAACCGGGCACGAAGCAAATTATTGACGCAACCGCCAATGGAGCCATACTATCAAAGACCCCGGATAAAGCTGCCTTATTAGAGGAGATGGCCTCAAACAACCAACAATGGGGGGACGAGCGAGGATATTCTTTGTCCTCTTTGAAGCCCACTAGCATTTATGAGGCCAAGGCCGTGGCGGAGCTTTCAACCAAATTTGACTCTCTCCACAAGGTGGTGGAGAGATTGGAGAAATATATCACCGAGCCCCATGGAGCACCCTCTACATCTACACCGACAAGCAATATGAGTGATTGGCAAGACCAATCCCAAGCCATGTATGTAGGAGGGGACAATAGAGATGGAGCCTTGGAGCAAGTACAATATGTCGCAGGGAATTCCGGATATTGGGCCAACTCGGCTGCTAGAAACCATCCGGGCTTTTCATATGCAAACAATGATGGTGCTTTGAACCCCCCGCCGCAACAAATTCCTCAAGCTCGGCCTCCACCACCACAACCTCAATATCAACTAAGGGGGCCACCGCAACAAAACTACCCGCCAAGGCAACAAGCGGGACCATATAGACCCCCCGGGTACAACCAAGGATGGAGAGCTCCCAACCCACCTCAAGCTCAACCATGATCGGACCACGAAGCTAGGGTGGAAGAATTTATGGTGGAGCAACGGAAGATCAACGCTAGATTGACGGCGGGGCAAGACTCACTAAATACAGTTGTTGCTCAACTTTCGGAGAAACTTGCGTTGCTTAACAAGAACGCACAACAATTGCCGGCTCAACCCGAGCCCAATCCACGGAGCAACACCGGACACATCAATGCGGTGGTTGCGGTTACAACAAGGGGCGGGAAGGATACCACTCCCGCTATGACCCAATGCAAGCAACCCGTGGTAGAAATTTTGGAAGAGAAAGAGACGGCAATTGAAGAAGAGAGCCAAAAGGAGCCAATTGAAGGAGGAAATTCTAAAGTGGTGGAGCCACTTGATGAGCGCCGCTACATGGCACCGGTGCCGTTTCCACAACGACTAGCTAGAGCCAAGATGGAGAAAAGGCTCGCCAAGTTCCTAGAATACTTGAGGGGAGTAAGCCTCAATATTCCTTTCTTAGATGCAATTGTTGAGATCTCAACTTACGCGAAGTTCTTGAAGGATTTGATTTCGGGAAAGAAAAGGAAGGAAAAAATTATGCTTGCGGAGCAAGGAACTTGGTTTACCCGGAAGGAGAAGGAGCCGGCGAAATTTAAGGATCCCGGGAGTTTCCGCATCCCTTGCACACTAAGAGGCGTCCCTTTGCAAAAAGCTCTAGTAGACTTGGGCGCTAGTATGAGCCTTATGCCCCTTAGTATGTTCCGAAGATTGAACACTGGCACCGACTTGAAGCCGACCGACATGAGGATTCAACTTACGGACGGTCGGATTACTAGGCCGGAAGGGATCGCAGAGAATATTCCACTCCAAGTACCGGGAGGTATATGCTTGCCTTGTGATTTTTTTATAATGGACATCAAGGAAGAGGGCGACACTTCGCTCATACTTGGACGCCCGTTCCTCGCAACCGTCGGCGTTATCATCGATGTGCGTGAAGGAACTCTATCCTTGAATGTCGGAAATATAGAAGTCGAGCTTCACAGACCCCATGCCCTGAAACACATGCCATATCATGAGGAGTTAGATTATGTGGATCTCCTCGACGAAGTGATTGAAGAAGCAATCCCCCACTCTATTGGTGCCCTCCATGATGATGGCTTCGAAGAAGGCCAAGCTTCGAGTAAAGAAGAGAAATCGGAGGACCTTCCAGATAGCTCCACGGATGGTGATGAAGGCGACACTGATGTCGCAAGAATACGAGACCTTGCAAGCTCTCAAAGGCCAAGAATCCGAAGAAAGCTCCACCGAACGGAAGATCGGTGTCACCGGCCAAGAAAAAGATGGGAACAAGCTCTAGCTTGGGGACTTATCTCCCAACATTATCCATGATGAGGAGGCATCGAGGAAGACCGATGATCATCAAGACCCAAATCCGAGCGGCCTTCCCGACAAGTTTGACGGGTGCATCTCGTATGCACCCAATATCGCGAGCTAAACGAATATCTTGAGGGGTCGAGCTCACGACCTTAAACGAGCACTTATCGGGAGGCAACCCGACGATTTTTGCATTATTTTTATTTTGATTTTCATTTTTGGTTTAGGATTTTGTTAGTTTTTAGAGTCTTTTGTCCATGAAAATCGTGACAACGGGTCCTATTTTTCATGATAGGAGAAGGAGAAAGGGAGATCAATCATATGGAGGAAGATAGAGGCAAGGAAGAGCGCTCCAGGAATGTGTTCAGGCCTTAGGAGGAGGAAGAAACAGACTGGAGGAAGAAAAACAGAAACCAGAGCGAAAACGGAGTGCAGATGCAGAAAACAGCACGTCACTCGGCCGAGTAGCATATGCCACTCGGCCGAGTAAAGACTCCCCTCGGCCGAGTGGAGCACCAAACAGGGAAGTTTCTGCAGACCAACTCTCTGTAATTTCTGTGATTTTTAGTTTTAAATGCCACTCGGCCGAGTGACTTGTCACTCGGCCGAGTGAAACAGATACCCTCCTAGCCTAAAAATTGCCGAGTGCCAGAACCACTCGGCCGACCGGAGATTCTCCCTTCGGTCGAGTCGTAAGTGGGAACGAGATTTTCGAAAAATTTTCGTTTACGCACTCGGCCGAGTGACATTGTCACTTGGCCGAGTTGTAACTATTTCTATATAAGCTCGGAGGCGGGCGCGATTTTTTAAAACCCCAAATCACTCCATTGTTCACCCGAGCCGCTGCCTTTTCGCCTCCCTCGCCCGATGCTTACGCCCCGCACCTGAATCACGACCACCCCATCGGCGATCGCCCGATCCGACCTCACCGTCGACCGGCCGCCCCTCCACCTCGTCGGCGCTGGCCTCCATCACCCCCTATCACCTCGGTTTGCCCCGAAAACCCATTTTCTCTCCGTTTCTCTTGATCCGTAGACCCGTTGAGCCCAAAATCCAAATTAATTTTCATATCTATCTATTATCCCCCATCTCCCCCATACATATTGAATATTATCCACTGATTTGATCATTTGATTTGCAGGCTATCTTGGGGGAGCTTCGTGGAGCTTTTGGACGTGCTTTTAGCTTCGCGGCGGAGGCGTCTCTTCGCACGCATCACATATTGCTCTCGCGGTGTGTTCAAGTACATTCATTCCATTATTTAGCACGCCGCAGTATTTACTTGTTTGGGACACGTCTCGCGGCACACATGCCGCCGCGCACTAGGCCGCGTACACGGGGATCCGCCCCCAAGCGGAGGCGGACCGATGACCCCGGTCCCTCTCATGCTAGGGAGAACTCCCCTCCACCTAGCCCGCCACCGCCACCGCCACCCACACAGCCGATCCCAGCCGATCCTGTCCCTCCAACCGCCCCCGCTGTCGGGCCGATGGGGATCACGTTTCGAAACGACGCACACCGCGCCCGGTTCGAGCGTATCTGCCATCGCTCGATAGTACCCTCTAGGTTCGTGCACTTAGCTGACCTTGACCGCTTAGGGGTACTCGAGGGGCTTCTCACGTTGTACGACAACGTGGGATGGCGTGATTTTCTTGCGGTGTCGGCGGATACTTACATCCGTCCGACACTAGAGGTCCTGAGCTCTATTGACCGGACCCCTAGAGGATGCACATTCCGCTTGATGGATCGAGAGTGCAAGGTCACTCTCGACATGCTTCATGCATTCTTCCAGTGGCCCGCTATCCCTGTCCCCGACCGTGCCTACTCTCCCACGCACATCCCACCCCCGTCGTTCGACACTTCCACATTCTGGACACGGATCACGGGATCCCCACTTGGCTTTGACCCTAGTAGGGCCAAGGCATCAGCCATCCTGCACCCCTGCCTCCGCATTGCCCAGCGCCTCATGGCGACCACTT
Organism: Scilla litardierei; assembly: GCA_030789695.1. Classification (NCBI taxonomy): domain Eukaryota; kingdom Viridiplantae; phylum Streptophyta; class Magnoliopsida; order Asparagales; family Asparagaceae; genus Scilla; species Scilla litardierei. The sequence goes on from CM061139.1 coordinate 50,795,728, forward strand.
TCTTAGCGAGGTACGAGCCTGGGACGATGTCTACGCCTGAGCTCTACATGCTCTACGCGATGACTCGCCCTAGAGTTCTGGATAGGGGTAGCGACGACCTGGTCCCCGCCGTCGAGATCGATATCGCTAGTTGGTTCTTAGACCACATCATTATTTCGATGGGCGCTCGCTCACCTATTTGCTGCGGCGGTCTGATCACGCTTCTAGCCCTTATGATCGGCGTGGACCTACCTGACGACTTGCGTCAAGCCCCGGGCCCCACTTCACTTTCGATTGACGTTATGGCCTGGATGAAGATGCTCCATCCCCACGGTCGCAGGCACTGGGTGTGGTTGCACGGTCCCTTTAGTGCTGACAACATGGTTCTTCCGAGCCTCGCTCGAACACACATAGGACCGGCCCACGGGGATTGGATCCCAGCGATGGACCTACTTATCCCCGCTGCCTATGTACTTGAGGCTGAGGATGCTGAGCAGGCACCTCCGCCACCACCTGTGGACCCAGTGATCCCTCAGCCAGTACTTGCACTGTCTGCACCTCCTGACACTTCTGTCCCCACTTCTGTCAGTGTTGGGAGTACCTTTGCTGATCCGTCCTCCACCACCACCACTGCTGAGCCTATGTCCGTCGAGCCTATCACCTCTCTTAGCCCTGAGCATCCCACCACTATTTTAGAGACCGGTGAGACTTCTTTTACCGCCGCAGTGGCGGTCCTGACCTCACATTTGTCCACGGCCACCCCGGTTGTTGGCCCTTCTGACCCCACTGACGATGTCTTAACCGAGAGTGTCGTGACTTCTGTCCCCACTTCTGTGTCACTGACCTCTCCAGCTGCCTCGTTGCCCATTTTGCCTTCCACTTCTGCTGCTTCTGCTTCTACTTCGACCCAGCCTGCGTCTCAGCCTCGCACCGAGGCTGGACATCACCTACCGAGCACAGCACCCCTTCCACACTACCCTGCTGGCCCCATCCTATACGCTTCCCGCCAGAGACAGCCCTGCACCTCACCTGTTCGACCTGTGCGTCCCTCGGCTCCACCACCCCCTGACACTCTACTTCAGAGCATTCGTGCTCTAGAGGGGGCTGTTAGTGTACTTCGAGGAGACTTCAGGGATCTCTCTGCCATTGTCAGTTCTGTGCAGTCCTGCATCGCCCTGCTTCCCGATATTCAGGCTTGCCTGAATCAGATTCTGGCGCGACTGCCTCCACTACACCCACCCACCCAGCAGATACCACGACCACCACCTCTGCCACCACCTCCGCCATAGGACGGTGATGGTGCAGTGCCACCACCAGCTTATGCATCCTCTTGATGCCTCTGATATTTTTTTGTTATGCTGCCCGTTTGTTCTTGGGCCTGTTGATTGATTTTTTGACCCCCCCTCCTCCACGTACTATTTTTGCTGCCTCCCTGATCATATCTATTTATATACCTTTTTGGGAGTGAGGGACAGACCTATTTGGGGACACTTATATCTGCATCATCCTGATCTTTGCATGCATCGCATTCATTCGCATTTTATTTTATTTTTCATTTTCTTTCTTTTCCATCATGCATGCACCCTCACCCTCCCCTCCCACTTCACGTCTCTCGGTGTGCCACACTTTGCACATTAAGGACACTATGCACTTCAGCTTGGGGGAGTGAGATCTCACACTTTTTCATTTTTGCCACCCTTTATTTTTTATTTTTTCACGCTTTCTTTCGACTTTTGCACTTATTTTCACCACTTTTTCGTTTTTTATCATGCATCACGTTTTCTTTTCCTCTTTTGAGTATGCCGCATTGTATATAGTTCTGTTTTTCTTTTATCTTTGTTTCTTTCATCTTTTGCTAGAGATGATTTTTCTGTGATGATGATGACGTGGTGTTAGCTTACCTACATATGCATGCTATTTTGTCACGTCATAGCTTTTGTTTCAGATATCATATCCTATGTACTGCTTTGCATTTTGAAATAGTAACTCACTCTTTTCCTGTATGAATATGGATGAAATTCTATTATTAGCTGACGTCTGATGATTCATATGTATGCTTATCATAGAAAACACACCAAGCTTCACGCATTGTCTGCTTATATTTGGAGTATTGCTTTCCTCTCTCATATCACTTCTTATTGCATGAATTGTACGCTTCACTTTCAGGTTGATTGAATGTTTACTAGGGTAATATATCTGGACTAGTTTACTCTTTGTGATTAAACTGAGTAGATTATATTACTCTGCTGATAGTTGTCATGCACGTCCTATAGAGTGAACTGAGTGATACATTGATTTCTTTCTCCACATATCTTGAGCATTATTTCTCTACTTGAAATTCATTGGTGAATCCCCCCTAGCAAGTCTATTATCGGCATTTTCCACGCTATTAATTTCCATGCTCCAAATCCCCAAAATCAAAAAGAAAAAATATACCTGTATATCCTTCTCTCTTTTGATTTGGGATCGCTTATGTATATATTTTTTGATAAAAAAAATATTGAGAAAAAGAAAAGAAAAGAGAAAAGAAGTTCATAACGATCACATCTCATACACTTTCTCTCATTCTTCCCTTTTGTGTTTTATTTTTATTTTTTTGAGCTTCAAAAGAAATGGGGAATGTACATATTAATTTGTTTATGCCACCACGCTTATGGATAAGCTTGGGGGAGAGGATCCAATGATGTGTGAGAGAGTGACTACTTGACAGTGCATGACAACCTAGGCTAAGTAATCTTCTATACTCGGTGAGATTGCTAAAGTTTCACGAAATCCAAAAAATCGACCCCTAGCATTCATTTCATGAAAACCATGCTTTTCTATTCTTACTATTCCATATCGTGTGATATCTCTTATACTCCTTATAGAAAGCATTCAATTGAAAAGTGTGTGATCTATGGTTATGCATACCGCTTTAGATGCTTCAGACGATGTTAAACCTAGAATGATTCCATGTTTCATGCTATATTGATATTTTGGGGTTTTCTATTTCAAATGCATCAATTATACTATGATATCGAAATAAAAATCTTTGACGTGTGTTTTATATTCGATGTATGCTATATGAGTAAGCAAAACCCACATCCTGAGAAAAATGATCTAGCACCCCCTTCTTCGCTTTCTATTCTATTTTTATTTTTGGTTTTTATTTTCATTTCTTTTATTTTTCCCTCTTTTCCATCATTTTTCCCGTCGAGTTTACTTTTTACTCATCTTCCTCGAGGACGAGTAAGAGGTAAGCTTGGGGGATTTTGATCGCTCCGTATTTTACACCCTTTTTCTGCATGTTTGCATGCCACTTTGATCGCTCGTATCGCGTTTTTCATTATTATTCGACAATATTGCGATGCTATTCACGACTTCTTGTTTTTGTCGTATTTCAGGAGATATGGAGCGATTCGGAGTGATTTTGAGATCAAGAGGATTTGCACCCACTCCGGAGTGTCACCCGAGGCTCTTTCGAGGGATATTCGGCGATGGGAGACAAGTGGGAGAAGAAAGAACGTCGTAGGAGCGACGAGGAAGTGAAAAGACAAATATTGGGCCTTTGCAGCATCTCACTCGGCCGAGTGAACTACCCACTCGGCCGAGCAAGAAGACTACTCGGCCGACCAGACCGGACACGCATCAACAGAAGAAAATAGTCGTGCACTCGGCCGAGCATGGAAGTCTACTTGCCCGAGTGGCACGAGAACAGACGCTTCGAAAACAGCCGACTTACTGTTATTTTACAGGCTTTTCAGAGCTTCCACTCGGCCGAGCAAGAATTGCCCCTCGGCCGAGTGAGTAAATCTACTCGGCCGAGTCACCTTCCGAAGACAAACCCCCAAAATCCCGAAGTTACTGTAATTGTACAGGGTTTGTCACTTGGCCGAGTGACATTTGTCACCGGCCGAGTGAGCCGCCCCGCCTGTAGCGTAAACTGCGATTTTTGAGCTGCGCAGGGGCATTTTTGTCACGAATTTCTGGGCGATTTTGAGGGGTATTTAAACCCAGGTTTTGCTCTAGTTAAGGAGAACTTTTTGATACATTTTGCAGCTTTTTTAGATAGCTTTTTAGTTAATTAGATTCAGGCTTTTTGAGAGATTACAAAGGAGATTCTTCTTGGATGCTATTGGATTCTCATTGGTTAGTCTCTTTTCTTGTCAAAAAAATCTATTTTTATTGAATATTTCTCCATTGCAATGATTTGTGCTGAATTTTCTATTGAATTTCTTATAAATTGCATAATGATTAGTGAGTAGTTCTATCGTCTTAGGGCATGGGGATGAACCCTATGAACCCTATTTCCGAATTGTGATGAATTGCTGAAATTATTGCTAGAATTGATTAGGGTTAGGTTGGGATCGATTTATTACGGATAGCTAGGGATTCTTATCGATTGGGATATGCAAGAGATTGGGTCCCAATTGATAGGAAGCCCTAGAAATTCGATTTAGATTTACGATTGGAATTTTCTAGAATTGGTTTGCAAGAGATTGGACCAAGGCTAGGGGTTTTAATCGTGTTTCTATACAAATACCCGTTTGCAAGAGATTGGACAGGTAGGAACTATCTCAACCTAGGTCGTAGCTTAAGTTTACACGAGAGTGGGCTCGAGATACGATTGAATGATGATGTCGATCCTAATGCTAGCGGCTTAGGTTAGGGTTTGCAAGAGATTGGGCCCTAACCTAGGTTTGCTATAGACCGGCAATAGCGCGAGAGCGTGAGCTTGGTTCCACATTTAGTTGCAACTAGTTCACCTAAAATTCAAGTCTAGCAACGGTGTAACCTACGAATCACAACGACGAGATACGGTTTGTAGCGGGGATTCCCTATCCCTAGGCGTTTTATTTCATTGATATTTCCATCGATATACGAACGATTGTGACAATTTTACCCCGTATTGTTCTTGACCATTCTGATAGCTAGGTGATTAGAAGAAGACACTGTTATTGTTCCTCCCTGAGTTCGATACCCGCTCTCCACTTGACCGTGCGCTTGCGGTAAGACTACAATTGTTCTCCGGGTGCATATCCGGGGGCCGACCAATAATGGAGGAGACTCTAAAAAAAGAACGTACTGCATTAGTAACATCCGTACCTATAATATTCCAGTTGTGTTGGTAAAAGAAACCATTAAACCCATCTGGTCCAGGGGATTTATCCACCCCTATTTGAAAGACTGCTTCCTTAATCTCCCCCTTAGACACTCTCTGCTCCAACCAGTTTACTGCATCTGTGGTCAATTTTCGGGACAATCTTTGGAAAAACATTCCAGTAGTGCTTCTGATTATATAGGCCTTCATAAAATTCCGTTGCTCTAAGTCTGAGATCCTCAATAGTATTTATCTGATGACCCTCCGCATCCATCTGGTGCCCCAAGTTATTGTGACTTTGGCGTGCTTTCATTGCTGTGTAGAAGAACTTAGTATTACTATCCCCCAAGCTTAGCCAATCCTGCCTACTTTTCTGTCTCAGAAACTCCTCCTCTATTTCCAAAAGTCTTGAAAGCTTGAAATACAGTTCATGTTCCCTCATTTGTAAAATCCGGTCATAGTGAAGGTTGGCAGAGCTCTGAACCTCTTCTAGCTGTTTGCGCACCAATGCCAAGTCCTTTGTTTCCCTGTGCACTTTCACCCAGGCACGCAAGTGGAATTTTAAATGCCGCAGTTTGGTGACCAATCTAAACTGTGGGCTTCCCTCCATGTGGAGGTTCCAAGCTTCCGCAATTAAATCGATGTACCCTTCCCACTTCGCCCAACCATTGAAGCTTCTAAAAGGCTTTGGGTAAAAAATTATATTGTTCTGCAACTTGATTAACATGGGGGAGTGATCACTTGTTAGAGGGTCTAGGTATTCCACGAATGTTTCCGGCATCATGTTTAGCCATCTCGTATTACATAGGCATCTATCAAGTCTTGCAGATATATGGGCAGTCCCAATCCTTCTATTACTCCAACTCATGGAAGTCCCTACACTTTTTAAGTCAAGGAGGGAACACGAGTTTAGGCAGTTATTCATTTCATCCAAAACTTTAGTATCTGTCCTTCTCCCACCAAACTTCTCCTTACCATATCTAATGCAGTTAAAGTCTCCTCCTACGAGCCAAGCCTCTCCGCCAATAACAGAAGCATCTGCAACCAACTGCTCCCAGAGTTTGTGCCTCTCAGTTCTCAGGTTGGATCCGTATATTCTCGTAATGATAGCATTTAGTCCCCCGGCATTAATACACCTCATACTAATGTGTTGCTGTGATATAGAAAGTACCGTAGCCCCCCAGACCAAAGGGTCGTAGCCAACAAGAATACGCCATCCTGTATGGTGTGAAAAGTTATGTTCCATGCTCCAGTTAGTTGGAAAGCAGGACTTCCACCTAGAATTTGTCACCTTCAGTTTCGTTTCTATCAGGATTACCATAGACAGCTTTAGGCTCTTTAACCTGTCACGGAGATCTCTTTTCCTAATTGGGTTGTTGAGACCTCGTGCATTCCAAATCAAAATACTCATCAGATAACAGTTGGATTTTGCCTCCCACTAGCACCTAGTCGAGAGCTCTTCCTCAATCCCCCGGTCGTTGGCGATAGAGTATTCATTTTTTTGGAAGCTTTCACAGTTTGCCTCTTACCTTCAGTAGCGGCTGCAGCTTCCATCACCTCATTCCAGTCTTTATTCTCATATGTCAGGGGTGTAGGGATATTGTCAATATGTGGATCGTAGTCGTCTTCTGAGATGCTCTCACTGGGTTGATAGCAAGAAATCCCCTCCACATTGTTACCGTATGATGAAAATCCACCAATAGTACCTGATGATGAACCTGTAGGATCCTGTCAAAACAACGACGTTAGGATCGAATAATAACATAGACTTACATTAGCGTATGCTGCGCCGTAGTCTCTGAACTTCACCCTCGGATTCGACACAACGGTCGGTACTTCGTCACGGAGGATCGAAGCAGCGTTTCACCGTCTAAATCTCTATTTAGAAGAGGAATTTAATGGAAGGGAGAAGAAGAACACAAGTTGCCTTATGCAAACTTATGGCATGGTAAGATTAGTGTAAATGCCATACCCTTGGGTCCTATTTATAGGCTTTAGGGGTAGTTATTGTAGGAAATAACTAAATATAAGCTTATTAGCCTATATTAGCACTTACACTTATCCTCTTCTTCATTCACTTATCAAGTGCCTTTATGCACTTATAAAGTGGCTTTTTCCACTTATCGAGTGGTCCTTTTCACACGACAAAAGGTTCACTTCGTGCACGCTTTATGCACGCAACATCTGAGGTCTGTATACCCTCATACATCCCCTCATGGGTGTATTCATGTCGTCCATATCCAACATCTCCCACTCACACTTGAGGGGATTGTAAGGAAACATCTTTCCTTTAGTTCTTCTATTTATCATACCGAGAAATAGACCGTGTGATCGTCATGCGCATAGAGTCCGATGTTGTGCACTTGTTAGAGATACACAACACTCCTCGAGGTGCAAAGTTGAGTAGATCAACGCATGCTTTGCCCTAGATTATTTCTTCACATTTCTTATACTTCATATTCAACAATTGAATCCCATCTGGATTACAATTGGCTAGCCAGCTTTGAATCTTTAAAGTCCAAATGTGAATATGAAATTAATCTTCCTCTTCTTGCGATCCTTTCGATCTTGACTTGACTCACTTTTCTAACATGCCCCGCCCGACCGAATTTACCATAGTCCATAAGCAACATTCTAAGATAGCGATCACCCAGTCAAATCTAAAGGAACCAATTAGAGTCCATAAGGGTAAGAAGTTAAGACCCATGTGGTCTTTGGGTCTCACATAATAGTAAACACAATTACTATTCTAACCCAATGGTCAAATGCATACATAGTATGAATACGTATTACAACATCACTCCTTTCCCAGGGAGCGTATGTCTTAATGATGTTGTAAGGATGATGGTCAGACACCACAATGTCTGACTTTGAGTCCCTTTAACTACTCATTGATCTCCAGGACTCACATCCCGCATAAGACAGATAAGATTTCAAAAAAAATCTTCTTAGATCTTTTGTAAGCATCCATATGATGCAGATCTTTCATACGACCGTCTTGTTCAAGTCATAACTCTAAATCATCCGTCTGATGATTTTGACTTTAAACAGGTCTCATCTTTATTTTATCCGTCTGATAAAATAAAGGCGGTTGCTCATGTGAGAGAGCCAACCTTAATCTGTCCGACATACAAAAAAAACAGCTGAGATTTAAAAGAAAGGTACACAAACATTTTCAAGAAACTGATATGCAATGTCAAAAAAGAACTTATTCTTTTATTAAATTTGATCTTTCATAGACATGAGAACATACATTGATACAACTCAGCTCTTACGCAATCCTTGAGAAGATAAGTGTTTGTAAAACACATCTCTGGGGATCCCCTTCGTAAGCGGATCCGCTATCATCTCATGCGTAGATATGTATCTAATGTCTACCTTCTTGGTCTTATCATAGTCTTTTGCAAATTTGTAGCGGATATCAATGTGTTTGGTCTTACAATGGAATTTTGGATCTTTGACATAGGCTATAGATGCTTGACTGTCACTGTGTATTGGAACAGCACCTGAGTCACTTACATCAATTAGCTTGTCTAAGAACTTCCTAAGCCAAACAGCTTCTTGGACTGCCATGCTAAATGCTACAAACTCGACTTCCATAGTTGAAAGTGCGATGCAAGATTGTTTCTTGCTACTCCAGGATATTGCACCAGATCCGAGTAGAAAAACATATCCCGAGATCGATCGTCGCTCATCGAGATCACCCGCCCAATCAGCATCAGTGTAGCCTTCGAGCCTCAAGGCATCTCCTTGATAGCATAAAGCATAGTCTGCAGTTCCTTTAAGATACCGCATTATCCTCTTAACCGCTTTCCAGTGTACTTGCCCTGGATTGGATTGTTAATGACTTACCATTCCAACGGCAAAACAGATGTCCGGTCTTGTACACATCATAGCGTACATAAGACTACCAACTGCACTGGAATATGGAACTTTTTCCATAATTTGCTTTTCCTTTTGGTTCTTTGGACACGATTTCAGACATAAATTATCGCATTTGCTTATAGGAGTATCAATGGACTTGCAGTCCTGCATATTAAAACGTTCTAGAACCTTCTTTATATAAGTCTCTTGTGAAAGAGAGAGAAGTTTCTTTGAACAATTCCTTGAAATCTTAACTCCAAGGATAATGCGGCTTCTCCCATGTATTTCATCTCAAAAACTGATGAAAGCCAAGCCTTGATATCCATCACAAAGCCCTTGTCATTTCCGTCTATTAAAATGTCATCTACATATAGAGACATAATAACATACTTGCTTTTAATCCTCTTGATATATACACAGTTATCTTCATCAAGCATGGAAAAACCATTTGATAAGACAACTTCTTGAAATCGTATATACCATTGCCTCGAGGATTGTTTAAGATCATATATGGACTTACGAAGTTTACAAACCTTATGTTCGTTTCCTTCTTTTACAAACCCTGTTGGTTGTTCCATATAGATCTCCTCGTCCAATTCTCCATTGAGAAAGGCAATCTTTACATCCATCTGATGTAATTCGAGGTCTAAGCAAGCTACCATAGCCAGAATCAAGCGAATCGAGGTAAAACAAACAACAGGTGAGAAGGTATCTGCGTAGTCTATCCCTTCCTGTTGCGTAAAACCTTTCGCGACAAGGCGAGCTTTATATCTGTCTATAGAGCCATCAGCCTTATGCTTGATCTTGAGAACCCATTTGTTCCCAATAGCTCTACGTCCTCTGGGTAAGTCGACTAAGTCCCAGACTTGGTTAACTTTCATGGATTCTAATTTCTCCTTCATCACTTCCATCCATTTGTCTTTTGTAGGGCACGATACGGCCTATTTGAAAGTAGCAGGCTCGTCATCTTCTTGTAGTAAAGTCATAAAGGTTTGTTGGAATTCATCCTCAAATCTTAGAGGAGCTAACCTTGTACGACTACTACGTCGTATTTGAGATTCTTCAAGTCCTTGTTGACTCGAATTTAGATTAATTCTAATATCACTCCCACTTGGAATGTCGTTAGAATTGCTCCCACTTGGATCATTATTCCCGTATGGAATAGGATTAGTATCATTCGTATCATCCATTGGCGAAGGTTGAAACGTATTTTCGTCTTCACCAAGAATTCTCCCACTCGAATGAGGTAATCCTTCTTGATCATTAATCTCAAATAGAGATAAGTCCTGACTTATCTCGCCCTGATTTGGAAACTCATTTTCCAAGAAAGTGACATCCCTCGACTCAAATTCAATTAGACCTCCATTGTCTTCCTGACCAATGAAAACCTAACCTTTGGAGTTTTCTGCGTATCGTATAAAGATACATTTCCTCCCCCGTGGCCCAAGTTTGCCATACTTATGGGAGGAAATATGTGCCTAGGATGCACATCCCCAAGGTTTTAAAATGTTTAAGTCAGGAGACCTTTGGTTCCACAACTCATAAGGAGTGGAGCTAACTGATTTCGAGAGTACGCGGTTTAAAATGAAAGCGGCCGTCAATAATGCATCACCCCAAAAGGTGATTGGCAAGTTAGCTTGCGCCATCATTGAACGGACCATTTCCATTAAAGTCCTATTTCTCCTTTCTGCAACACCATTTTGTTGCGGAGTATAAGGCATAGTTACCTGATGAACTATGCCTTTTTCATCACAAAGTTCCTCAAAACTTGTTGATTGGTATTCACCGCCTCTATCGGTTCGCAAGACCTTAATCTTGCGATCTAATTGATTTTCCACCAAACTCATATAGTTTTGAAAGCAGGTTAATGCTTCAATTTTGTGGGATATCAAATGGATATGATCGAATCGGGTGAAGTCATCAATAAAAGTGATGAAATAAGACTTCCCACGTCTTGTCTTGATATTCATCGGACCACATATGTCCGAATGGATGAGCTGTAATGGAACCTTGGCCCTTATGCCGGTTCCAAATGGCTTGCGACAAGATTTCCCTACAAGGCAATGTTCGCAAGTCGACATTTCGATCTTTGAAACATTGGATAGAAGGCCACGTTTGGCAAGTCTATCCATTCGTGTTGGTCCAATGTGACCAAGCCTTGCATGCCAACAAATTACATCTGATTCATAATTTGATGAATTTGCAATAAGGAAATTTTCATTATTAAATGAGGAATCATACATTGTATTTAATACAATAAATCCTTTAAATACATACCCAGAACCAATTAGAATATTATTACAAGACAAGTCCACTTTACAATTGTGAAAAAACCAGCTATAACCAAGACCCATTAACACGACCACAGATATAATATTCCTTCGAATATCCGGAGCGAAGAGAACATCATGAAGTAGGATAGTGTGGCCGTTGTCCAAGACGAGCTTGCACGTCCCAACGCCTTTCACTTCAATACGTGTGTTGTTTCCTACGTAGATCCACTTCGTTCCTTGGGGGTATCCTGTGATACTCCACGAAGGACCGTCTATCCCTTGCTATGTGGTCGGTGGCACCTGAATCAATTATCCAAAAGGGATTAGATTCTATAAGAAACATGGAACTAGAAACACATATGTAACTAGTATTATTACAAGTTACCTCGTCACCTCCACTCGTACATGAACGAGCATAATGACCTAACTTGTTGCACTTGAAACACTTGATCTTCTTCAAGTCCTTCTTCTTGTGCCATTTCTTGTGCCCACCCTTATGTTTGGGTTTCTTGGTAGACTCAGGTTGCTTATTACATGCATTAGTAAACTTCGAACAATTTTTCCATTTCTTTCCCCTGTGTGAGGAACTAGCAACCATGTGCACTTCTGCACTTGGCTTGGCGGCCGCAAGCCGCTCTTCCTCTAACTCGAGGTGCTTAGAAACATCGCTGAAGTTCTTGATGCTCTCATTATGAGTGAGATGCATCTTCATTTGGTCCCACCCATTTGGTAGGGAACGTATGACTGCTTGGATTTGTTGCTCGTCAGTGAGCATATGACCTGCATCCTTTAACTCTGAGATGAGATTCGCCATATGTCGCAGATGTTTCCCCATGGAATGATCTGGACGTTTCTTGTATGAATCAAATCTTATAGTTAAAGAACGAAGTTTGGACACTGAGGTGCCACCAAACTTCTCCTCAAGCTTGGACCATATGTCCATGGCTAGGTCATGCTCTCGGAAGATTCGCATTATGTCGTCTGCCATACTTGACAGCAACGTAATGCAAGCAATCTTGTTCTTCCGAGACCAATCATCAAAAGCTTCCTTGTCTCTTCTATGTTGGGCCGTAGTGCCCAACTCTGGTTCAATCATTTTGTTCTTTAGAGTTTCGAGCACATCTTGCTCCTCTAGAACATATTGTATCTTTATGGACCATAGTTTGTAATTATCGCCGTTGAGATTTTCACCTTTGTTCAACTCAGCGACGATCTTCTTAGCGACAGAAGACATTTTAGCTTTAAAATGCTGCAAAAGACATAAAACGAAAGTTCGATCAAAAACATTGCATAAATTTCATATACATAGTCATCATATTGTTACATTTTCATGATTCATTAGTCTCGGCCAGCGGACCGACCAGGGAAATGGCTAGTCCATGGTTCACTACCCCCAGACTGAGCTGAGGTGTCCCACAAACTAGTCTAAAAGACCACTGGTCGAAATCATGATCCATTGAGATACTGAATCAATCGAATGTGAAATTTCAGACTAGTTTAATATCACTCCCACTTGGAAAAATCCCACTTGGAACGATATTATTATATTTGATAAGTTACTTTCGAAAAATATTGAAGATGTTGTTCTAGAATCGAAAAAGTCATTATGATCCCAATCACCATCTAGAACAACTTTCAATATTTCCCCATCACTTTATCAAATAGCAGTACTCTTATAGTACTTTGCAGCAGAAAAGCGTTTTTGAAAAACGTATTTTGAAAACGTATTTTTCAAACATATTTTGCAAACGTATTTTGCAGGGCCTACACCCCATTACAGGGTGACATAGCCGAAATATTTCGACAATTCTCCGGCCATTGCCGGGGTCGTGTCGTGGCCGTGCCAAGGCCGAATTCTTCTTCCTTCCGAAGAGAGAGTTTCCATCGCAACTTGGCCAAGGCCGAACACCCCTTGAGGGGAGTTTTCTGCAAGCCACCGCTGTCGGTTCCCGTATGGATCCAGGCACTTCCCCCCTACAGGAGAATTTTGCCGCAGACAACTGCCGTCGGCTCTGTAGAGACCGGCCAGGCAAGTCCCCCCCTCCGGTCATGCAAGCCCCCCTTCCCCCATCAAAATACAGGGCCAAGTGGGGCTTGGCCCTGGCCGAGGCCAGGGCCGGCAGTGACCATGGCCCTGGCCTCTACCAAGGCCGGCCGTGGCCCTGGCAGAGGCCAGGGCCAGCCGTGGCCCTGGCAGAGGCCAGGGCCGGCCTCGGCCTGGCCCTGGCCGCTGCCAGGGCCGGCCCTGGGCCAGGGCCGGCCTCGGCCAGGCCCTGGCCTCTGCCAGGGCCAGTCGTGGCCCTGGCAGCGGCCAGGGCCGGCCCTGGCAGCGGCCAGGGCCGGCCCTGGCCAGGCCCTGGCCTCTACCAGGGCCGGCCTCGGCCTGGCCCTGGCCTCAGCCAGGGCCGGCCTCGGCCTGGCCTCTGCCAGGGTCGGCCAGGCCCTGGCCAGAGGCCAGGGCCGGCCAGGCCCTGGCCAGAGGCCAGGGCCGGCCAGGCCCTGGCCAGAGGCCAGGGCCGGCCAAGCCCTGGCCTGGGCCAGGCCCTGGCCGTGGCCAGGGCCCCCTGGCCCTGGCTTGGCCTCGGCCAGGGCCCCCTGGCCCTGGCTGAGGCCGGCCAGGCCCTGGCCGAGGCCTGGCCATGGCCCCTTAGCCATGGCCGGCCTTGGCCCATATGGCCATGGCCGGCCTCCCCCTTGCATGGGGTTGGCCGTACACCCCCACCGGAGCGGTGGCCGTGGTTGTTATTGGCCGTAGCCAACCCCCTCCGCATGGGGAGGGGGGATGCATAGCCTCCATGGCCCATATGGCCATAGTGATCATGCACCAAAGGAATCTTCTTCTCCGATGAGAATTTGCAACCGCCATCTTCGTCTCCGATGAGACACCCGTTCGTCGAGAAAGTAGTTATACTTCAATGGCCGTGTGCCAAAATGAAAAAATAACACACTTTCAAGGCCGCAAACTTCACGCTCCACATGAAGAGAGTTCACAGTCCCTATTGAATGAAGACTCAGCATCCATGAAGAGTGCGAGTTTGGCGATATGAACGGTCAGTTCTTCCCGTCATGGAGAGTTCCTGCCATATCCGTAATGACAGAAGACCCTAACGTGAAAAGAACAACTACTGCGATTCTCTCCGTCACGATGCGCTCCTACCATATCCATAATGGTAGGAAACTCATTCGTGAAAAAGACAACGCCTCGTTCATCGGTTAGACCGGGGCGACGGTTAGACCGGGGCGAACCCGTATGGCTCTGATACCAATGTAGGATCCTGTCAAAACAACGACGTTAGGATCGAATAATAACATAGACTTACGTTAGCGTATGCTGCACCGTAGTCTCTGAACTTCACCCTCGGATTGGCCACAACGGTCGGTACTTCGTCGCGGAGGATCGAAGTAGCGTTTCACCGTCTAAATATCTATTTAGAAGATGAATTTAATGGAAGAGAGAAGAAGAACACAAGTTGCCTTATGCAACCTTATGGCATGTTAAGATTAGTGTAAATGCATTACCCTTGGGTCCTATTTATAGTCTTTAGGGGAAGTTATTGTAGGAAATAACTAAATATAAGCTTATTAGCCTATATTAGCACTTACACTTATCCTCTTCTTCATTCACTTATCAAGTGCCTTTATGCACTTATAAAGTGGCTTTTTCCACTTATCGAGTGGTCCTTTTCACACGAGAAAAGGTTCCCTTCGTGCACGCTTTCGTGTACGCGACATCTGAGGTCTGTATACCCTCATACATCCCCTCATGGGTGTATTCATGTCGTCCATATCCAACAGAACCCTCTACTATACCAATTGAAGTAGACAGGCCTGCCTCAACCACAAGTCCCCTGTTCCCATGTGTTGTTATGACCCTGCAGTTTGTACCGCCCCTGAGTTCGTACTGCTCGGTTGTCCCCACCTCCATCAATTTACAGCATTTTATCTGAAGTTGCATTACTTCCTTCGCAATTAACTACACTTGGACCAACCTGATTAAGGCTGGCCACTAGATTTCCCTCAGCTTGTGCCAAATTGCATACTGCCCCATCACTATTCTCGGCAATTAATGAGCCATCCCCATTGCCAACTAAAGCTGACGCTTCCCTTGTGTCCTTCATATTTTCCTCAACTCCAATTTTACCTGCGCCCACTCTATCTCCAGTACCGACAATCTCATGAACAGGTTCCACCATGGAGGGGCCCTCCTTACCAGCCACATCGTTAACCAATGCCTGTGGGTCATTGCTTTGGATTGAAGAGAGCTGGATTAATGATGGGCATTGTGAGTCAGCATGCCTAAAGCAGACACAGTGAAAGGTTAGCGATATATTAGGTGGGAATATTAGGAGCCCATCTGCAATGTATATATATGTATATATATGTATATATGTATATATGTATATCCATCATGTTCTGAGGGGGTTCCTCCAGATGTCAACAATATCCATCATCTTGATGCTAGTTGCGCCAGTGGGTGGACAACATCTCCTACACCTCCAGGTCCCAGCGGCACAGAGGAAGAGAATGAAGGTACCGTTACTGAGGATATCCCGATCAAACTAACCTTAATTAATCCGGAGTGGGAGCAGGAACAGAATTTGCATGTGGGCAGTGTTTGTGATGAAGGCTTAGTTGTTGGGAATGATAGTATTACTGAGAAGAAAACATATAGGCCAAATGTGACAGCAGGGGGGGCTTAAGGAAAAGTGCCCGGTTGAAGGATGGGGCCTTGGCGAGGCCAAACACTATTTTACTTTAATGTCTATTTTCGTCTGAAACACAAGAGGTCTCAACAACGCAGTTAGGAGGAGAGACCTTAGGGACAGATTACAGAAAATAAAACCTTCCATGGTTATTTTACTGGAGACGAAGTTGAAAGAGGAGGGCGAGAAGTGGAAATCATATTTCCCAAGGGATTGGAGCAATATTGGAAACTTTACGTCAGACTCAAGAGGCCGTATTCTGATTGCCTGGGACACTTGCATTTGGCACGTGTCTATTAGCTCTACTTCAAGACAACATATTACACTGAGGTGTATAAATGAAGGGGGTTTGTCTATATTTGTTACAGGTGTGTATGCCTCAAATTTGCGTAGTGAGCGTCTCCTCTTATGGGATCATTTGGAGAAGGATGCGGCTAATATAGTTGGGAAAGCATGGATGCTTGCGGGTGATTACAATTGCATCAGACACTTAAATGAAAAATCTGGGGGGAGGCGATGCATGTTGAAAGTCTTGGATGATTTCAATAGCTGTATTAACAATTGCGCCTTATTTGATCTCAAATGTATTGGTCCTTCTATGAGTTGGTGCAATCGTCGCATGGGCCAGGAGAGAATTGCTGCACGCCTTGATCGTGTCCTTTGTAATGCGGGCTATCTGGATGTTCTCCCGAGCTCTTTTGTTGAGTATTTGGACCCAAGCACGAGTGATCATTCTCCGATGCTTATCCACCTGCATTCCAAGGTAAAATCCTATCCAAAACCATTTAAATTCTTTAATATTTGGACCTCCAGAGAAGGGTATCAGGATATTCTGGAGCTGGCATGGAATCAAAATGTGTATGGCTCCACCATGCACATACTTTTTATTAAAATGCGGAATTTAAAATTTGCTTTGCGTAGTTGGGCGGCAAGCACCAGGGGCAGTATTGCTGAATGCCGGTCTTCCCTTGAGAAGTTACGTGCAAATTGTGATTTGCCAAAAGAAATTGCTCTCCAAAAAAAGGAACATGAACTCTCTCAACAGCTTTGTACTCTGCTCAGAGAGGAGGAGGCTATGTTAAGACAAAAAAGTAGATAATCTTGGCTTTCCCTTGGAGACAAGAATACAAAATTCTTTTTCAATGCTATGAAGGCAAGACATAGCTATAATAATCTGGGACATCTCATTGACGCTGCTGGGTTAAATTCCGATGTTTCTGAAGATTTAAGAATAAGTGCCCCTACTTACTATGCTACTCTTTATCAGCAATCTACCTACTGGAATGTCTTCCCAAAACTGGTTACTAAAAGGATTCTGACAGCTGAGGCAGCTAACTGGCTTGAACGCAGAGTTTCAAACGATGAGATTAAGGAGGCGGTTTTCCAAATAGGGGTGGATAAATCCCTCGTCCGGATGGCTACAATGGGTATTTCTATCAGCATGGCTGGAACATAATAGGTAAAGATGTCTCTGATGCTATTCAGTCCTTCTTCCGCACGGGCTCTCTTATGCATCCTCTTAATCATACTAATCTTACTCTTGTGGCCAAGAAAACCTCGGCAACTAGTCTCAGTGACTCCAGACCCATTGCTTGTTGCAACGTTATTTATAAGGCCATTAGTAAAATCATTTGCAACAGGCTAAAGATAGTCGTGCATGAACTCATTTCCCCTAACCAATCGGCCTTCTTAAAGGGCAGATTGCTATCGGATAGTGCTTTGCTTGCCCATGAACAAATCCGTGATTTCAGCAATCCCATGGTATCTAGAGCTTGCCTTAAGCTAGATCTGCGCAAAGCTTTTGACAGCGTAAACAGGGAGTTCATTTATTATATGCTGCATCGAATGGGGTTTAAAAGGAAATTTATCTCATGTGTTGCTGAGTGTATCTCTACCCCAACCTTTTCGGTAATGATAAATGGGTCTCCAGCGGGTTATTTTGAAGGAAACAGAGGCCTTAGGCAAGGGGATCCCCTCTCCCCTTATCTGTTTGTCATATCTATGGAGGCTTTCTCACTCCTTATTGAAAAATCTATTTCCTCTGGACAGATTCACCCCATGAGACGGAGAGGTTCTATCTCTCACTTACTATTTGCAGACGACCTCCTGTTGTTCTGCAGGGCAAATGAACACTCATTCTCTGGTCTTAAATACTTGCTGGAAAAATTTTCTAATTTTACGGGATTGGAGATCAACTGGGATAAAAGTATTGCCATTTTCAGTAAGGGGACAAAACATCCATTGGATCTTGGCAACCTTCTGGGTATTAAAATTGGTAGCTCATTCACTACCTACCTGGGGCTTCCCTTATCTACAAAATACCCAAAATCCTACATGTTCTCTAGGCTTATTGACAAATGCAATAAAAGAATGATGGGATGGACTTCTAGTATGCTATCCTTAGCTGGACGTATTGAACTTGTGAGAACTGTTATATATGGGATGATTAACTTCTGGCTTCTAGTTTACCGTATTCCTAAATCTGTTGTTCGGACTATTACATCGGTGTGCAGAAAGTTTATATGTGGATCCTCCCACTTGTGGGCTTGGAAAGATATGTGTGTGCCGAAAAAGGAAGGAGGAGTAGGACTGAGATTGCTGAAGGATATAAATATTGCGGCAGGGGTGAGACTAACTTGGAGGCTTTTGGCTACAGATAGCCTCTGGGCTAGTCAAATGCGTGCAAATTACAATGACGTGTCCCACTTATTTGGTGCTAAAAGCACTGCTGCACAATCAGGTACCTGGAAGTTCATTCTTCACTCTAGAAGTTACTCTAAAAAGCTTATCAAAAGGAGTGTTAGGGATGGCTCTTCTACCCTGTTCTGGAAAGACAATTGGCTACCGTGTGGGCCTTTAGCTGATTTATATGATATCCCCCAAGCTATAATTCTAAGGCGTGTTAGCGATTATTGGGTGGGAGGGCCGATGGGCTGTTGATCCCTATATTGCACCGGTCCTTCCAATGCTGCAGGACATATCGCTTACCCACGGGATGGACTCCTGGAGATGGGCAGATGAGGCCAGCTTCACTTTCAACAGAGCTTGGGAAGGGGTCCGAGAGCACAGGCCGAAATTCCAATACTATTCACTTGTGTGGTACAACCATTGTTTATCAAAAATGAGCCTCAATCTATTAAAAGCTTTCCACGGGAAGCTTGCTACAAGGAATATACTGGCTAATTGGTTTCCTCAGATGGATAGGGGTTGTGTTCTTTGTGAAGGGGATGAGGCCGAATCAAATGAACATCTGTTCTTCAGATGTGACTATACTTGTTACATCCTGCTTAGAAGTCTACTCAAACTTGGGATTTCGGACCTCACAGAGCCGCTTCTGGTTAAGGTTGGAGACTACTTTTTGTCAAAATATGAAAAGAAGGGTACGATGGGAGTCTTGGTCAGAACTGTGCTTTCTGCTATGGTGTGGTACATTTGGAAGGAAAGGAACAATAGGATCTTCAATGGCCTCAAGAAGCCTAGGACACTGTTGTTTGAGGACATTGGTTCAGCTGTTAGAGACACTCTACATCACCTGGTGGGTGATACTCAAGAGGCCATACAAGCTATGAATAATTGGGAATTTAGAGATGCTGGTTAGGGAGGTGGATTTCGCAGCAAGTAAAGGGCAGGGGGGAGTGTTGGTTGAGGGTGACGGCGCTTGTGCCCTCTCCCCTCTCCTTCAGTCCCCCCTCCCGTGCACTGCTGATATGTAATTTCTTTAACATTTTGTTGATTTAATAAAGATTCACACTATTCTTCTAATATATATATATATATATATATATATATATATATATATATATGAAAGGTTATCGATATATTATAGAGTAAACTGTATCAATACAAAGGGAATATAATAGGATAGAGGTTTTACTGGAGGGAGGATAGGGCACAGGCGCCGTCACTCCCTACAAGTAGAACCCCCGCCATACTATATCCCTTAAAATACATTGCCTGGAAAAGGGAAATAAACTAGAAAATCAATCTCAGCCATTATCCTTGATGTCCCAGTTTCCAAAGGCTTCCATCTCCTCGGCAAAAGTAGGGTCATGGTTATGCATAGCCACTCTAATGTCAGCCGCGATATCTTCAAACAGGACAATCAGGCTTCTTCTTTCGCCTTCGAAAATCCTTCTATTTCTTTCTCTCCATATGTGCCAAACTAGGGCTCCCAGGCATAGCCTCACGAGCAGACTCCAGCCCCCCTTAACTCCCAATGTTGCAAGGAGGTATTGCCCAACTGCCGACAAGGAAGGGCCGATGTACTAAGCCATCTTAAGTTTTAGCATAGCCCTGCACAATAAATATTTGGAGTAATGGCATTCAAAGAATAAGTGTTCGACATTTTCTACCTCATTACCAATGCATAGCACACAAGAAGGCGTGGAAGAGGCCTCTCCCCCATCTGCTAATCTTATCTTTGGTCAGCAATTTCCCCCTTATCGCGCTTAAGAAGAGTCAACGAAAATTTTTGCACATTATTGGGAAACCACACCAGCTTGTGAAGACGAAAGGGGGGTTTCTGCGACGGACTCCATCCCACGCTTGTTTGAAGGAGAAGGAGTTACCAGGTAGCCATCTCCAGCCATCAACCCCTGGCTTCAGATCCACTTGTCGTAGCAGGTGTCAGATGGGATCCAGCTCCGGTGTATTGCTCCAGCCATGACAAGGATCCCAGTATTCCGCCACCAACCTGTCTTCAGCACCCGCCGGCACTGTGAAATTGGAACACAACGAGCCGCCCTCCAGCCACGGGTCTACCCAAAAGCGAGTAGAAGTCCCGTCGCGCACCTGTCTATGGACTAATTTCTGGGCAGTGGCTTGGCCTCTAATAAGTCGCTTCCAGGAGCCCGAATGTGTAACAAGAGACTTTGCCATGAAGAAGCACTAAGGGTGTCCATATCTCTTGCGCATGTGGCCAGCCCAGATGGAGTCAGAAGTGAGGTATCTCCAGATTTGCCAAATGCCCGCAGCCGCGTTAAGTTCCTCCAATAATCTAAGACCCACCCCTCCTTCAGCCTTTGGCTTGCAAATGTCATCCCACGCCCAAGCCTTTGTGTTTCCAAAAATGAATTTCCTACAGGTCATCGAGATGGATCTCAAGACGCTTCCTGGAATGTGAAACACTTGCATCCAGAATGCAACCATGCCATGGATAACTGACTTGACCAGCTCAATTCTCCCAGATATAGAGAGCATGGTAGAGGACCAGCCACACATCCTCTTCTTGCATTTATCCACCAACCTCTTATAATTAGTGGAAGTGGGATACTTCAGAGAGAGGGGTAAACCCAGAATGTAGTGATGGAAGAGGCTGGTTTAATACCCAACAAATCCGCCAGTTGGTACTTATGTTTTACACCTTTGCTGAATAATCCTGCGCTCTTGTTCCAGTTGACCTGAAGCCCAGTGTAATTGGAAAACTCATGCAAAAGGTTTTTAATACCCAAAAAAATAGGCCTGTTAGCACGACAGAAGACTAGGAGATCATCAGCAAATAAGAGGTGGGAAATAGATCCAGTACACCGCATAGGTTGGATTGTTCGGGACATGATGGCTTGGTCAACAAGTATAGAAAATGTCTCCATAATAATAACAAAAAGATATGGGGAGAGGGGGTCACCTTGTTGAAGCCCTCTGTTGCTACCAAAATACCCACAGGGAGCCCCATTAACCATGACGGAGAAGGTGGGAGTAGTTATACATTCTCTAATCCAGGATATGAAGGTTTAGGGAAATCTGAGCTGTTGCAAGAAATAGAAGATAAAATCCCGATTCACACTGTCAAACGCCTTCCTTAAGTCCAACTTCAGATAAGCTCTACTCCCCATTGGATTATTAAAATCTCTGATCTGTTCATGGGCAATAAGTGTGCTGTCAGACAGGAGACGTCCCTTTAGGAAAGCTACCTGATTAGGAGATATCAGCTCATGTACCACCTCCTTTAGCCTGTTGCAAATGATCTTACTGATGAACTTATAGAGGACGTTGCAGCATGCAATTGGCCTGTAGTCGCCCAAGCCTGTTGCATTAGAACTCTTGGGCACAAGAGTTAGAAACGTATGGTTAACCTGCCTGAGTAAAGAACCCGTTCTGAAGAAAGATTTAATTACTGTAGTGACATCATCCCCAACAAGATCCCAATTCCTCTGGTAGAAAAACCCATTATAACCATCCGGCCCGGGTGACTTATCAGGTCCAATCTGAAATACTGCTGCCTTAATCTCCTCGCAAGATACTCTTCTGATAAGCCAAGAAGTAGTCTCATCAGTCAAGAAGCGCTTAGGGACTAGCTTGGCAAAAGTACTAGCATAATTGTTTTGGTTATAGAGCTCCTTGTAGAAAGTAGGCGCTTCCACCCTCAGATCACTGTTTACATTATTCTGCTTCCCAAATCTATCCACCAGGTGACTCAAATTGTTGTGACTAGTTCTTGCTTTCATTGCATTGTAAAAAAACTTTGTATTCCTATCACCGACGGTAAGCCACTCTTGCCTGCTTTTTTGTCTAAACATGTCTTCCTCAAGCTTCAGCGCATTGACCAACTCATTAATTTGCCGATATTCCATCTCCTGAAAAGAGCGGTCAAGGTTGATAAGCGGATTATTGCGGGTATCAGCAAGATTTCTCCTGCATTTCTCTACAACCCTATTCGCTTATAGTTCCTAGCCCAGCTTCTAAGGGCCGGCTTTAAGTTCTTCAATTTTTGCACAAGTCTAAACATGGGAGTACCCTCTCCTTGGTATAACCAGCTATTTGTAATTAAATCCTTATAACCTGGACAAGAAAACCAATAGTTATAGGATTTAAAAGGTTTGGGGTGGCTAGGTACCTGATTATGAAGTTGGACTGCCATCGGGGAATGATCACTTGTCGAGGACTCCAAATAAGTAACATAAGAACCCGGAAGTTTATCAATCCACAAAGTGTTCACCAGAACCCGATCAAGCTGAGCAAAGATCCGGTCATTACCAACTCTGTTATTGCACCAACTGAATCTATTCCCCACATTCTTTAGCTCCTGCAGCAAACACCTATTCACGCATTCATTAAAGTCCCGAACCATGCTCTCCTCCAGCTTCCTGCCCCCAATTTTATCTCTTGTATAAAGGTCACTGTTAAAGTCTCCTCCCACCAACCACGGTACATTATTCATCATGCCACAATCAGACTCTAGGCTCCTCCATAATGCTTCCCTCTCCCTATTAGTGTTTCGGCCATAAATACCTGTGATTACACACAAGAAACCCCCCACATTATTGCAAGTACAAAGATGTGCTAATCTGAACTTGAAAGAGGACTTACATTCCAAAACAGTGGGGTCAAATCCCATGATGATGCGCCCTCCATCTGCCAGGTCGAAGTTGTTGAATGAAATCCATACCTTTGGTAGCACAAATTTTTCGATTTTAATAGGGTACCTGAGTTTTGTTTCAACCAGAATAATAGCTGACGGACCGACTTTATTAATTACATATCGCAAATCCCTCCTCCTCCCCTTGTTATTCAGTCCCCTGGTATTCCAGAATAAAACAATCATTGATCAACATGGATTTTGTGCCCCCGACCAGACTCCTGCAAACAGGTGCTTTTCCTGGGGAGAGTGGGGATCATCTCCACCTTCTTTTTCGAAGTATTGCTTTGCTCTGCCATAACCGCATCCCACTCTGGATTGTCATTGGTAATTACCTCGGGTAGTATGTCAATTTCAGCCTCAGGGACATCGTTAATCAATGAAGAGAGTGGCCTAAGGGAACCCCCACCAGTTACCAACTGCTCAGTAGCTTTTGCCATCTCCTCCTCAAAGTTCCCAGGGTTCAATAGAAGGTCGCTAGATTTGTCTGAAGCTCCAAGGGAATCAAACACCACGCCAAATTTGTCTGAAGCTTCAAGGGAATCAAACACCCCCTTCACAGAGACTGACTCTAGAGGTTGCTGATCTCCATGTACACCCTTCAAATCGGTGGAGCCACCAAGTGGCCAGACATCCTCAGGTTCAATGCTCCCTGAAGCTCCGCCGCTCCCCAGTATTACTTGCACATCACCCGTGTTTTCCTCTCCCAGAACAAGTGCTGTGAGGCTTGATTGAATGGTATCATTTGACCTGGGACCTAATACCCCTTTAACAGTAGCAGACTTCTTGGCACCTACTACCCCCTTATCGATATCAGGTTGCATCGCCTCCCCCACACCCCCATTTATTCCCTGAGCATCCACTGCAATTGCAACATGTTTCCCTTTGTCATTGAGGCTGACATTCTGAGGCTCCACTGCCTTATCTTGGATTGAAGGGTGCTCTGCCGCATCAGGGCATTGACTGTTTGAGTGCCCGAAACAAACACACTTCGAAAATCTCGGGGGCTCGCCCTCGATCTTCACTTCAATTGTAAATGTGGGACTATCTTTAGTACCAACCAAAACGCAATTTGGGATAGCATTTTTGGCATGAATTTCAACCAGGCATCTCGCGTACGAAAGCCGTTCTTTCTTTGCTGTCAATTTGTCCAGACATATCGGAACACCAATAACAGAAGCAATGGAGTTAAATATTTCTAGAGTCCACATACCGAGAGGAACCCCATGGAGCTGGATCCAGACGGGGATAGAAGATAGGATATCACGCTCAAGTTTAAGCGAGGAACTCCAGCGCTGCAAAATCACGAGCCTCCCATCAAACATCCACGGGCCACCGTGCAAAATTCTCTCGCAGTCTCCTTCGTCTTCAAATTTAAAACAGAAGAAACCGTTCTCGCGGCTGTAGATTTTAAGCCCATTCTTAACTTTCCATAGTCTCTCCACCCAGGAACACATCTGGCCATAGAATGGAATATCCCCCAACATATATCCAACTAGGGTGAATTTCCAATGTTCTGCTCCTCTATCCAAAGCCGATTTCCCCACCATCGCCATGAGAGATCCATCTTCCTGAGTGTGCGGCACCACATAGGACATACCCGTGTCAAGGTCGTACTTCCGTATGTTAGAGCAAATCTCCGTCCAAGACTGTTTTGTACCCACAATATCAAATTTAAGATCCACCTTTGGCTTAAGGGGCCTATTGTCAAACACTTGATGGGCACCTGGCCTTTGGGGCCTTCTTTCAAACTGAGAGCCATGGAGATCCGTCCTCAGCTTATGGTTTGCAATACCACGATGAAGCTGGGGTCTGACCGGATTTCTTGTGCCACCCACTCTATTGCCGATGAAACCACTCTTCTTGCGTCGATCCACCACAACCCAACCTTCAGGGGGGAGATCATCCTTAGCCGAAGATTCCTCAACTCCAGAGCCAGTATATCCATCTCGCAGAGCACCTGGGCCATCCTTCTTGCCGCTGTTGTTGAGAGGTCGCCCAACGCCGTTGTTGAGAGATCGCCCATCGCCCATCGCCGTTATATATATATATATATATATATATATATATATATATATATATATATATATATATATATATATATATATATATATATATATATCTATCTATCTATATTATAAAAGAGGGATGTTATCAAGAGAAATTGGATAAGAGATATTGGACAAGAGAAATTGGATAAGAGATATCTATATTATAAAAGAGGGATGTTATCAAGAGAAATTGGATAAGAGATATTGGACAAGAGAAATTGGACAAGAGATATCTATATTATAAAAGAGAGATGTTATCAAGAGAAATTGGATAAGAGATATTGGACATAAGAAATTGGATAAGGGATATCTATATTATAAAAGAGGGATGTTATCAAGAGAAATTGGATAAGAGATATTGGACATGCGAAATTGGATAACAGATATCTATATTATAAAGAGGGATGTTATCAAGAGAAATTGGATAAGAGATATTGGACATGAGAAATTGGATAAGAGATATCTATATTATAAAATAGGGATGTTATCAAGAGAAATTGGATAAGAGATATTGGACAAGAGAAATTGGATAAGAGATATCTATATTATCAAAGAGGAATGTTATCAAGAGAAATTGGTTAAGAGATATTGGACATGCGAAATTGGATAAGAGATATCTATATTATAAAAGAGGGATGTTATCAAGAGAAATTGGATAAGAGATATTGGACAAGAGAAATTGGATAAGAGATATCTATATTATAAAAGACGGATGTTATCAAGAGAAATTGGATAAGAGATATTGGAAAAGACAAATTGGATAAGAGATATCTATATTATAAAAGAGGGATGTTATCAAGAGAAATTGGATGAGAGATATTGGACAAGAGAAATTGGATAAGAGATATCTATATTATAAGAGAGGGATGTTATCAAGAGAGATTGGATAATAGATATCTATATTATAAAATAGGGATGTTATCAAGAGAAATTGGATAAGAGATATTGGAAAAGAGAAATTGGATAAGAGATATCTATATTATAAAAGAGGGAAGTTATCAAGAGAAATTGGATAAGAGATATTGGACATGAGAAATTGGATAAGAGAAATCTATATTATAAAAGAGTTTTGTTATCAAGAGAAATTGGATTATAGATATTGGAAAAGATAAATTGGATAAGAGATATCTATATTATAAAAGAGGGATGTTATCAAGAGAAATGTAATAAGAGATATTGGACAATAGAAATTGGATAAGAGTGATGTTATCAAGAGAAATTGGATAAGAGATATCTATATTTTAAAAGAGGGATGTTATCAAGAGATATTGGATAAGAGATATTGGACAAGAGAAATTGGATAAGAGATATCTATATTATAAAAGAGGGATGTTATCAAGAGAAATTGGATAAGAGATATTGGACAAGAGAAATTGGATAAGAGATATCTATATTATAAGAGAGGGATGTTATTAAGAGAAATTGGATACGAGATATCTATATTATAACAGAGGGATGTTATCAAGAGAAATTGGATAAGAGATATTGGACAAGAGAAATTGGATAAGAGATATCTATATTATAAAAGAGGGATGTTATCAAGAGAAATTGGATAAGAGATATTGGACATGAGAAATTGGATAAGAGATATCTATATTATAAAAGAGGGATGTTATCAAGAGAAATTGGATAAGAGATATTGGACAAGATAAATTGGATAAGAGATATCTATATTATAAAAGAGGGATGTTATCAAGAGAAATTGAATAAGAGATATTGGACAATAGAAATTGGATAAGAGTGATGTTATAAAGTGAAATTGGATAAGAGATATCTATATTACAAACGAGAGATGTTATCAAGAGAAATTGGATAAGAGATATTGGACAAGAGAAATTGGATAAGAGATATCTATTATATAAAAGACGGATGTTATCAAGATAAATTGATAAGAGAATTTGGACAAGAGAAATTGGATAAGAGAATTTGGATATCTATATTATAAAAGAGGGATGTTATCAAGAGAAATTGGATAAGAGATATTGGACATGAGAAATTGGATAAGAGATATCTATATTATAAAAGAGGGATGTTATCAAGAGAAATTGGATAAGAGATATTGGACAAGATAAATTGGATAAGAGATATCTATATTATAAAAGAGGGATGTTATCAAGAGAAATTGAATAAGAGATATTGGACAATAGAAATTGGATAATATCTATATTATAAAAGAGTGATGTTATCAAGAGAAATTGGATAAGAGATATCTATATTACAAATGAGAGATGTTATCAAGAGAAATTGGACAAGAGATATCTATATTATAAAAGAGGGATGTTATCAAGAGAAATTGGATAAGAGATATTGGACAAGAGAAATTGGATAAGAGATATCTATATTATTAAAGAGGGATGTTATCAAGAGAAATTGGATAAGAGATATTGGACATGAGAAATAGGATAAGAGATATCTATATTATAAAATAGGGATGTTATCAAGAGAAATTGGATAAGAGATATTGGACAAGAGAAATTGGATAAGAGATATCTATATTATCAAAGAGGGATGTTATCAAGAGAAGTTGGATAAGAGATATTGGACATGCGAAATTGGATAAGAGATATCTATATTATAAAAGAGGGATGTTATCAAGAGAAATTGGATAAGAGATATTGGACAAGAGAAATTGGATAAGAGATATCTATATTATAAAAGAGGGATGTTAGCAAGAGAAATTGGATAAGAGATATTGGAAAAGAGAAATTGGATAAGAGATATCTATATTATAAAAGAGGGATGTAATCAAGAGAAATTGGATAAGAGAAATTGGACAAGATAAATTGGATAAGAGATATCTATATTATAAAAGAGGGATGTTATCAAGAGAAATTGAATAAGAGATATTGGACAATAGAAATTGGATAAGAGTGATGTTATCAAGAGAAATTGGATAAGAGATATCTATATTTTAAAAGAGGGATGTTATCAAGAGATATTGGATAAGAGATATTGGACAAGAGAAATTGGATAAGAGATATCTATATTATAAAAGAGGGATGTTATCAAGAGAAATTGGATAAGAGATATTGGACAAGAGAAATTGGATAAGCGATATCTATATTATAAGAGAGGGATGTTATTAAGAGAAATTGGATACGAGATATCTATATTATAACTGAGGGATGTTATCAAGAGAAATTGGATAAGAGATATTGGACAAGAGAAATTGGATAAGAGATATCTATATTATAAAAGAGGGATGTTATCAAGAGAAATTGGACAAGAGATATTGGACATGAGAAATTGGATAAGAGATATCTATATTATAAAAGAGGGATGTTATCAAGAGAAATTGGATAAGAGATATCTATATTATAAAAGAGGGATGTTATCAAGAGAAATTGAATAAGAGATATTGGACAATAGAAATTGGATAAGAGTGATGTTATCAAGTGAAATTGGATAAGAGATATCTATATTACAAACAAGAGATGTTATCAAGAGAAATTGGATAAGAGATATTGGACAAGAGAAATTGGATAAGAGATATCTATTATATAAAAGACGGATGTTATCAAGATAAATTGATAAGAGAATTTGGACAAGAGA
Source organism: Scilla litardierei (assembly GCA_030789695.1). Lineage (NCBI taxonomy): Eukaryota > Viridiplantae > Streptophyta > Magnoliopsida > Asparagales > Asparagaceae > Scilla > Scilla litardierei. The sequence continues at coordinate 50,824,584 of CM061139.1, forward strand.
AATTGGATAAGAGAATTTGGATATCTATATTATAAAAGAGGGATGTTATCAAGAGAAATTGGATAAGAGATATTGGACATGAGAAATTGGATAAGAGATATCTATATTATAAAAGAGGGACGTTATCAAGAGAACTTGGATAAGAGATATTGGACAAGATAAATTGGATAAGAGATATCTATATTATAAAAGAGGGATGTTATCAAGAGAAATTGAATAAGAGATATTGGACAATAGAAATTGGATAATATCTATATTATAAAAGAGTGATGTTATCAAGAGAAATTGGATAAGAGATATCTATATTACAAATGAGAGATGTTATCAAGAGAAATTGGATAATAGATATCTATATTATAAAAGAGGGATGTTATCAAGAGAAATTGGATAAGAGATATTGGACAAGAGAAATTGGATAAGAGATATCTATATTATTAAAGAGGGATGTTATCAAGAGAAATTGGATAAGAGATATTGGACATGAGAAATTGGATAAGAGATATCTATATTATAAAAGAGGGATGTTATCAAGAGAAATTGGATAAGAGATATTGGACAAGATAAATTGGATAAGAGATATCTATATTAAAGAAGAGGGATGTTATCAAGAGAAATTGAATAAGAGATATTGTACAATAGAAATTGGATAAGAGTGATGTTATCCAGTGAAATTGGATAAGAGATATCTATATTACAAACGAGAGATGTTATCAAGAGAAATTGGATAAGAGATATCTATTATATAAAAGACGGATGTTATCAAGAGAAATTGATAAGAGAATTTAGACATGAGAAATTGGATAAGAGAATTTGGATATCTATTATATAAAACATGGAAATTGGATAAGAGAACATATAAGAGATGAGATTTTGAGGGATAAAAGAGGAGGTGAGGAATTTTGCACATTCAACCCCGGTTTTTGTATTTTTGCCCATGGACCCTCCCCACCCACCCACCCACCCACACTTTTTATTCTCACCCCTTCCGTCCATTTTTTTCGAGTTCTATGAAGATTTTGAATCTTTTCCTACTAGGACAAAGCTTTGTCCTACGTGGCAAGTTTGTCCTAGGTGGTAATGACAATTTTGGGGGTACTTAAAATTTGGGGGAAAACTTGAAATTTTGTGGGAAAACTTGAAATTTGGGGGAACTTGAAATTTGTGGAGGAGAAAAACTCAGCCATTAAATAAACCGTGCCCTATGGGCACGGGTAATGACTAGTATATATATATTTGATAAAGATTTTGATTCTTTGTCCTACGTGGCAAGGTTTGTCCTACGTGGACAAAGAATTGATGACTGGGACAAATACAAAATGATGACTAGGATAAGTTTTAATATGTTTGGAGAAGAATTTTGTTTGAAAACTCAAAATTTGAAAACTCAAACTTTTGAACGCTTAAAGTTTAACAAAATTTGGGGGGAAAACCAAATGCATAGACTCTTGATCGAAAATTTGAAAGATTGAAAATGGGCCCCAACACTTGGCTGACTGAAATTTTGAAAATCAACATATTTTGTTTAAAAACTTTGTTCCCCATCACAGCAGCATTTGCTTTAGGTCACTCACTGCTGCCTTAGTAGGAACGAATCCACTCCAAACTTCTCGATGGCCTCCTCCTTGCTGGTTGAGGTGCTGGTCACATGTGTGAGGAATAAGAAGCAAGTTTGTTCAGTAGATCCACGTCGATCGGCCCATCTGCGTCGAGGCAAACCCTATCCACTCTCCTACGCCTAATCCTGGCCGAATCCATCTCTTCCTCTTCGATCAACCCCCTCGATCCCGCTCCAGCTGAAATTCTGATCCCGCTCCGGCAAAAGAAGCTGCCCCCGCCGCCTTCGAGTTACCTCTTCGATCAACCCCCTCGATCCCGCTCTGGCTGAAATTCTGATCCCAGTCCGGTAAAAGAAGCTGCCTCCGCCACCTTCGAGTTACCTCTTCGATCAACCCCCTCGATCCCGCTCCGGCTAAAATTCTGATCCTGCTCCAGCAAAAGGAGCTGCCCCCGCTGCCTTCGAGGTACGCAAGAGAGGATTCCATTTCGATGTTGCCCGCGTCGGGTTGAGGATAAAATTTATGATCAAAACATAGCCAAGTTGAGGATAAAAGATAATTTCCAGTTATGCCAACTAACTCGCCTGAAATATCAGTGTTGGCATCTATTGAATTGTTCGTTGATGATGTTTTGCCACTAAAGCATCTATGTATGTATCGGTCTACATCCTGGATGCTTTGTACTTTAGAGTAAATTAGTATGAATTGATGTTGTCTGGAGCAAAGAGTTATACTCGAGGATTTCTACTATATATGTTTTTTAGAGTTCAACATTTGTTAAATAAATAGATTTTTATGTTTTATAATGTTGTCGATGAAAATTTTGTTGAATGTGTCCACAGAGCTGTGGTGCAGCATTTAGAGCTTGGAACAAAATTAGAAGAATGCTAGAAGTAACAAGACGGTATAAATTTATCATATTCTGTAAGCATTTTTTTTCATTTTCCTTTATTGGGTAAATTGCATTAAAACCCCATTTTACTATGTTTTCATGTTAAAACCTCCTCACCTATTTTAATTAGAAATAAATCATTATATACTGCATCTTGGTTCATCTAAACCTTAACCCTGTCTGTTTTGTATACATACAAGACTTCACGTTAGGAATCCTAACTTGAAATGACAAGCTGTATACATTCCTTTGGAGTTTAGGGCATCCGACGTTGCCCGCGATGGGTTTGCTATGGAAGAGAGCTTCTATGACGATGAGAAGGACAAGGCTGCCGGTTTCAGCGACGAAGAAAGATGGAGATGAGGGGTTAGAGATTTCTCCGGAGATCCTATCACGACTCTCGAAGAGGGGAATCACCAAGATTTTCCCCATTCAGGTAATGATTATTTTCTTCAAAGTTGCTTCCTTTGTCGCCGCTTTTTTCTGAAGATTGAGGTTTAAGATTTTGGATGGAACCGTGAAAGAGTTCCTTGGTTGTCTTTTGATAATGTAATTAGTGGAGTTATCCCACTTTTTTTGTTCTCAGAATGATTTTTAATGTTTTGGAATGAAGTTAGAAGTTGCTACGTTATTGGAAACCGTAAAATTAAATTTTGCAATGCTTAATATGCATGGCATTTATGTTTAATCATTGCATAATTTAATCGTTGTTCCCATTTGCATTGTATTCATACGCACTGGATATTTTTGTTGGAAGCATTTGCTATACGATATTCATTCTTTTAAATCATTTTTGTAGATAGTTTGAGTAGCCTTTGAAAATATAGATTGTCTTAGGTGGAGCTCTTTTCAGCAATGGGCTTCATTTGATCCATAATCATTATCCAAGTTTTTTGTTCATCAATAAATTGCCACTGGAAGTAAGCTAATTGATGTTTGCCCTTTGGTTATTATATAGAGTGCTGTTCTCGAACCAGCAATGCAGGGACGCGATATGATTAGTCTGGCAAAAACAGGGATGGGAAAGACATGTGATCAAACTCCTTCTCCATACGTCTTGGGGTTTGCCGCTTGAACTGCAATGCTAACACTATTTTTCTCATGCACCCCATTTCCTGCAAAGCTCGAATTTTTAGAATTGTAGGGACGTATGTGGCTCCATGAGAAATTCCCATGTGCGAGGAATTCACATGCACACCCTTATTCAAATGCTAACAATATTTTGTTGTTGCTTCTGACATGTTTGATTTCTGGGTATTGTTTTCTTAGAATTCACATGCACAGTCTTGATCTCTAAGATTAGCTACAACGTATCCCTCTCTTCTTGATTTGGGCTTGCTTCTGAATACATGGTACTTAACGATGGCGGCTTACATTTTCATGCACATAACCTGTTTGATCTTTTGCCTGACAAAGTCCTTGAAATGCAATACTGACTCAGAGGTTGGAGTAGCAACCAAATGAAGTCAGGGCCTATTCAAAATGAAGCTAGAGCTAAATGGTAACCAACCATGATCACGGGTTTGAACCGTTTATTTATTTGTGTGTTCATTAAGTATGTTGGTTAATTAATAATTTATTTCTTCAAATGATATTCAGCTTACGATCAATTTGCAATCAAGTTTTAAGGGGTTCATATGTGAAGCAGGTGAAGTAACTGGAAATTGAGCTTTGATGCTTTGTTTGTTGCATATATTTTTGATGGAATTTAAATGAGTTATAATGTTTTGTGTTTACGTCAGATGAGTAATCTTACGAAGTTGGAGTTTGTTCATGTGCTTCGACGATAGTGCACATGCTTTCCAAGAGGGAGTTGAAAGTTTTCCGGTGTCATATTGCACAAATGTGGGTTATGTGAGGCGAGAATGTGCCAGTTCTTAGGAAAAAAGTAGTCTATTGTGCAATGGGACAATGAATGGTCTTATACTTTGTAAGTTGCATTAATGCATATGGAGATATTAATTGAAATACACAACCTGAACAGTAGTACAATAGAATCGTTGCAGGTAATCATGCACAATTTTACAGTTAATGTATCCAAACCATCTCCAAAAAATGATGAAAGTGATACCATCTAAAGCTGGGACTGAGCTTGAGGTTACTAAATCTGGGAGAGCCACTGGATTCATCATGAAGCCTAGAGTTCTGATCGGAGGGCTCAAGAGGAAGGCGGTCGAGACGGAGTTGGGGGATGAGTTGCCTGAGGTCGGTATTGGAGATGGAGAGACTGATTATGACTTCATGTCCATCTGCAAGGTTTGATCTTGATTCACATCATAGTTATCCGATTAATTTACTAGAAAATTGTTAGTCAAATTTTCAGAGAAATTTTTTCTAAATAAGGATAAAATGATATGCTAATTTAGTTCAGGCAACCTTAGCATGAGATGCTGGAATAAAATGGATATTATGGTGCTGCGACCTGCAGATAACATGAATATCACACCGCCCTGCCTTTTTTGCGGTTCATGCATTCAATGCATGAAAGCTTTCAGTTAGGGTTGCCTCTTCTGCGCCTCCTATTATTATTACTTTCATAATTTCATCTCGCATTTTCCATCTCAAAATGCTTATAAAAAAGATCCAGTTGTTCTATACATCGCTTTAGATGGTATCATTTTCATAATTTTTTTGGAGATGGTTTGGATACATTAACTGTAAAATTGTGCATGATTACCTGTAAAATTATACACAAATACACCAATAATCAGTAGTACAATAGAATCAAGGTAGATATTCAATGTTAAATATTTATTTACACAAGCTTCTAGGCATGTACAATGCATGTGTGAAATTTAATGAAAATAGTAGAATGGTAATATATTTAGACATCTATTGTATAATTGTATTTGTGTACTTTATATTAGAACCCCTCTTTTAACCATCCTTGAGCAAACTACTGCAAGAGAAAACTTTTATATCAGACTACTGCTAATTTTTTTGATATACTATTAACATGAAATTCAATGTTAATTTGGTTAATAAAAATGTACAGTTAATTTGGTGCAACTTGCAAAAACATTGGCATGATCAAATTAACAGGACCATGTAGTACGTTGATGCATTTTAATTTGTGCAAGTTGAATTTATAATTTACTAGATTAGTATTGAATAAGAGATCACAAAACAAACGACTACAAAGCCAAAGGCATTGCCTCTGTTGGTGCCATCGTTCCGCAACCCGGTCATTGCCTTTGTTAGTGCCATCTTTCAATGTTGATGATACATGCAAGCGTGTTTTTTCTTGACTTATTTAAAAAATAACATATCAAGTTCATTGCGTTTAAATTCATTCCATATATTCTGTTTGATTGATGATCACCATTCTAGGACCTGATAAATCATCATCTCTGTTTTGCAGATTCATCTCACATGACATTCTACGCTGATGATTCCATGGACATACATCGTCATTCTGGGGGACTATGGATAATTTATTGGAAAATATGTATTAAGCAGATACCTTATGTTAGATCTGCTCATGAAATTAGATTTGCGATTGTGTGGGTAAATAATCATAATCGAATGGAAATGTAACTTAAGCCTGAATGTGCGATTTGGAGAGCTTTGTGTATGGTATTATTTCTTTGTGTTTTTTATGTATATGGGGGAATTTGTTACAAACTTATTTAGATCTTGATTCATTAAATGATCTAGCTTTGATGTACATGGGGGAATTTGTCAAACCATAGTAAGGTCCATAAATTACCAAAACAAGTAGCCCCAAAGTTTGATGTTGTCATTTGTATCTCAATGGCATTTATAAACACAAGGACATTAACAAATACATACATATATCAGTCCTACAGCCCTGCCTTTTTTACACCAATTAATAAAAACAAGTGCTCCAATTGTATATGCTAACATACATATTTGTAACTTTTTTGATTGTTCCCTAAGCTCTTCAGCACAATCTAAGTCTCCAGCATTACCTCTCCAAGGTCATTTATGTCACCATTCATTACTTCTTTCCTTCAATATATCTACACAGAAGTTTTCCACTGCGAAAAAATTTAACCTGATCAAAATAGATCCATATATAAGTGAGCCAGTAAGCATGTATATCTGCCATTATATCACATAACCTTACCCAATGTTTAAACCCGCAAAGCAGTATAACAACACAAATTAATATAACATTTAATTCCACTAGATAGCAAAGCAATATAACATTATATACAACCCTCTTTTCCATATATAATTTTGAAGAATAAATTGTGGATGATACATACTGTTGATAATTATCAAAGTATGTATGGTACTTGCTTTAGAAACTTCCAAACACCCGCCACTTGCAAAAACATCAGCAAATTTTGTTTGAATATAACAACAGCAAAAGGAATATAACATCTTATAAAATCATTCAATGTCTGGCTATATTCATATAATTTATGATCTGACTTGGCCGAAAAATTTTTGTTGAAATAAATTTAACTATCTAAATTTTTTATAATGACATATCTATAAATATACATGTATTGTTCCAATGATATAACTATAATTATTAGTGTTCACTTAAAATTATTGGATCTAAGATTTTGAAGGGGAAATATTTTAAATAACCAGAATGGCACATGTTAAATCGGGAGGAAACTAAATTGTGGGGAAAACTAAAATTTTTGGATGAAATAAATTCTCAAGGGAAAATAAATTTTGGTGGACTAAAATTTTAGGGTAAATAAATAACAATTATTGTGCTTTAATTTTAGCAGAACTAAGAATTTAAAGAGTGATATGTTAAATGAACCGTGCCCTACGGGCACGGGTTAAGACTAGTGTATATATATATATATATATATATATATATATATATATATATATATATATATATATATATGAAAACCCAGAAAAATCCCCAACCCCCTCCCCCTGCCTTCGGCTTTTTTTAGGAGGGTAAGGCGAGAGCCCGGTCGAGACTATGCAAACTGGGGGGTGACCGCCGTGCCCCCAACGGCCCCTGGGTTAGTCCGAGAGGGGAGATGTAGCCCCATGGTAAATAATTCCACAACAAACTCCACAATAATTACAAGGTCAAGGCGTCCATAGGCCTCGAACCCCGCACCCCTTGGCTTTGGAGCGGAATGACTTACCACTGGGACACCCTCTCGTGGGCATATATATATATATATATATATATATATATATATATAGAAAAGTTAGTATGCTATCTTTATTAATAATCCAATTTACATGTACAGTAAGTAGAATTAAATAGGGTGAGTTACAGAGAGGGGATAGGGCACAAGCGCCGTCACCCTCTACTGGCAAACCCATCTATCCTACCAAAGTACAAAATACAAAAACATAGGACACCCTCTCCTGCATCTCTAAATTCCCATCTCTCCATTGCCAGTTTGGCTGCAATGGGTTCAGGGTCAATGTTATCCAGAATGGATCTAACATCCGTCGCAATTTCTTCAAACAGAGTAGTCTTATATCGTCGCGAGTTTTCGAAAATCCTTTTATTTCTTTCCTTCCAAATGTGCCATACTATTGCCGAGAGAACAGTTTTAGCGATAATGCTCAAAGAGTCCTTTTTCCCAAAACACGATAAGAAGTAATCCCCCACCTTGGCCAGTAGAGGGTCAATAGAGCAAGAGACTCCCAGTTTTAATAGGCTTCTTTTAAGTATGTAGTGGCTGTACTCGCATTCAAAGAACAGATGATGTGTATCCTCATTTATCCCCGCCTCACAAAGAACACAGCACGAGTCAATACTTGCACACCAATTAGCAAGCTGTGCCTTTGTTTGGAGCTTCCCAAGAAAAGCTCTTAGGGTGGTCAGTGACATTTTGGGAACACATTTGTTGAACCAAATTAGATTAACATAGGGGAACTTAGGGCTGCTGCATCTAATACTTTCCCAAGCCGTGGCCAATTTGAAATTAGTCCCAGCCGCCCAACTCCAACAGTCAGCTCCCGGTTCAAGCCTAACCCTTTGAAGCAGCGGCCGTAAGATGTCAATTGCCGCATCATCCTTCCAGTCCTCACTCGTCCAATAGTCTGAAACTCTCATGGATCGTGCCTCCTCCGGGACGGTATGGAAGTCAATTAGCGATCCGACCGGTAACCAATTATCGTACCAAAATAGAGTTGTAGATCCATCTCGGACTTGTCTATTGATCAAATGTTTAGTGAATCTCCTGTAGTGCAACATGAATTTCCACGTGCCCGAGTGGGTAGGGGTAGCATTTGCCATAAAGAAACATGTTGAATCTTTGTAATTCCGCCTCATGAAATTAGCCCAGAGACTATCTTCAGATAACATGCGACAGGTTAGTTTAACTCCAGCTGCCATATTTAAATCTGGGAGAAGACGTAAACCCACACCCCCTTCATCTTTTGGCCTACATAAGTCTTTCCATGCCCAAATATGTGATGTCCCCCAGATGAATTTCCTGGAGGCTGTAGTAATTTCTCGGAGAATGGTTTTAGGAATGCGATATACTTGCATCCAAAAAGAGATCATTCCATATATAACAGTTCTGACAAGTTCAATGCGGCCCGAGATTGATAATAAAGATGAGGTCCAGCCTGCTAAACGCTTCTTGCACTTATCAACAAGCCTGCTGTACATGGATGGCTTAGGATATTTAGAAGATAGTGGAAGTCCCAGATATGTAGTAATAGAAGATCCGGGTCTAACTCCAAGTAGGTTAGCTAATTCCATTTGATTTCTTGTACCTTTACTGAAAATTACAGTACTTTTATCCCAATTTATATCCAGACCAGTAAAATTGTTGAACTCCTTAAGCAACAGTGATAAGCCATAGAAAGAGTGCATATTTGCAGGACAGAATAGTAGCAGGTCATCAGCAAATAGGAGATGTGATATAGCACCTGAACGCCTCATGGGGTAAATAGTACCCCTAGCAATAGCCTTATCAATAAGCAAAGAAAATGTTTCCATACAAATGACAAACAGATATGGAGAGAGCGGGTCTCCTTGTCTAATACCCCGGATTCCCTCAAAATATCCAGTATGGGAGCCATTAACCATAACAGAGAAAGTAGGGGTGGAAACACATTCCTGAATCCACGATATATTCTCCTGCCAAAACCCATTTTGTGAAGCATAAAATAAATGAATTCACGATTGACACTATCAAAAGCTTTCCGTAAATCCAGCATTAAGCAAGCTCTGGCTCCCATTGGATTGCTGAAGTCTCTTATCTGTTCATGTGCTAGTAGAGCACAGTCAGACAGTAATCTCCCTTTTAGAAACGCAGACTGATTAGGTGATATAAGGTCATGGATGATAGTTTTCAACCTATTACCAATGATCTTGCTAATAACCTTATATACCACATTGCAGCATGCAATAGGACTGTACTCACTAAGGCTAGAGGCGTTAGCATTCTTAAGGACAAGGGTTAAATTAGTGTGGTTGAGAGGGTGCATGATCAAGCCAGATATGAAAAAAGAATGAACAGCATCAGTTAAATCATTACCTACGATGCCCCACCCATTCTAAAAAAAATATCCATTAAATCCATCTGGGCCAGGGGATTTATCCACCCATATTTGGAAAACCGCCTCCTTGATCTCATCATTTGATACTTTCCGCTTTAGCCAGATCACCGTATCAGGAGTAACAATTCTTTTGGTAACCAATTTAGGAAAGACATTCCAGTAGCTTCTTTGAGAATAGAGTTTATTATAAAAATTAGAAGCATCCTTTCTAAGGTCATCATATGAGTTGAGCTGGCTGCCATTCGCGTTAATCAGGTGGCCCAAGTTGTTGTGACTTTGTCTAGCTTTCATAGCCGTATAGAAGAATCTAGAGTTCTTATCTCCCAGAGTGAGCCAGCTTTGTCTGCTCTTTTGGCGGAGCATGTCTTCCTCCATATCAATAATAGTATTGAGCTTTTTAGATAAGTCTCTTTCATGTAGATGCAGCTTCAGATCACAGTGGAGAGAGGGTGAGATCCTAATCTATTGCAGTTCTGCAGCACAAGAGTCAATGTCACGGCCCTGTACTTGCTTCAAAGCCCAAGACCGGAGGATAGATTTCAAATGCAGAAGACGGATGAAAATTCTGTGCATAGGAGAACCCGCCACCTGATAGTTCCAAGTTGATTCCAGTAACTCTTGATAACCAGATAGCCGAGTCAATGCGTTGAAGAATCTAAAGGGCTTAGGCCTGTGAATTGAATTTGAGTGAAGCTTGATTAACATAGGAGCATGGTCACTAGTCTTTGGGTCCAAATATTCGACAAATTCTTCAGGAAGGACTTGTAAACATTTAGAGTTACAAAGAACCCTGTCTAATCTTGCCGCTATTCTACCCGCTCCAATCCTCTGATTGGAGAGAGCAGATCCGTAAACAGTCATTAAACTCGTTAAGCACTTTGTAATCACAACGCCTTCCACCCATCTTCGCCTTAGTGTACCTGATGTAGTTAAAGTCACCCCCAACTATCCAAGCTTCTCCGTTATTCAAAACCGCATCAGCTTCAAGCAATCTCCATAGTTGAATTCTTTCACTACGCAAATTTGATCCATAAACTCTAGTTATAACGACAGTTAGCCCACCTGAATTTGTACATCTCAGAGAAATATGCTGGGAAGAAACTGATTGAATTGTTGCCTGCCAAATTCTGTCCATGCCAATTAGGATTCTCCCTCCCGTGGACGTACTAAAATTGTCAAACAAACACCAGTTATTGGGGAAACATGGTCGCCACTTCTCTACTTCTTTCAACTTAGTCTCCAATAGAATAATAACTGTAGGGGATATATGTTTGAGTCTATCGCGAAGGTCTCGTCTTCTTACAGGATTATTTAAACCTCGTGTATTCCATATGAATATACTCATTAATTACTGCTTTGGTTTGGCTTCCCGGAAGCCCCATACTTGATTCTCAAGCTTCTCCTAGTACTTCCCACCATACCCTCAGGTTGATTATTCTTTTTGCAATGATCTCTTCTTAGAACTTCAGATTTAACAACATTCTCAGAGTCAAATATCCATTCTGGATTTAACATAGTCATGGGTTCCTTTGTAGGGGTGTCATTGGGAGCTTGGGGAGGGAATCCAGCAGATTCAGCCGTTGATGCATCTTGAATATTAGTGTCCAAATCCTCAGGCACATGACTCGCTGAAGGAAACAAACTTCCATCAGGAGAAAGAGTGTCCACAGAGTTTCCTGGCAATTGCTTATTGACTATGCCCATCGAATGTGTAGGTCTCATCACCACTTCAACCTCAGCTCCGTCAACCGGATCTTGGCCACTCAGGTTAACGTGGTCACCATCAGCAGCTTCAATGCCATGAAGTTCAATTTCAGTTTGTTGCTGGGGAGTCTTTAAATTGATAGCAGAGCACGGTGTAATAGACGAAGGAAGTTGCGAAGTACAGGCTTCTCCCTGAGTACCTGCGCTTGATCCATCTAAATTTGTGCTATTATTATTTATACAAGCAACACTTACCTCCAGAATTTCTTTGCCCTTGAGACTGTTGTTCATGCCAGCCGCATTGGCGCCTTGGATTGAAGAGAGCTGCACATTATTAGGGCATTGGGCATCAGAATGTCTAAAGCATATACACTTTGAGCACCTGGGTGGTTCTCCTTCAATCTTCACAGATACCGTGATTTTTGAACCGTTATCCAGCATCACTTGAAAAGATTTAGGGATTGGCTTTTTGGCATCTACCTCCACCAGGCAACGTGCATATGTTATTCTCTCCAGCTTTGCAGTCTGACGATCTAGACACATTAGTAACCCGATAACAGAAGCAATAATATTGAATATCTCCCTTGTCCACATATCAAGAGGTACCCCATGTAGCTGAGCCCATACAGGGACAACAAAAAGTATGTCTCGCTCATGCCGAAGAGTGGTGCTCCATCTTTGGAGCACCACTAGGCGCCCATCAAAAAGCCATGGCCCCTCATGCAGGATTCTTTCACATTCGTTTCCTTCCTCAAACTTAAAATAGAAAAAACCGTTTTCTCTACTATAAATTTTAACCCCCTTCTTTAAGAACCAAAGCCTATCCACCCATGCCCTAACTTGGCCATAATAGGGGATATCCCCCAATACATACCCCACAAGAGTATTGTTCCATTGTGCTTGCCCACGAGCCAAAAGGGAATTGGCAACCATAGCTATCTCTGTTCCATCCTCATCCAGAGTTGGTGCCACAAAGTCCATAGCAAACTCTGAACCATACGTCCGCCTATTAGCGCACTTATCCGCCCAAGAGAGCTTTTTTGAAGAAGTGTTTATTTTTAATTCAGCCGAAGGCCTTACTGGCATTTTCACAAATAGGTTACGGTCACTTGTGCCTTGGGATGTATGAACCTGAGAATTAGCACCTCTGAAACCCCCTTGTCGAGAGTTCAAATTCCCACCTTTGCTGTAAGGTTGTCTACCACCTTGGTAATTCCCCATCCCTCCCAATCCGGCCTTTCTGCGCGAGACTATAGTCCATCCCGCATTCGCATCCTCCTTTCTCCTGTCATTTGTAATTTTTTCTCCTGAATCCCGATCGTGATTGCCATTTGTCGAAGATCCATGTAGATTCCTGGTGATGCCTTTGTGTTTTGGGTCATCTTGGTTCCCATCACCTGAATCCTCCAAAGCCTGCTTGGAACCCTCACCGCCATCTCCAATCGCCCCTCCGAGAAACGTGGACGTCATATATATATATATATAGGGTAAAATGCGCCTGGGCTCGTGCTCAGATGGGATTCCTGCGCTTGACCCCTCCTGACCGTCCGATCCAATCCCCCGGATGTTGTTAAAAGCAGAACATGAGGAACTTTTGGTGCAATTACCAACGCGCCCTTACGCGCCCGAAACTTTTGGGGCAATTACCATCCCGCCCTTATAGCCCCTATGAAAGCAACTTTTTAGAACTATTGGTGCAATTACCATCCCGCCCTTTATATCCTTTTCAAAGAAATAGTTTACACTATACGACACCGTTGTGCGCGTCGACCCAGAACGGAGTATATTACTCCCCGCGAACAACGCGCTACAGCCTACGCATCGTGCGCGGCGTGGGCTTAAAACGCACAAGTGTTGAGAAGTTACCAACCGTGCGCACGACGGGCAAAATTACACCCGTCGTACGCGAGGGGGAAAACGCAACGTGTAAAGAAATTTCCATCCGTGGGCACGACAGGCAAAATAAACCCCGTCGTCCGCGGGGGTTAAAACGCCTAGTGTGAAGAAATTCATATCCACGCGCACGACGGGCAACATTACCCCCGTCGTGCGCGTGGGTTAAAACGCCTAGTGTGCAACAATTTCCATCCGAGCGCACGACGGACAAAATTAACCCCTTCATCCGCGGGGGTTAAAACGCCTAGTGTGAAGAAATTCACATCCGCGCGCACGACGGGCAAAATTACCCCCGTCGTGCGCGTGGGTTAAAACGCCTAGTGTGCAGCAATTTCCATCCGAGTGCACGACGGGCAAAATTAACCCCGTCGTGCGCGGGGGTTAGAACGCCTACTGTGTGAAGCAATTCACATCCGCGTGCACGACGGGCAAAAATAACGTCGTCGTGCGCGTCGTCCGCGGGGCATAAAACGCACAAGTGTCGAGCAATTTCTATCCGCGCGCACGACGGGCAAAATTACCCCCGTCGTGCGCGTGGGTTAAAACGCCTAGTGTGGAGCAATTTCCATCCGAGCGCACGACGGGCAAAATTAACCCCGTCGTCCGAGGGGGTTAAAACGCACAAGTGTGCAGCAATTTCCATCCGCGCGCATGACGGGCAAAAATAACCTCGTCGTACGCGTCGTCCGCGGGGCATAAAACGCACAAGTGTCGAGCAATTTCCATCCGTGCGCACGACGGGCAAAATTACCCCCGTCGTGCGCGTCGTGTGCGGGCAAACGCACAAGTGTGGAGCAATTTACAGTCGTGCGCACGACGGGCCAAATTACCCCTGTCGTGCGCGAGGGGGAAAACGCAATCTGTAAAGCAATTTCCATCTGCGCGCACGACGGGCAAACTTACCCTGTCGTGCGTGTGGGTTAAAACGCCTAGTGTGCAGCAATTTCCATCCGAGCGCACGACGGGCAAAAATTAACCCCGTCGTCCGCGGGGGTTAAAACGCACAAGTGTGAAGCAATTTCCATCCGCGCGCACGATGGGCAAAATTACCCCCGTCGTGCGCGTGGGTTAAAACGCATAGTGTGGAGAAATTTCCATCCGAGCGCACGACGGACAAAATTAACCCCGTCGTCCGCGGGGGTTAAAACGCACAAGTGTGTAGCAATTTCCATCCGCGCGCACGACGGGCAAAAATAACCTCGTCGTGCGCGTCGTCCGCGGGGCATAAAACGCACAAGTGTCGAGCAATTTCCATCCGCGCGCACGACGGGCAAAATTACCCCCGTCGTGTGCGGGCAAACGCATAAGTGTGGAGCAAATTACAGCCGTGCGCACGACGGGCCAAATTACCCCCGTCGTGCGCGAGGGGGAAAACGCAATGTGTAAAGAAATTTCCATCCACGCGCATGACGGGCAAACTTACCCCGTCGTGCGCGGGGCTTAAAACGAACAAGTGTGGAGCAATTTCCATCCGCACGCACGACGGGCAAAATTACCCCCGTCGTGCGCGTGGGTTAAAACGCCTAGTGTGGAGCAATTTCCATCCGAGCGCACGACGGACAAAATTAACCCCGTCGTCCGCGGGGGTTAAAACGCACAAGTGTGCAGCAATTTCCATCCACGGGCACGACGGGCAAAAATAACCCCGTCGTGCGCGTCGTCCGCGGGGCCTAAAACGCACAAGTGTCGAGCAATTTCCATCCGCACGCACGACGTGCAATATTACCCCCGTCGTGCGCGTTGTCCGCGGGGCTTAAAATGCACAAGTGTAGAGCATTTTCCAGCCGCGCTCACGACGGGCAAAAATACGCCCCGTCGTGCACGGGGGTTAAAACGCCTAGTGTGAAGCAATTTCCATCTGCGCGAACGACGGGCAAACTTAACCCGTCGTGCGCGTCGGTTAAAACGCCTATTGTGCAGCAATTTCCATCCTAGCGTACGACGGGCAAAATTAACCCCGTCGTGCGCGGGGGTAAAAACGTCTAGTGTGAAGCAATTACCCCCGTCGTGGGCGTCGTGCGCGGGAAACGCACAAGTGTGGAGCATTTACCAACCGTGCGCACGACATGCAAAAATTACCCCCGTCGTGCGCGAGGGTTAAAACGCAACGTGTAAAGCAATTTCCATCCGCACGCACGACGGGCAAAATTCCCGCGTCGTGCGCGGCGCTTAAACGGACAAGTGTGGAGCAATTTCCATCCGGGCACACGACAGGCAAAATTAACCCCGTCGTTTGCGGGGGTTAAAACGCCTAGTGTGAAGCAATTCACATCCGCGCGCACGACGGACAAAAATAACCCCGTCGTGCGCGTCGTCCGCGGGGCATAAAACGCACAAGTGTCGAGCAATTTCCATCCGCGCGCACGACAGGCAAAATTACCCCCGTCGTGCGCGTTGTCCGCGGGGCTTAAAACGCACAAGTGTAGAGCATTTTCCAGCCGCGCGCACGACGGGCAAAAATACACCCCGTCGTGCACGGGGGTTAAAACGCCTAGGGTGAAGCAATTTCCATCTGCGCGAACGACAGGCAAACTTACCCCGTCGGGCGCGTCGGTTAAAACGCCTATTTTGCAGCAATTTCCATCCCAGCGCACGACGGGCAAAATTAACCCCGTCGTGCGCGGGGGTTAAAACGCCTAGTGTGAAGCAATTACCCCCGTCGTGGGCATCGTGCGTGGGAAACGCACAAGTGTGGAGCATTTACCAACCATGCGCACGACAGGCAAAAATTACCACCGTCGTGCGCGAGGGGTAAAACGCAACTTGTAAACCAAATTCCATCCGCGCGCACGACGGGCAAAATTCCCGCGTCGTGCGCGGGGCTTAAAACGGACAAGTGTGGAGAAATTTCCATCCGGGCGCACGACGGGCAAAATTAACCCCGTCGTCCGCGGGGGTGTTAAAACGCCTAGTGTGAAGCAATTCACATCCATGTGCATGACGGGCAAAAATTACCCCATCGTGCGCGTCGTCCGCGGGGCTTAAAACGCACAAGTGTCGAGCAATTTCCATTCGCGCGCACGACGGGCAAAATTACCCCCGTCATGCGCGTGGGTTAAAACGCCTAGTGTGGAGCAATTTCCATCCGAGCGCACGACGGACAAAATTAACCCCGTCGTCCGTGGGGGTTAATACGCACAAGTGTGCAGCAATTTCCGTCCGCGCGCACGGCGGGCAAAATTAACCCCGTCGTGCGCGTCGTGTGCAGGCAAACGCACAAGTGTGGAGCAATTTACAACCGTGCGCGCGACGGGCAAAATTACCCCATAGTGCGCGAGGGTGAAAACGCAATGTGTAAAGTAATTTCCATCCGCACGCACGACGGGCAAACTTACCCCGTCGTGCGCGTGGGTTAAAACGCCTAGTGTGCAGCAATGTCCATCCCAGCGCACGACGGGCAAAAATTAACCCCGTCGTGCGCGGGGCTTAAAACGCACAAGTGTCGAGCAATTTCCAGCCGCGCGCACGACGGGCAAAATTACCCCCGTCGTGCGCGTGGGTTAAAATGCCTAGTGTGGAGAAATTTCCATCCGAGCACACGACGGACAAAATTAACCCCGTCGTCCGTGGGGGTTAAAATGCACAAGTGTGCGGCAATTTCCATCCGCGCGCACGACGGGCAAAATTAACCCCATTGTGAGCGACGTGTGCTGGCAAACATACAAGTGTGGATCAATTTACAGCCGTGCGCACGACGGGAAAAATTACCCCGTCGTGCGCGTGGGTTTAAACGCCTAGTGTGCAGCAATGTCCATCCGAGCGCATGACGGGCAAAAATTAACCCCGTCGTCCGCGAGGGTTAAAACGCACAAGTGTGAAGCAATTTCCATCCGCGCGCACGACGACAAAATTAAACCCGTCGTGCGCGTTTTTCGCGTGGCTTAAAACGCACAAGTGTAGAGCATTTTCCAGCCGCGCGCACGAAGGGCAAAAATACGCCCCGTCGTACACGCGGGTTAAAACGCCTAGTGTGAAGCAATTTCCATCTGCGCGTACGACATGCAAAATTTTCCCCAGTCGTGCGCGTCGTGCGCAGGGCTAAAACGTACAAGTGTGGAGCATTTTCCATTCGCGCGCACGACGGGCAAAATTACCCCCGTCGTGCGCGTCGTCCGCGGGGCTTAAAAAGCACAAGTGACAAGTGTGGTGAAATTTCCATACGAAGGTAGCAATATGGGTAAACATATCTTTATATTTCTTACAACAAGTGATTATTTTGCACAAAACCTAACATCAATTTTATACCGAATTTTTTTCAATATCAACATTCTTGTTGTCCCTTTTTACTCGGTGACGTGCATTATAAATTGATTTGCATGGAAGGTTGGACTTTCAAAATCTCAGCCGGCCTCAGCGTGCTATTTGCCAAATCTCTCAATGATCCATCTCCATTCCCTGCTACTGCCCTTCATCGGAATGGCCCTCGACATAATTAGCAGCTTGATGGTTGTGCCTGCCCTCAACGACTGTTAACCTTCACTCCTCACCGCCAACGCCGACGCCCACCATTACCACGCAATGAGAACAGACATTGACACTTCTTGGTTTTAACTGGCCTGTCGGTCGTTTTTTCCTTTCCCTGCAACTGCCCTTCATCTGAATGGCCCTCGACATAATTAGCAGCTTGATGGTTGTGCCTGCCCTCAACGACTGTTAACCTTCACTCCTCACCGCCAACGCCGACGCCCACCATTACCACGCAATGAGAACAGACATTGACACTTCTTGGTTTTAACTGGCCTGTCGGTCGTTTTTTCCTTTCGGTGTCACCTGTAAACCCCGCTTCTTTCACATGCAAAGTTGTTTACTTTGCATGTGAAAGAAGCGGGGTTTACAGGTGACACCGAAAGGAAAAAACGACCGACAGGCCAGTTAAAACCAAGAAGTGTCAATGTCTGTTCTCATTACGTGGTAATGGTGGGGGTCGGCGTTGGCTGTGAGGAGTGAAGGTTAACAGTCGTTGAGGGCATGCACAACCATCAAGCTGCTAAATATGTCGAGGGCCATTCCGATGCAGGGCAGCAGGAATCCTATCGGAAGTTTTACATGCAAAGCGACAACATTCTTGTTGTCCCTTTTTACACGGTGACGTGCATTATAAATTTATTTGCATGGAAGGTAGGATTTTCCTACATGACTGTCAAAATTTCAGCCGGCCTCAGCGTACTATTTGCCAAATCTCTCAATGATTCCATCTCCATTCCCTGCAACTGCCCTTCATCGGAATGGCCCTCGACATAATTAGCAGCTTGATGGTTGTGCCTGCCCAGCTGCCCTCAACGACTGTAAACCTCCACTGAACGCTGGATTTTTTTACGACATAACTAGTACCTTGGATTTTTGTACCTTCTCGAGCAATCTCAACCGTATCTGCATGCATGTAAAATCACCAAATTTCTACATCATTTTCCACCCAATTGAATAAGAATTACACCTATAGTGTATTTAAAAGTATATACTTACCAAATGGAATACCTCGAAAATCCCTACTTTCACACCCAAGAAAGGAAGAAAATGATCATGTATCCTAGAAGGTCCGCTGACCGCTGAGATCTTCTGGGAAGATTTGAAGGTGCATTTTGGTTGCAAATGCTACTACGCTGACCGCTGAGATCTTCTGGGAAGATTTGAAGGTGCATTTTGGTTGCGAAGTTAGACTGATTTCATTGGAGTCATCTTCTACCGCCATCCCATTCTCTTTACAGGCATCTACATCATGAAGGAAATGGTCCACATTGAAATAGCAGGAGTAACTTTCAATTTTATCTTCCATTTACCATGGTATATATCTACATCAAGCAGAACGAAGCAATGGTTAGAATTTGTCCGGTTAAACTGAGAAACAAATATATTGTAAGAAAAATACGTAGAATACCGTGGCTATACGAGGAAGATCCGAGAAGCAGAATACTTGGCAGATGTAATTGAAACCGCTGTGGCGCGACCTCGGTGGTAATCGCTGTTGCCGGTTGCTCCCGAAGGTTAATACAGCAGCCCCTGGCCGCGTCCACACTTGGCCAGAGACTTTGGATTTTGCACAGTATAGCTACCCAGGAGAACAGGATGAAGCACAGAAGAATTTTTGGAGGAAGCAATTTTTCCGTGTATTTTCTTGAGGAAAGCAGTGGGATATAAATAGAGTTCAAAAAATAGCTGTTATGAATTCAAACGGTCAAATATTAAACGAGTATTAAAATAGGCTTTGAATGCTGCGTATTAAAGCGAAGCTTTAACTGCGTATTTATTGAGAGGTTTTGAATGCTGCAATCAAATTAGCAGTTACCAACATTTTAGAATGAGACGCCATTTATTATAGACGATTTGGACTGCCCATGGATGAGGATGAGACTATAGTTGATTTACTGTGAGTCATGGAAAGAACCCGTGAGTCTACAGTTGTTGAGCTCGTGAATATACAGTATATACAGATGTTGCGGTGTGAGTAATTGTCACGCCCCGCTTCCCAAAAATATGGAGGCGAAGCGTGAGGAGGTCCGCTCAGACTTGAAGCTACAAAGCTGCAAGTCCGATAAGCGTCAATCAAATTTAAAACTGCAGGTCCTTGCAACGCGAAACGAAACAAAGATAATAATAATGAAATGAGACAAAAGAATAATCTCAGAATATCCATAAATATAAATTCCAACAACGCAGAAAATCCACCAGGCTAAAAGAAAAAGAGACTAAAGGCCCAAACATGGCCAACAAAAGTACAAAGTACATAACAATGGTGCTACGCACCAACAACTAACAAAAGGCCTAAAGCAAAAATAAAGCTCAACAAAGACTCAAAGAATGGTCACCGGTGTCCACCAAAATCCTCCTGGGCAGTCATGGACTCAGGCTCAGTGTCAGCAAAACACCACGTACTCAGCAACGGTCTCTGGCTCAGGTCTAACATGTGACACCCAAAAGAGCAAGGGGCACATGTCAGCAAGTCTACAAGAGACTTGTGCAAGGAAACTGAAAGTACAAGTAAAAGCAACCTAAAAGTTCTAGCATGATGCAATGACATGGCAGTTAAAGTAATGAGTGCAACAGGTAAAGTAAAGCGAAGTAAAGTACGAGCATGGCATGACATTCACAAGACAAGTACAAGACAAGAAAAGTAAGCACCTCGTGCACAGAGATTCCGTCTTTTGGCTAGAGGGCTGATCAGGCCACTCCTAAGCTCAAGCGAACGTTTATCCCTACCCCTCCACGTGTGTCGAGCCAGGGCCTTACCCCCGAACTTGGAATGCTCGCTTCTGGATCACGAGCCAGGAAGTGTTTTTAACAAGTATGGCCTAGGGGTGCACCTAGCCAGGGACACGGAAACACGGATTTGTACAAGTATTTTGTAGCGTGTGCTACGATGCAACAATCAATTTGGATGACATGTAAGATGCAATGCATGGCAGTTAAAAGTGCGTACAGATAAGGAAAGTAAACGTGACAGTTTAGTATGCATGAACAACAAGTTTAAAGGGTTGGATCTAGCTTCGTTGTCAAGCTAGAATCAATTAGGTGACGGATCTAGTTTCGTTGTCAAACTAGATCAAGTAGGCGTCTAGCCAGCTATCATTTCACTGACTAGTCTCTTTTACGCTAGGAACAAGGAAGTGGCCTAAAAACATGGCCCTACACAAGAGTTGGCAAGTTTCACTTGCCTGTAAGCACGACGTCTGAGCACACCGTCCAATGAGTCCAAAAATCACAATTATCCTACGTGCACAAGTCCACCGGCCTAAAGTCCATATTATTAGTCTTGATTAGTGAATTTAAAACATTTAAAATACTTTGAAAATACTGATTTTAGTCTTGATTAGCATGCATTGGGTTTGGGGTCCTAGGGGTGCAAAACGTTACCTCAACACGACGCGAAAGCTACACCGGCGTCGGGTAGCGACGCCGGGGGTTGGAATAAGAGAACGCGCTCCAAGTCCTGATTCCAATATATATTCCTCGCTGGAAAATTCAGAGCTTCAACCGGGCGACGGTTCCAGATTCCAAAGCTAGCACGTGCGACGACATCGTACGCGGCAAGTCGTCAAAGAGAACGCACCTAGGTGGGGCCCACAGTAGTCCTAGGGACCTTTGGGGGACCCACAATAACTCTGGAGAACTTGGGGGGCCCACGGTGGCAAGCGATGCGACGGGTGCGGGGTTGCGACGTTTGGCCATCGGTCGTACAGCCTCGGTGCGGGGAGCTCCATCGGTCGCTGCGGGGGAACGGCTTGGTTCAGCGCAGCGGGTCGGTGCGGGCCTTGGGCTCTCGGTCTGACCGAGAGCTCCTCTCGGTCGGACACGGGGCAAAGCGGAGTGGTGGCTGTGCAAGCGGGTGAAGCGGATGAGCGGGCGGGGGCTTCGGTCGGAGCAGGAGATTTGGGCCCGTTTCTTCGGTCGTGCGGCAGCAGCTTGTCGCAACGTTGCGACGAATCGTCGCAACGTCCAATTTGGGTTTTGGAAGAGGCTAGGGCTAATTTCTTGCGAAAATAGGTCTTCCTAGGGGTTGTTTATATAGTGTAGATGGGTTGACTAGGTCTAGGGCTAATCCTAATGAGATTAGGAGTTTAAAATAATTTAAAATTTGAAATCTAACCAACTCCAACTCAACCAAAGCTTTGACTTGGTCCAAATGAGCTGGAAATTGGCTCAAAAATTCTTTAAAACGTTTTAAACTCAAATAAATTTTATTTGGCCGAAAATAATTTAAGAATTAATTATTAAAAATAATATAAAACTTGTTAAAAATATAAAAGTGGTCAAATAAACTCCAAAAATTATAAAATAAATATCGGGGTGATCGTGATGACGAGAGTGAGCTAACTAAGAAGACGGATCTCAATTTTGACGTCGGACGACGAAACTAAAAATAGAGACGTCCCCCGTCAAAAGTGAAAATCGCCACGTCTCATCGAATAAGTTTAAATTGTGGGAAAACGACTCGGGAAACGTCGTTCCAAAATAGTGCCACTATTTAATATTCTCAGAGACGTTCACAACGGCATATCACACGAAAGTGTTCCCAAACGAACAAAGTCTAAAACAAACACGTGCACGGCCAAAAGCACGTGCACGAACAACGTACGACGAAAAGTGGCCGTTACATCCTCCCCACGTTAGAATAAAGTCAGTCCTCGGACTTTCTAATATATCTAGTCGCTCTAAATACTACCCCAATCAAGTCACATTATATTTCAAACCAGGTATAGTCATTACAAGTGCTCATATACGCACTAGGTAGTCAAACATTAACACTACCAACACACATATATATACATTCACGTACGTCATATACTTATACTTATTATAGTCAGTCAAACTTATACACGTATTTCAATCATATATATAAGCATGCATCCCTTATATCACTACTACTTACCTAAACACAAAACAATATTTCAGATTCTCATATAAGGATAGTCTCACACTTAGCAAATACAATCATTGCTCTACCTATATGTAGCTACCTATGCACAAACATCAAGGGTATACTACCCTCTAATATTCATCCAATACAAAACATCTCAACACTTATAGTCACACCATACCACTATTAAATCAAATTCACCATATATAATATACACTCACCACTTCTATAATTTCATAATATATATAGTAATTCAAATGCATTCCAATATTTCACCATACATTCACATTACGTACGGTCCTATAACTGTATTTATGACACGCCACATATATCATAGTCATCAAGCCTATAACTAAGCACATACCTACCCGTGCATGGTGCACACCCATACACGCTAACATTTCATTTACGCATACCAATCATATCATTATATTACTAGCACATCTATGCACCTAGTTTAGCTAGCACACAAGCAAGTCCTTAGTAAATAACTATACCACAAGACCAGCACCTATAACTATATACTGGTGTAGCGACCCACAATCATGTGTGTAGCACAACCAGGCACAAGCACTTCTATCACTATACATGCATCAAACATTGCTATATTCAACTACAAACATACATTCAATATACTTAGAGTATACCCACTCAAGCTTGAGTGAGACTCAATACATATATTAGAATATTCTATATACGTAACACTGCATTCATACCTATACTAATACCACTCCAATATTTATATATATGTCTACCAATACAACCATATGCATACCATAAGTCAATCACACTTAATATTTAGTCAGGTAACACCCACATAGTTAAATCAATTTATATATCGTAATAATAGTAATGCAGACATCGGCACCCATATATTTATAATACACTCCCTAATACATGCATACGTATTCATCGTATAGTCACACACACATGTAACTTATATATATATATATATTCACACCATAGCCTACTACCTATAATTAGTATACTAATACACCTATACATACATAATTAAGATGTGCAATAGTCGTGTATACCTCACGGTATGCACGCATGCAACATCCCGAAAAGCAAACAATACCAATCAAAATTATAACCTTACTACCATATGTATATCACCTATATACTCATGCAACAAAACATAAATACTTACGTCTAAGCATAATACATACCTACATACGAGCACATACACATACGTACTAATATATAGGTCATATAATAGGTCTACTCACTTAACTATTCATCCACCTATTATTATCACAACCTAACATACACATAGCTTTACCAATCATTTTATTTCAACCATTCCAAGTATCTCTAATTACATACACTCCATTAGACATTCCAACGCTAACTCTTATATACACAGGCATCCCTAGTATGGTATAGCTAACCACATACAAATCTATAAATAATAACACACAAATAACTTTATAATATCACGAATAACTCCAAGTACGTATATATCACACAATATGCAAACATTAATATATTATGGGGTTATACTCATTCAAGCCCACGTACACAACTTAGGTACGTGCACAACGACTACCTTACAAGGTCCAAGGGCCTACTGACAACTAAGAGTTGACACAGACATTGGAGGACCCTAAGGCCTAAGCAATAAAGAGAGGTCGAGGTCGAGAGTGTGACGAGGGAAGGATCGACAAGCACGAGTTCAGATAGGACGAATACAAGGAGACAGCTTGGTTAGGTGAAACAACGATTTACTTGTGAATGTTTAGGTTGAGGGAAAAGGAGATGCTTAAATAGGATACAGAAAAGAAAATAGGGTGAATAGCGTAAGCTAAAATACATGGATTTTGAAAACTATCGTTCTTCAAAGTTAAAATCCTCGTCTGTAAAGAAATACTTGGGGATTGATAAAACAAGTTGAAATGAGGTTGAGTCGAATATTCATAATAAGAGAAAATGGTCTATTGGTTTTAAAAATTTTAAAAGGAAGTAAAATCTTTTACACGAATATTAAGGACATGGTTTAGGAAATTCTATCCGTCAGTAATTTAATATAATGTTGTCAAAAGTTTTTGAAAGTCAAAGAATGGAATCAAGCAACAGAAGAATTTAAAATCAGGTTAAATGCTTTCAAAACTTTGGGCTATGGAAAATTGAAGATAATCAATTTGAAACTGCTTTTAGAAAACCAAGGTTTGCCAAAAAAATGTAAAACTGATTTACACAAGGTTCTTAATATACGAGCACAACAAGTCTGGCACGGTTAAAAAAATAGTTGAAATTCAATTTGGTTTAGAAATTTTTCTAAAAGCGTGTATGGTGAGCAGAAAGAAAATAGTAGTAACTTAGCATAAGAATTATCAGGATCGAATAGCAAATCTTTAAAATCAAATCAGGGAGGGTCTAAAGCAGGAAGAGGTTATGAAAATAGTAATTTTGCAAAAATCTGAAATAGTGAGAACGACGAGCAAAAACCAACTTGCTGAAATCTGAAATTCCATGTGACTTGAAAAGTATATTAAAAGTAAACACGATGTATTATTCAAATGGCATAAATAAGAGGGAAAATTATAAATCGAACTGAGCAAAATAAAAGTACGGTTCAGAATAAAATTAATATATGAAGGAACGACACATTTACACAAATACGAAAAACATAGGCTGGGAAAATACCATAAGCTAGTATTCAAAATTTTGAAAAAAATTTTAAGAGTTCAAGTCAACGAAGGAGTATGAAATATAAGATATATATATTAAAAAAAATTGAACAAGTTTAAACGTAGGAAAAGAGGAAATCGAAAAATACTTTCAGAGGATTCAAGGTTTGTAATGGAGAGGGTCGAAAATTGACGACGATCGTCATGAGGCGATCTCGTGAATCGAGGCAAGGAAATTGGTCAGGTGATCAGAACATACGTACGCCTAGGATATGAATTAGGAGAGTCTGCGGGGGAAAACTCCTACGGTCGACCAACTAAAGATTAAGAACTAAGCGCTAAGACTTTCTAAGGAGCTAGACGGAAACGAAATGCGTTCAGCTTGGTCCGAAATCGATGAACCCAAGCGAAGGACTAAAGGAAATTCTAGAAGTCTAATATGGTCAGAGGTAGACAAGGACCACTAAGGTAACTCCTACGACGATTAAATCAATTGCTAAAAGGGAGTCTAACTACAATCAGGGCCTCTAACTAGCAAGCACAAACGTCTAACTAAGCCTTCTTATCACCTAGTGTCCTAAGAAAACAACTTGACTCAGGGCTTCTGACTCGGATGTTGCAATTTATTTAATGGACATTCCGTTATTATAGTTGTTCCGTTAATTCGCAATTGCAAGACTGGACCTGCATGGGCCACCAACAAAACCTTTCACGCCCCGCTTCCCAAAAATATGGAGGCGAAGCGTGAGGAGGTCCGCTCAGACTTGAAGCTACAAAGCTGCAAGTCCGATAAGCGTCAATCAAATTTAAAACTGCAGGTCCTTGCAACGCGAAACGAAACAAAGATAATAATAATGAAATGAGAGAAAAGAATAATCTCAGAATATCCATAAATATAAATTCCAACAACGCAAAAAATCCACCAGGCTAAAAGAAAAAGAGACTAAAGGCCCAAACATGGCCAACAAAAGTACAAAGTACATAACAATGGTGCTACGCAGCAACAACTAACAAAAGGCCTAAAGCAAAAATAAAGCTCAACAAAGACTCAAAGAATGGTCACCGGTGTCCACCAAAATCCTCCTGGGCAGTCATGGACTCAGGCTCAGCGTCAGCAAAACACCACGTACTCAGCAACGGTCTCTGGCTCAGGTCTAACATGTGACACCCAAAAGAGCAAGGGGCACATGTCAGCAAGTCTACAAGAGACTTGTGCAAGGAAACTGAAAGTACAAGTAAAAGCAACCTAAAAGTTCTAGCATAATGCAATGACATGGCAGTTAAAGTAATGAGTGCAACAGGTAAAGTAAAGCGAAGTAAAGTACGAGCATGGCATGACATTCACAAGACAAGTACAAGACAAGAAAAGTAAGCACCTCGTGCACAGAGATTCCGTCTTTTGGCTAGAGGGCTGATCAGGCCACTCCTAAGCTCAAGCGAACGTTTATCCCTACCCCTCCACGTGTGTCGAGCCAGGGCCTTACCCCCGAACTTGGAATGCTCACTTCTGGATCACGAGCCAGGAAGTGTTTTTAACAAGTATGGCCTAGGGGTGCACCTAGCCAGGGACACGGAAACATGGATTTGTACAAGTATTTTGTAGCGTGTGCTACGATGCAACAATCAATTTGGATGACATGTAAGATGCAATGCATGGCAGTTAAAAGTGCGTACAGATAAGGAAAGTAAACGTGACAGTTTAGTATGCATGAACAACAAGTTTAAAGGGTTGGATCTAGCTTCGTTGTCAAGCTAGAATCAATTAGGTGACGGATCTAGTTTCGTTGTCAAACTAGATCAAGTAGGCGTCTAGCCAGCTATCATTTCACTGACGAGTCTCTTTTACGCTAGGAACAAGGAAGTGGCCTAAAAACATGGCCCTACACAAGAGTTGGCAAATTTCACTTGCCTGTAAGCACGACGTCTGAGCACACCGTCCAATGAGTCCAAAAATCACAATTATCCTACGTGCACAAGTCCACCGGCCTAAAGTCCATATTATTAGTCTTGATTAGTGAATTTAAAACATTTAAAATACTTTGAAAATACTGATTTTAGTCTTGATTAGCATGCATTGGGTTTGGGGTCATAGGGGTGCAAAACGTTACCTCAACACGACGCGAAAGCTACACCGGCGTCAGGTAGCGACGCCGGGGGTTGGAATAAGAGAACGCGCTCCAAGTCCTGATTCCAATATATATTCCTCGCTGGAAAATTTAGAGCTTCAATCGGGGCGACGGTTCCAGATTCCAAAGCTAGCACGTGCGACGACGGGCTACGACGTGCGACGACGTCGTACGCGGCAAGTCGTCAAAGAGAACGCACCTAGGTGGGGCCCACAGTAGTCCTAGGGACCTTTGGGGGACCCACAATAACTCTGGAGAACTTGGGGGGCCCACGGTGGCAAGCGATGCGACGGGTGCGGGGTTGCGACGTTTGGCCATCGGTCGTACAGCCTCGGTGCGGGGAGCTCCATCGGTCGCTGCGGGGGAACGGCTTGGTGCAGCGCAGCGGGTCGGTGCGGGCCTTGGGCTCTCGGTCTGACTGAGAGCTCCTCTCGGTCGGACACGGGGCAAAGCGGAGTGGTGGCTGTGCAAGCGGGCGAAGCGGATGAGCAGGCGGGGGCTTCGGTCGGAGCGGGGGATTTGGGCCCGTTTCTTCGGTCGTGCGGCAGCAGCTTGTCGCAACGTTGCGACGAATCGTCGCAACGTCCAATTTGGGTTTTGGAAGAGGCTAGGGCTAATTTCTTGCGAAAATAGGTCTTCCTAGGGGTTGTTTATATAGTGTAGATGGGTTGACTAGGTCTAGGGCTAATCCTAATGAGATTAGGAGTTTAAAATAATTTAAAATTTGAAATCTAACCAACTCCAACTCAACCAAAGCTTTGACTTGGTCCAAATGAGCTGGAAATTGGCTCAAAAATTCTTTAAAACGTTTTAAACTCAAATAAATTTTATTTGGCCGAAAATAATTTAAGAATTAATTATTAAAAATAATATAAAACTTGTTAAAAATATAAAAGTGGTCAAATAAACTCCAAAAATTATAAAATAAATATCGGGGTGATCGTGATGACGAGAGTGAGCTAACTAAGAAGACGGATCTCAATTTTGACGTCGGACGACGAAACTAAAAATAGAGATGTCCCCCGTCAAAAGTGAAAATCGCCACGTCTCATCGAATAAGTTTAAATTGTGGGAAAACGACTCGAGAAACGTCGTTCCAAAATAGTGCCACTATTTAATATTCTCAGAGACGTTCACAACGGCATATCACACGAAAGTGTTCCCAAACGAACAAAGTCTAAAACAAACACGTGCACGGCCAAAAGCACGTGCACGAACAACGTACGACGAAAAGTGGCCGTTACAGTAATTTTTTAGGGTAATCTCAAACACAAAGCGGAATTTTTGAGGGCGTTCACGGTCCATTTATAGTGAAATTGACCATTCAAATTGATGAGTATAAGTCCGTTATCCTACAGCGAGCCCTTCATTGCAAACATCTACGTAGACAATCATATGTATCAGTTTGTAAGAGCATAGGCTAATGAATCAGTTTGGGTCTGTATCAGTATGTACATCAATATAGTTGAATTCGATTGAATATGCCTTCAGCTTGAATAAGTATCAGATTTAATTTTAAAGTTTGCATGTAGTTTCTGAGTCAAAGTGAATAAGTATCCGGTTTAATCTACAATGTTTCCAGATTGAACAAGTATAATAAGACTTAAATCTAAAAGCTTGCATGTAGGCTTGATTGGGATTCAGAATAAGTATGATTAAATTTATTCCCGTGGTCGTGTTGAGAAAATTTGTCATCGATGAAACATCAGCTTAACACACACAACGAGTAAATTCTGCTGGTTGTGCGCGTTAAACAATTGTTCATAAAATACCTTAGATGTTCAAAGCGAACAGCTGGCTCTGGCTGTGCTTGTTGTGCACTTTGTGCAATTAAAGTATAACCATTATAAATATCATCAACGTGCACAACGGCCATAAATTAGTTGGTACTGGGCGTTGAGCAATTATGTAAGCGGATATTAATTTTTCCAGCTCACGTCCCACCGACCGGTCAAACATTCTTGAGAAATGTACATGTCAGGTATCAATCAGCTGTAGATTTACGAACAGTCTTTTGTATATTCACGAGAACCCCTCAATTTGTAAGAGCATAGGCTAATGAATCAGTTTGGATCTGTATCAGTAATTCAGTATGTATATCAATATATTTGAATGGCTGGGTAATTTTCAAAATGTCATCAATTTGAATATGTATGCGATTTAATCTAAAATTTTGCATGCAGTTTCTGAATTCGATTGAATATGCCTTCAGATTGAAAAGGTATCAGATTTATTTTTAAAGTTTGTATGTAGTTTCTACGTCAGAGTGAATAAGTATCCGGTTTAATCTACAATGTTTTCAGATTGAACAAGTATAATAAGACTTAAATCTAAAAGTTTGGATGTAGGCGTGGTTGGGATTCAGATTAAGTATGATGAAATTTGGAATTTGATTGATTCACTGCGGTGGTGCGCAGTGGGAGTAAACTTATAGCATCTCACAAATATGATCAAAGAGCAAAACGGTCAAATTTATTCCCGTGGGGGCGTTGAGCAAATTTGTCATCGACGCAACTATAGAGCTTAACGAGCACAACAGGCATAATTCTGTATGTTGTGTGCTTTGCGCAATTATGTTAGCCATAACAAATTTGCTGAACGCGCACACCGGCTCAAAGTGAACACCTGGCGATACTTGTTGTGCGCTTTGAGAAATTTTTTAAACCATTAAAAATTTGCTCACCGCGCACAACGGGCATAATTTTGTATATTCACGAGCATCCCTCAGTAGCTTGACGGGTTCTTCGATGTAGCCACACAGTAAATATGGTACTGCAGCAGTCACATCCTCATTGACCTATCTGCATTGCGCGCATTGAGCAATTCCCGTTTTCCATGCGTTTTGCGCGGTGATCAATTATAATAGTTTCTCTCTTCTGTATTATTTAGCCCGGGTTGCGTGTCGAATAAAATGTATTAAAAAATCTTAGTGGAGAGTAGTATTGTTGGGAGTAAGTTTCCTATTAGCATCAATGTTGATCAAGGCGAAAAATCATTGAGTTTCATTGTTATGCGCGGAGAGTAATTAACCTATTTTGATCCAGATGCTAAAATAATTGGGATTACGCGATTTTCGCGTTGGTATTACGCGGTTTGCGCGTTGAGTAAATTATTGTTGATTCCCGAGATCCATTGCCTTACTGTAGGATCAAGGACTTATGATACGCTTCATTTTGATTGCTCCAATTCACCTATAGTAACTCCAACCCAAATCTCTTAAAAACCCCCTTCAAAATGGAATATCTTTAAAAGATGCTATTTTTGTGGATGGGCAACTCCAACCCACCATCTTCAAATCCTATTTTTTCTTTGTTTAAGCATTACTAATGAAAAATATTTATCATTATAATGGGTTAATCTAATACATTGTTTCTCCATGAAAGAAAACTATAAATAATATTATTCTTCAATGTTAATTTTTTTAATTTTTAAGTATTTAGTATTTCTTGTAATGTTGTAAATATTTTAAAATTTGCTCGAAAAATATCCAATATTGGTCTCAGGTAGTAGGTATAATTGCGATATTTCCATCGGTACTAAACTTATTAAATTTGGTCATGTGACTTGTAAAATACATTTTAATAAATAGCCGTTACCAAGCTATGACGGTAATAAACGCAACGAAGGGATGCTATCAATTATCCGTTGTGCGCGTCGTGCGCGGTGGTTAAAAGTCATAGTGTGAATCAATATCCATCCGCTGTACACACACGGTCTCACATCTGAGGACTCCACAATCCACATTACACACAAGGGCTTATAGTGGAACCAATTAACCCGCACTCACAACAGAAACAATTTGATTGTTTTTGTTGCGCTGGAAAATAAATAATTTTTTGAGTGTTCGACGGAGAGTAATTCAAGGCGCAAAATGGTTCGGTATCCTTGTCGTGTGGGGAGAGTAATTTGCCTCTTTTTCAGCTGAGCCTAAAATACTTAGGATTACGCGTTTTTCTCGGTGGGATTACGCGTTGAGTAAATAAGATGTTCATTCCCGAGATCTTTAGCATTACTGTAGGATAACAGACTTAATACTCATCAATTTGATCGGTCGTTTTTCACTATAAATGGACCGTGAATGCCGTGAATGCCCTGGAGAAGAGTATGAAATCGGAGGACTACAGGCTGATGCAGTCACGTCCCGAATATGCTTCTCTCCCTGGTCTGCGAAGAGAAGAATGGCCCCCCGGGCCTTTGCGCCCTGGTTGGCTGCTCTAGGGTTAATTAGGTTGGCGGTGCATGGCTACCGTCTCTCTGAGGCACAAGCACTCCCTTCTGTTCTTTTCGATCTCTTGGCTCGCAGCCAAATTGGGCAAATCTGACTGTGGATGAAGCAGATCATAATTGTCCCTTTCGTCCTGGGGATTTCCAATTTTGGCTGCGAGACAAGAGATCGAAAAGAACAGGAGGGAGTGCTTGTGCCTCAGAGGGCCGGTAGCCATGCACCGCCAACCTATGTGACCCAGTGCAGACATCCAGGGCGCAAAGGCCAGGGGGGCCATTCATCTCTTCGCAAACCAGGGATAGGAGCATATTCGGGAGGCGACAGCATCAGCTTGTAGTCCTTCGATTTCATACGCTTCTCCAGGGCATTCACGGTCCATTTAGTGTGAAATTGACCATTCAAATTGATGAGTATACTCCGTTATCCTACAACGAGCCCTAATGCCTGACGCTTACGATAGAAATGGACGATGGAATTCAACCAGTTATCTTTTCACGTAAAGCTAAATGGTTGATGTTGGAAACTTACGCAATGGTGGTAATAAACGCAACGAAGGGCTATCGTCCATTTATAAACATGCATGCCCGATGAATGCCTTCCATATGTGAGCATTTCGCCTTCCACTCCTCGACTATACACTCCATATCCATCTCCTCTTTATAAACTCCATCCAAACCATTAAATCCTTCATCATTTCACTATACCTCGTCTATGACACACAAACACCCCCTCCTGTCCTTTCCGATCGCGAAGATAAAAAGCTCATTCTATTTGTTATGCAACCATTTGGTGTTGTTCGACGTCTCATGTGAATCGGAGTTCCTCGGTGTCTTTGAAACGGCTACATACCCGACTGCAGGTTACACCGACGCATGCTATGACTACACTCATATCCAGCCGATGATGGCAGAAAATCGGCAACGACGGTAATAAACGGAACGAAGATGGTCGCCCGATGAACTCGCGGAAGTTGACGGGGAAGCACGCAGATCACACTGACAATCACATGTTTCAGTTTGTAAGAGTATAGGCTAATGAATCAGTTTGGATCTGTATCAGTATGTACATCAATATATTTGAATGGCTGGGTCATTTTCAAAATAACATCAACTAGAATATGTATGAGACTTAATTTAAACTTTAGCTAAACGCGCACAACGGGCATAATTCTGCTGGTTGTGCGCGTTTAAGTATGATGAAATTTGGAATGTGATTGATTCAATGCGCTGGTGCGAGATGGAATTAAAATTATAGCATCTCACAAATATGCTCAAAGCGCAAAACGGTCAAATTTATTCCCATGGGGGCGTTGAGCAAATTTGTCATGACTTTAGCTAAATGCGCACAACGGGCATAATTCTGCTGGTTGTGCGTGTTTAACAGTTTAAATATGATGAAATTTGGAATTTGATTGATTAACTGTGGTGGCGCGCAGTGGGAGTAAAATTATAGCATCTCACAAATATGCTCAAAGCGCAAAACGGGCAAATTTATTCCCATGGGGGCGGAGAGCAAATTTGTCATCGACGCAACTTTTGCGTAAAGCGCACAACCGGCATAATTCTGCATGTTGTGCGCTTTGTGCTATTATGTTAAAGATTACAAATTTGCTGAACGCGCACACCGGCTCAAAATGAACACCTGTGACCTGTCGATACTTGTTGTGCGCTTTGAGCAATTTTTTAAACCATTAAAAATTTGCTCACCGCGCACAACGGCCATAAATTATTGGTACTGAACGTTGAGCAATTATGTAACGGCTATAAATTTTTCCACCTTACTTGCCACCGGTAATAAATTCTTGGGAAAATCATATGTGTGGTATCAATCAGCTGTAGATTCAGGAGTAGTAGTTTCTTATTCACGAGCACCCTTCTGTAGCTTGACGGGGTATTCGATGTAGCCACACAGTTAATATGGTACTGCAGCAGTCACATCCTCATTGACCCATCTGCGTTGCGCGCATTGAGCAATTCTCGTTTTCCATGCGTTTTGCGTGGTGATCAATTATAATAGTTTCTCTCTTCTGTATTATTTAGCCCGGGGTGCGTGTCGAATAAAATGTATTAAAAAATCTTAGTGGAGAGTAGTATTGTTGGGAGTAATTTTCCTATTAGCATCAATGTTGATCAAGGCGAAAAATCGATGAGTTTCCTTGTTATGCGCGGAGAGTAATTAACCTATTTTGATCCAGATGCTAAAATAATTGGGATTACACGATTTTCGCGTTGGTATTCCGCGGTTTGCGCGTTGAGTAAATAATTGTTGATTCCCGAGATCCATTGCATTACTGTAGGATCAAGGACTTATTATACGCTTCATTTTGATTGCTCCAATTCCCCTATAAAAATGGCAGACAAGGAGCACTCATCTTCTCACAACTTCATCTACTTTCTTCCATCATCTTCTTCTTTATTTGCCCCCACAACCTTCCTATTGAAACAGTAAGTCCTTCAGCTGTTCGTGCATGCTTGATATAGATATCAGATATGTACGATAGCATTCATTCATCTGTTCATCCATTTATAATCAGGCATGCCCGAAAAAGGGTTTCCAGATGTGAGGATTTCGCCTTCCACCATGCCCGTGACTCTGTGGTGTCTCTTGCCGAAGATGAAAGAACGCACCCTCAGAATGCAACCCTGCACAACAACCACGTTTTCAATCCTGTCATGCTTGCTGAATAGCTGCCCGAACCTGGAGGATCTAGTCATTGGAGTAAGTACAAATTTGCTAATTATTTCCTCTGAATAATTCAAAACTATGTATGTATGTATGATGGCATTAAGCATTCTGTTTTGTTACCAGGATGAAATGCTTGATTTTCCAGACCCGGAAGCTTCAGCGCTAGAATACTGGGATCAGCAGATGCCTTCTAATTGCATGACAAATACGCTGAGCACGGTAACTGTAAACGTGGAGGATGTACACCGCAAGGGTTCGCATCTAATGAAGCATTCTATGACCTCGGGATCGATGGTTACTGGAATTTCACCTTTTTTCATATGATCGTCCCCGACACTGGGCACCCAGGTCAGCCGCCCAAGAAGTACTGGTCAGGGGGACATAACCAGCACATTGTGTCAAGTATGATACATAGTTGACAGCCGGTTACAACGACGCGTGCAATGACGACACTCCTATAATGTTTCACTGTTGCCGACAGTCGGCAACGACGATAATAAACGTAACGACGATGGTCGACCGAAGTAACTAGATGGTTATAGATTGTTATGGACGCCTCCCCCAAGCTTTTCACCGATGACTAAATTTTTTCATCTCCCTTGCTTCGACCAAATTCTGAACTAAACCCTAACCCTAGATCCATCTACATCTGTCCGATCGAGTTTGCTTGCACTTATGCAATCGATTTATCTGCGCGTCCTTCTATTTTGTTGAAAGGTATCGATCACAGTTCATTTTTTTGCTTTTAGCGATCGAGGATCATCTCAACCTTCCTAAGATCATCGAACTTTGTCCGCTCCTTCGGAATACCCTTCAAGATTGAAGCACGAACAACATCCTTGGGCCCAGGAAGTATCGAAATTACTGTAACCATTGATCCAGACGTTCTAGAATGCTTCGTTGGATGCGAGCCGTTGCGCCCGCCTATGTTCCAGGTTCAAAAATCCATGTTTTTTTAACTTATTGAAGTTTCAATAAGTTAAAAAAACATGGATTTTTGAACCTGGAACATAGCCGGGCGCAACGGCTCGCATCCAACGAAGCATTCTAGAACGTCTGGATCAATGGTTACTGTAATTTCACCATATTCTCACTCGATTGTTCTTCATTTTCTTATTCAATTTGGATGCGAACCAAGAGATCGAAAACAAAAGGAGGGAGTGCTGTTGCCTCAGAGGGACGGTAGCCATGCACCGCCAACCTATGTGACCAAGGGCCGCCATCCAGGCTTAATCATATCTATCAGTTTGTAAGAGCATAAGCTAATGAATCAGTTTGGATCTGTATCAGTCTGTATGTACATCAATATATTTGAATGGCTGGGTAATTTTCAAAATGTCATTAATTTGAATATGCATGAGATTTAACCATTCTGCATGTCATCAATTTGAATTTGAATATGTATGAAATTTGAATATGTCATCAATTTCAAAATGTCATCAATTCTGCATGTTGTGCGCTTTGCGCCATTATGTTAACCATTACAAATTTTGCTGAACGCGCACACCGGCTCAAAATGAACACCTGGCGTTACTTGTTGTGTGCTTTAAGCAATTTTTTAGTACTGAACGTTGAGCACTTATGTAACGGCTATAAATTTTTCCACCTTACTTGCCACTGGTCATAAATTCTTGGGAAAATCATATGTGTGTTATCAATCAGCTGTAGATTCAGGAGCAGTATTTTCTTATTCACGAGCACCCTTCTGTAGCTTGACGGGGTCTTCAATGTAGCCACACAGTAAATATGGTACTGCAGCAGTCACATCCTCATTGACCCATCTGCGTTGCGCGCATTGAGAAATTCCCGTTTTCCATGCGTTTTGCGCGGTGATCAATTATAATAGTTTCTCTCTTCTGTATTATTTAGCCCGGGGTGCGTGTCGAATAAAATGTATTAAAAAATCTTAGTGGAGAGTAGTATTGTTGGGAGTAAGTTTCCTATTAGCATCAATGTTGATCAAGGCGAAAAATCGTTGAGTTTCATTGTTATGCGCGGAGAGTAATTAACCAATTTTGATCCAGATGCTAAAATAATTGGGATTACGCGATTTTCACGTTGGTATTACGCGGTTTGCGCGTTGAGTAAATAATTGTTGATTCCCGAGATCCATTGCATTACTGTAGGATCAAGGACTTATGATACGCTTCATTTTGATTGCTCCAATTCCATATAGCAACTCCACCACAAATCTCTAAAAACCCCCTTTCAAAATGGAATATCTCTAAAAGATGCGATTTTTGAGGATGGGCAACTCCAACCCACCATCTTCAAATCCTATTTTCTCTTTGTTTAAGCTTTACTAATGAAAAATATTTATCATTAAAATGGGTTAATCTAATACATTATTTCTGCATGAAAGAAAACTATAAATAATATTATTCTTCAATGTTAATTTTTTTAATTTTTAAGTATTTAGTATTTCTTGTAATATTGTAAATATTTTAAATTTGCTCGAAAAATATCCATTATTGGTCTCATGTAGTAGGTATAATTGAGATATTTCCATCGGTACTAAAATTATTAAATTTGGTCACGTGATTTGTAAAATACATTTGTAATAAATAGCCGTTACCAAGCCATGACGTTAATAAACGCAACAAAGGGCTGATATCAATTAGCCGTCGTGCGCGTCGTGCGAGGTGGTTAAAAGTCATAGTGTTAATCAATATCCAACCGCTGTACACACACGGTCTCACATCTGAGGACTCCACATTACACACAAGGGCTTATAGTGGAACCAATTAACCCGCACGCACAACAGAAACAATTTGACGGAGAGTAATTCAAGGCGCAAAACGGTTCAGTTTCCTTGTCGTGTGGGGAGAGTAAATTGCCTCTTTTTCAGCTGAGCCTAAAATACTTAGGATTACTCGTTTTTCTCGGTGGGATTACGCGTTGAGTAAATAAGATGTTCATTCCCGAGATCCCTAGCATTACTGTAGGATAAATGGATCGTGAATGCCGTGAATGCCCTGGAGAAACGTATGAAATCGGAGGACTACAGGCTGATGCAGTCGCCTCCCTAATATGCTTCTCTCCCTGGTCTGTGAAGAGAAGAATGGCCCCCGGGCCTTTGCGCCCTGATTGGCTGCTCTGGGTCAATTAGGTTGGCGGTGCATGGGTACCGTCTCTCTGAGGCACAAGCACTCCCTCCTTTCTGTTCGATCTCTTGGCTCGCAGGCAAATTGGCCAAATCTGACTGTGGATGAAGCAGATCATAATTGTCTCATAATGCAGAAGCTGGAAGCCTGGAACCTGTGCGGAAACACAAAAGGCATGGTTGTCTTAGATTTCCAGAAAATCAAATGATGTGAAGAGTCACACATCCATTTCCTCGTCCGAACAGATGATGTTGATGATGCTCAAGTAAAGCGACAGAAATTACAAAATGAGCAGGGAAGTGAATGTAATGACATGCCAATGACGGCATGTCGCGCCTTTGAACTATTTGAATTGGAAAATGTTTTGAACTATTTGAGTCTTTGGATAATTATCGGAGGAAGCCATCTTATGAACACTTTTCCTTGTGTATGCGTGTGCGGAGGCCCATGTCCAGTAGTGCACATATCATATTGGTCTCTTATATTGGTCTCTTACAGGCGGTGAAGATCTTCTCTGGATTAACCTTTTACTTCACCGATCAGTTCGAGCCTCCTTAAAGGGGCTTCCTCGAAAAGGTGGATCTAGCTGCCAGTCGAACCGTCCGGAAGAATGTTGACCTGGTGATGGACGTATCAAATGCCAGTGTGTTCTCCGTAGGATCCACCTTCATTGTCTACAACGAAGATCCTCCACCTACGTGCGCCTTAGCAGATCTTGAGGAGGTTGTAACGAAGAGATGCGACGAGGTTGGGGCCGCATGCAGTGTTTAGTATTCTCTTACTGGAACACATCGCCGCATGCAGTTCTGCATCTGAGCTTGTAAGTTGTTCAAAGACCAGTGGTGTTTAGTATTTTGATCTGTTGGTGTTGTTCGACGCCTCATGTGAATCGGAGTTTCTCTCGGTGTCTTTGAAACGGCAACATACATGACTGCACGTTACACCGACACATGCTATGACTACACTCATATCCAGCCGATGATGGCAGAAAATCGGCATCGACGGTAATAAACGGAACGAAGATGGTCGCCCGATGAACTCGCGGAAGTTTACAGGGAAGCACGCAGATCACACCGACAATCACATGTTTCAGTTTGTAAGAGCATAGGCTAATGAATCAGTTTGGATCTGTATCAGTATGTACATCAATATATTTGAATGGCTGGGTCATTTTCAAAATAACATCAACTAGAATATGTATGAGATTTAATCTACACTTTAGCTAAACGCGCACAACGGGCATAATTCTGCTGGTTGTGCGTGTTTAAGTATGATGAAATTTGGAATGTGATTGATTCAATGCGCTGGTGCGCGGTGGAATTAAAATTATTGCAATTCACAAATATGCTCAAAGCGCAAAACGGTCAAATTTATTCCCGTGGGGGCGTTGAGCAAATTTGTCATCGACGCAACTATAGAGCTTAACGCGCACAACGGGCATAATTCTGCATGTTGTGCGCTTTGCGCAATTATGTTAGCCATAACAAATTTGCTGAACGCGCACACCGGGTCAATGTGAACATCTGGCGATACTTGTTGTGCGCTTTGAGCAAATTTTTAAACCATTAAAAATTTGCTCACCGCGCACAACGACCAAAATATAAATTTTGCCAGCTCACTTGCCACTGGTCATACATTCTTGGGAAAATCATATGTCTGGTATCAATCAGCTGTAGATTCAGGAGCAGTATTTTCTTATTCACGAGCACCTTTCTGTAGCTTGACGGGGTCTTCGATGTAGCCACACAGTTAATATGGTACTGCAGCAGTCACATCCTCATTGACCCATCTGCGTTGTGTGCATTGAGCAATTCCCGTTTTCCATGCGTTTTGCTTGAGGATCAATTATAATAGTTTCTCTCTTCTGTATTATTTAGCCCGGGGTGCGTGTCGAATAAAATGTATTAAAAAATCTTAGTGGAGAGTAGTATTGTTGGGAGTAATTTTCCTATTAGCATCAATGTTGATCAAGGCGAAAATTCGATGAGTTTCCTTGTTATGCACGGAGAGTAATTAACCAATTTTGATCCAGATGCTAACATAATTGGGATTACACGATTTTCGCGTTGGTATTCCGCGGTTTGCGTGTTGAGTAAATAATTGTTGATTCCCGAGATCCATTGCATTACTGTAGGATCAAGGACTTATTATACGCTTCATTTTGATTGCTCCAATTCCCCTATAAAAATGGCAGACAAGGAGCACTCATCTTCTCACAACTTCATCTACTTTCTTCCATCATCTTCTTCTTTATTTGCCCCCACAACCTTCCTATTGAAACAGTACGTCCTTCAGCTGTTCGTGGAAGGTGAAATCCTCACATCTGGAAACCCTTTTTCAGGCATGCCTGATTATAAATGGACAAATAGCTGAATGAATGCTATCGTCCATATCAGATATCTATATCATGCCTGTTACTCTGTGGTGTCTCTTGCCGAAGATGAAAGAACTCACCCTCAGATGGATACCCTGCACAACAACCACGTTTTCAATCCTGTCATGCTTGCTGAATAGCTACCCGAACCTGGAGGATCTAGTCATTGGAGTAAGTACAAATTTTCTAATTATTTCCTCTGAATAATTCAAAACTACGTATGTATGTATGATGGCATTAAGCATTCTGTTTTGTTACCAGGATGAAATGTTTGATTTTCCAGACCCGAAAGCTTCAGCGCTAGAATACTGGGATCAGCAGATGCCTTCGGATTGCATGACAAATACGTTGAGCACGGTAACTGTAAACGTGGTCGATGTACACCGCAAGGGCTCGCATCCAATGAAGCAGTCTAGAACCTCGGGATCAATGGTAACAGGAATTTCACCTTTTTCCGTATTCCGACGCGATTCTTCTTCATTTTATTCTTCAATTTGGATGCGATACAAGAGATTGAAAACAACAGGAAGGAGTGCTTGTGCCTCAGAGGGACAGTAGCCATGCACCGCCAACCTATGTGACCAAGGGCCGCCATCCAGGCTTAATCATATGTATCAGTTTGTAAGAGCATAGGCTAATGAATCAGTTTGGGTCTGTATCAGTATGTACATCAATATAGTTGAATTCGATTGAATATGTCTTCATATTGGTTGTGCACGTTAAACCATTGTCTATAAAATACCTTAGATGCTCAAAGCGAACACATGTTAAAGCGCACAATGACTCAAAGCGTCTACACCTGTCGTTTCTTGTTGTTCGCTATGAGCAATTATTTAAACCATTAAAAGTTTGCTCATCGCGCACAACGGCCATAAATTTGTTTGTTCCTAGCTTTGTGCAATTATGTTAGCGGCTATTAATTTTTCCAGCTCACATCCCCCCGGCTGGTCAAACATTCTTGAGAACTGCACATGTCTGGTATCAATCAGCTGTAGATTGACGTGCAGTCTTTTGTATATTCACGAGAACCCCTCCTGTAGCATGAAGGGGTCTTCGATGGAGCCACACATTAACTCTACTTCGGTCGCATCCTCATAAACCAATACAAATCGCTGCCATGCGTTGTGCGTTGTGCGCCTTGAGCAATTCCAGTTTTCCATGCGTTTTGCGCGGTGAGCAATTCTGATTGTTAGTTTGTTACTCGCTCCTGTATTATTTAGCACGGTGTGCATGTCGAATAAAATGTTTTAAAAAGGATTAGTGGAGATTAGTATTGTTGGGAGTAATTTTCCAATTGGCATCATTGTTGATCAAGGCGAAAAACCGTTTAGTTTCATTTTGATTGGTCCAATTCCCCTATAAATTGGCGGACAAGGAGCCCTCATCTTCTCACTACTTCCTCTAATTTCTTATATCATCTTCTTCTTTTTGCCCACACAACCTCCGTCTAGAAACAATAAGGTCTTCTTATGTTCGAGCATGATGCATGAGGTAGAAATGGACGAGATGGAGATGGATATGGGGTGTAAAGATGAGATGGTTTTCTACTGTTCGGGCCTGATGCTTGAGATAATAATGGACGATAGAATTCAACCAGTACTTTTTTCACGCATTCACGTGGAACGGCCATCTCCTCTTTTACACTATCTTCTCCTCCATCCCCTTCATATTTGTACTATAGATCGTCCAAGACACACAAACACCTCCTCCTACTGTCCTTTCCGATCTCGAAAATGAAAATCGCATTCTATTTATAACGAACCATGTGTCGGTGTTCACCGCCTCTTGGGAATTGGAGTTCTTTTCGGTGTCTTTGAACCGTCGTCATACTTGACAGCCGGGTACAAGGACGCCTGCAATGACGACACTCCTATAAGGGCTACGGTGGCAGATAGTTGGCAAACACGTCCATAAACTCAACGAAGATGGTCGCTTCGTTGCGTTAGTTAACGTCGTTGCCAACTTTCGGCAACCGTAGGCAGGATATGAGTGTCGTCATTGCAGGCGTCGTTGTAGGGTGAAGCACGCAGATCACGCCGACAATAGATCCGGTAAAAAGCCCCTTCATTACAAACATCTTACGAAGACAATCATATGTATCAGTTTGCAAAGAGCATGGGGTAATGAATATGTTTTGTTCTGTATCAGTATGTACATCCATATAGTTGAATGGCAGGGTCATTTTGAAAATGTCATCAATTGGAATATGTATGAGATATAATCTAAAAATTTTCAATCAGTTTACGAAGTCGATTGAATATGTAGCCGATTTAATCTAAAATGTCTTCAGATTGATTATGTATCAGAGATAATCTAAAAGTTTGCATGTAAACAAGTTAATTTTATCATAGACGGAATTTAACAACTTGCTTGGAGGGACATTTTCGAGTTCTTTACAATACGTCGATAAAGACGCCAGTGGTTGAAGGCAGGCCGTTGGATGGCGGGCTGGGGGGCCGTTCCACTTTACAGTAAACTGCATCAGGATGTGCGACGGGAGGTCGAGGAGTGGAGGGTAGGCCTTTGGATGGCGGTCGGGGGTTTCGTTCCAATTTACTATAACCTGCACCAGGATGTGCGACGGGGCGTCAAGGAGTGGAAGGCATGCCGTTGGATGGCGGGCTGGGGTTTCGTTCCACTTCAGGATGTGCGACGGGAGGTCGATGAGTGGAAGGCAGACCGTTGGATGGCGGAGGGACCCATTGTCTGGGAACGGTGGTGCCCAGTGGGGTGATTGGCATGGCGATGCCTTCACTGGTGATTTGGACCGACACCCCGCGGGCGGCGACGCCTCCACCGGAGGTGGAGGTAGTCACAGAGTAGGCGCTGGAGGGGAGGAGCGGTCCGCCCTAAGTCCCCTGGCGTTAGTTCTCCAAGGGAAGTCGGTGAGTGGAAGGCTGGCCGCTCCATGTGTAAGACAAATAACTCGTCGGCGATCCGACTGAGAAAGGAAGAATTCGTCGGGAAGGAGATGTCCGGTATCAACGGAGGGCCTATCCAACGATCGGGCCAACGGGAGGTTTCAGTGACGC
Source organism: Scilla litardierei (assembly GCA_030789695.1). Lineage (NCBI taxonomy): Eukaryota > Viridiplantae > Streptophyta > Magnoliopsida > Asparagales > Asparagaceae > Scilla > Scilla litardierei. The sequence continues at coordinate 50,867,636 of CM061139.1, forward strand.
CTCCCCCGGAGGTGGAGGTCGTCACGGAGTAGGCGTTGGAGGGGAGGAGCGGTCTGCCCTAAGTCCCCTGGTGTAAGTTCTACAAGGGAAGTCGGGGAGTGGAAGGCGGGCCGCTCCATGTGTAAGAGTAATAACTCGTTGGCGATCTGCCTGTAAGAGGAAGAATTCGTCGGGAAGGAGAGGTCTGGTATCAAAGGAGGGCCTATCCAATGATCGGGCCAACGGGAGGTTTCTTTTGAGAGGGGAGGAGTGTCTAGAGGCAAATCGTCCCTAACACCCTGGGATTGTGAGGAGAGATCGAATACGGGGGCTTTTCTTTCTTTGCTTTGATCAATTATGTCTCAGCGTTGAGCAATTAAGTAAGCGGCTACAAAACCACTCATACCTCAGAATTACTCACCGCACACAACCACTCAAACTCAGAATAAGCTCACCGCACAAAACCCACTCAAAACTCAGAATTGCTCAGCGCACAAATCCACTCAAAACTCAAAATTGCTCATCGCACAGAACCACTCAAACTCAGAAGTGCTCACCGCACACAACCTCTCAAAAATCAGAATTGCTCAGCGCACAAAACCACTCAAACCTCAGAATTGCTCACCACACACAACCAATTTTGTCGCAGTGAGGGTGAACTGCCACAAAGTTCTCCACTGGGTCACAGTTGCTCTTGCTTTTGAGGACATTTGTGTCATTTTCGGGTCAAAGGTCTCCCTGAGAGCTTTCAAATCGCTCCAGCTACATCAATTCTCTCCCTCGCAATTAAAGTCTCTTCATATGTCTGACATCAATCCGCTGTAGATGAGCAGTCATTTGTATATTCACGAGAACCCCTTTGTAGCATGACGGGGTCTTTGATGTAGCCACACATTAACTCTACTTCTTCTCATCAATACAATTCGCTGTCATGCGTTCTGCGTTTTGCGCATTGAGCAATTCTCGTTTTCTAAACGTTCTGCGCGGTGAGCAATTATGATAGTTACTCGCCTCTGTATTATTTAGCCCTGTGTGCGCGGCGAATATAATGTATTAAAAAATCTTAGTGGAGAGTAGTATTGTTGAGCGTAATTTTCCTATTATGTGATCAAGGCGAAAAACCGTAGGGTTTCATGGTTTTGCACGGAGAGTAATTAACCTATTTTTTTTCCACATTCTAAAATAATTTAGGGAGCCCCTTTGGATATGCTCTAAATGTTGATTCCCGAGATCCATTGCATTACTGTAGGATCACGGACTTTTTATACGCTTCATTATGATTGGTCCAATTTCCCCTATAAATGGCGGACAACGAGCACTCATCTTCTCTAAACTTCGTCTACTTTCTTCTATCATCTTCTTTATTTGCCCACACAACCTCCGTATGGAAACAATAAGTCCTTCAGCTGTTCGTGCATGCTTGATATAGATATGGACGATAGCATTCATCCAGTACTCTTTTCAAGTAAAGGTAAATGGTTCATGTTGGAAACTTATGCAACGAAGGGCTATCGTCCATTTATAATCAAGCATCCCCGACAATGCTGGGGGGTGTTGCAGCTGCGTTGAGAAAATTTGTCCCAAACAACACTATGAAAAATGTGTACGATGATCATACCATATTCTTTTGGGGTGATATTGGCTATGCTGTCTCACATGTTTCAGGAAAGCTGCTGGGTGTTGTACCATGATAGATTGTTATTCCCTCCTATTATGAATTGTGGCTATGTATTTGTTTTGCGTGTCTTGCTATACACTCCATATCCATCTCCATCTCCTCTTTATACACTCCATCTCCTCCATCAAACCCTTCATCGTTTCACTATACATCATCTTTAACGCACAGACACTCCATCCTATCCTTTCCGATCTCTTACACTCCCAAACACAACTTCTTATGCAACCCTGTGTTGTTTTACATCGTCTCCGGTAACGGAGTTCCAATCGGTGTCTTTTGTCCTGATTTCATGTTACAACGACGACAGCAATGACGGTAATAAGCGAAACGGTCTGCCGACTTTCCAATTCACAGCGTCTCCTACAAAGGACAAAGTTCCACGTCATTGCAAACAGCTGGTATGACAATCATCTTGAGCAGATCAGGGCAGAAATTCGGCAACTGCAACGTAGATGTGGAGCGCATTGCCCGTGTCGTACATCGCCACAGGGGAATCGGGGTTCCAGGCGTTGTGTTTGACACGGCTACATACTTGACTGCAGGTTACAACGACGTGACACTCATATCCAACTATCCAAGGACGTTAATAAATGCAACGAAGATGTGCGCCCGATGAACTCGCGGAAGTTGAAGGGGAAAACACGCAGATCATGCGCCACTTCATTGCAAACATCTGTGAAGACACTCAAATGTATCAGTTTGTAAGAGTAAAGGGATATGTATCTGTTTGGATCTGTATCTGTACGTACTTCAGTATGTTAGAATGGGTTGGCCATTTTGGAATGGTCACCGTTTGAATATGTATCAGCGTTAATCTAAAGGTTTGCATGCAGTTTCTGAATCAGATTGACTAGGTATCAGATTTTATATAAAATGTCTTCAGAATGAATAAGTATCGGTATTAATCACAATTAGGTAAAGTTTCTATGTGAAGTTTGACTGTTGGCATATTGCGGAATCACAATTTTAGTATGATGAAAATAGGAGTGTGAATGATTAACCGTGGGAACAAAAATTACAGCATCCAACAAATATGCTCAAAGCGCACAACGGGCAAAATTAGTCCGTGCGGGGCGCGTTGAGCAAATGGGCTATCGTCGCAACTTTGCTCAGCGCGCACACCAGGAATAAGGCTACTAGGTGTGTGCTCGTTTAACAATTGTTGATAAACTACCTTTATATGCTCAAAAAGCGAACCACCGGCTTTCCTTTTTGCCCGTTGTGCGCGTTGTTTTGCCCGTTGTGCGTGTAATTTTTGCCCGTTGTGCGCGTTGTTTTCCCGTTGTGCTCGTAATTTTGCCCGAGCCTAAGGGCATAATTTTGCCCGTTGTGCGCGTTGGGCTATTTTTTTAGTGGCTACAGTTTATCCCAATGCGCAAAACTTAGGCAGACATTAATCATTATAGAGCAGAACATCCGGCTGGTAGCAATCTGCTGTATATTAACAATCCCTGCTCTGTATGTTCACCAACACTGATCTGCAGACTCGAGGGGTCTCTTAGACTATTAGTAAGACTAAAGGTTCCAATATATCGCCGTTGTGCGCTGTGAGCATTTCTGTTAACCATTAAAAATTTGCACGGTGCGAGCAGCAATACATGTGGATATATCAGCAAATTTTATTGAGTGGACGAGTAGAAGTTTTTTTTTCGCACTAACAAAATTGCTCACCGTGCACAACCGGCCAAAATTATTTGTTCTGATCGTGGTGAATGGTGAGCAATTGTAGTAACCACTAACAAATTGGCTAATAAAGGCGCTCAACAGGCAAAACTTATCAATGGGAGTTTGTGGTAAGCAATTTTGTCAGACAATAACATATATGATACAATAACCCTACTCTCACTTGGAGTATTGGACACACTAACAATGACACATTCTCATCGCATAACAATTTGGAACAAAGGTTGATGTTATTAAAATACACAGAGCGTAAAAGCGGCACTAATATTGCCAGTTCTGCGCGTTGAGCAATTTGGTAGGTAAAGACATAATTACTCAAAGCGCAAAACGGGCAATATTACTGCAGTGTTGCGCTCGGTGTAATTGGTATGATACACAACATCAATCCATACCGATGATGACATTTGCACATTTCGGAAGCCATGATAAAATTTCATCCGCCAAAGTGGTCCATTTTTATACCAAAAAAACTTATTACATTGATAAACGTTTTATCTTACAGATACTAAAAAGCATCAGCGGTAGCAATATTCGTACCTTTTACCCTATCAACGAATGACTGCATCCTCTGCTCGTAACCAGCCGGCCATCCATCGGCCACATGGTTATGCGATCTTGTCCACACAACTGAAGTCGGAGGGACGTCACCTGTTGGTTGAAGTTGAAGGATAAAAAAAGTGATTTCTGTTCACATAACTCAACGTTATGTGGAGTCTGGAGGCTCGGTTTACTGGAGGACTTCTCAATGGAAAAAATGTCACACACATATCATTTGCAATCAAATGTACTACACAGTTGTAGCATGAGGCAATGACATGTCCCATGTCTGGCATCTGCATCCAATTTTCCTCTCCTGCACCTTTATCAGTAATAAAATAGTTCACTGCCTTCAAATTAATATTATTTGAAACCTTACTCAGAACACGCCTGTACAAGACGCTGTATGTCCGCATCTCACGGAGCAAATCAGCTCTGACAGTCCGCCAATCGGAATCTTTCAAGCCCAACTGAACTGCCACAGCCCTGTACCCACAGTTGCCATCTGCATCCACGTCTACGCCGCCCACCATGAGGTCACGTAGCTTGTGATGAAAATCCAAATAATATGGTATGAGGAAGTTTGGCAGGCAAATCATCAACATAATCATCATGGGGAAACGAATGTTTTGGCTTCTTTATTTGAAGTTTCGGACGCCTACTACTTTCCTTCGAAGGCCGCCTCTTCCATTTAGGCTTCTCCTTCGCCGCCGCAGTATGCTCCGCAATTGAATGCAACCGTGGAGCCTTAACAGGCTTCCTCCTAACTGTAGGCTTCTCCGTCACATCCGAAAAATGATCAGAAATCTCATCAACCAGGGGAGAAAGTTGTTTAAGCATGCCATCCATCTCCTCATGCTCATCAAAATACGAGGCCATAGCCGTCTCCTCCTCCCTCCCAGCAGTGTGAGCATCCACATTATGATCCCCCGTCTCCACCGTCGCCCCCAACTCCAACGTAAGCTCAGCTTGCATCAACCCAGCATCCTCTATCTTCTCATCCTCCACATCCTCCACATTCGCCTCATCCTCCTGCGGCTCCTCATTCTCCCCAGCCGCATTCTCCCCCTCATCCATCTCAGCAGTCTGGTCAGCCACATTACGTTCCACCGTCCTCGCCGTATCCACCAACTTCCCAGTATGCTTCTCAGCAATCAAATCAGTAGCCACTTCCTTATCATCATCCTCCTCGTTCGCCTTCTCCTCATACACCTTCGGCTCCACAGTCTCAGCCGCTGCATTATCCTCCACCAGTACCTCCTCAGCATTCTGCACCTCCACGTTAAGGGCAACCGTCTCCTCCGTCTCCACCATCTCCCCAATAACATAATCATCTACAGTCAACTCAGCAGCCACTGCATTCTCAGCCTCATCATCCCCATAAACATCATGCACCCTCGGCTCCACATTCTCATCCGTTGCATTAACCTCATCCTCCTCCGCAGCATTATGCTCCTGCCCACTAAGAGCCAACTTCTCAGCAGCCTGCTCCATCGCATTACGATCCACCACATCATCCTGCCAATAAGCAGCCAATGCAGTCGCCTCCTCAGCCTCATCCACCTTCTCCTCATCTCCCTTCTGCTCCTCCTCAACATTATCCACATGCACCACAAGCTCATCACCCACAATTCTACACGGTGATGCTAACTCCTTCAACTTGTTTACCATACCCACACTCTGCCCCCTTAGTAATCGGGAACGTGCATTATAAATTGATTTGATTGGTGTTTCATTGAAGGATTTAGTTTCCTTCAGGCCTTTCAAAATTGCTGACGGCGGCACCTTTCTATTTGCTAAGTCTCGCAATGCTTCCACCTCTTTTCCCTGCAACATCCCGTCGTCGGAATGGCCCGCGACATAATTAGCAGCTTAATGGTTGTGCCTGCCATCAACAACCGTTAAACTCCACTCACCGCCATCGCCCACCTCATTACCACGCAATTTGAACGGGCATCCACACTTGTTGGTTCTAACTGGCCGGTTGCTCTTTCGTACCGGTCGGTGTCCCCTGTAGTTCCCGCTTCTTGCACATGCATAGTAGGCAGCGGGAGTCCTATTGGACGATTTATTCATACTCGACGCACTGGTAACAATCACATGCCCCTGTTGTCGTCCGACGCTCTTTATCCACTGAAAGAGCTCGTCTCTACTTTTAAAACGTTGAATCGTTGTAAATTCGGCTGTATAATCCATATACACATGTATCAAACAATTCATACAACTAATTGGACCGGGAACCAAACATTAGTTACATTATTGACGTAAAGAAAAATCAATATTACCTCGGAATTTTTTAGCATCTCCATCAATCTCAACTGTATCTGCAGGCAAGTAAAAACCAAAAATTTCTCCTCCTCTTTCTACACATTGTAATTGTAATAAGAATATCAAATAAAATGTACTTAACATTGTATACTTACCAAATCGCGATTTCGACAAATTTAGGTTGAAAACCCCTAAATCGATTGCTATCGCTTCACCGATTTGTTTGAATGCAGCAGTTGCCACTGTGATGTAAATGTCGAGCCCAGTAATAAAAATCAAATCTTTGGAATTTCCGTCTGTTCGCCTTGAGCAATCTACGAAAAACTTGCCGTTTGATATTCCGCCTTGAGCAATCTGTGGAAGGTTATGGCTGTGAGCGGTGAGCAGAATTTATCAATTGATGAAAGAGGGTCCTAACGGGTCAAAACGGGTAAAAATTTTAACCCGTTGCGCGCTTCGAGTAAATTCGGTGGTTTAGTTGGCTTATTTTACTCAGCGCGCACAACGGTTATATTTTAACACGATTCGAACCGTTTTGCGCGCTGAGTAATCTTACATGGATTTTCAGGATTGACATTAGTAACGGTAATCGTTATTAATCGCGACGCTGAGAACGATTTTGACCGTGGTGCGTGCTAAGGAGTTCTAAATTTTGTTTTTAATATTTATTCTATTGGATTACTCATATTCTTATGCCGATGTCAACAACATTATTGATACGTATAAAATAATATAATACCAACGTGATAACTATCATTAGTTGTATTAATTAACACCCTTAAGAAAATCTGGATAGATTGCGTGTGTTATTAAGCATTCAAAATCCAGTATATATCAGTTTGTACCCGTTCACCAAAAAGTTAGTAAGAGGCAAACTTGATTAGTAGGTCTATCGTTGAGCATAACTTATAGATACCATACACCAAAGCACAGCATACAGATGATAACATTTGCACATTTAGGCAGACATGATAAAATTTCATGCTACCAATCTGTCAATATGAAATAAACAATCCATAGTAAAATGATACAACGTTTTATCCTACAATATTTCAATAACGTCAACGGTTGCAATATCGTGACCAAATACTATTGACTGGAATTGATGCATACTATCCTCATAAGCAGCCGGCCATCCGGCTGACACATCAGAACGGTATCTTAGCCACATACTTGAAGTCGGAGGGACAGGACCATATGGGGCAAGTTTAACAATAACGAAGTGATTATTGTTCACATGACCCAACGTTATGTTGCGTCTGGATGATTGGGGTACTGGAGGAGTTCTTAAAGGAAAATATGTCACACACTGATGAGGTGCAAGAATATGTACTACACAGTCGTAGCATGAGGCAATGACATGTGCCATTTCTGGCATCTGCATCCACCATTTAGCTTTTGGACGGTCTAACAAATGGCCCAGTGCCACTACATTCTTTTTAAATTCCACGGCACCCATAAGTTGCCGGTACAAGCCGTCGTGGTTCTGCATCTCTTCTCACAAGTCATATTTCACCTGCCTCCATTCGTCCTCACCCAGTCCCAACTAAGCTGCCACAGCCCTATACCCACAGTTTCCGTCTGCTTTCACATCTACGACATTCACTATAAGGGGTCGTAGACACTCAGGAAAAGCGTTCCAATATGGTATTATTATGTCGGCAGCCAAGTCCTCGTCACTATCATCATGTGAAATTGATTGTTTCGGCTTCTTTATTGTACGTTTCCACAACGGTCTACTTCTTCCCTTACCCGGCTTACACGTCAATGTAGACGTATCCGTTATCTCAGAATGCTGCTTAGCAATCTCCGCTACCAGGGTAGAAATTTAACGACGTAGTACCTCATGCTCCTTCTCAAAGGCCTTAGCCACTGCATTCTCATCATCATCATCATCCTCCTCAGCAGTCTGCTCTGCCTCATTACGATCCACCTTATCATCCTCCCCACCCATCTTCCCAGTATGATCCTCCTCCTGCAACTCAGCAGGCACTGCATTCTCCCAAAACGCCTCCCCCACCTTCTGATCCTCCCCCTCATTATTCACAGCCTTCACATTCTCAGCACCCACAATTTTATCAACTGATGCTAACTCCTTCAACTGTTTTACAATACCAACCTTCTTCCCCCGTTGTAACCGGTTTCGTGCATTATAAATTGCTTTGATTGAGGTAGCACTGAAGTTTTTATTTGCCTTCAGTACTTTCAAAATTTCAGCTGGCCGAACCTTGCTATTTACCAAGTCACGCACTGTTTCCATCTCCATTCCCTGCAACGTCCCGTCATCGGAATGGCCAACGACATATTTAGCTGCTTCATGGTTGTGCCTGCCACAAACGACTGTTACCTTCCACTCCTCAACGCCCACGCCCACCATATAACCACGCAATGAGAAAGGACATGAACACTTCTTGGTTTTAACAGGCTGGTTGGTCTTTTTTAGCTTTCGGTGTCCCCGATACTCACCGCTTCTTTCACACGCAAAGTACACAGCATGATGCCCTTTTGCCGTTTTACTTAATCTCCCCGAACGTGTAACAATCACATGCCCATGACTTAACCCGACGTTTTGTATCCACTGAAACAGCTCTTTTCTATCCTTGAACAGTTGATTGGTGGTAAAGTCGGTTGTAAAATCCATAGTATCCTGTATCAAACAATTCATAACCTGATCCTCAAAGATTTAATGCATTATTGCCGAGAAGTTAAATCAATATTACCTTGGATTTTTGTACCGACTTCATCAACCTCAACCGTGGATGAATGCATGTAAAATAAAAAAAAGGCAGATAAACTGTACTTAAAAGTATAGACGTACCAAAGAGTCGATGTTGATAAATTTAGGTCAAAACCCCTAAATCGATTTCTCTCGATTCAGCTCTTTGTTTGATCTCACCAGTTGACTAAGTGATGTATCCTTCGAGCAATTAAATAAAAATCAAAGCTTTTGGATTTCGGTCTGGACGACTGGAGCGATCTTTGAAAATACTTGCCGTTTGAAATTCCGCCGTGAGCAATCTGTGTAATTGTCTGTCAATTCGCTGCGAGCAGAAGGTATCACGGGACAATTTCGGGTCCTACCGGGTCATATCGGGTCTACAATAATTTAGCCGTTGTGCTGGTTGAGTAAACAAGTCTAGTTTGAAATATTACTAGCAAATAACCCGTCCACATGTGCACGTGGACTTGACCAAAATGGTTGTGGGCGGTGAGCAATTACGGGTTTTGAGTGGTTGTGTGCGTTGAGCAATTCCGAGTTTTGCGTGGTTGTGTGCACTGAGCAATTCCGTGTTTTGCGTGGTTGTGGGCGGTGAGCAATTCCCAGTTTTGTGTGGTGGTGTGCGGTGAGCACTTCTGAGTTTTGCGCGGTTGTGTGCGGTGGGCAAACTGCTAGACGGTTCACAGAGGAGATCTTTTACATTTTTGCCCTCCCACTGTTCGCGATGAGTAATTTACACTATGAACCAATATTTTTACGCATCCGTATATACAAATGCATCATAACAGCTTCCATATGCGATCAGTTTTGTGACCTAAGGCGGGAAAAGCTAACGAGATAAGGTTTGATCAACAGAAATTATTCTAATTCGCTGATGTATATAGACTATAAGAGTTCCTGCTTATATCAAACGAAGGTCCTTAAGGCAGAGCAAAAGATTTGTGTCATTGGGTTAGGGTGCCCTAAAATAGTCGACTGCGGACGCATTGCATCGTAAAGTTGGTAAGCCATTAATTGATGCTAATTAATTTGGTATTTTTTAATAATTTCAGAAATTGATTTCTGGAATGTACATTTGGAACATGATTGCGTAGAAATTACGAAGATTGAGATGGGCTCGGTACACATTGAGGGGATCTGGGATGAAGCGGACAAAGAAGCAAAGGTTTGAAATTATTTTGCTTTGTTAACTGACTAATTTACTAGAAAATAAAGCTTAACATTTAGTGACTATATTGGTATCTGGTACTTAATTCAGCATATTGTTGAAGGCTCAGAGGTTAATGAAGATTATACAAATCAGTTCACAACAAATAAAATTTTCCCCAGCATAGAAGAGCTTGGTAAATGGGTAAAAGGGGTCGGTGTGAAAACCGGGAATTTGGTTGTTACAAAATCATCAAATATGAGTACAAAGGGCAATAGGGTCCCAACTTATTATTTTTGTTGTGAAAGAAGTGGGACATATCGGCCACACAGGCCGGATATATCGTCCAAAAAATCAACTCGAAGCAAGAAGTGTTCATGTCCCTTCTACTTGAGGGCTAATGGTGTGGCAACAGATAAGTGGATTTTGACAGTTGTACATGGCAATCACAACCATAAACCCACAATGTACATCGAGTGACATCCAGATGAGAGGAGGTTCGGAGGTGGGGAGATGGCCACGGTGAGAGACTTGTCAAATAGATTGCTTAGGCCAAGGGAAATCTTGAAATACCAGAAGGAAAAGGATAATGCAACATCTACCACAATCAACACTATTTATAAAGCCAGACAGAGGATGAAGGCAGGGGAAATGGCCTGGAGAGCAGAAATGCAGCTATTCCTTAATCTACTGACACAGTGTAATTACATTGTGTATCATGAAGTGGACGAAGTGACAACTGCAGTGAGGACTATATTTTGGGCACATCCGCAGTCGGTTGAGTTATTACGAAAATTTCCAGAGATTCTGGTTATGGACTGCGCGTTGAAGACCAACCGCAACAGGCCACCATTGATGGAGATGTATGGGGTGACGTCCACAGATATTCAGTTCGCAGCGGCATTTTGTTACACGGAGGCCGTACGTGAGGAGAACTACTTGTGGGCCTTGGGGAAGTTGAGCTCTTTGCTGCATGGATACAGGATGCCACGTGTAATTTTGTCAGCACTGGAGCCAGCACTTATGAATGCCATTGGCCATGAATTTCCCCTTGCGGTGCACCAAATATGTAGAATGCACATATCCAAAAATATTGCCAAAAATTTCCAGCCCTCTTTTGAAGATCAAGAAAAATGGTTAGGTTTCATCTCTAGCTGGAATTTATTGGTGGGGGCACGCAAGGAGGAGGAGTATGTTGCTAAACTGAAGGCATTGGAGACCGAGTACAAAGATTACACAAGGGTCGTGAGCTATGTGAAGACATCTTGGTTGGACAAGTACAAGGAGAAGTTTATTTCTGTATGGACAGATGGCAATCTCCACTTTGAAAATGTCAGTACCAACAGAGCACAGACCAAAAGAGCCCAGACTGAACATTCTAAGCTTAAAAAGGCATTGGGTTCATTGGCCTTCAGTTTATCCGCTTCTTGGCCAACCATACATGAATCATTAGAGGGGCAGCATATCGAGATCAAGGCATCATTCGAGAAATCTAAGATCATGTTGCAACATAATGTGCATGGGTTCTTGTTCAGGGAGCTGATAGGATTTACAGCCGCTGCGGCGTTGAAGATAATGTCTGTGGAAGCTGATAAATCTGACCCTATGGGAACAGACCAATGCACAGGTGATTGTCTAGCTAGAATGATTTATGGTGTACCATGTGCCAATGAGATTGGCGAATACACAAGGGAAAATCGCCCCATTCCCTTAGATGCCGTAAATTCTCATTGAAAGCAGCTAGACATGGAGGCTAAGCCGGAATTGATGTCTGAAGAAGATGGGCTTATACATGCTGAATTAGAGCGCATACACAAGCTCTATGCTCAACTTGATGGGCCGATGAAGCAGGAGTTGTTAATTAAGTTGAAGGAGCTAGCTACCCCGGCGACAAATCTGATTACAGAGCCGCAAGTTAATGTCGTGTTCAATGGAAGAAGAAAAAGGGATAATAATTTGACAAATGAAGATACAGCCACCCCCATTCATCCTGCTCATTTTGATCATGACTTCGCCGATGCGGCTAGTTGCTCTGCTCAAATTCCACCTGAAGTCTCATCGAAACAAGAAAGCGTCGGCCGTGTCCAACCGAGACGGTCCCAAAGGATCAAAAATACGTCTGCCCCACCAATTCCTCCTCAACTTGCTAGAAAGAAACCAACTGTCAAAGCCACGACATCTGGCAGTATGACTGGGGTTTCTGCTACAGCTTCATTTGCAGCAGCAAATTATGAAGCAAAGGACACTAGAGCCGTTCAAGGAGGCATACCTTATCTTGATCAATTCCCCGCTGCAATCGCCAAATATATATCAAACGTCACAGATGTGAAGGTAGATGGGAACTGTGGTTACAGGGCTATATCTTCACATCTAGGGATGGGAGAGGACCAGTGGAAGGTGGTCAGAAGAGAGTTGCTTCAAGAGCTGCGTGACCACTATGATGTGTACTCAAAGGTGATGGGTGAGGAAAGTGCACAAGAACAGGTAGTGTCAATTAACTATATGGGTGACCACCCCCTGATGCAATATTGGATGACATTCCCTAAAGTTGGACATATAATCTCAAGTCGTTATAACTGTGTAATACATCTGCTGTCAATGCAACAATGTCTTTCATTTTTTCCGTTAAGATCAGGACCACACCAAGGTACGAAACGTGGTCCCTTCACCATAGGTTTTGTAAATAATAATCACTTTGTAAAGATTCAACATAAAGATAGAAGCTCGGTCCCACCGATAATAAGGCAATGGAAGGCTAATCGCCTGCCTGCGGCCAAAGGATGGGTGGAAGGCCTTGAAGAGAGGATGCGACAATTCGAGACATTATTCTGTAAAGATGTAGGCAAATCTCCCACTGTAATTACCGTATCATCAGATCATTGAATTTATAATTTTGTGCAAATGTAGTGTCTGAGCTTATAATGAAAGAATATACTGAATTTTTTGGAATTTTTGTACAAAATTTATGGGATTTCTGCACAACGGGAACTCAACGCGCCATCATGTCTTTGCTTGTTGTGCGCTTTGAACATTTATGTTATGGGATACAGTAGCTAAATTCGCACGACTGGCATAATTTTGCCCGTTGTGCGCTTTGAGCAATTTATGTTACAGCATTAAAAATTTGCTCACCGCGCACAACGGACATAAAGGAGAATGCTAAGAGTTGGACTCATAATTGTGTGCTTTGGTATGTTATTGATGTTGAAGACCGTATACTGCATTAAATGTGTTATTTATGTTGCATGAAGTGATTTCCACCTCTGCGTATTCTTGAATCTTTCTCTCCTTGACGATGGTGTACTTGAATTTATGGCATAAGTCCAATATCCCAAGTTCGTTTAAAGGAAAACTCTATACGTAACAATCTCGATGCATGTAGAGGCTATGTGAATGCTGGAGAAAATGACTCCAATGAAACACACTGACAAATCAGATTCATCCATACACATCAGGTAAAAGGTTGGACCGGTGTGAGCAATGAGAAAAAAATTGTATATCTGGTACACTGTGATGCTAAGCTCAATTCCAACGCAGTTCACGTGCACTAAGTATATTCCCGGGCAACTTCGATATTTCACACCATCCTTGTCCATTTCTGTGATGGATGTATGCTAATAGTTTTAATATCCACAAGAAATTAAGCAATCGGTGTACGAAGATCGCTAATGGTTGGCAAACAGATATTTAAACTAACAAGCGGTAAAAGACTGCACCAGACGGTGTTCATTGCCAATTGAATGTTCGGGGTTCATTACTAACGCATAAACCATCACATGTTCACCTCTCAAAATATGAAAACCATTTGGGGTACTAAGATGGCCACGATTCACACAGACGCCTCGCTGGAGGGCGCGTTGGTAGCCAAACCGTCCTACGTTTGGGCCGATCCTCCACCGGACTCCCGACAAGATCGCTGACGCTTCCTCGCCTCAGCCTCATGCCTCACGTCTGCAATCGAGTTTGGAGGAAGCGAGTTTCTCTCCAACTCGGCTATACGAGCCAGGAGACTGCTCTTCTCTACGTACCATCGCTCTTCGGAGCTCTTTCGAACCGCTGACATAGAGGCCGCCCAATCTTTAGCTTTCGCAACCTCCCACTCCGCCTGAGATCTGCGGTCTCTCTTTTTCATCAGCTGCTCCTTCAAATCCTTAAGTTGAGATTCGAAGGAAACCGCATTTTCCGCTCGGCAATCAACAATTGCACCACTCGGCGACGCAGTTCTGCCCCGACCAATGATGTCTGCAGGGAATCATGGATAAGTAAGACTGTAAGAGTAAGGCAACAGCACAACGAGACGACATTAGTACTTAACCTGGTAACTTCCATAAACGACTGAGTTAGCGAGCCTTTCAATGTCAATTTGACCCAGGACACTTTGGTCAATGGGAAGGATGGAGTTCTCCACCAACCGACTGGCCACCCCCCTATCCACCAATGCAGACTCGCCGTCCCAGACGGGGAAGAAGGGTCGGTGACGGTTCCCCCTAGTACCTTCTGATGGAACGTCAGTGGGTGGATTCAACAGCAATGCCCCCTCGTACGCCGGGGGGACATAGCCTGCCGGAACGAGACCTCCCCATGGCCACGTATCCCTTAGGGGAGTCTCAGGCAACTACGGCCGCACATCCCCCCTGTCATGAAGGGAACGGTTATCATCTACGTCACCGTCTCTTCTTCCCTCTGAAGACTGGCCTTGCAAAGTTTCTTCGTCCCACTGACACGATTTCTCAGTCATATCTACAGTGAAGGCACAAATCATGGCGAATGGTGATATATCCCCAAATTTGGCGGGATAAATATCCTCCACTTGACCGGACGCATGGCGGGGTTTTCTGGGGTCTTCGCGGGGGTTTTTTGCGGTCTGCTACATTAATACTCCGAGTTTGGCGGCAACTCAAATTTTTTGCCGGGTCCGGCATTATGGGTGGCCATCTTGCTTCTTGACTCTCTCGCTCTTCCGTTTGTTATTACAAGTATAAATAAACGGCGGATTAATTACTGAGCGTGCAAAACGGGGCAAAATTTGAACCGTTGTGCGCGGTGAGCAAACATAATTTAGTCACGCGCAGTATATGCGTAAATGAGGGATAGTTGTGCGCGGTCGAATATTTGGATTTATTATACGAATTTCCTCATCGCGCACAAATGGCATTACTGTATACAGTTGTGTGAGGAGATATATTAAACGACTAAAATGTTTTACTTGTCAGAATGGATACAAATATTCGCTGATATGGCGCTTACGTGAAAAACTTTTCTCAAACAAAGTACCAACAAATTCGGCAGATGGATGAGTAGATGACCGGTCGAATTCTTGTTTGTGGTCCCACCAACCTCTCACCTCATCCACCTCATCCATCTCTACGTACTATCGCTTTTCGTCTTATTAATAGTAAAACATGAAAGTGGAGCCCACAGAGGGAAAAAGATAGAATTTTTCAACGCAGCACAGCGGAACGACGCGAAACCTACTGCAAATTGCCCAGTTAACAACATTCGAACGCGAAGGTACACATATTGTTTAGCAGGCCCCACAATATATTCTCGAGTCTTGACACCCCACTATCCAACCCCATTGAATCTAGTTGGTAGATGATGTGACATTTAATTAGGTATTTTTTCCCATATTTAGTTTACGTGAATTAAGTTATATTCGACGACTCCATGCAAGTCTAAGCAGAAGTTGGCCGGTTATATCATCTCCAAACCACACTGCAACAACACGCCAAATATGGCGTTTTCCCTCCATCAACCGCCCTGCAAAACTGGAATCATTTTGCCGGTTTGCTACAGGGCCATCCAAATTTGGAGAGTCAATGTAGCAACCTCCGATGTATAAAAAACAGTGTAACAACCTACATCCAGTTTTTGTATGTCTGTTTATTAGACCATACCTAGAACATTCATTATGATTCTGTTTGTTTATTTCGATCCCCCTATGGCATTATCCAAAAGGCGGGAGTAAAATAACAACAATCGTGCCAAATAAGAGTCTAAATATATATAAAATCCAAAAAAATCATAAAACCACATTATAAACTTAGGTGATAAGAGGAACGAAAGTCCAATATCAACATTGAGATACACGAAAGAAACTTAACGTCTCAAATCACAACATATATAGATATAGCATACATGGAGACCATATCACAAAATTCACACATATATGATATATGATCAACAAATATAGTGCGGAATTAAAATTAAACCCAAATAATAAACAAATGCAAACACAATTATGTTTCAAGGGTTCGGATTACCCAAGTAACTTCCCGCCTTGTTCCCGGTTATCCTACGTCCCTTCCACCCGGATACCTCCGGATACTCAAGTTAGAACCCTAACTTGAGGTTGCCTTTAAACCCACTTGTAGCAACCCTACAAGTGAAATCGAATACAATCGATGTCCTTCACTCCTATAACTTGGGAGTAAGCAAACCGCTCTCGCAAACCTAGCACAAATACAAAATAACGAAAGTTATGAAATTATGAAAGCAACACTTACAATCCCATATGCCTTGAAGTAGAACTTGAAGGAGAAGTGTGTTGTGTGTTGAAGACTCTCTTGGAAGAGAGGAGAAATCCCTTTCTCTTGACTGCACCTATTACCTTGACGATCACTACCGTTTGAATACACATCGCTCCTGCCTTTGCACCGGCTCCATTATATCAGTTCCTGCCTGTTAATCATGAATCCCTGTTGTTACGCCTATTTGACCGAGACCCAAAAGACACGAGCCCAGGAGCCCGACTACTGGCCGAGAGCCCATCTGCGCCTTCAAGCCCATTCTACAAGGCCCTATAAGGGACCCTCTCGAATGTTGACCCGATCCGGCCCCGATAACCCGCTGGTCACTCGCCCACTCCTGCGATAACCGCTCCCCCGGTTGCGCGACCACTAAATGGCGGTAATGGGGAGGTGCTGGCATGGCGCAGAGAGCGGCGACGGGGGGGGCGGATTGAGGGGGCACGATTGAGGGCGGACGAGCGACGTGGGTCGGGGAGAATCACGGCGGAGGTCTATAAAGGGGCTAGGAGGACGACAGGACAAGGGGACCGCTTCTCTGGTATCTAAAACCTAAGGTACTCCATCAACGACCTAGCTCCCCCATTTCATCCCCTTCCTCCCCCGCTCGCGCCGTGTGACGCCGCTCCGATCTCCTCACGAGTCGAGCCGTCTCCGCCGGGCCTCCTCTTTCAGATCTCTATCTGACTTAGGCATCGGAGGGGATTTGGCCGGAACCTAGGTCCGACCCCCTGACGAGCGTTCTCATCTTCGCAGGAGGGCAGTAGATCAACGGGCCGAGGCTTCCCCTCGCCCCTCTCCAACCACACAATCAGCTGGACGAGTGAGGCTTCCCCTCACCGTTCGCCCGCCGAGGCCGAGCACACCCGACCGAGGCCGAGCGTCTCAACTAGGGCTGAGGCTTCCCCTCGCCCTACGCCGACCGCGCATCTAGCTGGACGACTGAGGCTACCCCTCGTCTTCCTTCCTCCAAGGCTGTGCTCGTCCGACCGAGGCCGAGCGTCTCAACCTGGGCCGAGGCTTCCCCTCATCCCATCTGCATCGATTCGAAGCCCCCGAGGGACCCAAGTGGACCCCTTGACCACGTTGACCGGGTTATCCACGGTCAACGCCTTGTAGTGAGAAAACACTCTGAAACATCTGTTGCCGTCTGTGGGAACCGAAAACCATCCCACGAAGAAGCAAACCACACAAGCAATGGCACGAGTCAGCAATGGAAGGAAGCGCATGCCCCCCATCCCGGAGGAGGGGAATGGCGCATCCAACGGCAACCCCGAAGGCACGCCCGTCGGCAATCACCCCGCCCCCTCAACCGAAGAGGCTGGTGACTCGGGACTGGCCACACAGGGACAGCTCCGCGCTCTGGCTCAGGAGACCAACACGAGCCTCCAGACGTTGGTCGCGACGGTTCAGCAGCTTGTCGGCCCTGTGCCATCCAACGGAGGTGCGTTGGGCGATAGCCATCGCTGGACGGGGGGTCCCCCGCTCTTGCGGTCCGCTGTGGTCGACGACCACGGGACCCAAAAACCAAACACGGATCGTCGGTTCACGCTGTCCGGCTCCCGTCAGGCGAGATCACGCACCTCCTCCCCTTATCATGAAAGGAGCCGAAGAGAAACCGAAGGGACTGAGGGCGAATCGATGACTGCATCATCTCGTCGGTCACGGTCGTCCCGCCGTAGGAGAAGCGAACGACGCCACTCGAGAGACCAATCACGGCGGAGCAGGAGCTCCCACCGGAGGAGTCGGGAGCGCAGGGTCAGCCCGACCCCCAGCGTGGCGAGGGCCGTGGAACCAGCCCCGCCGGCGCCGGTGCACCCTCCACCACCGAGCGAGCCAGAGGCGGGCGACTGCCGAATCCCCGGGGGCATCCACGGAGACCGGTGCCCCCTATCACGGAGAATAACCGACGCACGGGTCCCCTCTCGATTCAGGATCCCGGCGCTGGGGAAGTACGACGGGATAGGGGACCCGGGACACCACGTGATGGATTACGAGGGGGACATGTCCTTCCAGGGAGCTGACGATGACCTGCTTTGCTGAGGCTTCTATTCTACTCTCAGGGGAGCGGCGAGGACCTGGTACCGCAGCCTACCCGGTCGCTCCATCGACAGCTTCGAGGAGCTCACCCAGTTGTTCTGCAAACAGTTCATGGCGGGGAGGCAGATCAAGCCTGGTGCTGAACATCTGTTCAACATAGTGCAAGGCCCAGCCGAGCTGCTCCGGCAGTTCATGCGCCTCTTCAATGCGGAGAGGCTGAACGTGAACAGCCCTCCCGACCTGGTGGTCCAAACGGCCCTTAAGAAAGGGCTTCGCCACAGAGGCCTCAAGAAGTCCCTGCATAACGATCCCCCAAAGGACCTCCCCGGGATCATGGCGAGGGCCGAGCACTTCATGTTGACCGAGGAGGCCTTGGCCGAGGAGGCAGGAAAAGCCACTCGAGGGGCCAAGCGCGGCGACAGCGGACGAGGCAGCCCTGAAGGATACCGGGCCGAGAAGAGGCCAAGGAACAGACAGCGGGGAGAAGGCGCGAGGGACACCACCCCAGATGCCGTCCTCGCCCAAGTACAGAAGGAAGAGCGAGCTGCTCGCCCCCCACCGAAGGCAAAAAGAGGTGGGAAGAACAGGGAGAAGTACTGCAAGTACCATAAGGACGATGGCCATGACACTGAAGACTGCTGGCATTTGAAGAAGGACATTGAGAAGCTGATGAGCCGGGGGCACGCCAGGAGCCATGCCGACGAGCCGGCCCACGGAGAAGGGACCTCCACGCAGCCAGACAAGGGGAAGAAGATCAACACCGTCCAAGGTCCCCTCCGCATCATAGAGTGAGCGGGTGAGGTCTCTCCCCCCGGTTGCAGCCTAGTAAGAGGGAGTTATCTAGGTTTACATCCCTCTGGCTAGCTTCATTTCATTTTTTCCTTTTCCTCCAAATGTACCAGTCCGACAGGACTCTTGAGAGTACAAATTGCATTCCCTTTTTGTCTTTTCTTAAATCCCCGACGGAATTGACATGTCACTAATAGTGCAAAAGAATGAAGACCACCGCCTCACTGGAGGAAGAAGAAGAGCTTTGCCCTCGCCGACCGACTCCTGCGCTCATAAGTTTGGGGGCAGTTCCCCCAGCAGGCACGGATGCCGACCGGTCCTAAGCCGAGGAGCTTTGCCCTCACCGACCGACTCCTGCGCTCATAAGTCTGGGGGCAGTTCCCCCAGCAGGCACGGACGCCGACCGGTCCTAAGCCGAGGAGCTTTGCCCTCGCCGACCGACTCCTGCGCTAGCAAGTCTGGGGGCAGTTCCCCCAGCAGGCATGAACGCCGACCGGTCCTAAGCCGAGGAGCTTTGCCCTCGCCGACCGACTCCTACGCTCGTAAGTCTGGGGGCAACTCCTCCAAGACACGGACGCCGACCGGTCCTAAGCCGAGGAGCTTTGGCCCTCGCCGACTGACTCCTGCACTCATAGGTCGGGGGAGAATCCCCCCAGCCAGTGCAAACGTCATCCAATCCTAGGCCGAGGACAAGATAGCAAAGCTTAATATGCGAGAAATCTGAGTAAGTCAATTTCGTTTATAATAGTTAACCAAGATACAAAGGTGTGTCTTATTTACAGGGAATCAAAGTCTGAGGGAACCACTCGACAAGTAACCCACCCTCGGCGGGCAACAAAGTTCATCACCGACAGAGCGAAATTTGTTGGCTAAGGACCCATAGTTGCTGGCTTCAGCGAACATCCATGCAACCTGCAATTATTGGCTTTGAAGCGGGGAGCCGACAGCGAAGCCGGAGGAGATGGCAGGGGCAGGGACCCATTTCAAGCAGACTGGCCCAAAGCAAAGCGGATGCTAAAAAAATTGGAGGATAAGGCCAGAGGGGACGGCTTAGGGAGCCCGGGCTCGAGAGGACACATCCTCGGGCGCTTCGCCCTGCTCGGAGCGAGGAGGATCGACTGGCGGAGGGGCTTGCTGAACGCGCTCCACACATTCCCGGAAGGAAGACTGGACGACCTCGACGATCCGAGGGGCGATGAGGTCTTCGTACGTACCGAAGGCCCCCCTGAGAACCTCAAAGATTCTCTTCCCCAGGGTCCCGACGACGCCCCTCTCCACCTCCTCTGCAAGCCGCGCCACCTGACGTCGATCAGACAACTCCTTTTGAAGCTCCTCCCTCTCCAGGCAGAACGACTCCGCCGCTTCCTCAGCCGACTGCAGGGCGTCCTCCAACTTTCCCTGGAGATCACCCACTCGTCCCTCCAGCTCGGTCACACGGAGCTGGAGATGCCGGGACTCCATCTGGGCCTCCACCATCGCTACCTCCGCCGCCCCGGCTCGCTCTTGGGCCCTCATAGAGGACTCCTCCAGCTTCCTCAAGTGGATGGCTCGCCGCTGCAACTCCACGGCGAGCGTTGAACCCTGGAAGACGGGACACGAGCTAAGAAGAGAGTGAAGGAAAAGAAAGGACTGCAAGATAGCCGAACCTGCTGAAGGGCCCAAACCAAAGAGTCCGACACCTTGTCGGCGGGAATCTTCTCGAGGGTGCTGTGGTCCCTAGGGAAGACGGAGCTCTCGGCCACCTGCTGGGCCAGGGCTCGGTCGACGAACACTGAACTCCCAGGAGCGACATCGAGGGAAGCCATATGGCCCGCCAAAAGAGCTCCGATTCCCGGAGACGGAAGCAGGGACGCTACGACGGGGGTGGTTGGCAGAGCCACCTGAAGATCCCCGGTGGTAGCTGCGGAAGGCACAGAACAGGCCGGGCTGGAAGGCTCCGCATCCTCCTTCCTCTTCTTCCTTCCGTGAGGCTCCATGGGCGACGAAGGGGAGCACTTCCGCCTTGCCCCATCTCCACTCTCGAGGACGGGAGGGGACGCTCCAAGGGCAGGAGGGACTGCACCGGACCTGTCATTACCCCCTGCCTCTCGGGCTGAGGGGGCGGGTCCGGCCCTTACGACGCCCCCGGGGAGGGGATCGCCAGAAGAAGAGGCGGAAGGCACGGCCGCTACCTTGCGCACGGAGGGCTCGGCTCGACGCACCTCCTCCTCAACGGTCCGTCGAGGCGCCCTTCCGGAGGTACTGCCTCGGCTCCGAGCGGCTCCACGACGGATCAGCTCATCGACGTCACGGACGAACTCGCGGCCTGCCATCCCTGCAAAGGAAACCGAAATCAGGATGAGTCACAGGGCGGTTCGAGGATGAAAAAAGCGACCTACCCGGAGACCACAAGACGGCCTTCAGGAGTAGGTCGTCCAACAAAGACCAGATGGACTTCGATTCCAAAGGAAGAGCCGACAGCAGCGCGGCGGCTGCCTGATCAACGTCAGAAAGGGCTAGCGACGGGTGAGGCTGGACAGACGTGCCCCAACTTGTCAAAATCTGGGCATCACCCAAGAAGACCACAAAGACATAATCCGAACTCCAATCCCCCGACCAGCGGGGCAGCCCGATCAGGCATTCCCTCCTCGAGCGGGCTCGGAGCTGCAGCCATGACCCCGGGCCGACCGTTTGGATCTGATAAAAGTGGAAGAGAAGGGGGAGAGACGGCTCCAGACCGCGGGTACAGCAGAGCGTAGCAAAGCCCGTCAGTACCGCGATCGAGCAAGGGGTGAACTGGCAAAGCGGCACCATGAGATGTTCCATGACCTGGATAAGGAAGGGATTGAGCGGGAAACAAAGACCCAGGTGAAACATTTCGACGTAGACGCCAACTTCATTGCTCCTCGGAAGGCAAATCCGTTCGTCGACGAATGGAACTCAGACATCATATGGGAAGCAGAGATACCTTTCCCGGATCTCCGTGACCACTGAAGGAGAGGTCCTCGACGGCGTTCGGAGGATAACCGGGGGCACGTTAAGACGCATGGCGGCCGACGCCACGTCTTCACAGGCGTAGTCTGGGAATAGCTTCCCCTTCCCCTTATCTCGGAGGGGACGACTCTCGGAGGAGGAACCTGATCCCACTAGCCGGGGCCTGCCCTGCCTGGACTCCAGAGAATCCCTCGTCCCATGGCCAGAACTGCCTATCCTAAGAGCAGCCATAAAGACGAAAGCGAGAAAGGAATTACCTTTTAACTAGTTTGGAGAAGACAAGGAAGCGAAAGCGACGGGAAACTCCGAGTTGTGGAAGGCCAAGAACAATGGGAAGAGCAAGAGAGAAGTGGAGATCAACACTGCTGGGGATCTTATATACCGGATGCAGGGGTGAATTCGAAGCACTTAACAAGAACGCATGGCAGGCCTCGAAGAACCGGCGGCGTTTCGAAATCGGCGCCAAGGGAAGTCCAATCGATCCGCCTCATCATGACCTACATTTATGACCACGCCTCGACTGAAGCGCCACTCGGAACCCCAGGAGGCACAGCGGTTGTACCGAGCTGGCCGAGGCCGTTCGACCCCCACCGATGGCGGCACTCGAACCCCTCAGCTCCTCAACTGAAGACAACCCCACGAACGGTGGGGATAAGCTTGCAGCTACACGTGGCAGCATCAGAAGAACGACGGCGCTTCGGAGCCCGCGCCTTAAAAATTTCGAACGGGCCAACTCATGATGACGGCTAATAAATGAGTCGGCCTTGACTGGCGAGCTTGTCAAAATCGGCAGAAGTCACATCGGTCGAGCCGAACCGACCAAAGCCGATCAACCCGACCGATGGGGGCAATTGTTACGCCTATTTGACCGAGACCCAAAAGACACGAGCCCAGGAGCCCGACTACTGGCCGAGAGCCCATCTGCGCCTTCAAGCCCATTCTACAAGGCCCTATAAGGGACCCTCTCGAATGTCGACCCGATCCGGCCCCGATAACCCGCTGGTCACTCGCCCACTCCTGCGATAACCGCTCCCCCGGTTGCGCGACCACTAAATGGAGGTAATGGGGAGGTGCTGGCATGGCGCAGAGAGCGGCGACGGGGGGGGTGGATTGAGGGGGCACGATTGAGGGCGGACGAGCGACGTGGGTCGGGGAGAATCACTGCGGAGGTCTATAAAGGGGCTAGGAGGACGACAGGACAAGGGGACCGCTTCTCAGGTATCTAAAACCTAAGGTACTCAATCAACGACCTAGCTCCCCCATTTCATCCCCTTCCTCCCCCGCTCGCGCCGTGTGACGCCGCTCCGATCTCCTCACGAGTCGAGCCGTCTCCGCCGGGCCTCCTCTTTCAGATCTCTATCTGACTTAGGCATCGGAGGGGATTTGGCCGGAACCTAGGTCCGGCCCCCTGACGAGCGTTCTCGTCTTCGCAGGAGGGCAGCAGATCAACGGGCCGAGGCTTCCCCTCGCCCCTCTCCAACCACACAATCAGCTGGACGAGTGAGGCTTCCCCTCACCGTTCGCCCGCCGAGGCCGAGCACACCCGACCGAGGCCGAGCGTCTCAACTAGAGCTGAGGCTTCCCCTCGCCCTACGCCGACCGCGCATCTAGCTGGACGACTGAGGCTACCCCTCGTCTTCCTTCCTCCAAGGCCGTGCTCGTCCGACCGAGGCCGAGCGTCTCAACCTGGGCCGATGCTTCCCCTCATCCCATCTGCATCGATTCGAAGCCCCCGAGGGACCCAAGTGGACCCCTTGACCACGTTGACCGGGTTATCCACGGTCAACGCCTTGTAGTGAGAAAACACTCTGAAACACCTGTCAATAGAGAGGACTACTGTCGTAAAGGTGGAGGCCGAGGTAATAGATCGGGTGCCAATCGGCAGCTCAAGGCTGGACCGATATACGTGCACCTCATGGGCATTTATATTCCGTTTGAATACACATCGCTCCTGCCTTTACACCGGCTCCATTATATCAGTTCCCGCCTGTTAATCATGAATCCCTGTCAATAGAGAGGACTACTGCCGTAAAGGTGGAGGCCAAGGTAATAGATCGGGTGCCAATCGGTGGCTCAAGGCTGGACCGATATACATGCACCTCATGGGCATTTACGTTCCGTTTGAATACACATCGCTCCTGCCTTTGCACCGGCTCCATTATATCAGTTCCCGCCTGTTAATCATGAATCCCTGTCAATAGAGAGGACTACTGCCGTAAAGGTGGAGGCCGAGGTAATAGACCGGGTGCCAATCGGCAGCTCTAGGCTGGACGGATATACATGCACCTCATGGGCATTTACGTACTGTTTGAATACACATCGCTCCTGCCTTTGCACCGGCTCCATTATATCAGTTCCCGCCTGTTAATCCTGAATCCCTGTCAATAGAGAGGACTAGTGCCGTAAAGGTGGAGGCCGAGGTAATATATCGGGTGCCAATCGGCGGCTCTAGGCTGGACCGATATACGTGCACCTCATGGGCATTTACGTTCCGTTTGAATACACATAGCTCCTGCCTTTGCACCGGCTCCATTCTATCAGTTTCCGCCTGTTACACATGAATCCCTGTTAATCGAGAGGACTATTGCCGTAAAGGTGGAGGCCGAGGTAATTGATCGGGTGCCAATCGGCGGGTCAAGGCTGGACCGATATACGTGCACCTCATGGGCATTTACGTTCTGTTTGAATACACATCGCTCCTGCCTTTGCACCGGCTCCATTATATCAGTTCCCGCCTGTTACTCATGAATCCCTGTCAATAGAGAGGACTACTGCCGTAAAGGTGGAGGCTGAGGTAATAGATCGGGTGCCAATCGGCGGCTCAAGGCTGGACCGATATATGTGCACCTCATGGGCATTTACGTTCCGTTTGAATACACATCGCTCCTGCCTTTGCACCGGCTCCATTATATCAGTTCATGCCTGTTAATCATGAATCCCTGTCAATAGAGAGGACTACTGCCGTAAAGGTGGAGGCCGAGGTAATAGATCGGGTGCCAATCGGCGGCTCTAGGCTGGACCGATATACGTGCATCTCATGGGCATTTACGTTCCGTTTGAATACACATCGCTCCTGCCTTTGCACCGGCTCCATTATATCAGTTCGCACATGTTACTCATGAATCCATGTCAATAGAGAGGACTACTGCCGTAAAGGTGGAGGCCGAGGTAATACATCGGGTGCCAATCGGCGGCTCAAGGCTGAACCGATATACGTGCACCTCATGGGCATTTACGTTCCGTTTGAATACACATCGCTCCTGCCTTTGCACCGGCTCCATTATATCATTTCCCGCCTATTACTCATGAATCCCTGTCAATAGAGAGGACTGCTGCCGTAAAGGTGGAGGCCGAGGTAATAGATCGGGTGCCAATCGGCGGCTCAAGGCTGGACCGATATACGTGTACCTCATCAGCATTTACGTTCCGTTTGAATACACATCACTCCTGCCTTTGCACCGGCTCCATTATATCAGTTCCCGTCTGTTACTCATGAATCCCAGTCAATAGAGAGGACTACTGCCGTAAAGGTGGAGGCCGAAGTAATAGATCGGGTGCCAATCGGCGGCTCAAGGCTAGACTGATATACGTGCACCTCATGGGCATTTACGTTCCGTTTGAATACACATCGCTCCTGCCTTTGCACCGGCTCCATTCTATCAGTTCCCGCCTGTTACTCATGAATCCCTGTCAATAGAGAGGACTACTGCCGTAAAGGTGGAGACCGAGGTAATAGATCGGGTGCCAATCGGCGGCTCTAGGCTGGACCGATATACGTGCACCTCATGGGCATTCACGTTCCGTTTGAATACACATCGCTACTGCCTTTTCACCGGCTCCATTATATCAGTTCCCGCCTGTTAATCATGAATCCCTGTCAATAGAGAGGACTACTGCCGTAAAGGTGGAGGCCGAGGTAATAGATCAGGTGCCAATCGGCGGCTCTAGGCTGGACCGATATACGTGCCCCTCATGGGAATTTACGTTCCGTTTGAATGCACATCGCTCCTGCCTTTGCACCGGCTCCATTATATCAGTTCCCGCCTGTTACTCATGAATCCCTGTCAATAGAGAGGACTACTGCCGTAAAGGTGGAGGCCGAGGTAATAGATCGGGTGCCAATCGGTGGCTCAAGGCTGGATCGATATACGTGCACCTCATGGGCATTTACGTCCCGTTTGAAAACACATCGCTCCTGCCTTTGCACCGGCTCCATTATATCAGTTCCCGCCTGTTAATCAAGAATCCCTGTCAATAGAGAGGACTACTGCCGTAAAGGTGGAGGCCGAGGTAATAGATCGGGTGCCAATCGGCGGCTCAAGGCTGGACCGATATACGTGCACCTCATGGGCATTTACGTTCCGTTTGAATACACATCGCTCCTGCCTTTGCACCGGCTCCATTATATCAGTTCCCGCCTGTTAATCATGAATCCCTGTCAATAGAGAGGACTACTGCCGTAAAGGTGGAGGCCGAGGTAATAGACCGGGTGCCAATCGGCAGCTCTAGGCTGGACGGATATACATGCACCTCATGGGCATTTACGTACTGTTTGAATACACATCGCTCCTGCCTTTGCACCGGCTCCATTATATCAGTTCCCGCCTGTTAATCCTGAATCCCTGTCAATAGAGAGGACTAGTGCCGTAAAGGTGGAGGCCGAGGTAATATATCGGGTGCCAATCGGCGGCTCTAGGCTGGACCGATATACGTGCACCTCATGGGCATTTACGTTCCGTTTGAATACACATAGCTCCTGCCTTTGCACCGGCTCCATTCTATCAGTTTCCGCCTGTTACACATGAATCCCTGTTAATCGAGAGGACTACTGCCGTAAAGGTGGAGGCCGAGGTAATTGATCGGGTGCCAATCGGCGGGTTAAGGCTGGACCGATATACGTGCACCTCATGGGCATTTATGTTCTGTTTGAATACACATCGCTCCTGCCTTTGCACCGGCTCCATTATATCAGTTCCCGCCTGTTACTCATGAATCCCTGTCAATAGAGAGGACTACTGCCGTAAAGGTGGAGGCTGAGGTAATAGATCGGGTGCCAATCGGCGGCTCAAGGCTGGACCGATATATGTGCACCTCATGGGCATTTACGTTCCGTTTGAATACACATCGCTCCTGCCTTTGCACCGGCTCCATTATATAAGTTCATGCCTGTTAATCATGAATCCCTGTCAATAGAGAGGACTACTGCCGTAAAGGTGGAGGCCGAGGTAATAGATCGGGTGCCAATCGGCGGCTCTAGGCTGGACCGATATACGTGCATCTCATGGGCATTTACGTTCCGTTTGAATACACATCGCTCCTGCCTTTGCACCGGCTCCATTATATCAGTTCGCACATGTTACTCATGAATCCATGTCAATAGAGAGGACTACTGCCGTAAAGGTGGAGGCCGAGGTAATACATCGGGTGCCAATCGGCGGCTCAAGGCTGAACCGATATACGTGCACCTCATGGGCATTTACGTTCCGTTTGAATACACATCGCTCCTGCCTTTGCACCGGCTCCATTATATCATTTCCCGCCTATTACTCATGAATCCCTGTCAATAGAGAGGACTGCTGCCGTAAAGGTGGAGGCCGAGGTAATAGATCGGGTGCCAATCGGCGGCTCAAGGCTGGACCGATATACGTGTACCTCATCAGCATTTACGTTCCGTTTGAATACACATCACTCCTGCCTTTGCACCGGCTCCATTATATCAGTTCCCGTCTGTTACTCATGAATCCCAGTCAATAGAGAGGACTACTGCCGTAAAGGTGGAGGCCGAAGTAATAGATCGGGTGCCAATCGGCGGCTCAAGGCTAGACTGATATACGTGCACCTCATGGGCATTTACGTTCCGTTTGAATACACATCGCTCCTGCCTTTGCACCGGCTCCATTCTATCAGTTCCCGCCTGTTACTCATGAATCCCTGTCAATAGAGAGGACTACTGCCGTAAAGGTGGAGACCGAGGTAATAGATCGGGTGCCAATCGGCGGCTCTAGGCTGGACCGATATACGTGCACCTCATGGGCATTCACGTTCCGTTTGAATACACATCGCTACTGCCTTTTCACCGGCTCCATTATATCAGTTCCCGCCTGTTAATCATGAATCCCTGTCAATAGAGAGGACTACTGCCGTAAAGGTGGAGGCCGAGGTAATAGATCGGGTGCCAATCGGCGGCTCTAGGCTGGACCGATATACGTGCCCCTCATGGGAATTTACGTTCCGTTTGAATGCACATCGCTCCTGCCTTTGCACCGGCTCCATTATATCAGTTCCCGCCTGTTACTCATGAATCCCTGTCAATAGAGAGGACTACTGCCGTAAAGGTGGAGGCCGAGGTAATAGATCGGGTGCCAATCGGTGGCTCAAGGCTGGATCGATATACGTGCACCTCATGGGCATTTACGTCCCGTTTGAAAACACATCGCTCCTGCCTTTGCACCGGCTCCATTATATCAGTTCCCGCCTGTTAATCAAGAATCCCTGTCAATAGAGAGGACTACTGCCGTAAAGGTGGAGGCCGAGGTAATAGATCGGGTGCCAATCGGCGGCTCAAGGCTGGACCGATATACGTGCACCTCATGGGCATTTACGTTCCGTTTGAATACACATCGCTCCTGCCTTTGCACCGGCACCATTATATCAGTTCCCGCCTGTTAATCATGAATCCCTGTCAATAGAGAGGACTACTGCCGTAAAGGTGGAGGCCGAGGTAATAGATCGGGTGCCAATCGGTGGCTCAAGGCTGGACCGATATACATGCACCTCATGGGCATTTACGTTCCGTTTGAATACACATCGCTCCTGCCTTTGCACAGGCTCCATTATATCAGTTCCCGCCTGTTACTCATGAATCCCTGTCAATAGAGAGGACCACTGCCATAAAGGTGGAGGCCAAGGTAATAGATCGGGTGCCAATCGGCGGTCAAGGCTGGACCAATATACGTGCACCTCATGGGCATTTATGTTCCGTTTTAATACACATCGCTCCTGCCTTTGCACCGGCTCCATTATATCAGTTCCCGCCTGTTACTCTTGAATCCATGTCAATAGAGAGGACTACTGCCGTAAAGGTGGAGGCCGAGGTAATAGATCGGGTGCCAATCGCCGGCTCAAGGCTGGATCGATATACGTGCACCTCATGGGCATTTACGTTCCGTTTGAATACACATCGCTCCTGCCTTTGCACCGGCTCCATTATATCAGTTCCCGCCTGTTACTCATGAATCCCTGTCAATAGAGAGGACTACTACCGTAAAGGTGGAGGCCGAGGTAATAGATCGGGTGCCAATCGGTAGCTCATGGCTGGACCGATATACGTGCACCTCATGGGCATTTACGTTCCGTTTGAATACACATCGCTCCTACCTTTACACCGGCTCCATTATATCAGTTCCCGCCTGTTACTCATGAATCCCTGTCAATAGAGAGGACTACTGCCGTAAAGGTGGAGGCCGAGGAAATAGATCGGGTGCCAATCGACGGCTCTAGGCTTGACCGATATACGTGCACCTTATGGGCATCCACGTTCCGTTTGAATACACATCGCTCCTGCCTTTGCACCGGCTCCATTATATCAGTTCGCGCCTGTTACTCATGAATCTCTCTGTCAATAGAGAGTACTACTGCCGTAAAGGTGGAGGCCGAGGTAATAGATCTGGTGCCAATCGGTGGCTCTAGGCTGGACCGATATACGTGCACCTCATGGGCATTTACGTTCCGTTTGAATACACAACGCTCCTACCTTTGCACCGGCTCCATTATATCAGTTCCCGCCTGTTACTCATGAATCCCTTCAATAGAGAGGACTACTGCCGTAAAGGTGGAGGTCGAGGTAATAGATCGGGTGCCAATCGGTGGCTCTAGGCTGGACCGATATACGTGCACCTCATGGGCATTTACGTTCTGTTTGAATACACATCGCTCCTGCCTTTGCACCGGCTCCATTATATCAGTTCCTGCCTGTTACTCATGAATCCCTGTCAATAGAGAGGACTACTGCCGTAAAGGTGGAGGCCGAGGTAATAGATCGGGTGCCAATCGGTGGCTCAAGGCTGGACCGATATACGTGCACCTCATGGGAATTTACGTTCCGTTTGAATGCACATCGCTCCTGCCTTTGCACCGGCTCCATTATATCAGTTCCCGCCTGTTACTCATGAATCCCTGTCAATAGAGAGGACTACTGCCGTAAAGGTGGAGGCCGAGGTAATAGATCGGGTGCCAATCGGCGGCTCAAGGCTGGATAGATATACGTGCACCTCATGGGCATTTACGTTCCGTTTGAAAACACATCGCTCCTGCTTTTGCACCGGCTCCATTATATCAGTTCCCGCCTGTTAATCAAGAATCCCTGTCAATAGAGAGGACTACTGCCGTAAAGGTGGAGGCCGAGGTAATAGTTCGGGTGCCAATCGGCGGCTCAAGGCTGGACCGATATACGTGCACCTCATGGGCATTTACGTTCCGTTTGAATACACATCGCTCCTGCCTTTGCACCGGCTCCATTATATCAGTTCCCGCCTGTTAATCATGAATCCCTGTCAATAGAGAGGACTACTGCCGTAAAGGTGGAGGCCGAGGTAATAGATCGGGTGCCAATCGGTGGCTCAAGGCTTGACCAATATACATGCACCTCATGGGCATTTACGTTCCGTTTGAATACACATCGCTCCTGCCTTTGCACCGGCTCCATTATATCAGTTCCCGCCTGTTACTCATGAATCCCTGTCAATAGAGAGGACCACTGCCATAAAGGTGGAGGCCGAGGTAATAGATCGGGTGCCAATCGGCGGTCAAGGCTGGACCGATATACGTGCACCTCATGGGCATTTACGTTCCGTTTGAATACACATCGCTCCTGCCTTTGCACCGGCACCATTATATCAGTTCCCGCCTGTTAATCATGAATCCCTGTCAATAGAGAGGACTACTGCCGTAAAGGTGGAGGCCGAGGTAATAGATCGGGTGCCAATCGGTGGCTCAAGGCTGGACCGATATACATGCACCTCATGGGCATTTACGTTCCGTTTGAATACACATCGCTCCTGCCTTTGCACAGGCTCCATTATATCAGTTCCCGCCTGTTACTCATGAATCCCTGTCAATAGAGAGGACCACTGCCATAAAGGTGGAGGCCAAGGTAATAGATCGGGTGCCAATCGGCGGTCAAGGCCGGACCAATATACGTGCACCTCATGGGCATTTATGTTCCGTTTTAATACACATCGCTCCTGCCTTTGCACCGGCTCCATTATATCAGTTCCCGCCTGTTACTCTTGAATCCATGTCAATAGAGAGGACTACTGCCGTAAAGGTGGAGGCCGAGGTAATAGATCGGGTGCCAATCGCCGGCTCAAGGCTGGATCGATATACGTGCACCTCATGGGCATTTACGTTCCGTTTGAATACACATCGCTCCTGCCTTTGCACCGGCTCCATTATATCAGTTCCCGCCTGTTACTCATGAATCCCTGTCAATAGAGAGGACTACTACCGTAAAGGTGGAGGCCGAGGTAATAGATCGGGTGCCAATCGGTAGCTCATGGCTGGACCGATATACGTGCACCTCATGGGCATTTACGTTCCGTTTGAATACACATCGCTCCTACCTTTACACCGGCTCCATTATATCAGTTCCCGCCTGTTACTCATGAATCCCTGTCAATAGAGAGGACTACTGCCGTAAAGGTGGAGGCCGAGGAAATAGATCGGGTGCCAATCGACGGCTCTAGGCTTGACCGATATACGTGCACCTTATGGGCATCCACGTTCCGTTTGAATACACATCGCTCCTGCCTTTGCACCGGCTCCATTATATCAGTTCGCGCCTGTTACTCATGAATCTCTCTGTCAATAGAGAGTACTACTGCCGTAAAGGTGGAGGCCGAGGTAATAGATCTGGTGCCAATCGGTGGCTCTAGGCTGGACCGATATACGTGCACCTCATGGGCATTTACGTTCCGTTTGAATACACATCGCTCCTACCTTTGCACCGGCTCCATTATATCAGTTCCCGCCTGTTACTCATGAATCCCTTCAATAGAGAGGACTACTGCCGTAAAGGTGGAGGTCGAGGTAATAGATCGGGTGCCAATCGGTGGCTCTAGGCTGGACCGATATACGTGCACCTCATGGGCATTTACGTTCTGTTTGAATACACATCGCTCCTGCCTTTGCACCGGCTCCATTATATCAGTTCCCGCCTGTTACTCATGAATCCCTGTCAATAGAGAGGACTACTGCCGTAAAGGTGGAGGCCGAGGTAATAGATCGGGTGCCAATCGGTGGCTCAAGGCTGGACCGATATACGTGCACCTCATGGGAATTTACGTTCCGTTTGAATGCACATCGCTCCTGCCTTTGCACCGGCTCCATTATATCAGTTCCCGCCTGTTACTCATGAATCCCTGTCAATAGAGAGGACTACTGCCGTAAAGGTGGAGGCCGAGGTAATAGATCGGGTGCCAATCGGCGGCTCAAGGCTGGATCGATATACGTGCACCTCATGGGCATTTACGTTCCGTTTGAAAACACATCGCTCCTGCCTTTGCACCGGCTCCATTATATCAGTTCCCGCCTGTTAATCAAGAATCCCTGTCAATAGAGAGGACTACTGCCGTAAAGGTGGAGGCCGAGGTAATAGTTCGGGTGCCAATCGGCGGCTCAAGGCTGGACCGATATACGTGCACCTCATGGGCATTTACGTTCCGTTTGAATACACATCGCTCCTGCCTTTGCACCGGCTCCATTATATCAGTTCCCGCCTGTTAATCATGAATCCCTGTCAATAGAGAGGACTACTGCCGTAAAGGTGGAGGCCGAGGTAATAGATCGGGTGCCAATCGGTGGCTCAAGGCTTGACCAATATACATGCACCTCATGGGCATTTACGTTCCGTTTGAATACACATCGCTCCTGCCTTTGCACCGGCTCCATTATATCAGTTCCCGCCTGTTACTCATGAATCCCTGTCAATAGAGAGGACCACTGCCATAAAGGTGGAGGCCAAGGTAATAGATCGGGTGCCAATCGGCGGTCAAGGCTGGACCGATATACGTGCACCTCATGGGCATTTATGTTCCGTTTTAATACACATCGCTCCTGCCTTTGCACCGGCTCCATTATATCAATTCCCGCCTGTTACTCTTGAATCCCTGTCAATAGAGAGGACTACTGCCGTAAAGGTGGAGGCCGAGGTAATAGATCGGGTGCCAATCGCTGGCTCAAGGCTGGACCGATATACGTGCACCTCATGGGCATTTACGTTCCGTTTGAATACACATCGCTCCTGCCTTTGCACCGGCTCCATTATATCAGTTCCCGCCTGTTACTCATGAATCCCTGTCAATAGAGAGGACTACTACCGTAAAGGTGGAGGCCGAGGTAATAGATCGGGTGCCAATCGGTAGCTCATGGCTGGACCGATATACGTGCACCTCATGGGCATTTACGTTCCGTTTGAATACACATCGCTCCTTCCTTTACACCGGCTCCATTATATCAGTTCCCGCCTATTACTCATGAATCCCTGTCAATAGAGAGGACTACTGCCGTAAAGGTGGAGGCCGAGGAAATAGATCGGGTGCCAATCGACGGCTCTAGGCTGGACCGATATACGTGCACCTTATGGGCATTCACGTTCCGTTTGAATACACATCGCTCCTGCCTTTGCACCGGCTCCATTATATCAGTTCGCGCCTGTTACTCATGAATCTCTCTGTCAATAGAGAGTACTACTGCCGTAAAGGTGGAGGCCGAAGTAATAGATCTGGTGCCAATCGGTGGCTCTAGGCTGGACCGATATACGTGCACCTCATGGGCATTTACGTTCCGTTTGAATACACATCGCTCCTACCTTTGCACCGGCTCCATTATATCAGTTCCCGCCTGTTACTCATGAATCCCTGTCAATAGAGAGGACTACTACCGTAAAGGTGGAGGTCGAGGTAATAGATCAGGTACCAATCGGCGGCTCTAGGCTGGACCGATATACGTGCACCTCATGGGCATTTACGTTCTGTTTGAAAACACATCGCTCCTGCCTTTGCACCGGCTCCATTATATCAGTTCCCGCCTGTTAATCAAGAATCCCTGTCAATAGAGAGGACTACTGCCGTAAAGGTGGAGGCCGAGGTAATAGATCGGGTGCCAATCGGTGGCTCAAGGCTGGACCGATATACGTGCACCTCATGGGCATTTACGTTCCGTTTGAATACACATCGCTCCTGCCTTTGCACCGGCTCCATTATATCAGTTCCCGCCTGTTACTCATGAATCCCTGTCAATAGAGAGGACTACTGCTGTAAAGGTGGAGGCCGAGGTAATAGATCGGGTGCCAATCGGCGGCTCTAGGCTGGACTGATATACGTGCACCTCATCGGCATTCACATTCCGTTTGAATACACATCGCTCCTGCCTTTGCACCGGCTCCATTATATCAGTTCGCGCCTGTTACTCATGAATCCCTGTCAATAGAGAGGACTACTGCCGTAAAGGTGGAGGCCGAGGTAATAGATCGGGTGCCAATCGGTGGCTCAAGGCTGGACCGATATACGTGCACCTCATGGGCATTTACGTTCCGTTTGAATACACATCGCTCCTGCCTTTGCACCGGCTCCATTATATCAGTTCCCGCCTGTTACTCATGAATCCCTGTCAATAGAGAGGACTACTGTCGTAAAGGTGGAGGCCGAGGTAATAGATCGTGTGCCAATCGGCGGCTCTAGGCTGGAACGATATACGTGCACCTCATGGGCATTTACGTTCCGTTTGAATACACATCGCTCCTGCCTTTGAACCGGCTCCATTATATCAGTTCCCGCCTGTTACTCATGAATCCCTGTCAATAGAGAGGACTACTGTCGTAAAGGTGGAGCCTGAGGTAATTGATCGGGTGCCAATCGCCGGCTCTAGGCTGGACCGATATATGTGCACCTCATGGGCATTTACTTTCCGTTTGAATACACATCGCTCATGAACGTGCAGTGGCTACTAAACAATAGATATTTATAGATCGGTTGCGAGACGTAATCGGTATGCCACGTAATGATTAAAGTACAACCGCCATCTCGTACAATCTCATTTCGGAGGTACGTAATGATGACAGTAAATGATTCTGCTTTCTTCTCAACAATGTTCACGTGTGGTAACTGGAGAATGAGTCAAGTAGAACCTCGGTTTCCGTGTAAGCCCTTCATTACGATTTTTTTGCCCATCCGAACGGATGCTTTACCCCAGCCGTCTGATGAGATCGTTTTAGTCAGTTCCACTTCCATATGTAATCCAGCGGCTGAGATTAAAATAACCAATCGTTATATATATTTGGAGTCAGTAGACTAGGGGTTTCAGGGAAAATTTCATTCCTCTTTCCTTTGGTCTGTCGTTCCGTTTTCTTCTTCATCTCAACACTCTCGCATTTCGTACTTGGGTTTCTTCATGCCACCAAAACGATCTCGTGAGTCGACTTTTTCTGACCCTTGGGGAGTTAGTGATGATGATTCACCGTCACCTAAACACGATGATCCCCTTCCCTCATCGTTCCCGGCCAATAGACCCATTCTGCGTGATTCGCTTTCGCTTGGTCCAACTCAAGGTGAACACAATGTGCTGTTGCCTCCTCCTGGGTTTCCTCCTTTACATGCAGGTTCATCAGTTCCATCTCCGGCTGAAAAATCCCCACTCGAGGACAATAGTAACGGCCTCCTCTCTATGGTTGGGATGTCTCACCGTCAGGACTCTGTTCTGCACAACCTCCGTAGCAAACTCGAGGAGCTTACTACGTCTGTCTCTGTACTTACAGATGAACAACGTCAGCTTAAGGATATACTCATAGGCAATGTAAGCCCCGCATCTGCTGCTTCATCATCCTCCCATCAGCCGGTGAACTTTACTCGTAGATTAGGAGAAATTGAAACCCATCTCTCCAACACCAATCTGGTGATCTCACTTCTGCGTAGCAACTTCGACACTATGATGCTCATAATGTCGAACATACAAGAGAAGATGGAGACTTTGGTGCCCTCTCCTAGAGACATCCGTACTGTTGCCCCACCATCACCACCTCCGCCTCCGCCTTCGCCTCTAGGTTTTTGAGGTGGTCGGGCCTTTGGCGCACAAGCCTTTCTCTTGTCTTATAATGTATTTTTGATCATCGACGGAGAAGAGTGTTTGTGGGTAGATATTCTTTGGTGTTTTATGTCATTATGTACGAAATGTAGTTTCAAATTTGTTGTGGTATGTACAGTATAACGTATAAATGTTGTAGTATGATAGAATTCAGACCTTAATACACTGTCATTTAATTTGATACAATTGCATGACATTACGAAATTGATTTATGTGATATATACATCGATGCTTACTTGAATCAATGTCTGAAATTGAAATTACATATGTAAAAACTTTTTACCGTTATATGATTTACCCAGCGAGCACAACGGGCATAAATTGTGACTGTCCTTATATACGTTGTGATAAAACATTTACGTTTGCACACAATTACTCAGCGCACACAACGGTCACATAATGTGTTTGACCGAAGTGCGGGCTGTGAGCATACCCGTATCTGATTATCCACAATTACTCAGTTCACACAACTGCACGTAATTGTGACCTTTTTGCACGCGGAGCCAAACTATTCTATATTACAATTGAGAAAAGCTTTTGAATTTGTCCTATGTGGCAGTGTCATGTCAAGTTTTGGGGGGAAATATCTTGGATTGAGAAAATATGTTGGGAATACACAAAAGCATTGTAGAGAAATTAGTTGGGAGAATACAAAAGCTTTTCTTTTTTGAAATTGGTAGCATTAGCACTTAAGTCTAAATATATCCACATTGAAGCAAATAGATGGGTGTAGATACATACTCCTTCCCCTTTTGTATTTAGGTCCTATCCTTTTGGCATCCGTATTTACGACACGCACACCCGACGCTGACGACACGCACACCCACACTTTCCTCTCCTTCCCCGTTTCGCGTGTTATTCGCTATCGTGTTCATGGGGAATTATTTTTGCTCCGTGCACAATTTGCACGGGAAATTTCTAGTATACATATAAGTGAAAAGACAACACATATCGTACTGTTTACAGAATAAGACACCATATATCTTTGTGAATGATACTCATCTGTCACGCTGTTGGATTTGATGGTGTCCCATTTTGTAACGTCCCATTATGAGTAATATTGTACAAACATAAATAATTTGCTCAACTTGCACAACAGCCATTATTTTCCCCGTTGTGCGCATTGAGTAATTTTGTTATTGGCCTTCAAGTTTGCTCAACGCGCACCGTAAAGGCCAAACCTTCTTGGGAACATCATCTGGCTGGTAACAATATGTTGTAGATTCACTCGTCTTTATGTCCAATACAATATCACGCACAGTGACTCTACTGTAGTCTATCGTCCTCATCAATGGGCCAGTCCAATTCGTCTATAAATAGCCTCTCTTCCCACTAGACCTTGTCAACCACTGCACTTCTTAATGATAGTATTCTAACTGATTCTATCTGTTTCTACTTCATACACTATTTTTTCTTCACAATGCTAAATATTTCCCGTTGTTCATCAATGCTTCGTCTTCAACACACAAAGATGAACAATATACTACCGGCAATTGATGTGTACTGGAAGATGTTATTTGCTCCTTCATATGTTCTACTACAGCAGCGGATTCTTCAGAAAAGAAGCAACCATGATTTATTTTTATATCAGTGCCTAAACGTAAAGTTGCATGTCTTTATACCCTATTTTTTACTTAAATATGCTTTTTATCGTTCATAATTGATGCTTCTTCAATGCATACAGTGGCATGCGCTGAAGAATCCAGATCAGCCAACTTCGTTAAAGGAGTGGCTACTTATACCGTTATGGACGATCTGGATGCTAGTGATGATGGTGCGTGCTATTGGAGCTGATCATAAATGCCATCTTGCTTGAGGTGTTCAGCATGACTCTGTCACTGTGAAGAGTTTTTCATAGTGGGATTCAATGTACCATTAAGATATTCCCATGATTGAATTTCATACCAGTTCCAAACTGTGAAGTTGCAAAATGTTTAGCTGTAGTTTTAACTTTGTTGAGTAATGTACAGAATAATGCATAAATGTTGTAGTATTTTGGAATTCAGACCCTAATACAATGTCATTTTATTTGATACAATTGAAGGACAATACAAAAATGATATAGGTGATATATATGTCCGACGTTGATATTACTGAGCAAAATTGTTTACCGAACTATAAATAACATTTATGCATTATGTACATTATAATGCATAATGCTGTAGTTTGTTAGAATTCAGACCTTAATACTATGTCATTTAATTTGATTCAATTACAGGACAATACAAAATTGATATAAGGTGAAATATACATTGAGCTTACTTGAATCAATGTCCGACATAGATATTACTGATCAAACACTGTTCACCGAACTATAAATTCCCCAAGGCGCACAACAGGCTCATGCTATATGTTGTGATAAACTATTTACGTGTGCACACAGTTACTAGCATGCACAACGTTCGTATCAATTTGTTTGACCGCTGTGCGCGATGAGCAAAACAGTATCTTGTT
Organism: Scilla litardierei; assembly: GCA_030789695.1. Taxonomy (NCBI): domain Eukaryota; kingdom Viridiplantae; phylum Streptophyta; class Magnoliopsida; order Asparagales; family Asparagaceae; genus Scilla; species Scilla litardierei. Next base: position 50,906,566 of record CM061139.1, read on the forward strand.
ATCAAAAATTACTCAAATCACACAACTGGACGTAGATGTGACCCTTTTGCTCGCAGAGCCAAACTGTATGCAATTAAACACAATAGACCATCGCACACAACAGTCAGATGCCATGACCGTTGTACGTGCCGAGCAAAACTATATTACATGCCCCATTACCCACAGTTAATCATCCCGTCATATGGGCAACATAAGGTAAGGTTGCGAGCACTGATCAAATTACACCCACCTGGGCGCGTTGAGCAAAACGGTCGTAACGAATAATTGCTCTGCGCACAAAATGTTCAATAAAAAATCCCAAAATATAAAAGAAACACAAAATCGGGCGAGAATTAAATAATGTTCAGTCTGACATTATTTAAAAAATCAAAATTTAATCAAATTTGATGCGCATCAGTTGATTGATGGGTGTAAAGACATTTAAGTGATAAGACAACACATATCCTACTGTTTACATAATAGGACATCAAAAATAGCTACATTTCTTTGATTTGTTTAAAAAATATACATTTTGGATATATGATACAGCGCGCACAACGGATCAAAATACATCCAGCTGTGCGCGTTGAGCAAAGTGGACGTTACGAATAATTACTCTGCGCCCACAACGTTCAATACAAAATCCCCATAATTAATAACTTCAGCGCGCACAACGTTCAATAAAAAATCCCAATAATAAAGAAGAAAACAAAATTGGGGGAGAATTAATTAATGTTCAGAGTCACTTCAGACTGACAGGCCAGTTAAAAAAATTACCATTGAAGCAAATCTAATGCGCAACAGTTGATTGATGGTGTAAAGACATTTAAGTGATAAGACAACACATATCAGACCGTTTACAGAATAAGACAGCAAAAATATCTACATTTCTTTGATTTGTTAAATTTGATCCTTAGTGCGGGGTATATAAAAAGGTATACATTTATAAAATATAATACAACGCGCACAACGGATCAAAATACACCAAGCTGTGCGCGTTGAGCAAAACGGTCGTAACGAATACTTTCTCTACGCGCACAACGTTCAATACAAAATTTCCATAATTTATTACATCAGCGCGCACAACGTTCAATACATTTAATTGATAAGACAACACATATCCGACTGTTTGCAGAATAAGACAGCAAAAAGATATACATTTCTTTGATTTGTTTAAATTTGTCCCTTAGTGCGAGGTATATAAAAAGGTATACATTTAGAATATATAATACAGCGGGCACAATGGAACAAAATATACACAGCTGTCCGCGTTCAGCATAATGGTCGTAATGAATACTTACTCTGCGCGCACAACATTCATTACAAAATCCCCATAATTAATAACTTCAGCGCGCACAACGTTCAATAAAAAATCCCAATAATAAAGAAGAAACACAAAATTTTGGTAGATTAATTACTGTTCATACTGACATGCAAGAAAAAAAAATCAAAATTGATGCAAATATAATGGCAGTAGTTGATTGATGGGTGTAAGGAAATTTAAGTGATTTGACAACACATATCTGATAGTTTACAGAATAAGACTACAACAATATTCACATTTCTTTGATTTGTTAAAATTTGAGTTTTAGTGCGCACCGTGCGGGGTTTTTAAATTGTATACATTTTGGACATATAATACAGCGCGCACAACGGATCAAAATACACCCAGCTGTGCGCGTTGAGAAAAACGGTCGTAACGAATAATTACCATGCGCGTACAACGTTCAATACTAAATTCCCATAATTAATATCTTCAGCGCGCACAACGTTGAATAAAAAATCCCAATAATAAAGAAAACACAAAATTGGATGGAGAATTAATTAATGTTCAGACTGACATGCCAGATAAAAAAATCAAAATTGATGCAAATATAATGCGGAGCAGTTGATTGATGGGTATATAGACATTTACGTGATAAGACAACACATATCCGACATTTTACAGAATAAGATAGCAAAAATATTCACATTTCTTTGATTTGTTTAAATTTGAGTCTTAGTGCGGATTGTGCGGGGTATTTAAAAAGGTATACAGTTTGCATATATAATACAGCGCGCACATCGGATCAAAATACACCCAGCTGTGCGCGTTGAGCAAAACAGTCGTAACGAATAATTACTCTGCGCGTACAACGTTCTATACAAAATTCCCATAATTAATTACCTCAGCGCGGACAACGTTCAATAAAAAATCCCAATAATAAAGAAAACACAAAATTGGGGGAGAATTAAATAATATTCAGACTGATGGGTGTACAGACATTTATTAAGTGATAAGAAACACATATCTTACTGTTTCCAGAATAATACAACTTATATCTATGTGTTGATACTCATGGGTCACGCTGTTTGATTTGAGGTGTTCACATTGCTATAAATGGATTTATGAGTAATATTGTATAAACATAAATAATTTGCTCAACTCGCACAACTGCCATATTTTTACCCGTTTTGCGCTTTGAGCAATTTTCTTAGAGGCAATCAATTTTGTTAGCGTCAATTTCTGTAGCCCACAGTAACCCAACTGTAGTCTCTGCCTCATCCATGCGGACCATACCCAGTCCAATTCGTCTGTATAAAGTGATTCACTTCCCTCTAGACATCGTCAACCACTACTCCTCTCGATGATAGTGTTCTATATGGTTATACCTATACACTATATTTTCTTTTACATGCTAAATTTTTGTTCTTACTAATGAATTCTTCGTCTACGACACACAAAGATGGCCAGCCAATAAACTTGCGGCAATTGCCGTGATGCTGAAATTGAATTCGTCACATTTATATGGGCATCAAAGATGGAGTCTGCTACTTCAGATATCATCAACGATGGTGTTGGGTCCTTCAGAAGAAGCACACGATGTTTTCGAATGCTTCACATTGCCATCAGCCTGAAGGTGCCACCAAGGTATCGGCTCTCAAACTGCACAATCTTCTCTGAAACTGTGCATCCTCATTTGTATCCATGCTCAGAAGAATTTCTTACGAGTGCCATTATTGCATTTCATACCAGTGCAAAAATGTGAAGAATCTCTATTGGAGCTGCTCATAACTGCAATATCCACAGGAGACACGGTCACGGCATGAGAACTTGTCGTATGAGCAAAACTGTATTCCATTGCTCAAAGATAATCAGCCCACCCTGCGTCCAAAAGTAGTGACCTTTGTGTCCACTAAGCAAAGATATTAACTATACTGTGATTTGTCACAGTTACTGTCTTCTGATATGATGCTGTATGTTTTTTTTGGAAAAACTTGGACATGCACCGCAAGAGTATCGGTGTATTTAGATTTTTCTCTTTTGCTAATCGAAACCAGATGTTTTTTTTGCCGTTGTGCGCGTTGAGTATAAAAAGGTATACCTTCAAGCAATTTTTCTCTTCGCGCACCACCGCAGTCGGATACTAGTTGGAACAACGTCTGGCTGGTATCCATCTGCCATATATTCATGAGCACGAACTGTTACTCTACGGTGTTTCCATCCTCGTACTTGGTCAGTCCAACTCGTCTGTATATGGTTTCCATACCCACCAGACCTCATCAACCACTACCCCAGGTGATTATAGTTCCTTTATCTGATTCTCTCTGATTCTTCTAATACAATGTTTTTTCTTCAAATTTGTAATTTTGTTGTTGTTCATGAGTGCGTCGTCTACAGCACACAAAGATGGCCAATATACTAGCGGCAAGTGCCGTGATGCAGAAATTGAATACATCACCTTTATATGGCGGCGAAGATGTTCTTTTGCTCCTCTTCGCATGATCTGTTCTTCTTCATTGCAAACCTCAAATGAAGGCAAAGATGTTCTTGCAATCATTACAGCTTCATTCTCGTCCATGCCAACTTACAAAATTTCTTTGACCCTTCGTAAGTTCCGTTCAGAATCATTGCATACATAACTGCTTGATGATAACAACTGTTCTATCTTATATATATCTAAGTCTAATTATATTTACTTTTTTATTCTATCTTTTCCTAGGGGAGTTTGTACTTGCTGGTATCCCTCTTGCTCCCAAGGGTGTTCGCAGTGTCATGGTTTGCCTTGAGATATATGCCGACGGTATCTTGAATGCCTCTGCAGAGGAAAGTATGTGTGCAGAAAAATAAGATCACTATCACTAACGATAAGTGCCACGTAGACCCAGGAGGAGATTGAAAGGATGTTCCTTGAGTCAAAGAAGTATAAAGCAGAAGATGCAGCGAACAAGAGAACGGCTGAGATGGAGTGTTATGTTAATTGGAATGCATAAATGTTGTAGTATGTTGGAATTCAGACCTCAATATAATGTCATTTAATGTGATACATTTGCAGCACATTACACAGACCTTAATACAATGTCATTTAATGTGATACATTTGCAGCCCATTACAAACTTGTGATTGGTGATATATACATTGATGCTTGCTTAAATCAAATTCCAACAATGAAATTTAATGGGAAAAATTAGTGAAAGTAATATACTAAGATTTACACAGCGCGCATAACTGGCAAACGGGGTGAACGTTGTGCGCGTTTAGAAATTTTGATCGAGGCCAACGATTATGCTCACATCGCTCAGCACGTTAGTGGATCTTTATTTGGGAACATCATCTGTGTAATACTTACAATAAATACCCGAGGTAGAAGATTATTCTGTATATTCACGAGAAATCGTTTGTTGACTTTTATTTAGAAGAAGTGCTACTTTTGTTTATACCAGCTTCCATTTACCCCTTGACACTAATTAATCATCCTACATAATTGCTCAACGTGCACAACTTGCAACAGAAATGAAAGTTGTTCGTGCTAAGCAACGCTTTCTACAATTACCGAGTTTTGCTTGTCGTGCACAATGGTGTTATTTAACAATCCGTTGTGCGCTCGGAGCTAAACTGTATACAATTACACAGTACACACAATTACTCATCGCGATCATATACGGAAGGTCATTCTCCCGCCAGTCTCGTCCTCGGTGACGGGGCCGTGTCGGCCGTCCAACAGGGTTCCCGGGTGTCGACCTGGAATCAGGGGGAGGAAGTAAACGCTCTCACTCGGCGTCTGTTGCAAAAATTCCCTTCATTAAATTCTGAAAAAATTACATATGACTCGCTCGCGAGCAGCAGTCTTACAAAAGTAACGATTCCCAAAATTTAGGAAGAAGACGCACCGTTGGCTGTAAAGAGGTCCTTTATCGCTCTTGCCACCCTTTCCATCTTGGCGGTGGCCCGAGATTTGAAAGCGTCTACCTCTTGCTCCTTCTCGAGAAGCTTGGCCTGAAGGTCAGCAACCTCCTTCCTCGATGCCTCAAGATACGTTCGGAGTTGAGAACGCTCTCTACCCCACTGATCTTCCAACTGCTTCTTGGCGCTTGACAAGGCGGCGAGGCTGGATGTCGCCTCCGAGGTCGCCCAATCCGACTTGCCCTTGGCGGCCATTATCTTCCCCAAATCTTCCTCCAGCTTCTTCACCTGAGCTCTGAGCTCAGAAGCCTCGTTCTTGGCATCCGCCACCCGGCGCTGCCCCTCGATCAGTTCGCGGGCCCTGTGGCGCGGACCTGCCCCGAAAATGGTCACCTGCAGATGGCGACAATCAGCAAAACCAGAAGGGGAAGCAAAATTCGGAATGCACATTGGCAACGAACCTGAAGGCCACTGCGAACGAAGCAGTTGGCCATCGTCTCAAGGTCGACCCCATTCAGGAAATCGACATCCCTTGGCAGAGTGATATTCTCCGCCAGACGAGCCCCCGTCCCAAAGTCCAGGAGGGCCGACTCGGCCGTCCCCACGATGTACGGTGGCCGATAGGTCTCCCCGTGAATCTCCCCATGATGGCCAGACCCAATGCGGTTCGACTGCAGAAGGTGGCCGAACTCTGGAGGTATGGGGCCGACGGAAGGGACCGGAGGATCAATGTCCTCGTATGGCCACCCGTCGTATGGCTTGCTGGAGGACGATGTGCCCCCAACTCGAGGATCAGAAGGAGCCGCCTTCAAAGACCGCGCAGCTTGACTTGAGGAGCATCCAGCCTCCCCCAACTCCAGCATGAGGTTCCCCGATTCCTCCCATTCCTCCCATTCCTCTCTTCCTCCTCTGCCCTCTTCCTCTTACGGCCTTCTTCATTGGCCCGCTCCATCGCTGAAGTAACCTCTCTGTATGCTCCTCCCGCCATTTTTGTTTCTGGAAGAAATAATAAGATGATGAGATTTCCTCGGAGCGCTAAAGCCATTGGCCTCACCTCCAATTTCTTTTATTACGCGAACGAATGGACAAGATGATCGACACGTGTCGGAATTTTGGCAAAATCAACGGTTGAGATAGGCGAAAGGTTTTGGCAGCCTTAATCCAAATTCGATGCTTCGAATGCCGTGCCCTATTAAAGGAAATTAGCTATCAGTCGGCCTCGATCCGCGTTTATAATCGAGAACGAATCACGGGGGCCAATGTTGAACCCGTGTACGGCGCCGAAAAGGCATGGGGTTATTGCTCATCGCACAAAACGACTCAAACCCTATAATTGTTCTCCGCACACGCCCACTCAAAACTCACAGTTGCACACAGCACACAACCATTTTTTTTCCCATCCACGTTTACATGTGAAAGGGTAAATTTATTATTCGTATCACCGTTGCATAATTGTTAAGAAATTCCATGTCACAACTAGCCATTACATAAAGTTTGGAAATGGTGCATGTCAGCAGGCAGAGTGTATGTTATGGTATATACATCTACTGTAGTAAAGGCAGTAACAACTATACTTATGAACATGTGAAAGCGTCCACGTGCAACAGGCAAGGTGTACAACAATGGATCGACACATGCAACAGGCAGAGTGTAATGCAAGACTGAGGTGCATTCAATCATTGAGATACAAAAACAATCAATTCAAAGTGCCAAATAATACATCGTATGCATGTAGTCCTCATCTAAGGGTGTTAGTGTTACGATTTGATGTATGATGAGAGACTTGTACTTTTGCCCTTCTTTTTTCGAGTGAGTTGTGAATATGAAGATGTTGGTGTATGTATAAGATGTATCAATGTATCATTAAAATGGAATATTGTGTTATTTTCTCAGTCTTTTTATCTGTGATGGAGTTTTACTTGTACTTCCCTGCAAGTGCGAACTACCTGCAGTGTTCTTTCTGCTCTCTTCTTTTATTTCTTTCTACGTAAAACACTCGTCTTTTCGGGAATACATGATAAGGTTCGTACTTATCGGATATCCCGGGGACCAGGTCGCATTGAATGAAGGCCAGTCGAACGAATTCTCCCGCCCATGGGGAGTGGTATTCGAAGTGCCGCCTCTGTGAGACTTTGACACGTGTCCCATACTGACGGCTTGGATTCAAAGGGACCTTCAGTATAAAGCCTTTCTCCTTTTAAATTCTGCTTTACCCGTTGCTCGTTACCCTGATTTTCATCTTTTTTGCTCAGATGGTGGGTCGAGATTTCAGTGAAGACGTTCTTAACGTTCCTCACCATCCGCCCTTGGGCACGGCCGAACCTTCGCCCTTCATGGCGAATCAGATTGATTCGCCCTCTGGTCTCGACCTCGGAGAGGGGGACGTGGCGGCCGTCGAGCAGGGTTCCCGTGTGTTAACCGGGAATGAGGAGAAGAAGAGACGCTCTCACTCGTGGTTTGAAGGTCCCGAGAGGAAGAAGAAGAGGAGTGAGAGTAGTCCAGCTGTCCTTCCGAGTGACCGCTCCTTCAGGGAGAAACTGGCAGACTCTCTGGTATGGCATATCCAGCATATCGGACCCTTTTTTCTTCAACGACTGTTTTGTTGATGGCGACATTCATCCCTGCGGTCTTGCAGGTTTACCCGGTTACTGTAGATGGTCTTGAGGCGGCCTTGGCGCAGGAGCGCCTGAGGGCTGAGGCAGCTGAGCAATCAGCCAAGGAGGCCCACCAGTTCAAACTTAGAGTTACAGAGCTCACCTCGGAGGTGGGATGTTTGACGGAGGCTCTGGCTGTCGCCAAGAGTTCGGCCAAGTATGCTGAGGATGCACTGTCCCTCGCCCGGGAGGAGCATAGAAAGGCGAAAGCCGCTCTTTAGGCCGATATAGGCAACCTGCGGGAAGTGGCCCATGGTCGGATCGTAGCTGAGGTCCAGAGGGACTATAGGGATGTCCTGGCTCTGAAGATCGTGGAGTCTATCCGTGAGGGATTCCGGGCGTTCTCGGCCATTTTTGCTGCTCAGATCGAGAGGTCCTTCCGGGATGGTTTGTCAGCGTTCGAGGCGCGGGGCCGAAGAATGCTTCCCCGACCTCCGGTTGTCCCTGGTCACCCTACTGGTTCGGGAGAAAACGAATCGCCTGGGGACGCATCTTCTCGAGCTCCTGCATCATATGTGGATCGAACCCTTTTTTGTTTCTCCTTTTTGTTCGTTGTACTTTGAGTTATTTTTGATCAATGGAAACAATTTCTAGAATGATTTCTTGACAATTGGCGTGACCTGCTGTAACAGATAAATTATAAGATATGAGATCGACAGCAGCATATAGATTTCTCGAATGATATGCATCATCCTCATACTCTCATAATTAAAACTTTGGGTATTAAGTTTTAGTTTGTACCCGCAGACCTAGGAATTCAAAGCCACACTAGCTGCATTTTGAACTAAAATACCAGATAAATCATTTTTCATAGATACAGCTTTCAAGAGATTCAGTTTTCAGCACATTTAATGATGGGCTTCAGTACATAAATGCTTTTCATACCACTGCCACTTTTTCTTTGGTGATGAGCTTGATGACTGAGCCCACAGGCATGGCCAAAAGGCTGAAGAGGAAATTGACAAAATCTTTGCCCGCTTCCACGAACAACACTCTCTTCATCCCCTTGTCTATGAAAAGCTTCAACCTCGTTTGGGTGGCCATCTTCACTACTGCAGCAAACCGGTGATGGTTTGTTTAAGCTATGGTCTCTGGTTGTTTGGGAAGGGTTTGCTTGATATGGTCAGAGTAATATTTGAGCAAGGTTACTTCTTTCTCATGCCTTTCACAGCACTCGAAATGTTGTGGTTGAATATAATTTATGGGTATGGAAGCCATTTATAGACGAATTGGACTGCCCTTGGATGAGGATGAGCCTACAGTCGAGTGTAGCATTACTCCTTCCTCATGACTGATAACCATCACTTGAAGTGTAGAGGTTGAAGAGGGCTTGTACGTAGGAAAGCCATTTTATAGACGAATTAGACTGCCCTTGGATGAGGATGAGTCTACAGAAGAGACCCCGTGAGTCTCCAGAAGAGACCCCGTGAGTCTACAAAGCAGTGATCGTGAATGTACATAAGATTTTATTCATCGCGCACATCTTCCAAAATTATTTGCTCTCCGCGCAAAACGACCATATTCTTGCCGGTTGTGCGCGTTGAGCTATTTTGTTTGCTCAACGCACACCACCACGGTCATACATTATTGGGAACAACACTGGCTCCTATTAATCTGCTGTAGATTCACGGGCATTCTTCTGTATAATCACAAGCAATTTGCTGTAGACTCACGGGGTCTCTTGTGTTGCCTCCCAGTAACTCTACTGTAGTCTCATCCTCATCCAATGGCATCCAAAGTCATCTATAAAAGTCTTCCCTTCCCACAAGCCCTCGTCAACCACTACACTTCTTGATGATATTATTCTATCTTATTGTATCTTATTCTAGTTATATGATATTTTCTCTACGACATTCTATTTTTTCCTTCATCACTGCTGCGTCCTCAATACTCAAAGATGGACAATATACTAGCGTCTAGTGACGTGATGCAGAAATTGAATACATCACATATATATTGATTCGAAGATGTTCTTTGCTCCTTCATATGTTCTGTTTGTCGTCATTGAAGCTATCACCTTCCATGCACACCCGTTTCTTCACTGCTTGTATATGCTCTTTGATACTTCGTTGCAGACATCACTGCTCGATGATAATAAATGTTCTATCTTATTCTAAGTCTACCCGTACAATATTTTTACTTAATTATGCTTTGTTATATGTTCATCACTGATTCTTCTTCAACACAGACAGGGGGACGGATGGCCAAGATACAAAGAAGCAAGTGACGCTGATGCAGCTGATGGAGCAGCTCATAAATGGCAACAAACTTTAAATTTTTTTCATGGTGGGAATCCCAGTATCCCTAGTATAGTCTAGTGCTTTAATTGCTTAGTCGGGCAAAAACTGTGATGTTGTAAAATGTTTAGATGTAGTTTCTACTTTGTTGTGTTATGTACATTTGAATGCATAAATGTTGTAGCATGTTGGAATACAGATCTTAATACAATGTCATTAAATTTGGTGCAATTGCATCACATTACAAAATTGTGTGATGCTAACTTGAAGTACCCACAATTACTCAGCTCGCACCAACGGCAACAGCATTGAACGTTGTGCGAGCTGAGCACAACTGTCTACGATTACCAACATTTACTCAACGATCATAACCGTCAAAGTTATGAACCGTTATGCGCGTGGGGCTTAACTGTTTACAATTACCCATATTACTCAGCACGCACATCTGTAACATTATTGAACGTTGTGTGCGCTTATTAGGAAGCCAGTAAAATTACCAAGTTTTGCTCAGCGCGCACAACTGGTAAAAGTTGTAAATGTTGTACGCGTGGAGCTAAACTGTATACAATTACCCACCATTACTCATCACGGACATCTACATGCCTCATTCTCTTGAATCTTCATTCTCTTCAGCTCTTCTGCTTCTGCTTCTTACTCCTTAATCCCATTAATTTTCTTGACATTTGTCATGTTTTGCAGAAACAGAGAAATTATAAGATATAAGATCCGCAGCATCGGATATAGGTCTCGAATGATAGGCATCATCCTCATAGGCTTATAACCAAGACTTACTGTTTTAATGTTCAATTTGGACCCCCAGCCCTATTAATTCAACTCCACGATGGCTGCATTTTGGACTAAAAATATAGGAGGCTGCCGTTTTCAGATGACCATTTTTAAAGAGAACCAGTTTACTTACAACCCATTTACACTGATATGTCAGTGACAGATGCATGTAGTATATTTCTTCCAAGCTGATACAAAATTGTTACCTTTAGGATATAAAAATGTCGTCCTTCATATCACAGCCTTGTTAAGTCATCGGGCGAAGATTTTTCCTACAGAGATTATGGAGCAATGATGTTACAATAATTTATACTAGTATATAAAATAGTAACCAGCTGTGCTCATATATACCTTATTTCTACCAGCTGTGCTCATACGACAAGTTCTCATGTCATGACCCTTTTCTGCACAAACACTGCATGTCCTTGTTCTTGTTTGACTTTGTTCTTGTGAGACTTGTATTCCAGACGGAATCCTTGACGCCACTCGTGGTCGGCCTTTAGTTCTAGCTTTTGCAATATCATGCATAATGACATCATTTACTCCCACTTCTTGTTTGATAGGTGCACTGGACCCCACCTGTGATCTTGGCTCTTCAGAAGCAGTTTGCGCTTTATTAGTCATATTATGCTGGTCCAAAAAACTGTTTGCCCACCCAAAGACGACATTAAACAGAAGGGGATCTCTTGTTACAGCCTCCACGACTTTATCAAATGATGAACGAAGTCTCCAGGCTTGAAGTGGAGTAATTTGAGTTAGACGAACTCCGTGTACTGTGCTAGTCGACGAGGCCCCAAGACTCATGATGCTATGTCTTGCATTTAGAGTCCACCTGGGTAAAATATATCTCTCAGGGATGGCTTGCATATCATACTTTTGCTTCATCATATATAAAATTTGCGTGCATAGCAAACCTTCAGTCACTGCCCTTGCACACGTACACCTGAACATTCCCTTAGATATATTGCATTGAACATTATGCACGTAGCTCTTTCCATCAATCCGCATAGTTACTCTATACGTGCTCGTATCCCCATCCGTGCTCACCCTTTCGTGCCGACAGTATAAAGTATTTTTGAAACGATTTTGAAAAATGGAAAATATGTTTCTAGTATATACCTTTGCGGCATGAACCTCTAACTCATGCATGCCGCTAAATTCTGGTTTGTTCCGCATACAAAAAGTATCTTCTCTCTCCTCTTTGTCTCGCTGAAATTTTACAGCTTTATCATATTGATCAATGAACTCGTATAATGGAGTCATACAGTTTACGTATCCATCAAAATACGCGTTCATGCTTTCACTCCTTTGGCTGGACGCCATGCCTACACACAAAACAAGAAATGAATACCATGTGCTGAGTTTATTTTGATCATATATTTTTACACCAATCTCTATCGTATTAACATTCATACCCGCAAAGAAAGTATCCAGTAGGTACGCCTTAATCCAATGCTATGCTTTCTCATGCATCGTATGCAACCACTTCCAGGCTTTCATTTCATTTTTTTGTTTTTCTGTCAATGGCTCCTGAAATTCCGTTTGGTACTTCTCCATTAAGATGCACCAACAATTCTCAGCTTCTTCAACATTTTGACTATTCTTACACCAGTTTGCATAGTCTTCTTCAAATTCAGGGTTATAAGAAGACCGCAATGAACGTAGATGCTCATCTTCGTGCAGACTGATATGCCATATGCAATACCTATGTTTTGTATTTGGAAAAACTCTTTTGATTGCATTGCATATTGCCGGGTCTTGATCGGTGATGATAGCTCCTGGTGCTTTATCCCACATACATGTTAACCACTGTCCGAATAAACAAACAAAGGATTCTTCCTTCTCATCAGCAAGAAGAGCACATCCAAATAAAATAGACTGTTTATGATGATTAACACCTGTAAAAGGTGCAAAAGGCAACATGAATCTATTTGTCTTATAAGTGACATCAAATACAACAACATCTCCAAACTGGCTGTATGATGTCCTCGCCCTTCCATCAGCCCAAAATATACTCCTGCATACATTCTCTTCATCTGCTCAATAGCATAATAGAACTGAGAGTCTGTAGCTTGCCTTTTAATAAATTGTTCTATTACTCTAATGCATTCCTTCCCAATGTTGTTCTTTCTTTCTACTCTCCCATGATCAATGCATTGTTGCGTAGTAATATTGACATTACTACTATTCGTGGCATTTAGAATCCTTGCAATCTTTGCAGGTCCTACTCCACAACCACGCATCTGATCAACTAAATTCCTACATGTTCCGTCCATTTGCGATCTTTTATGTGACCGTAGCATCTGGATCTTCGCTGGGCTTTTTATCAACTCATGATTATGATCATCATTAAAGGAGTTTATCCGCCATACTCCTCTGGTGATTTTATGAACTGTCATTCGAGCCATACAGCCTTCTCTCTCGTTTTTCCTTCGATTAACGTCCCTCCATATCTCCCTCTTATCTTTTAAGCTTTTATACCCTTCTTTGTTGCACGTATACTTCCTCCTCGTGGTATTGCCATCTTTTCCCTTTCCCGTAGATCCCTTTCGGGTTGCAAAACCTTTCATTGCTGCATATGTATTATAAAATTGATACGCATCTTCTTCTGTTTGAAATGTCATTCCAACATGTGGGCTGCCTTTTTCACTATCACTATGCCTATCCTCTTGATATACGCTGTTTGCACTGTCATTTTCAGCTTCAATCTCATTTGGCATCTCCTGATCATGCACATAGGGTTCACTCTCTTCGATTTTCATTTTCTACATTAGAAACAAGTAAAAATATCAGTAATATTGACGCAACATGACTGCTATACATGTCTATCCAAGTATCAGTAGATCATCATCAGCATGTTAGTTGAAACCACACTACTATTACTAATCATGTTAAAACCTTGCGTATTATATCTATTCTTTTTCAATATGATCTAATTGTTACCATCATATTTGATGACCGTATCAAATCCATCAAAAAATCAAACATATCACCCGTTTTGCGCGGTGGGCACTATTATGTACGCCATTCGCTCCATGTTGTTGTGCTATATGAGCTGCTTCGGCAAGTTTTGATGGACATCTCATATTGCTCAACGCGCACAACGGGTGCGATGTTTGAAGGGTTGTGCGCGGAGAGTAATTTCCATCGCAACACTTCGCTAGTTTGGAAATTACTCACAGCGCAAAACGGGACAAAAATTTAGCCCGTTGTGCGCGGAGAGGAATTTCCAGCCTAATCGTCCAAAGGTTGGAAATTACTCCCCGCGCAAAACCCTTCAAAAATTTATCCCGTTGTGCGCGTTGAGCAATATGAGATGTCCAACAAATTAGGGATGACGATCCTTACCTCGATGGAGGAGAGTAACAGGGGAATCAACGAGAGTGTTGTAACGGCCGCTTTCAGACTGTTCGTAGTTTCTGCGTGCACGTGCTTTATCGTGCACGTATTTTATTTGGTTTTTTCTGAGCTCCGGCATGAGCAATGCGATATGCAGTTGCGATCGTTTTGGGTGTTGAATTTTATAGTAATATTTGGAAACGTATTTTCATGGCTCGTTTTCTCACAAAACAACTTTGAACGATATGGGCGTTTTAGTCATTTGACTCAAAACGCCGTTTCCAATTTTACGTAAATTTTTGGTAGGCGTTATGCATGATCGGCCTCCGTAGATCTGTGCGTCTCGTCTCCACGATCGTCCCGGTATTTTCGGATTATTTTTCTGACGCCCGGATTGAAAGATATCGCTTGAAGAAATCTGGACCGTTGATTTGCCCTGATCAGTTTCAAATTCAAATTCGTTAGTCAAATCTGGCCAAATCTGGCCAAATCTATCAACAAATCTGTTTTAAATATTTCCTAAATTGTTCTTTCTATTCTCCTCGAGAATTTTCCCCCTTTCTACACCCTCTACCCCCTTTAATTCCTTCTCTTAACTATAACCATAGGGTATATAGCATTATAAATTTTATTTATATACTAACCCTAACCCTATACTAACCCTAACCCTAAAATATCCACAGCCGCCACCAAAATTCTCCCCCTCCCCCGATTTTCTCTCTCCCTCATCTCTCCCTCTCCCTCGCGGCGATCTCGCCACCGCCGCACCTCCCCGAGAATCTCGACGCCGGCAAAGCTCCGCCGCTCGGTCATCTCCGGCGCCCCGTCTCCGACCGTGGCTGCCGGCCCCCCCCTCACGACCCCGTCGCCGCCTCCTCTCGAAATCGCCGACCGTCGCATCTCCGCCTCCCCAGCGACTTCCGGCCACGGCCACCTAGGCCGACGACTTCCTCCGACCAACCGACGCCGCCTGAACTCGATCCCCCCTCCTCCTTTGCACCTGCGGCGAGATCCGCCGCCAGCCGCAAGCCGCCACCCTGATCGCCGGTGCCCCCTCGCGATCGACCAAATCCCGTGGCCCCCTCTCGCCGCCAAAGCCCCCCTCGCGGCGAGACCTCCCGACGACGGCCACAGACTTCGCCGACGTCCTTTTTCCCCTCGCAGGCAGTGGCAGTGGCAAGATTCGCCGCTGCTTCAAGATCCCGACGCCGACAACCACGCTGACACCCTGCGAAGCCCCCTTCATCGACTTCCAATCTCTGTGGGCCGCCTGAGCGTCCCCCCGACGCCGCCACGGCCTCAGACCCCGATTCCGGCGAGACTTTCTCCGCCGCTACGCTGTTCCAAGCCGCCGCAGTTTCCCGGCGGTCGCCGCTTCGATTTCTGTGCAGCGCGCAGCCCGAGCGCAGCTCTCGTGCGATTCCCCCTGCTGCCGTGACCCCGCAGATCGCGCAGCGCCCTTCCAGCGTTTCCCCGCCGCCACTGTGCCGCTTGTGGCCACCGCACTGAGCCCCGACCGCCGGTGGCCGCTTCGCGTGGAAAGCAGCGGGAGCAACAGCCCGAGGACTGCTGTTGTTTCTTCGAGCTGCCACGACTACCTTGTTCCGACGCCTTCCTAAGGCACGGTTGTTCTGTTGACCCCGGCCCTTACCGACAGACTGACCGTATCCGCTGCCGCACTTCGTCCGCTGCCCAGACGAGTCTCACTACGCTACCCGTAGTCGAGACAACGTGGACACCGCAGGACTCACGATCTTTCGGCATCATGATCCGTTGCCGTTACCGTTGCCTGAGACGTTTCGTTGCGCTACCCGCAACCGAAACGATCTCAATACCGTACCCGTAGCCGAGGCGGCACAAGAAGACGTTCCGAAGCGTACCGTTCAGATCGGTCGCCGATCAGACTCTACCTCCCATCCGCGTCATCACCGGAGAGGTTAGTCCACCCTAACTCGTAGCGAACCCACACCGTAGCAAAACCGAACCCTAACTAAAATCGGACAACTCGAACTAAATTTACTTTTTCCGCACCAGTAAAATGTTGTCACTGTAGAAATCGACCATCGTACAATTTTCTGTGCATATAGGGTAGTGGTCGATCTAGGCTGATAAAACACCAAAACGTGACTTTGACGATTAGGGTAGACCCGATAACCTAGAAACAAACCCTAATAGGACTTGATGAAAATCGCGACCTGACACCGTCGTCGTGACCTGTTTCAGACGGACTACCGCAGACGCGACGACTGGACGAGACGACCCGGACAGACGACACACTCGCCACCGCTGGCAAGTGTACTCACTTGCTCTTTCGGCCGTGCCTAGGCCTTAGACTGTTAGAACTACTAAAATGTGAACAAAGAGAACCGGACGTTAAATGATAGCGTCCGGGACACCGCTGACGACTTAGACTTGACGACAAAGCCTAAGCGTAACAACAATAACTTTTGACACCTTAGGGTTATCTTGTGTGTGCGTGCGTGTGGACACCCTAGAAGAACTATCCCTGTCGTGTCACGTCGTGTCTTGTTTTGCACAGCCTGTGGGCAGTGAGACGCTCACCTAGCAGAGTGAGTGATCTTTGTTACGGAACACCTACTGGAAGCTCGACACCCACCTAGCAGAGTGAGTGTCCCAGCAGACCGAGTGGATAGAGATGCTCACCTAGCAGAGTGAGTGGTCCTATACAGTAGTACGGTTTCACCTACGAAGCGTTCATCGCTCACCTAGCAGAGTGAGGGATACGCTACCGATCGTGGGGATAGAGGCACTCACCTAGTAGAGTGAGTGGCCCTATATTGTCTTGTCCTGAGTTCTGGGGTTTGGGGTAGGGTTGAGCGTGCGCACGGCAAGAGGGTCTGATCCCCCTCAAACCGTAAGGCGTGAACCCTTCATGTCACAATTGTCTTGGCTTGTCTTGTCCTGTCCTGTCACGTTTCGTCTTGTCACGCTTCGTCTTGTCATGTCTTGTCTTGACACCGGTTAGGCTAGTCCCATAGTTGGTGGCACACGCTACGACTACTGCTTGTTCCGTGTTACTTTCCTGCTGCGTTTACTTTCTGTTGTTACTCTGTTATAACCCCAGCATGCTAATCAACCAGTAAACCATTGTTAATAGTTCAGTACACTTGCAGTAGAGTCTGACCTCTCTTGTAGACTTTACCTGACGTACAGTTTCCGTTCTTTTGGTGTTGTACGTCAGGTGTGGAGCCAGAGTACGCAGAGCCGGAGGACGCAGACCCAGAGTACGTGCCCGAGGGGGACCAGAGCTAGGGATCTTCACGTTGCTGATTCAGAGGTTTCACTGCAGTTAGGTTGGGTGCGTAGCACCGTTTACTTCTGTTTAGGTTGGGTGCTTGCACCATTAGTTTACTCCAGTTGTTTTGTAGCCGTGTTGGCTTTTGTTTAGTGTAACGACCACTTTTCGTTGTACGTTGTTCGTGCACGTGCTTTTGGCCGTGCACGTGTTTGCTTTAGACTTTATTTGTTTGTGAACACTTTTGTGTGATATGCCGTTGCGAACGTCTCTGAGAGTATTAAATGGTGGCACTATATTGGAACGACGTTCTCGAGTCGTTTTTCCACAATTTGATCTTACCTGATGAGACGTGACGATTCTCACTCTTGACGGGAGACGTTTCTATTTTTAGTTCCGTCGTCCGACGTCGAAACTGAGATCCGTCTTCTTAGTTAGCTCACATTCGTCGCCACGATCACCCCGATATTTATTTTATAATTTTTGGAGTTCATTTGACCACTTTTATAATTTTTACAAGTTTTATAATATTTTTAATAATTTATTTTTAAATTAATTTCGGCCAAATAAAATTTATTTGAGTTTTAAACGTTTTAAAGAATTTTTGAGCCAATTTCCAGCTCATTTGGACCAGGTCAAATCCTAGAATGGGTTGGAGAAGTTTAAATTCAAATTTTAAATCTTTTTGAATTCTAATCCTATTAGATTTAGCCCTAGACCAAGTCAACCCACCTATACTATATAAGCAACCCCTAGCAAGTCCTATTTTCCAAAGAAATTAGCCCTAGCCTCTTCCAAACTCATTTTGGACGTTGCGACGATTCGTCGCAACGTTGCGACGAACGGCGGCCGCACGACCGAAGAAACGAGGCCAAAACCCCCGCTCCGACCGCTGGCCGCCCCCGCACCAAGCTTGGCCCGCATCGCTGCACAGCCGCTCCGCTCAATTCCTCCGCACCGACCGAAGGGAGCTCTCGGTCAGACCGAGAGCTCAAGCGCCCGCCCCGCACCGCAGCTGTCGCCCGCTTCGTCCCCCGCTCCGCTCCGTGCCCGACCGAAGGCCCCGCCCGCTGTGACCGAGCGCCCAAGCGCTGCAGCGTTGCATCGTCGCCCGCCCGCAATCCAAGCGCCTGACCGACCCGTTCTCTCGACCTGACCGACGGAAGCTCTCGCACCCAGCCACCCCGCAGCCGCTGCACGCCCCCAAATCGTCGCAGCCCGCATTCTCAGCGCACGACCGAGGGTTTCTCCCGCATTGGAGGGGTACGACCGAGGGTCACTTGTCGCAACCCCGCACCCGTCGCACCGCTTGCCACCGTGGGCCCCCCAAGTTCTCCAGAGTTATTGTGGGTCCCCCAAAGGCCCCTAGGAGTACTGTGGGCCCCACCAAGGTGCTTGCTCTTCGAGGATTCGTCGCGTACGATGTCGTCGCACGTCGTAGCCCGTCGTCGCACGTGCGAGCTTTGGAATCTGGAACCGTCGCCCCGTTGAAGCTCTGAATTTTCCAGCGAGGAATATATTTTGGAATCAGGACTTGGAGCGCGTTCTATTATTCCAACCCCCGGCGTCGCTACCCGACGCTGGTGTAGCTTTCGCGTCGTGTTGAGGTAACGTTTTGCACCCCTAGGACCCCCAACCCAATTGCATGCTAATCAAGACTAAAATCAGTATTTTTAAAGTATTTTAAATGTTTTAGAAATCACTAATCAAGATTAATAAAACGGATGTAGGCCGGTGGACTTGTGCACGTAGGAATCGTGACTTTGGACTCGTTGGACGGTGTTTTCTTGACGTGATAATTTCAGGCAAGTGAAACTTGCCAACTCTTGTGTAGGGCCATGTTTTTAGGCCACTTCCTTGCTTTTAGCGTAAAAGAGACTAGTCAGTGAAATGATAGCTGGCTAGACGCCTACTTGATCTAGTTTGACAACGAAACTAGATCCGTCACCTAATTGATCTAGCTTGACAACGAAGCTAGATCCAACCCTTAAACTTGTTGTTCATGCATACTAAACTGTCACGTTTACTTTCCTTATCTGTACGCACTTTTAACTTCCATGCATTGCATCTTACATGTCATCCATGCATTGATTGTTGCATCGTAGCACACGCTACATTACTTGTACTCCTTGAAAACTACTTCCGGGGGAAACGGGCCTCATGTGTTGGTCAAAAGCCAATGCCCGGGTTCCCTGGACCGGCTAGGTGCACCCCTACGCCATACTTGTTTACACACTTCCTGGCTCGTGGACCAGAAGCGGGCCTCATGTGTTGGCCAGAAACCAATGCCCGATACACGTGGAGGGGTAGGGATAAACGGTTACTTGAGCTAGGAGCTGGCCGTGCAGCCACTCTAGCCAAAAGGCGGAATCTCTGTGCACGAGGTGCTTACTTTCCTTGCCTTGTACTTGTCTTGTGAATGCCATGCCATGCTCGTACTGTACTTTACTTTACTTTACCTGTTGCACTCATACTTTAAACTGCCGTGTCATCGCATTCATACTAGAACTGCTAGGTTACTTTACTTTTACCCACTTGTAGTTTCCTTGCACAAGTCTCCCAGACTTGCTGACATGTGCCCCTTGCTCTTTTGGGTGTCACATGTTAGACCTGAGCCAGAGATCGTTGCTGTGTACGTGATGAGTTGCTGACGCTGAGTCTGAGTCCATGATTGCCCAGGAGGATTTTGGTGGACACCGGTGACCATGCTTTGAGTTTTGTTGAGCTTTAGGCCTTTTGTTAGTTGTTGGTGCGTAGCACCGTTGTTTTGTACTTTATACCTTGTTGGCCATGTTTGGGCCTTTAAACTCTTTTCTTTTCAGCCTGGTGGCTTTTTCTGTGATGTTGAAACTTATTTTATGGATATTCTGAGATATCTCTTTTGTCTCATTTAAATATTATTATCTTTGTTTCGTTCGCGTTGCAAGGACCTGCAGTTTAAATTTGATCGACGCTTATCGGACTTGCAGCTTTGTAGCTTCAAGTCTGAGCGGACCTTCTCACGCTTCGCCTCCATATTTTTGGGGAGCGGGGCCTGACAGGTTTTGTTGGTGGCCCATGCAGGTCCAATCTTGCAATTGCGAATTAACGGAACAACGATAATAACGGAATGTCCATTAAATAAATTGCAACATCCGAATCAGAAGCTCTGAGTTTAGTCGTTTTTAGGACACTAGGTGATGAGAAGACTTAGTTAGACGTCTGTGCTTGCTAGTTAGAGGCCTCTGATTGATAGTTAGACCCCCTTTCTGGCAATTGATTTAATCGTCGTAGGAGTTACCTTAGTGGTTCATGTCTACCCCTGACCATATTAGACTTCTAGAATTTCCTTTAGTCGTTCGCTCTTGGGTTCATCGATTTCGGACCAAGCTGAACGCATTTCTTTACCGTCTAACCTTTAGAGGTCTTAGCGCCTAGTTCCTAATCTTTAGTTGGTCGACCGTAGGAGTTTCCCCGTAGCCTCTTCTGATTCATATCCTAGGCGTATGAATGTTTTGATCATCTGACCAATTTCCTTCCCTCGATTCACGAGATCGCCTCATGACGATCGTCGTCAATTTTCGACCCTCTACGTTACAAACCAGAATCTTCTGAAAGTATTCTTCGAGTTCCTCTTTCCCATACTACTTCGTTGATTTAAATTTTTTTAAAACGTTTGTCGGAATTTTGAACTCTAGCTGATAATATTTTTCCTAGCTTATGTTTTCGTACTCATGCCGTCTTTTCATATATTAAGTTTTATTCTGAACCGTACTTTTATTTTGCTCAGTTCGATTTATAATTTTCCCTCTTATTTATGCCATTTGAATAATACTTCGTGTTTACTTTTAATATACTTTCCAAGTCACATGGAATTTCAGATTTCAGCAAGTTGGTTTTTGACTCGTCGTTTTCGCTACTTCAGACTTTTGCAAAAGTACTATTTTCATAACCACTTCCTGATTTAGACCCTCCCTGATTTGATTTTAAAGATTTGCTATTCAATCCTGATAATTCTTATGCTAAGTTACTACTATTTTCTTTCCGCTCACCATACACGCTTTTAGAAGAAATTTCTAAACCAAATTGAATTTCAAATATTTTTATATCCTTGTCAGACTTGTTGTGCTCGTATATTAAGAACCTTTTGTAAATCAGTTTCTCATTTTTGGCAAACCATGGTTTTCTAAAGAAGTTTCAAAATTGATTATTTTAAATCTTCCATAACCTAAAAGTTTTGAAAGCATTTAATATGAGTTTAAATTCTTCCGTTACTTGATTTCATTCTCGACCTTCCAAAACTTTTGACAACATATTATATTAAATTACTGACTTATAGATTTTCCAAACCATGTCCCTAATAT
Organism: Scilla litardierei; assembly: GCA_030789695.1. Lineage (NCBI taxonomy): Eukaryota > Viridiplantae > Streptophyta > Magnoliopsida > Asparagales > Asparagaceae > Scilla > Scilla litardierei. Next base: position 50,928,324 of record CM061139.1, read on the forward strand.
TCGTGTAAATGATTTTACTTCCTTTTAAAATGATTTTTAAAACCAATAGGCCATTTTCTATTATTTTAAATATTCGACTCAGATTTATTTTGAACAACTCGTTTTAACGATCCCCAAACATTTCTTCTCAGATGAGGATTTTAAAGTACAACCGTTTTCAATTTTGCGTATTTTAGCTTATGCTATTCACCCTACTTGCTTTTCTGTATCCTATTTAAGCATCTCCACATCCCCTTTTTCCCTCAACCTAAACATCACCAATGAGTCAATGTTTCGTCTAACCAAGCCGTCTCCTTGTATTCGTCCTATCTGGACTCGTGCTTACCGATCCTTCCCTCGTCACACTTTGACCTTGACCTCTCTCTAAGTTGTTTAGGCTTTAGTGCCCGTCAATGTCTATGTCCACCCTAAGTTTTTAGTAGGACCTTGGACCCCTGTGAGGTGTCGTAGTGCACGTGCCTAAGTTGGGTACATGAGCTTGAATGAGAATTCCCATAGTATATTGGTGCTTGCCTATTGTGTGGTACATATATATATATACTCGGAGTTATTCGTGATAGTATGAAGTTGTTGTGTGTTAGTAATTATAGATTTTTGTGTGGATAGCTATACTATACTAGGGATGCCGGTGTATATCAGAGCTAGCGTTGAAATATCTAATGGAATGTATGTAATTAGAGATACTTATAATGGTTGAAATAAAATGATTGGTAAAGCTAGGTATATGCTAGGTGTGATGATAATGTGTGAACCTATAGATAAGTAAGTAGGCCTATTGAGTGATCTATATATTATTACGTGTGAGTATGTGCTCGTAGGTAAATATATATAGTGTTTAGACGTAAGTAGTTATGTTTTGTTGCCTGAGTATATATGTGATATACATATAGTATTAGGGTTATAATTTTGATTGGTATTGTTGCTTTTACGGGATGTTGCATGCGTGCATACCGTGAGGTATACACGACTATTGCACATCTTAATTATGTTAATGTGGATGTGTTAGAATACTAATTATAGGTAGTAGGCTATGGTGTGAATATATAAATATATATGTTACATGTGGGAGACTATACGATGAATACGTATGCATGTATTAGGGAGCGTATTATAATTATACGTATGTTGATGTCTGTATTATTATTATGGTATATAGAAGATTGAACTATGTAAGTATTACCGGACTAAATATTAAGTGTGATTGATCTATGGAATGTATATGGTTATATTGGTAGACATATATATAAATATTAGAGTGGTATTGGTGTATGTATGAATGTCATGCTACGTATATGGGATATTCTGATATGTGTATTGAGTCTCACTCAAGCTTGAGTGAGTATACTCTAAGTATATTGAATGTATGTTGTAGTTTGAATATAGCAATGCTTGATGTATGTATAGTGATAGGAGTGTTTGTGCCTGGTTGTGCTACGCACATGATTGTGGGTCGCTACGCCAGTATATAGTTATAGGTGTTGGTCTTGTGGTATAGCTAATTACTAAGGACTTTCTTGTGCGCTAGCTAAAACTAGGTGTGTATGTGTGCTAGTTATACAATGGCATGATTGGTGTATGTAAATGAAATGTTAGCGTGTATGGGTGTGCACCATGCACGGGTAAGTATGTGCTTAGTTATAGGTAATGATGACTATGGTATATGTGGCATGCCGTAAATATAGTTATAGGACCGTACGTGATGTGAATATATGGTGAACTATTTGCATGTATTGAATGACTATATATTGTGAAATTATAGTAGTGGTGAATGTATATTAGATATAGTGAATTTGATTTAATAATGGTCTGGTGTGACTATATGTGCTGAGATGTTTGGTATTGGATGAATATTAGAGGGTAGTGTACCCTTGATGGTTGTGCATAGGTAGCTACATATAGGAAGAGCGATGATTGTAATGGCTAAGCGTGAAACTATCATTATATAAGTATCTGAAATATTGTTTTGTGATTAGGTAGGTAGTAGCTATATAAGGGATGCATGCTTATATATATGATTGAAATACGTGTATGAGTCTGACTGACTATAATAGGTATAAGTGTATACGTACGTGAATGTGTGTATATATATATATATATATATATATATACATGTTGGTAGTAATAATGTTTGACTACCTAGTGCATATATGAGCATTTGTAATGACTATACTTGGTTTGAAATATAATGTGACTTGATTTGGGGTAGTTACTAGAGCGACTAGCTATATTAGAAAGTCCGAGGACGGACTTTATTCCAAGGTGGGGAGGATGTAACGACCACTTTTCGTCGTACGTTGTTCGTGCACGTGCTTTTGGCCGTGCACGTGTTTGCTTTAGACTTTATTTGTTTGTGAACACTTTTGTGTGATATGCCGTTGCGAACGTCTCTGAGAGTATTAAATGGTGGCACTATATTGGAACGACGTTCTCGAGTCGTTTTTCCACAATTTGATCTTACCCGATGAGACGTGACGATTCTCACTCTTGACGGGAGACGTTTCTATTTTTAGTTCCGTCGTCCGACGTCGAAACTGAGATCCGTCTTCTTAGTTAGCTCACATTCGTCGCCACGATCACCCCGATATTTATTTTATAATTTTTGGAGTTCATTTGACCACTTTTATAATTTTTACAAGTTTTATAATATTTTTAATAATTTATTTTTAAATTAATTTCGGCCAAATAAAATTTATTTGAGTTTTAAACGTTTTAAAGAATTTTTGAGCCAATTTCCAGCTCATTTGGACCAGGTCAAATCCTAGAATGGGTTGGAGAAGTTTAAATTCAAATTTTAAATCTTTTTGAATTCTAATCCTATTAGATTTAGCCCTAGACCAAGTCAACCCACCTATACTATATAAGCAACCCCTAGCAAGTCCTATTTTCCAAAGAAATTAGCCCTAGCCTCTTCCAAACTCATTTTGGACGTTGCGACGATTCGTCGCAACGTTGCGACGATTCGTCGCAACGTTGCGACGATTCGTCGCAACGTTGCGACGAACGGCGGCCGCACGACCGAAGAAACGAGGCCAAAACCCCCGCTCCGACCGCTGGCCGCCCCCGCACCAAGCTTGGCCCGCATCGCTGCACAGCCGCTCCGCTCAATTCCTCCGCACCGACCGAAGGGAGCTCTCGGTCAGACCGAGAGCTCAAGCGCCCGCCCCGCACCGCAGCTGTCGCCCGCTTCGTCCCCCGCTCCGCTCCGTGCCCGACCGAAGGCCCCGCCCGCTGTGACCGAGCGCCCAAGCGCTGCAGCGTTGCATCGTCGCCCGCCCGCAATCCAAGCGCCTGACCGACCCGTTCTCTCGACCTGACCGACGGAAGCTCTCGCACCCAGCCACCCCGCAGCCGCTGCACGCCCCTAAATCGTCGCAGCCCGCATTCTCAGCGCACGACCGAGGGTTTCTCCCGCATTGGAGGGGTACGACCGAGGGTCACTTGTCGCAACCCCGCACCCGTCGCACCGCTTGCCACCGTGGGCCCCCCAAGTTCTCCAGAGTTATTGTGGGTCCCCCAAAGGCCCCTAGGAGTACTGTGGGCCCCACCAAGGTGCTTGCTCTTCGAGGATTCGTCGCGTACGATGTCGTCGCACGTCGTAGCCCGTCGTCGCACGTGCGAGCTTTGGAATCTGGAACCGTCGCCCCGTTGAAGCTCTGAATTTTCCAGCGAGGAATATATTTTGGAATCAGGACTTGGAGCGCGTTCTATTATTCCAACCCCCGGCGTCGCTACCCGACGCCGGTGTAGCTTTCGCGTCGTGTTGAGGTAACGTTTTGCACCCCTAGGACCCCCAACCCAATTGCATGCTAATCAAGACTAAAATCAGTATTTTTAAAGTATTTTAAATGTTTTAGAAATCACTAATCAAGATTAATAAAACGGATGTAGGCCGGTGGACTTGTGCACGTAGGAATCGTGACTTTGGACTCGTTGGACGGTGTTTTCTTGACGTGATAATTTCAGGCAAGTGAAACTTGCCAACTCTTGTGTAGGGCCATATTTTTAGGCCACTTCCTTGCTTTTAGCGTAAAAGAGACTAGTCAGTGAAATGATAGCTGGCTAGACGCCTACTTGATCTAGTTTGACAACGAAACTAGATCCGTCACCTAATTGATCTAGCTTGACAACGAAGCTAGATCCAACCCTTAAACTTGTTGTTCATGCATACTAAACTGTCACGTTTACTTTCCTTATCTGTACGCACTTTTAACTTCCATGCATTGCATCTTACATGTCATCCATGCATTGATTGTTGCATCGTAGCACACGCTACATTACTTGTACTCCTTGAAAACTACTTCCGGGGGAAACGGGCCTCATGTGTTGGTCAAAAGCCAATGCCCGGGTTCCCTGGACCGGCTAGGTGCACCCCTACGCCATACTTGTTTACACACTTCCTGGCTCGTGGACCAGAAGCGGGCCTCATGTGTTGGCCAGAAACCAATGCCCGATACACGTGGAGGGGTAGGGATAAACGGTTACTTGAGCTAGGAGCTGGCCGTGCAGCCACTCTAGCCAAAAGGCGGAATCTCTGTGCACGAGGTGCTTACTTTCCTTGCCTTGTACTTGTCTTGTGAATGCCATGCCATGCTCGTACTGTACTTTACTTTACTTTACCTGTTGCACTCATACTTTAAACTGCCGTGTCATCGCATTCATACTAGAACTGCTAGGTTGCTTTACTTTTACCCACTTGTAGTTTCCTTGCACAAGTCTCCCAGACTTGCTGACATGTGCCCCTTGCTCTTTTGGGTGTCACATGTTAGACCTGAGCCAGAGATCGTTGCTGTGTACGTGATGAGTTGCTGACGCTGAGTCTGAGTCCATGATTGCCCAGGAGGATTTTGGTGGACACCGGTGACCATGCTTTGAGTTTTGTTGAGCTTTAGGCCTTTTGTTAGTTGTTGGTGCGTAGCACCGTTGTTTTGTACTTTATACCTTGTTGGCCATGTTTGGGCCTTTAAACTCTTTTCTTTTCAGCCTGGTGGCTTTTTCTGTGATGTTGAAACTTATTTTATGGATATTCTGAGATATCTCTTTTGTCTCATTTAAATATTATTATCTTTGTTTCGTTCGCGTTGCAAGGACCTGCAGTTTAAATTTGATCGACGCTTATCGGACTTGCAGCTTTGTAGCTTCAAAGTCTGAGCGGACCTTCTCACGCTTCGCCTCCATATTTTTGGGGAGCGGGGCGTGACATTTAGACTCTCTGTACTTTTCTGGATATCTGTGGAATAAAATGAATGCATCTCTTTTAGTACTTTTGTTGTTCCGTACTAACCTGCAGGGACCTGTTCCTTCGTCTTGGAGTACCACATAGACGCTCATTGGGTCCGAGCTTTACAGCTCTGGCCTAAGCGGGCCTAGTCACGTTTCGCTTCTGTCGTTTTGGGAAGTGGGGCGTGACAGGTTTTAGTGGTGGCCCATGCAGGTCCCTTTTCTGCAAAAGTTCGGAACGATAGAAGTATTTACATTCATTCTTTCCATTCAGGAATATGTATGAGTCTAAGCTGTGTTTCTTTTTCTTTTCCCTGTCGTTAGGATGGTATGAGGACGTGGGGCTCGAGACAGACCTTCATCTGACGGGACCATGGATGGACGAAGTGGCGAGTTCCGTCAATTTCTGGGTGTGATGAGAGAGATGCTGGATGTGCAGCATCAGTTGGTTCAACAGTCCCAGCGTGCTGCCCAGACTCCCCCGGTTGCACCACCACCGCCTCCGCCTGCCCCTCGAGCTGCTCCAGGAGTGAAGCAGTTCAATGAGCTTCAGCCGAGGACATTTTCTGGGAAAGAAGGACCCCTAGCTGCTGACGAGTGGATCCAGAGCACGGAGGAGAAGTTAGTTGCTGCGAAGATTCCTGATGATACCCGAGTGGAGATAGCAAAGATGCAGTTGACAGAGAATGCCAGGAACTGGTGGCGCATTGAGGAGAGGCGCCTGCTGAAGCCAGTAGAGTGGAAGACCTTCCGCTCGATGTTTAAGGATAAGTATTTCACCAAGTCTGCCAGGAGGGAGCTGTTGAGCAAGTTTATAGACCTGAAGCAAGGGGATATGACTGTCGAGGAGTATGAAGCTGAGTTCGAGATGCTGAGTCGTTTTGCTCCGCATATGGTAAGGAAGGAGGAGAAGCGAGCTGATCGCTTTCGTCAGGGACTGCGTCCGAAGATTCAGGCTTCTATGTCTTCGGTAAATTTCACGACTATGAGGGAGGTGATAGATGCTGCGAAGAATCATGAGATTATTTCACTCCTACCTGACTCTCCAACTGATAAGGGGAAGCGTCCCATGGAGCAGTATCGACCGCCTGCTAGGCCGACGGTGGGACCAGTTCAGACAGTGCCTTTCAAGAGGTCAGGAGCACCTATGCAGAGTCTGAATAAGGGACCATGCCACTTCTACGGCAAGCCAGGGCATCAGCAGAACACTTGCAGGAAGAAGCTGGGTTTGTGTCTGGCATGTGGAGCTGCCACACACGCCTTTGTAGATTGCCCGAGGTATCGCCATGCTGAGGGCGGAGCACCTGCCCCTACCCAGAGAGGAGCTGTTGTCCGTGGAGCATATGTCATGACAGCCACGGATGGCGTCGTCGCAGGTAACTCCATAGTTTTGAATCTTTCGTATTATAATTTAGCTTATTTTTGGCTGCTTATGTATGTTTCAAAACATTGTTCCCTTCGAATCAAACCTTTAATGTTTTGGGTTTAGCTCACATAGATCACAACCCACCTACCTTCCCTCATCCAATATCACAACTCTACACGTTCTTTTCCAATGTTTTAAAATATGTCTTATCCCTTAAATTTTCTTTTCTTTCCCTCTTCGGGAGTGTTATTTTTATTGTTATGATGCTGTTAGTACTAGATATTTTGTTATAGGGTTATGTTTACGGGTAGGCTCAGAGTGAGATGAGATATGTTGTATCGATGATTAGTTGGTTTTGAATAAACAAGGATATTAGATCAGATTACTTTGGATGAAAAAAATGAGGCGACCAAGCCTTATAAATGATACCAATGTGCGACGGACTTGATGGGGACTCGTAACGTATGAGATTAGACACAGTGAGGTGAGTACTTAATCGACCTGAAAATTGGACGAGTGGTAGACAGGAGTGACTATGGAGGTATAGTATGAGTTAGGGCGATCATGAGATTGAGTAGAGCTTTTATTAGCATTAAGACTGATTGTTGAGTTGACGTGAGGAGACATTGGGAGTAACACGACGTGTTGAGATGGATGAATGGTTAGGTAGGTGGACTTAGTATCGGTTGGGATTAGTTATAGTGAGTGGGAGGAGATGTGATCTTGGTAGTCCAAATTTATTGTCGGATGAATTATGGGAAGATATGACAAGAATATATTGAAGACACGGAGAATGTTGATTTGAGGAGGTATTATAAGATCGACAAAGTTTTTGTCTTGGATTGGTGATTGACTAGAACATCCTTTCAGCGATTATTAATATTGAAAGAGATTGAGAAATTTAAAAGATGTTATTGAGCGATGATGTTTAGCGGAGTGGTATGGTTTGAGAAGATGATTATTATTTTTGGGAGGACTTGGAGTTGGAAATTCGAACAGTAGTGTCGGGTCTATAGTAAAGTATTAAGAAGAGGAGTGTAGTCGAGGCTTTGTCTAGTGAAAAGATGGATTATGATGGATTATTGAGGAACGATGTTCGAAGTTGCAAGATTAGAAATCTTTATGGGTAGACATGATAGTTGCGGGTATAAGGTTATATGGGTAATATTATTATTAGTGTGAGTTATTCCGAGGGCGGAATCATTTCTAAGGTGGGTAGAATGTAACGGCCGCTTTCAGACTGTTCGTAGTTTCTGCGTGCACGTGCTTTATCGTGCACGTATTTTATTTGGTTTTTTCTGAGCTCCGGCATGAGTAATGCGATATGCAGTTGCGATCGTTTTGGGTGTTGAATTTTATAGTAATATTTGGAAAGGTCTTTTCACGGCTCGTTTTCTCACAAAACGACTTTGAACGATATGGGCGTTTTAGTCATTTGACTCAAAACGCCGTTTCCAATTTTACGTAAATTTTTGGTAGGCGTTATGCATGATCGGCCTCCGTAGATCTGTGCGTCTCGTCTCCACGATGGTCCCGGTATTTTCGGATTATTTTTCTGACGACCGGATTGAAAGATATCGCTCGGAGAAATCTGGACCGTTGATTTGCCCTGATCAGTTTCAAATTCAAATTCGTTAGTCAAATCTGGCCAAATCTGGCCAAATCTCTCAACAAATCTGTTTTAAATATTTCCTAAATTGTTATTTCTATTCTCCTCGAGAATTTTCCCCCTTTCTACACCCTCTACCCCCTTTAATTCCTTCTCTTAACTATAACCATAGGGTATATAGCATTATAAATTTTATTTATATACTAACCCTAACCCTATACTAACCCTAACCCTAAAATATCCACAGCCGCCACCAAAATTCTCCCCCTCCCCCGATTTTCTCTCTCCCTCATCTCTCCCTCTCCCTCGCGGCGATCTCGCCACCGCCGCACCTCCCCGAGAATCTCGACGCCGGCAAAGCTCCGCCGCTCGGTCATCTCCGGCGCCCCGTCTCCGACCGTGGCTGCCGGCCCCCCCCTCACGACCCCGTCGCCGCCTCCTCTCGAAATCACCAACCGTCGCATCTCCGCCTCCCTAGCGACTTCTGGCCACGGCCACCTAGGCCGACGACTTCCTCCGACCAACCGACGCCGCCTGAACTCGATCCCCCCTCCTCCTTTGCACCTGCGGCGAGATCCGCCGCCAGTCGCAAGCCGCCACCCCCGATCGCCGGTGCCCCCTCGCGATCGAACAAATCCCGCGGCCCCCTCTCGCCGCCGAAGCCCCCTCGCGGCGAGACCTCCCGACGACGGCCACAAACTTCGCCGGCGTCCTTTTTCCCCTCGCAGGCAGCGGCAGCGGCAAGATTAACCGCTGCTTCAAGATCCCGACACCGGCAACCACGCTGACACCCTGTGAAGCCCCCTTCATCGACTTCCAATCGCTGTGGGCCGCCTGAGCGTCCCCCCCGACGCCACCACGGCCTCAGACCCCGATTCCGGCGAGACTTTCTCTGCCGCTGCGCTGTTCCAAGACGCCGCAGTTTCCCGGCGGTCGCCGCTTCGATTTCCGTGCAGCACGCAGCCCGAGCGTAGCTCTCGCGCGATTCCCCCTGCCGCCGTGACCACGCAGATCGCGCAGCGCCCTTCCAGCGTTTCCCCGCCACCACTGTGCCGCTTGTGGCCACCGCACTGAGCCCCGACCGTCGGTGGCTGCTTCGCGTGGAAAGCAGCGGGAGCAACCGCCCGAGGACTGCTGTTGTTTCTTCGAGCCGCCACGACTACCTTGTTCCGACGCCTTCCTAAGGCACGGTACTTCTGTTGACCCCGGCCCTTACCGACAGACTGACCGTATCCACTGTCGTACTTCGTCCGCTGCCCGGACGAGTCTCACTACGCTACCCGTAGTCGAGACAACGTGGACGCCGCAGGACTCATGATCTTTTGGCATTGTGATCCGTTACCGTTACCGTTGCCTGAGACGTTTCGTTGCACTACCCGCAACCGAAACGATCTCAATACCGTACCCGTAGCCGAGGCGACACAAGAAGACGTTTCGAAACGTACCGTTCAGATCGGTCTCCGTTCAGACTCTACCTCCCATCCGCGTCATCACCGGAGAGGTTAGTCCACCCTAACTCGTAGCGAACCCACACCGCAGCAAAACCGAACCCTAACTAAAATCGGACAACTCGAACTAAATTTACTTTTTCCGCACCAGTAAAATGTTGTCACTGTAGAAATCGACCATCGGACAATTTTCTGTGCATATAGGGTAGTGGTCAATCTAGGCTGATAAAACACCAAAACGTGACTTTGACGATTAGGGTAGACCCGATAACCTAGAAACAAACCCTAATAGGACTTGATGAAAATCGCGACCTGACACCGTCGTCGTGACCTGTTTCAGACGGACTACCGCAGACGCGACGACTGGACGAGACGACCCGGACAGACGACACACTCGCCACCGCTGGCAAGTGTACTCACTTGCTCTTTCGGCCGTGCCTAGGCCTTAGACTGTTAGAACTATCAAAATGTGAACAAAGAGAACCGGACGTGAAATGATAGCGTCCGGGACGCCGCTGACGACTTAGACTTGACGACAAAGCCTAAGCGTAACAACAATAACTTTTGACACCTTAGGGTTATCTTGTGTGTGCGTGCGTGTGGACACCCTAGAAGAACTATCCCTGTCGTGTCACGTCGTGTCTTGTTTTGCACAGCCTGTGGGCAGTGAGACGCTCACCTAGCAGAGTGAGTGATCTTTGTTACGGAACACCTACGGGAAGCTCGGCACCCACCTAGCAGAGTGAGTGTCCCAGCAGACCGAGTGGATAGAGACGCTCACCTAGCAGAGTGAGTGGTCCTATACAGTAGTACGGTTTCACCTACGAAGCGTTCATCGCTCACCTAGCAGAGTGAGGGATACGCTACCGATCGTGGGGATAGAGGCACTCACCTAGCAGAGTGAGTGGCCCTATATTGTCTTGTCCTGAGTTCTGGGGTTTGGGGTAGGGTTGAGCATGCGCACGGCAAGAGGGTCTGATCCCCCTCGAACCGTAAGGCGTGAACCCTTCATGTCACAATTGTCTTGTCTTGTCTTGTCCTGTCCTGTCACGTTTCGTCTTGTCACGCTTCGTCTTGTCATGTCTTGTCTTGACACCGGTTAGGCTAGTCCCATAGTTGGTGGCACACGCTACGACTACTGCTTGTTCCGTGTTACTTTCCTGCTGCGTTTACTTTCTGTTGTTACTCTGTTATAACCCCAGCATGCTAATCAACCAGTAAACCATTGTTAATAGTTCGGTACACTTGTAGTAGAGTCTGACCTCTCTTGTAGACTTTACCTGACGTACAGTTTCCCTTCTTTTGGTGCTGTACGTCAGGTGTGGAGCCAGAGTACGCAGAGCCGGAGGACGCAGACCCAGAGTACGTGCCCGAGGGGGACCATAGCTAGGGATCTTCACGTTGCTGATTCAGAGGTTTCACTGCAGTTAGGTTGGGTGCGTAGCACCGTTTACTTCTGTTTAGGTTGGGTGCTTGCACCATTAGTTTACTCCAGTTGTTTTGTAGCCGTGTTGTCTTTTGTTTAGACTCTCTGTACTTTTCTGGATATCTGTGGAATAAAATGAATGCATCTCTTTTAGTACTTTTGTTGTTCCGTACTAACCTACAGGGACATGTTCCTTCGTCTTGGAGTACCACATAGACGCTTATTGGGTCCGAGCTTTACAGCTCTGGCCTAAGCGGGCCTAGTCACGTTTCGCTTCTGTCGTTTTGGGAAGCGGGGCGTGACAGTGTGATGGCCTGGATTTGGGGGCGATCTTAGGCGTGGGCTGTTGAAATCGAAGACCTTGTGCAAAACTGGGGATCTACTCCAGCTTCTGCGTTTTGTGCGGGAGTGAGCAAAAGAATTGGTGGCGATTGCTCTAGCTTCTGCGTTTTGCGTGGGAGTGAGCAAAAGAATTGGTGGCGATTGCTCCAGCTTCTGCGTTTTGCACGGGAGTGAGCAAAAGAATTGGTGGCGATTGTATTTTAGTACAAAAGGGGTTAAAGGTAATTTAGTACAGAGGCGCGTTAAAAAGAGCTTAAAGGGCGTTTTGGTAATTGCACAAAAAGGTCAGATATTACCATGATCGCTGATCGGATTGGACGGTCAGGAGGGGTCGAGCGCAGGAATCTCATCTGAGCACGAGCTCAGGCGCATTTTACCCATATATATATATATATATATATATATATATATATATATATATATATATATATATATATATATATATATATATATATATATATATGGGGGGGGTTCCTAGGGTTTTTGTCATGCAAGGATTGTCAAGGGAGAAGGTCGGCAATGATAGAGAATCTCTTAGATGAAGGGATTTGTTATTTGAAATAGTTTTGACATGGAGTTTGTATTTGTATATGATTTGGATAGTAGCAAATCTTTGCACTTCTTTCTAATTGATTTGACCAAATCCATCTCATCCCATATTGGATCAAGTCCAACTTGCTTTATAGACAACACTTCCTCTCTCCCAATATGCTATATGAATAGCAATATCTCCAACGCTTAGAACTGCGATTTTGCCATTCCTGAAACACACTTAGCACACACGTTACATATAACACACACGTTTGTTATCATCAAACTATAGATCCTAGATCATCGCATCCAACAATCTTCCCCTTTTGATGATGACAACCCCATAAAAGATTTGAGCAAGTAAACATGCGTGTGTGAAGTGTGATGAGGGATGTAATGCAATTTGATAATGCTCCCCCCTTTCCCAAGCTCCCCCTTCAACACATAATACCAACAAATAATTCCATGCTCCACCTTCAACAATTAACAACATTTGACCATTTGATATCAAATCTTTCCAACACTTTTCAAATCTTTCCAACACTTTTCTTCCCCTTTTGTTATCATCAAAAGTGGATTAAGGAAGTCATCAAATATCACATGCAGAAATAAAGTATTACAGATTATATCTATCACTTGCATGTCATTTTCCATAAAGTAGACAATTCAAATTCATTTAAAAATCATAATTTAGACTTCACCACCAATGTGTAAGTGTGATAATATCAACATTGAAGTACAAAGGGAGATTCAATTTAGAATATCAACCAAAACAATCCACATTTTCCAATTAACATGAATTTCACTAGGATTGATTTTTCCCACCCCAAAACATAGCCTATAAGGACTCTTAGATGTGGGGTTGACATTGCTTGACGAGTAATTTACACCAACGCTAAAGATTACCCATAAAGCATATGTTGGATACTCGTAGGTAGTGTATTTTCCATGAATTGTATCCATTTTACATACGGAGCAATTTTCATGTAAAATTTTCATATTCATTTCGTTTTGTGCTCAATTTTTATTCATGGCAATACACATCATATCCCATAGAACATTCAGTTTTTATTCATCCTACATTCACTTTGCAATATTCATAAAAAGAATCTCCAAAAGTACAACAAGTTCAATATTCGTGGAAGTGAGTATGTAGGTGTAGAAATCAAATTAATCTTTTCATGAAGCATGTAGGTTTAGAAATCAAATTAATCTTTTCATGAAGCATGTCATGGCTACTAAATAGATTCTAACATACGCATGTAGCTATAACAATAATACAATGATTTCTACAAAGGATATGAATGAACATAAAATAACACCACTTATAATGATTCATATAGAGGTAGTCATTAAACACAAATTTTTTTTGATTTTGGGTTTTTCAATTTTTTTTGTTTTTCTTTTACAAGGAACTAAAACACACCTAAAAAGCAAACAAACATGCACACAAACAAAAATTAATTCAAGCACACACAAAATCTATGAAGGTATGCAATGAATGCTATTTGGCTAAGGAGCTAAAAGAATGAAACTTTCAATTCATTGCTCCTTACCAAATCTCTACCTCACCTACTTGAAAGGTGTTAAGTTTGACCTTGGAATCCAACAAGGTCCACTAGTGTTAGCCATTAAAGTTTTAGGAACCCACACTTGTTCGAACTTTATGTTTGTGTTCCTAAACTTACAATAATAGGATGTGTGACTAACATTATCACAAGTAAAGCACTTTACATGCATATTTTTTACAATAGAAGGCACATTGTGGAATTTCTTAAATTTGGGCTTTTCAACATTTTTCAAACCGAATCCAAGTCCTCTTCTATTATTGCCATATAATTGATTTTCAAGTATGGTATCCAACGAATGTTTACAAATTGAAATTTTCTTAATGACAATTCTCGATTAGAAACTTTGGATTTTAATAATTTATTTTCATCCACAAGCAAAGTACATTTACTTATAAAAGCTCTCTTGTTTTCCTCTTCCTTCTTTTCAAATTCAACCATTTTCCTTTTAAGATCGTTGTTTAACATGCACATTTTATCATTAAGCTCTCTAATCATATAATCATTTTTAGTTTCGAGCTTAATTAAATCTCTCTTAAGCATGCTAATATTATTCAATAAGAAAGGACAATAAAGACAAGTAGCTTTTTCAGGCATGCTAACTTTTTCTTTTTCAAGTGACACAATTCTAGCATTACATGCAACACGTTCCTCTTTAAGAATATCTACTTCATAAGAGATGTTACAGTTTTCTTTTTTTTAATTTAAAGCTAGCATTCCTATAATCATTCAACATGAGTTCTAGTTCATTAATCTTATTTTGTATTCCTTTACAAACATCTAACAATTCAGCTTTAGTGAAGGAATTTACATCATCATTGTTTGCATTAAGCAGACGAAGGAGTGAGCTACATTCTCCTCAGGCTCATCGTCCGCTTCGTTGTCCATGTCCCATGTAAGCACCTTGGCTTTTCCTTTATCTTTAGAAACCTGAGCAGTCTCTTGTCTGCATTGCTTCACATAGTGTCCCCTTTTCCTGCATTTAAAGCATTCAACTCTATCAGCAGAATCTTGTTCAGAAGAGTTTCTATTTGAATTAAAAGTGTTAGAGCGAATGAACCTTTTATACATTTCTGATCTTCCTTGAGGATTCCTGACATACTTTCTGAAATTTCTGACCATCAGCGCTATCTCATCATCTTCATCTTCATCTTCGCTAGCTTTCAGAGCAAGTGGCATTGAAGCTTTTTCCTTCTCCTCAGGTTTCACCCTTTCTTCAATATTTTGTAATTCAAGCTCGTGGGACATTAAATTTCCTATCAAGTCTTCCACCCTCATCTATGATAGATCCTTCGCTTCCTGGATGGCGGTGACTTTAGACCTGAAAGAGCTTGGCAGTGCTCTTAATATCTTTCTCACATGTTCAAGGCTAGAATATGGCTTACCGAGTGAGCTAGACATGTAGACGATGTTGGTGAACCTCGCAAACATCTCTAATATGGTCTCTGATGGTAGCATGGAAAATCCCTTGTACTCTGTGGTCAGAAGTGCAAGTCTAGATTCCTTCACCTGTGATGTTCCCTCGTGCGTCACCTCCAAAGTATGTCATATTTCCTGCGCAGTTAGACAATGTGAGATACGATTGAATTCAGATTTATCTAATGAACAAATGAGAGGATTCATAGCCTTAGCATTAAGAGAATAAAGTCTCCAATCATTATCATCCCATTTATAATCAGGTTTAAGCATCTCAACATTTTCAATTTTAATGGCAGGTGGTTTATATCCTTTTTCAACAAATTGCCAAGCTTTATAGTAATAGAAATTAAGTAGATTCTCATTCGATTTTTCTAATAAGCATAATCTACTCCATTAAATCTAGGGGGACGTGATATGGACTGACCCTCAGTAAAAGCACTATCAATTGGATCCATGGTCAATCCTTGACTAGATCCTAAAACCTGCTCTGATACCACTTGTTGAATCTGGATCCTAGCCTAGAGGGGGGTGGGGGTGAATAGGCTTATAAAAATATTCTCGTGCAACCCACGAGAAATCACATGCAGTTAAAAACACAAGCAGCGTAAATAATAGACAATCACAGAGTACGCACAGATTTACCCTGGTTCGGTCGCAACAACGACCTACGTCCAGCCCCAAGCAAATACTAGCATTAATAAGTTCCTTCTGTACACCTAAAATGGGGTCTTAGCTCCAACTCCCCACCTAGACTGTACCACACTCAACAAAGTACAGAACACTATCAACCTAGTAAATGTGTATCTTGACTGCGCCAACATGTCAAGACCCTCTTGTCTAGCCCCAACTAGACAAGTCCCAAAAGAACACAAATATTGGTAAAGTTTCCCCTACAGAGAACAATACACAAGTACACGAATATAAGGAGTAAAGGGTTTAGAAATGCTGGGTTCGTGTTCGTGTAGTCGTCTCTGTCAATCAGCACGTCGTCATCTCCAGTCTGACGTAAATAGTGTCTCAATCTGATTTCTGGATCTCGATCTACAGCTCCTGGAAGTTGAATAGCTTTCTAGTCTGTGTGTATAGCAGTTCCAGTACAAAACAATTAGAACTCAATCTGTGCGCTCATCAATTTCCTTAATAATATACGTCAGCAGCTCTTTCCGTTTTCATGCGATCCCCTCCATGTCAGCAGCTCTTTCCGATCGATTCTTCCCACCACCGATTTCTTTTAGGGCATGCAGCGAAAAACAACGTCGCCCGACTTCTCTTCAACGAGTGACTCACTTCAACGACGAACGGTAGCTTCAACTTCGACATCGCTTCATCCTCACGGCAACTACGTCGGGTGATTCGACTTCGGTGATGCTTGTGCTCGACAGCCGCTCCTTGACGATGGTGGTCATTCGTGCAGTGGTGTGACGGTCATCACGGTGACTCAGCTCTGGGGTAGTGATCTCAACGGCATGGTGAAACTTCAAAGATGGTGGCTCTCGCAACGATAACTTGTCGGTGACGACTTGGGAACCTATGGTAGCGGTCTTCATTCACAGCTCTTTGACTCGACGTCCGCTTGGTCTTTGACAACCCAACTTGATGGCGCCTCAACAGAATGACGGTGGCGAGAGTGCTTCGATGTTGCAGTGTGGCCTGACGACGAACAATCGACGGCGACGGCGGTAAGAGAGGCGATGCCAAGTGAACTCGTTAACGATAGCTTCTTCGATGAGGGTAGGCGCCTGACAACGGATCGATGGTGCTTGCATCCTCGTGTTGATGATGGCGAGGTGTTGGTAGAGTTACAGCAATGAAGAACCCTCCCAAGAGCTTGACGATGATAGGGACTATAAGAAGATGGCTTTGATGCGTTGGGAGATGCTAGCGTGAATTAGCTTGGGAAATTTTGTTTTTGGCCCCTCTTGTTCGTTTTGGCCACAGCTCTCTTTCTTTTGGTTGATGTATGCCGCTTGAGATTTTTTCTATTAGATGCGTGATATATATATATATATATATATATATATATATATATATATATATATATATATATATATATATATATATATATATATATATATATATATATAGGGATGGAGGCGGCTGGCGATCTCGGCGACCCAGGCGACCAATCTCCCTGCGGCTGCGATCAGGTGAGTCTCCCGGCGGCGACCATTCTCCTGGCGGCTCTTCGCTCTGGCAATCATCTTGACGCTAGAGCGAGACTACATGGCGGAGGCGACTCTAGTATTACCTCTTCGGGATCTCAACGCTAGATCCTTGTAGGGGGGTTGGAGATCAGGGAGCTGGGCCTTCTGTAGTGTCGAGGGAGATAGCATCATCGAGATCTGAAGGTAGGGAGAAAGATCCGATCAATAATTCAGTGGGTGCTGGCCAATGGCATGAGGTGAAGAGGAAGGGGGTTCTCGTTTTGTCAATAAGTCTGCTATGCCTAATAAGTCTGCTATGCCACGTGGTGTCCCTTTTAATCGACGGCAGGGGGGATCTATTCGTAGCGCAGCGGGGGTTAATAGGGTTGCAGTTGCTTCTGCACCCAAGGTGTTCGATAAAACACCTAAGAGAAACATTCCTGCAGTAAAAGTTGATACTTCAGGATCTAAGCGATCATGGTTAGATGTGTGTACGCAACGTCGAACCTATGAGAATGCTTTATCTATGACCCATGTTCCCCCAAAGATCAGAGATGATGGTACCGTTTATGCAAGTATGCC
This sequence comes from Scilla litardierei, assembly GCA_030789695.1. Lineage (NCBI taxonomy): Eukaryota > Viridiplantae > Streptophyta > Magnoliopsida > Asparagales > Asparagaceae > Scilla > Scilla litardierei. The sequence continues at coordinate 50,945,976 of CM061139.1, forward strand.
TGATGGAATGGTCGAGAGGGGTTCTGAAAAATGGAAACATACTCTTGTTGGGTATGTTATAGGTGATGTTCCATTCTATGGCCAGATTGTGGGTTGGGTGGAAAGATTGTGGAAGCTTAAAAAGAGGATCCAAATTTTCAGCAAAGAAAATGGATTCTTCTATTTCAGATTTGAGTCTCCGGAGGAATCTGAACGGATTTTGCTAGGGGGGCCTTGGCTGTTTGAGGGGCGGCTTGTTGTTCTGAAACGATGGAGCCCAGATCTTTGTCATGATCGTGATATCCTAACTACAATTCCTGTTTGGGTCCAATTCCATGGTGTTCCGTTATACTTGTGGAATTTGGAGGCCTTTAATATTATTGCTTCTGTCATTGGAATTCCTCTGTGCTTGGATCGAGCTACGGCTTATAATGAAAGACTCTCATATGCGAGGTGCTTAGTAGAAATTTCTGCTAGTAACCCCTTCCCGAATTCTGTCGAAGTGGAGCTGGAAGAAGGTAAAACCCTGACCATTGAGATTAAATTTGAGAGTGATCCCCCACGTTGCACTCAATGTGTTTGCTTCGGACATACAAATGCGCAATGCCATACTAAGCTCCCTTCAATCCAACCTACAAGTCATCTTAAATCCCAGGTGGAAGGAGGGGGGGAAGAGACTCCAACTTCAACTATTGTCAGAGTAGTAGAAAGCCCAACTACTATTATTATCTCTGAAACCGCCGGCGAGAGTTCAACTGCAGAGGTGCCTGTCACAGGTAATAATCATGTGCTTTCTCCGGTGCAAAATGCGGAAGGGCCACTTGTGGGTGCTGGTATTATAATGGAGCAGGGTTCTCAACCAGGCCACGTGTGTGTTCCCATGGTGAATAAGCCTGGTACTGATGATAACGTATTATTGCAACAAAGTGATAACGTATTATTGCAACATGAAAAGCCTGGTACTGATGAAATCGCAGTTCTGCACACCATCTCAAAGGAAGCCGGTATATCATCGCCTGGGGTGTTTGTGAATGCGGCAGCTACTCAAAAATTCCCTGCGGGTATGCTGAATCCTGGTGTAGATCAATGCTGTAGGCCTGTTTCTCCTTCGGGTCCTGGAGAAATATGCAGACCCCTACCTTCCCTCTTGTTCGATAGCCTGGGGTACGAGACTGATGTGGTTCCTGCACAAGTTGCCATTGATAATCCTGAATGGGATCGGGAAGTGGAAATTCACTTAAAGGAGGCTGAGGTGAGGAAATCTAATAAAAAGAAGGAAGTGGTGCTCACGGTGGGATCCGCTCGGAGGAGCTCCAGACTGCAGGGAAGTACACCTCTGCAAAATAATTTAAACCCATTTTAAATGACTATTCTTATTTGGAATGCAAGAGGCCTGAATAATGCTATTCGTAGGCGGGACCTCAGGGACAGAATTAAGTTAATAAATCCCTCCGCCTTGATTCTTTTGGAGACTAAATTGAAGTCTCCTCTAATAAACAATAAATCGGTGATACCAACTGGTTGGATATCTATCGACAACTTTGATTTAGCTCCTGGGGGCAGAATGTTGATGGGCTTTAATCCTTCTGTCTGGAAAGCCAATCTCCTCTCTTCCTCTCCTCAGCATGTCTCAGTGCACTGCATTAATGCTGATGGGTTTGTTTGCACTATTACGGGTGTCTATGGTTTTAATACTTTGGCAAAGAGGAAGAAATTGTGGGAGGGACTTTTGATGGATGCATGCATTTGCAACAATGGCCCTTGGTTAGTGGGAGGGGATTTTAATAATGTTTTATACTCTGATGATAAAATGGGTGGCCGGTCTTTGGAGGATAGTATGGTCAGAGATTTCTATTCTTGTATTAAAACTTGCAATCTTCAGGAGCTCAAGAGCTTGGGGTCTAATTTTAGTTGGTGTAACAACCGCAAAGGAGATGCTAGAGTGGCGGCTCATCTTGATCGTAGTTTTTGCAATGCGGAGTGGTTATACAAACTCGTGGAATCATATACAGATTATCTTGACCCTCATACAAGCGATCACTCTCCAATGGTGGTGTATCTTCATTCCAAGGTATTATCCAATCCAAAGCCCTTTAAATTCTTCAATTATTGGACTAAATGCCCGGGTTTTAAAGATGTTATTGAGAAAAATTGGCCGGTGGGAATGGCCGGGTCTCATATGTACTCATTATCCTACAAACTTAAGCGGCTTAAGCAACATCTCCGGCTATGTGCGGCAGACTTGCAAGCTTCCAATCAGGTGCTGGCATTGCGGAAGAAACTGGAGACGATTCACAGGGACCCGTCTATTAATCATTTACCTTGTCTTCAGGAGGAGGAACAGAAGCTTCTTAATGATCTGTCTCTAGCCATGAGCCTAGAGGAAGACATGTATCGGCAAAAAAGTAGACATGAATGGCTATCCTTGGGAGATAGAAATACAAAATTTTTTTACAATGCTATGAAGACTCGGGAAAGTTACAATAATATTGGGCATTTGGTGGATGCTTCGGGTATGAAAAATAAAACTCATGAAGTGCTAAAGGTTGAGGCTCCTGATTATTTCGAAAAGCTTTACAACCAGGATTCTTACATGACTAGTTTCCCTAAACTGGTTCCAAAGCGTATCTTATCCGGGGAGGCTGCTGCTTGGCTTGATAGGATGGTTTCAGATGATGAGATTAAAGATGCAGTGTTCCAAATTGGGCCTGACAAGGCACCAGGACCTGATGGATTTAATGGATATTTCTTCCAGCAAAATTGGCATTTACTTGCCTCTGAGGTTAATTCTGCAATTAAATCTTTTTTCCGTTCAGGTTATATGTTGAAGAAAATTAATCATACCTTTCTGACGCTTGTCCCTAAAAAGCTGAATGCCTCAAGTCTATCTGATTACAGGCCCATTGCCTGTTGTAACTTCATGTACAAAACTATTAGCAAGATAATTTGTAACAGGATTAAGGTGGTAATCCATGAGTTGATTTCCCCAAATCAGGCCGCTTTTTTGAAAGGAAGGTTGTTATCCGATTCCTGTCTCCTAGCCCATGAACAGATTAGAGATTTCAGTAATCCCATGGGGGGACGATCGTGTCTTAAATTGGATCTGCGGAAAGCTTTTGACACGGTAAATCACGACTTTATTTACTATTTCCTTGGCCAGATGGGGTTTTCTACTAATTTTATTGGCTGGATTCGGCAATGTGTTTCTACGGCAAGTTTCTCTGTCATGGTTAATGGTTCCCCTGCGGGATTTTTCACGGGTAACATAGGTATTCGGCAAGGTAATCCATTATCACCGTATTTGTTCGTCATCATCATGGAGGCTTTTTCTGTCCTTATGGATAAATTTATTACACGGCGATCTATTGATCCTATGAGACGATCAGGTACTATCTCCCACCTCTTATTTGCTGATGATCTCCTAGTTTTTTGCCGGGCTAATAAAAGGAGTTTTGAGGGATTAAAATCACTTCTCCTTGAATTCTCAAATTATACTGGTTTGCAAGTTAATTGGGACAAGAGTTCGGCTATATTCAGTAAGGGAGCAACCTTAAAACATGAGCTTGCTAACTATTTGGGCATTCGGCTTGTGTCTTCAATTACCACCTACTTGGGTTTGCCCCTTTCTTCTAAATACCCGAAGAAGCCTATGTATGGGAGACTGGTGGACAAATGTAAGAAACGTTTAATGGGTTGGTCTTCTTCATTATTATCCATCTCTGGGCGCATTGAATTGGTCAGGTCCGTGATTTATGGTATGGTGGCGTTTTGGATGCAAGCGTTTAGAATCCTGCCCTCTATCTTGCGCACTATCACTTCTGAATGCAGGAGGTTCATTTGGGGAAATTCGAGGGCTTGGGCATGGAAAGACATTTGTACTCCTAAACCAGAGGGTGGTGTTGGAATCAGACTGCTGGATGATCTAAATGTTGCTGCAGGAATTAGACTAACCTGGAGATACTTAACATCAGAGAGTGTCTGGGCGGACCAAATGAAGAATAGGTATGATAAAGGTGGTGAGTTTTTTACGGCGGAGGAACATGTGACTCAGTCGGGAACCTGGAAACATATGCTTAAATGCCGAAATATTTCTCAGAAATTAATTAGAAGAAAGGTGAGAGATGGTAAATCTACTTTGTTTTGGCATGATAATTGGCTTGCCTGTGGGCCTTTAAAACATTTATTCGATGTTCCTGATGGTGCCTCAATGAAGAAAGTCCATGAATATTGGAATGCGGGTGTATGGAAGGAAGATCCGGCTATTCTACATATTAAACCGTTGCTTCAGGGCATCTCACTGAGGCCTGGGAATGACCGGTGGGAGTGGCTCCCTGGGGATTGTTTCAAGTTTAGTCAAGCTTGGGAAGGAGTGCGGTTACCTGGTACACTCTTCCCTTTTCATAAACTTGTTTGGTTTCGCAATCATATACCCAAGATGTCCCTAACGCTCCTTTGTGCTTTCAAAGGAAAATTGCTTACCAAAAATCTACTTCGAAAATGGGACATTAACTCCCCTTCTAACTGTGTTCTGTGTGCTGATAATGTAGAGGAAAGTGCAGGTCACCTATTCTTCAAATGCGACTACTCTCGTTACATTTTGATGAGAGCATTGTTAAAGCTAAATATCCATTCCAATATTGGATTATCCATGGATAATGTTGGGAACTATTTCCTTACACATTTTGGTGGGAAAAGTGTTCAAAGTGTGATTGCTAAAACTGTTCTTTCGGCTGCTGTGTGGCACATCTGGAGGGAGAGAAACATGAGAATTTTTGATAAGGAAGAAAGAGCGAAGACATTACTTTTTGAGGAGATCGGCGCGGATATGAGGGTGGCTTTGAATAACCTTGAGCCCTCTACTGAAGGGGAAGCTTCGATGTTGGCCAACTGGACTTTCAGAGATAATGGATAGGCGGTCTGGTTTTATCTTTTTAATTCCTCTATGTTTCAGGTTTTTTCCCTGTGTGTGTATTTTTGGAGTATACTATGTTGAGATTTAGGGTGTGATTAGAAAAGGGACCTCTAGTGGAGAGTGACGACGCTTGTGTCCTATCCTCTCCCTATTGTTCCCTTTTTCCTATCACTTTCCCTATTTTTGTATATACTTTTGTGTATATTACATTTATCAATAAATGATCAGATTACTTTTCAATATATATATATATATATATATATATATATATATATATATATATTGGGGAATATGCGTTATCTTTATTGATCTCAACAAAAAAGTACAAGGTCCAAGGGATAGCAGAAGAGAGTTTGCAAGTCGCGGTCAAGGCACAGGCGCCAACACCACGCCCCTACAAAAACCTTCTCTAATCCAAGTAACCCACTCAGTTACAAACAAAAGAATACAAAAAACATTATACAACCCGACTCCAATTTGCAAAAGGTCCATTAGCAGCACCCCGGTCTCCCTCGATATGCCTCAAGGCAACTCTGACATCAGCAGCAATGTCTTCGAACAAGATAGTCTGAACTTTGTTCACCCCCTCAAATATCCTCCTGTTTCTTTCCTTTCAAACATGCCAGATCAAAGCAGCAAGGACAGTTTTAGCTAGTGCTCCCAAGCTATCATTTTTATGGAACTTAGCAAGAAATAGTTCTCCCACGCCGGCTAGAGAGGGGGGAGGCGATGTGATGATCCCAATTTTGAGGAAACTCCTGCAAAGGAGGTAATAGGTGTAATTGCAGCCAAAAAATATGTGATCAACACTTTCATGGGCATTACAAGAACATAGAACACAAAAGGGGGAAGAAGGAACTCCCCATTGGACAAGTTTGTCCCTCGTAAGAAGCTTCCCGTGGAAAGCCCGCAGCAACGTAATGGCCACTTTGGGGACATGTCCTAGAAACCAAACAACCTTATAAAAAGGAAAGATAGGCCTGATAGTACGAGAACCGGCCCAAGCATCCTGAAGAGTGGGTGACTTAGAATACCATTTCCATGAATCCTCCCCCAGCCGCAAAGAAATAGGAGCTAAAAGGTTCAAAACCGGAGCAGGCACAAGCATACTAGTCCAACCCTCCTCCGTCCAATAATCACTAACTGTTTTCATCTCCTCCCCAGTCGGAACAACTTAACTGTCACACAACGGGCCACAAGGAAGCCAGTTATCATACCAAAAGAGCGTAGAGGTCCCATCCCTAACAATGCGCTTAGTAAGTTTCTTGGTGATATTGCGGCATTGAAGCATGAATTTCCAAGTCCCAGATTGCATAGGGGAGCTCTGAGCTACATAGAAACCCATTCTGCCCAAATATTGCTTCCTCATAGAAGAAGCCCATATGACATTATGCGTTAACATACGCCAAGATAATTTGACCCCATAAGCCATATTAATATCAGAGAATTGCCTAAGACCTACTCCCCCCTCCTGCTTGGGGGCACAAAGATCATCCCACGCCCAAATATGAGAATTCCCCCAAATAAACTTCATGCATATGGAATTGAGCATATTCAACACAGATTTTGGTATACGAAAATCTTGCATCCAGAAAACAATCATGCCGTGAATAACGGATCTAACAAGCTCAATGCGCCCCGAGATAGATAATAGAGAAGAAGACCACCCCTGCAATCTGGCCTTGCATCTATCAATCAACTTGGTGTACATAGACGCTTTGGGGTATTTAGTTGAGAGCAAAAGCCCCAATTAAGTGGATAGAGATTGAGCACGCCGAATACCCAAAATATCAGCAAGCCTGCCAGGGTCTTTGGCTCCCTTGCTAAAAATACCAGCACTTTTACTCCAATTCACATCCAGACCTATCAGATACTTGAAAGAACATAATAGACTCTTCAATCCCTCAAAAGATTTAGAGTTGGCGCGGTAGAAAACAAGGAGATCATCGACAAACAGGAGATGCGTGACAGCCCCAACCCTTTTCATGGGCAGAATGCTACGACTGGCATTAGCAGAAGCCATCAAGAGAGAGAAAGCCTCCATAACAACCACAAAGAGATATGGGGATAGGGGATGCCCCTGCCTTAACCCTCTATTAGACTTGAACATACCATGAGGGAAACCATTAACCATGACAGAGAAGGATGGGGTAGATATGCATTCACCAATCCACCCAATAAACCTGTGCTGAAACCCCATTCGATGCAGCATGTAATAAATGAATTCCCTATTCACACTATCAAATGCTTTGCGGAGATCCAATTTAAGACATGCACGGGCCCCCATGGGGTTGTTAAAATCACGAATATGTTCATGCGCAAGTAAGGCACAATCAGCTAAAAGACGATCTTCCATGAAGGCGGCTTGGTTAGGAGATATGAGCTCCATAATAGCCTTTTTAAGTCTATTGCAGAGAACCTTGCTGATGATCTTATACAATACATTGCAACAAGAGATAGGCCTATAATCCCCCAGCCCCGTGGCACTAGCACTTTTAGGAATGAGTGTCAAGAAGGTATGGTTTATCTGCTTAAGGATTCTGCCAGATCTAAAGAAAGAGCCAACTGCTTTGGTAACATCTTTCCCAACAACACTCCAGGAGCTTTGAAAGAAGAAACCATTGAAGCCATCAGGCCCCGGGGCCTTATCACTACCGATTTGAAAAACAGCATTGCTAATTTCCTCATCCAGAACCGGCCACTCAACCCAGGCCGCAACTTTTTTAGTGAGAATACGCTTGGTAGGAAGACGAGGAAATACCCTCCAATAATCGTCTTGATTATAGTAAACGGGCCCATCAACTTTAATCTTCCTAATGCTGTCATTACTAGTGCCATCAACAGATATAATGTGCTCCAGATTATTATGGCTTTGACGAGCCTTCATCGAAGTATAGAAAAACCGGGAGTTGTGATCCCCAAGCTGTAACCAATTCTTCCTACTTTTTGCCTAAGATTTGACTCTTCAGCATCAATAGCATCGGCCAATTGATTAATGAGCTCATGTTCTCTGTTCTGCTTTTCAATACAAATAGCCAAATCCGGGTCATTCTGAATGCTAGCAAGCTTATCATGACATTTGGCAACACTTTTAGTTTTAATGATGTCCGCACTAAGGCGTTTCAAACCATATTTGAGATTTTTAAGCTTGGCCACAAGCCGAATCATAGGGCATCCAATCACATCAGTGTGCCAACATTTATCCAAAGTATCCTGAAACTCGGGGGCGCGAGTCCAGGAATTAAAAAATTTGAATGGCTTGGGTTCCGAACCCTCTTTAGGATGAAAGTGAATGATAAGCGGGGAATGATCACTGGACCCGCTAGTAACATATTCGCAATAAGAAGATGGGAGCTTTTCAATCCACTCACAGTTGCAAAGGGACCGATCAAGTGTAGCATTGATGCACTGAGCACCAATGCTTCTATTAGTCCAACTCAGGGGATTTCCAACAGACTTCAGATCAATAAGAGAGCTAGCATTAATGCAGTTGTTAAACTCATCCACCATGTGACTATCTATCGGTCTACCCCCAACTTTATCCGCAGCATATCAGACACAGTTAAAATCCCCACAAATCAGCCATGGGGTATTTATATACTCTGAAGAATCCGTAACGATGGTTTCCCATAGGGATCTCCTATCCTGGGCGCTGTTAAAAGCGTAAACCACCGTAATCCTCATAATAAATCCCGCAACATTAGATCATCGAATAGTAATATGTTGAGCAGATATGGTATCCACAACACACTGCCATATTTCAGAGTCGTATAAGACAACAATGCGCCCATTCTTGTGGCAATTCCGATTATCAAACGAGGCCCACCTCTCCGGAAAGCATTTCTTAATTCTATGGTCATTCTCCCCAGTTACCTTGGTTTCAAGTAATCCCACAAGTGAGGGGGCATGCTTACGAACTCGTGTCTTAAGCTCACTACGCCTCACGATGTTATTAAGCCCACGAGTGTTCCAGATGAACAAAACCATATCAGTAATTTGAGGGGGGGGGGGGTCACCACTCCCCCATTGATTCTAACACTCTTTCTAGTAGCTTTCCCTCCAGCCCCCTTTTTAGAGTTATCATTCTTCTTGCCTTTACTGCTTTTACTTAGTAAATCTTGTTCGATGTACCAAGCTTCATTTATAACTGTCATATCGTCCACCTCACTCTCGATAGGGGGTAGGTCACGCTTCTCATCCAAGGACAAGGAATCAAATGGGTTAATGCTCATATACGAGAATGCAATCGGGCTACGGAGATTACTGCGTGTAGTACCGAAAGCTGGCTGCTCTTCCAAGCGTGGAGTTATACGCGGTGGTAGTGTGCCCGTCTAGTGTGCGGGGCTTAAGGTAGAGGGTATTCCACTATTCTCATCTTCCCGATCCCCCCTCCCTTATTACATCGGACGCCCCTCAACTCTTTACAAGGGCTAGCCACAGGAAGTACAGTATGCCTCTCGCCAACATTTGACTCTCCCTCCACATCTTGATCGCAGGCTCCCCTGCCTCCATCCATTTGCGCTCCTTCAGTAGGTGTAGTCAGCTCCTCATGACCAATGTATACATGACTGCCATCCACCCCATTCGCCTTTTTGCTGATGCTATTTGAGTCGCCAGGTGCCCCCTTTGCAGACTCCCCTTTGTGTACAATGACCTCTTTACATTTCTCTTTACAGTTGTCATTTACAAGCCCTTTCCTCATAGGGCTATCAGTTTTATCTAGCACGCCTAGCACACTCTTGCTTGGCTTACAGTGCTCTTCAATATTTTTACAAGCCCCGCCGGCCTTGGGTCTTCCCTCCAGCTGCACAGCGCTAGCCAACCGCCCATCTTTTGGTATGCCCCCAACCCCAAACGCGCCCAGACACACCCAGCTCCCCATTACAACCTTCTCCCTCCCTCTCAATAGACGGCCCTGGCCCCGCATTACCATTACACTTCACCGGCGGCATACATTCCGCCATGGCCTCCTTACAATTACTTCCCAAATTACAAGCCATTACATCCACATCACACTTCGTCACACCCGAGTATTCCCCCTCTTCGATATTAACACGAATACTACCCTCCTCTCCCTTACCATTGATCATACCTTTGCCAGCAGGACACTGTTCCGATGTATGGCCGAAGCATATGCAGGAATTGCATCTAGGCGGCTCACCTTCGTAATAGATGCTGACGTCGATAGTATCCCTATCTCCCAGCTGTACAGCAATTGAACGCGGTAATGGCTTATCCGCCTTCACCTCCACCAAACACCTTGCGTACGCCAACCGTTCAAGCCTTGCCATAGCTCGATCTAAGCAAATCGGATCACCGACGACACTTGCAATAGCGCTGAGAATCTGTCGCGTCCAAAGGTTGAGCGGGAGGTTTGGAAATCTAACCCATACCGGCACCGCCGTTAGGAGATCCCTGCTGAAACCTGCATCTTCGCTCCATCGCTGAAGTACGACGCGCTTGCCGTCGAATAGCCAAGGCCCGCCAAACAGCACTGCATCTCTATCCTCCGCCTCTTCGAATCTAAAAAAGAAGTATCCATTCTCTCTCGAGTAGATGTTAACTCCCCCCTTCAGCTTCCATACTCTAGCAGAACATGCCTTGATTTGGCCGAAGAACGGTGTATCCCCCATGATGTATCCCACTAGTGTGTTTTCCCATCCATCAGCACCCTCTGCCATCATCTCCTCCATCAAGAACGCCGCCGCAACACCATCCTCATTGACAGAAGGAGGAATGAAAGACATCTCAAGGGAATCAAAGAGCTTACACCTATTAGTGCAGATGTCGAGCCAGGATCTCTACACCGCATTCGCATTGATCCGCAATGGCACCTTCGGCCTCATAGCTCTTCTTTCCATCGCCTTTCTAGCATCACCTCTCCCATTGACGTTGCCATCTCACCCTGCCCCCTGCACTTTCCCCTTACCATCCTTAGGCATCTTCTTCCTGTTAACCTCCTTCCAGCCATTGTTGACAGTAGTGTTCGCCTCCATGAAACACAGATCAGTCAAGAGAAGTTGTCAAGCCAAGGAATCAGGACACAGCCAGGATAATAAGAATAAGCTAAAGTATTACCACCGGATCGAGATCTTAGAGTAAGATCTCAATCCATTGAATAAGCCTTGCTTCTCTCCGCAACCTCAGATCACATGTGTAAGAGTAAATCCCAGAGCTTCAACAACAATGATCGATGAAGCTCCGATCAGCAAGCAAGAGAACCTCTAGCAGCGGGGATCGTCACCTCACAAAGAAAATGTACAGCAGCTAAAACAAGAGCAGATCAAAACGACAAGAACAACAGTATGATCGAAATCTCACCCCGAATCAAGATCTCAGATGCGAGATCTTGATTCAAATAGCAGGGAATCAGCTAGTTCTTGTCAGCCAAGCGATGTCTCCCAGATCCACAGGTGATGAAGCTCCGATCAGCAAGCAAGAGAACCTCCAGCAGCGGGGATCATCACCTCACAAAGAAAATGTAAAACAGCTAAAACTGGAGCAGATCTAATCAACAAGAACAGCAGAATGATCAAGATCTCACCCCGAATCAAGATCTCAGAACCGAGATCTTGATTCGAACCAAGAAGAAGAAGCCAGATCTAGACGGTAAGCCGAACGCCTCCACGAACCGTCGGCGTCTCAGACAAGGCTCCGAACGGCAAACTAGAAGTCCGGCCTTCAAATCCTCAAAGATCTAGACTCGAATCTAGATCACCGGCCACGGATCCCGTCGAGCGGCCGCCATCGGCGAGATCCCGCTCGATCGCCCTCTAGAGCTTCTCTCTCTAACCCAGAGAGAGAAACAAAACAACAGTTTTTATGTATATATATATATATATATCTTTATATATATGTATATACTAGTCATAACCCGTACCCATAGGGCACGATTCATTTAAGATATCCCCAGGCCCCTCACAAGTTTAGTTTCCCTGTAAATTTTGCTCATCCCAAAAAATTTAGTTCCTCCCAACTAACATAGTTTCTCCCAAAATTTAGTACCACAAAATTTATTTTTTCATCTCTTAAAATCTTGGATCACCTAATTTTAGATAAACATCAATAATTAAAGCACAATAATATCATTCATTGCTACACCAAATTTAGTTTTTCATCGCTTATACTAATTGATTTACTCACCGCAATTCATTCATTCCTACACCAAAAATATCATTCAGGCCTTCGATATAGAATGAAACATAGTAGACCCTCCTAAATCATCCACCTTCATCATCATCCACCTTCTTCATCATCTACCTTCACATAAAACTCGGCATCCCATTCAGCAACTGCGCTGGAGAAGAATGTCTTTGTTTTTGCAGAAAGTTAATGATATCCTTCAGCATGATCCTGCATAACATGAAGTTTACGGAGCCTAAGGATTAGAGGTAACTGGATATGGGATGAATTTTGAATGATGGAATTGGAGAACAATAATTGCTTATGAACAATAATAATCTACTTCTAGAGAACGTTTATGTTTTCCTTTCTGATTAAAAAAAGTATTCACAAATCATCATAAAAGCATATTACTCTAATATATGAAATATAAAAGAACTTTGAACCATTCAGTCAAAAAATGAAACTTGAAACTCAATGCCTGAAGAATAGAACGAATATTAGTCAGCCACAGGTAATGGAAATCTTACTCAGCCCCCAACAAAACCATCGATTTAGTGGTCAATCTCAGTCAGCCACATGTCATATTGGAAGCTTGAAACTCAATGCCAGAAGAATAGAAAAAATATCCCACACTTTAATAGGATTAAGAACCAAAAGCATCAGCATCAAATCTAGTTGAATGCTCCACGACTCAGTATCAGTTACAGGTTCTATCAAATGAAACCTCAAAACTGAGCACAAAAGGGATTCAATATTTTGGGATTAGATCTACTCAACAGGCATAAACCTGTTGCCAAACTGTAGATTGATCGAGTAATCACAACTGTTGGTGCTGGTTTCAAAGGTAGATGCATATCGACAATAGATAAGATCAACAAATCGTGCCATGATACACAACAAAGAGAGTAAACATACAAATCCAATGCATATGAATCAAACATAAGAAGCTCTACAATAATCCATGCATTGAGAAATAGAATATGTTAATCCCTTACTATCTAATTTTAATCCTTATATATCATGAAATGGCAATATGTACAGAAATAACACACGTGATTTTCCATGCATACTTCATATTGAGGTACTACATCAATGCTCAAACCCCTCGTTTGCATCTTTATTTGCATCACAATACTAAGACTGTCATAACACCAATGCATGTTGCCTGCCTCTCATACTCCACACTTCCACAATCTAATATTATACAACCATTTCCCTGTGTTTCACTTCAACATTTTGATATCCCTTAGCAGCCTCACGCAAATTACAACCACCTATAACATATTCAAAGTAAAAATAAAATATTATATAGGATTTAAGGTAGAAAACCAAAAATTATTAACAAAAAAATAATCAAAAGGGATGTATTGATAAAACAACAAATTCAACCTCATTAAAATTATTATTCAAGTGAGGTCATGTGACCTGTAAAATTAACTTTAACTCTGTAACATCCATCAGTTAATTGTAGATTTTGAAAATACATTGGAGATTAGTATAGGTCCCCTGAAACTATAGTTGTGTTTTGTGTAATTTACCCAAGAAAATTCACAGATACTAATCAAACAACAAATTGGTGCTTAGTAGTATTATTTTTATTTTTATACTATTGATAAGCCGTATTGTTGCATGATAATCAGAGCGGTATTCTTGCATGATAACCAGTCTTCCACTCTGCATAATCCAGCAACAGATTTTTAGAGTATAAATACAAAAGGTTTTGAAGAGAATAATAATGAGAAATACCTCAATGTGTACCTCTCTTTTTTTATTCAGCGAAAAACGGTAAAATGCATGCGCGAGGGCTCGATCCTGCGGCTTCCAAAAGGAAGTGGGGAGAGACACCGCTGGAGCAATTGCTCCTCGACAATAAGTACATCTCTTTAGCTTGAAGTAAGCCTCGCTATTTTGGGCTTTTTGACAAATGCCTGAAGTTCACACCATAAATATGAGTCAGTGTTTGTACATAAAAACCTTAAAATCTAGAGTAATATATTCGTAATAAGCTTTTGACAATCCTATTTAAAAAAGATATTTTACAAAGCTTGCATATAGTAAAATATTAAATCATAAGTGGGATACAAACTAATGATTAAATAGAACCAAGTAAAGTCTTTGAGGTTTGTTTATTAATAATCAATGTCAGTTTCTTAAGATTCAGGAAATGATCAAGGGAAACAACAAAAGATTTTGTTTCAGGTACTTCTCAAACTGTGAATAATCAGTTGAATAATCATGTATCCGAAACATTGATTATTAATAAACAAAATCATTTTTACTGGGAAATCATTTTGACTGAACAACAAAAACTGGGAAAAAATAAGTTCATCAGTTGAATGGTTTTGTTTCAAATACATGATTATTCACATGACCTCACTTGAATAATCATGCAAACTGTGAAGTTTTGTTCAATGTTCAATGTTTAATGTTTCAAACCGTGCCAAAACATTGCCAAAACAACAAAAACTTTATTTCTCTCCAGTTTTATTCAATGTTTAACGTCTCATATTAGTGAAGTTTTGTTTTAAAAAACCATCGTATCATCGATTAGATAAAAGTAAAGGTTTAGATAAAAATAAAGGCTGAATCACTACGTTGATTAACTAAACGAAATAGATAAAAAAATAATACTTCACCATAAATCCTTGAAATGGAAGTAGAGACGAAACCGAGAGAAAAACGGGGATAGATCTACATACCATGTCTCCCCTCCAAGCCGAATTAAGAAAATGGAAAGGATTTAGCAGAGCTCGCTGCATGAACAATAGAATAATGGACCCCAAGATTGGCGGTTCAATCAACCAGACGAAAATCCTTAATCGACCTTCTCAATCGAAAACTCGTATTCATCAAAAAATTGAACAACATTAGACATTAAACAATAAAAATTGTAGAGAAATACAGAGTCGACGTTCTCAAAATTGGCGATTCGATCAGCTAGACGAAAATCCCCATTCAACCTTCTCGATCGAAAATTCAGAGCTAGGGATTATTCATTGAAAAAATTGAACAAAATTAGACATTAAACAACAAAAACTGGAGAGAAATAAAGAGTGGACCTTCTCAAGATTGGCAATTCGATCAGCCAAACGAAAATATTAATTTTTTCTACTTCTACATGCCTGGCTCCATCCCTCTTCTTCTACATGCTTGGCTCCTTGGCTTTGATTCCATCTGAATCCGTCCGCAATCCGAGGACGACGAAGACCAACAGATCACATCCTCCAACGGCGGAGACGCAGCAGCAGCAGCCACCGCCAAGAGTGGACTCCCGTAGCCATCACCGTCGCTATACAGGTATGGCCAAGCCCGTACCCCTACGGGTTGGCCAACCCGTTGCCCATGGGGGTGTCGACGTCCCCGATGAGATCAACGCCGAGATCGGTCACTTTACAAACCATTCGAACCAGATTGGGGGGGGGCGAGAGAGAGGAGAGAGATTGGTCATTGTGTGAGAGAGAGAAAGAGAGAAAAGAGAGTTTGGCCACTTTACGTGCCTGTTGCTCTAAACCATTCGAAATGATGCTCTAGCAATTAAGTGCCTGTTGCTCTCTAAGGAAAGATTTCAGCAATTAAATGGCTGTTGCTATCCCCAAAAAAGCCCCTTGCTCTCCCCCAAAAGCAGAGTGTTGCTTTCCCAAGTCAAATGGCAGGTTACGAAAAGAAATAGGACCCACAAAAACTCAAAAAATACAAACCATTCATCTCAATTTTTAATCCCAACCGTTTATCTTTCTAGATTTAATCCTGGCCGTCTTTTATCAACCTCTTTGTCCTAGTCAGCTTGTCCCAGTCAGCCCTAGGATTCAAAAATCTCTGTCATATGTATAATAGATATGAAAAGATGGCTTCCAAATCTAGCGGACCAGCGACCAAAAACCCGAGCGGTGGATCTAGTGTTGATGCTGGCGTAATCAACGATGATATGGATCTCAGGCATCATAGTGACAGCTACAAGTCGGCAACGGGGCATACGGTGTAGGCAACGCAAAAAGTTTCTGATGGTGACTCAGGGGGCTCATCCGGGGACTGGGTACTCGTCAATCGCAGAGGTAAGGGGAGAAATGATATTCCTAGATTGGGGGCATCGGGAACATCTCTAGGGTTGGATCTGGGAGGTTCCCTAAGGGGCCTGGATTTGTTGGGAATAGATCTCGAGCTATTCCTACTACCCGCAGGCCATTGCCTAATGCTCAAAAGGCATTTGATAATATGCCTAGCAGACCGCCACCAAATTTTAAGATAAATAACTCCGGAGCAATGCATTCTTGGGCTGACATATGCTCCAATATCAGAAAGTATGATCTTGATGTTGGGATGAAGTTTGTGCCTCCAGTAGCGCAAGAGGATGGCAGTGTTATGACCTTTATGCCAAAATCCGCATTGGCTAGGGGATCAGAGCAGTGGAAGTCTACTCTTGTGGGTTATGTTTTGGGGGATGTTCCATTTTATGGAAAAATCTGTGCTTGGGTTGAGAGGCTATGGAATCTCAAGAAGGGTTTGAAAATTTATAGCCGAGACAATGGATTTTTCTGCTTCAAATTTAAAGATGAAGGGGAGTGTGAGAAAATCCTACATAGTGGTCCTTGGATGTTTGATTGCAAGCTGGTGGTGTTGCAGCGCTGGAGTGCTGGGCTAAAACTTGAGCGGGATATCCTCTCATCTGTTCCTATTTGGATCCAACTTCATGGTGTCCCCTTGGAGATGTGGACACTGGAAATTCTAAACTGCATCGCTTCGTTAGTGGGAAAACCTATTTGTTTGGACAAGCTTACAGCGAAGAAGGAGTGGCTGTCATACGCAAGATGTTTGGTTGAGATCCATGCTAAACAGGCTCCACCAAAATCGGTTTTGGTGGGAACGGAAGATGGCCCAACGCTTTCTATTGCTGTGAAAGTTGAAGGCGAGCCTCCTAGGTGTTCGAAATGTATTAGCTTTGGACATTCTGATGTACAATGCCCCGGTGTGGTTGAGCCCCTTTCAATCCAAGAATTGTTATCGGATGATGGGACGGATGTGGTGGATAGCCAACGGAGAGTGGACTTTGTTCTGCCCTCAGTTGCTATCGGACAGCTTCAGGACAATAATGGGGTGGGGAACACACTTCCCACGGTGCTCCATTCACCACACAATGTTTCTGCAGTTGGCTATGGAGAGACTAGCAACTGCCCGGGTATTGATGACCAATTGCAGGGTCAAGCTACTAGCGGGGTTGGTGCATCTTGCCATGGATCCACGATTGGGGTTATAGAGGAGCATGGCGGCGGTAAGCAGGATACTGTCAATCTTGTATCCCCAGATTCAGAGGGCCCTTCACCTCCTGTGCCCGGCATGGTTGATCACTCCTTATTTTAAACTTTTTTCCCGCATGTTTGCATGCCATTTAGATCGCCCAAATCATGTTTTTCACGATATATCGACGATATTGCGATGCTTTTCACGATTTGTTGTTTTTGTCGCATTTCAGGTGATTTGGAGCGATTTGGAGTGATCTCGAGATACGCCTACTCCAGAGTGTCACCGACGACCTCCCCGAGGGGTACTTTGCTGTTGGAGAGGAGCGGAAGAAGAAAGAACGTCGCAGGAGCGACGAGGAGGCCAAAACAAGCTGTTTGGGCATTTTTGGTGTCCCACTCGGCCGAGTGAAGGAGTCACTCGGCCGACCAGCGAGACACCGCTCGGCCGACCAGATCGGATACGTTTCATACGTGCACTCGGCCGAGCATCGGAAGCCACATCGGCCGAGTGACGAGACCCCGTCCGCCCGAGTGGCACCCAGACGACGCATGTCAAAAATCACCAACTTACTGTTTTTCGTCTGCCTGAGCTTCAGAAGACCCACTCGGCCGAGTGGCAAATGCCGACCGCCCGAGTACCAAGAAGCCATCGGCCGAGTGACGACAACTCACTCGGCCGAGCGACTCCCGAAGTGAAGACCCCCGAAGACCCAGACTTACTGGAAATTTACAGGGTTTCTCACTCGGCCGAGCGACTTTTGTCACTCGGCCGAGTGCGACGCGCTGCCTGTAGCGAAATTTGCGGATTTCAGGCTGCGCATGGGCATTTTGGTCACAGTTTTTTGGACGATTTTGGGGGGTATTTAACCCCTGTTTTTACCCTAGTTTAGAGAGCTTTTCTCTTAGATTTTTGCAGCTTTTTAGATTAACTTTTTAGCTTTATTCTTGTGATTGGAGAGGAGACAAAAGTTGATTTTTGTTGAATTATTTGAAGAACTCCATTGGTTTGTGTCTCTCTCCTCTAAAAATACAATTTTTATTGCTTATCTCAATATTGTGATGAAGTCTCTTGTTAATTTCATTGATTATTTTTGTGTTTGTACTATGAATTGTGAGTAGTCTCCACGTCTTGGGGCGTGGGGATGAACCCTACAAGCCCAATTTCAGATTTGTGATGAATTGGTAGAAATATTGCTAGAATTTGCTATTAGGGATTAGTTTGGGATTGATTTATTACGGATGGCTAGGAGTTCATACCGATTGGGATTTGCAAGAGATTGGATCCCAATTCGATAGGAAACCCTAGAAATCCGAATTGGGTTGGGGTCGAATTTCCGTAGTATCGGTTTGCAAGAGATTGGACCGATACTAGGGTTTCCGGTTGCAATTCCGTGCCGATACCCGTTTGCAAGAGATTGGACGGGTAGGAACTATCCCAACCTAGGTCGTGGCCCGAGTTTGCACGAGAGTGGGCTCGGGGCACGATTGAACGATGATGTTGATCCTATTGCTAGCTTGCCTAGGTTAGGGTTTGCAAGAGATTGGACCCGAACCTAGGATAGCTATAGACCGGCAACAGCGAGAGAGCGTGAGCTAGGTTCTACATTCAGTTGCAACGAGTTCATCTGAAATTCTACCCTAGCAATGTTGATACCAATGAATTACATTGATGAGATACGGTGAGTAGCGGGGATTCCTCATTCCCTAGACGTTCTTTATTTGATTTGATATCTTCGTACTTTGTCTGACGATTGTGACAGGATCGCCAAAGGCAAATTTCTCTCTTCTTAATAGCCAGGTTGATTGGAACAAGCACGGTCATTCATCCTCCCTGTGTTCGATAACCCGCTCACCGCTATACCGTGCGCTTGCGGTAAAACTACAACCGTTCTTTGGGTTACATTCCGGAGCGATCAAGTTCTTGGCGCCGTTGCCGGGGAGGCGATTGCGTTTGATCTTACCACCCTAGCTATTTCTTTCTTTTTATTTTATTTCTCTATTTTTACCTAACCCTTCCATTGTGCTAATCACTTCTTTGAAACTTTGTTCTCCTGTGCATGTACACGAGATCCACTGCGGACCCTGAAGGTATATTATTTGATCCCGAGATTGAACGTACGGTGCGGAGAATCAGAGCGGAAAGGAGACAAGATCCGGAAGGGAGGTTTATGACCAACCCGAAAACTGCGGACCAATTAGCGGCAAGAATGGCGAGGATAATTTCTATTCGAGATAGGCTTCGGCCTAAGACCTCTTCTACGACCTCATCCATTGCAATGCCGGAGTTGGCGGCTGACAAGAACTTTGAGCTGAAGACTGGACGGGTGGTTCTGATGCAGCAGGATCCATTTCTTGTGAATGCCCATGAAAATCCCCACTACCACATCCAATTATTCTTGTCGAAGTGCGCCACATTTCAGATGACGGGGGTCTCCATCGATGCCATCAGACTGCGTCTCTTCCCCTTCACGCTAAAAGACAAGGCACTCTATTGGTTGAGGTCGCAAGCTGAGGGAGTCTTTACCACTTGGGACGAGTTGGCGAGTGCATTCATTGATAAGTTCTATCCGTCCTCCAAGAGGGTAAAGATTCGGAGCGCTCTTATGTCCTTCAAGCAAGGACCCCAAGAGACGCTCTATGAGGCTTGGGAGCGTTTTAAAGATCTGCAGCATCAATGCCCGCACCATAGCATTGAAGATTGGGAGCTAGTTCATAGCTTCTACAATGGTCTCCAACCGGGGACCAAACAAATTATTGATGCAGCGGCGAATGGTGCTATCTTATCAAAGACTCCCGAAGAAGCTACGGCCCTAATTGAGGAGATGGCCTCAAACAATCAACAATGGGGCGATGAGCGAGGACACTCTACGTCCTCCTTGAAGCCAACTAGCATCTATGAGGCGAAGGCCGTAGCGGAGCTTACAAGCAAGTTTGATTCTCTCCACAAGGTAGTGGAGAGACTGGAGAAGTTTATCACGGAGCCCCAAGGAACCCCTTCCACATCCGCACCAACGAACCAAATGTGTGATTGGCAAGACCAATCTCAAGCCATGTATTTGGGAGGAGAGCAAGGAGAGGGATCCTTGGAGCAAGTACAATATGTCGCGGGGAACCAAGGGTATTGGGCCAATCCGGCCACAAGAAATCATCCCGGTTTCTCTTACGCCAACAATGAAGGAGCTTTGAACCCGCCACAACAACCACCTCAACAAGCTCGACCACCACCACCACCCCAACAACAACACTATCCACCGAGGGGGCCTCCACAACAACATTTCCAACCGAAGCAACAAGTTCCACCCTATAGGCCGCACGGGTACAATCAAGGGTGGAGAAATCAAAATCAAAACCCTCCACAAGCTCAACAACGATCCGACTTCGAAGCTAGAGTGGAGGAGTTTATGGTTGAGCAAAAGAAGGTCAATGCTTACTTGAAGGCGGGCCAAGACTCCCTTACAACCGTTGTGGCACAAATATCGGAGCAATTGGCGTTGCTCAATCGGAATACTCAACAATTGCCGGCGCAACCCGAGCAAAACCCACAGGGCAACACCGGCCACATCAATGCCGTGGTTGCCGTTACTACTAGAGGCAGGAAGGATACCACCCCCGCCATGATTCCTACCGAGGAGCCCGTGGAGGAAAGTTTAGAGCCAATTGAGCCGGTAGTTGAAGTTGAGAAGGAGAAAGAGCCGCAAGAGAAGGAGAAATCTAGAGCGGAGCAATTGATTGAGGAGAGGCGCTTCATGCCACCGGTCCCATTCCCCCAAAGGCTTGCTAGAGCGAAAATGGAGAAAAGGCTAGCAAATTTTCTCGAGTATCTGAGAGGGGTTAGCCTCAATATTCCCTTCCTCGACGCCATCGTTGAATCCCCACATATGCTAAATTTTTAAAGGAGTTGATTTCGGGGAGAAAGAGGAAGGAGAAGATTATGCTCGCCGAGGAGGGCTCTTGGTTCACCAAGAGAGAGAAGGAGCCAGCCAAATTCAAAGATCCGGGGAGTTTTCGAATTCCTTGCACCTTAGGCGGCGTCCCTCTACAAACGGCGTTGGTGGATTTAGGGGCTAGTGTTAGCCTCATGCCTCTCTCCATGTTCCTAAGGCTAAACACCGGGACGAAATTGAAGCCCACCGACATGCGAATACAATTAGCCGATGGACGGATAACAAGGCCGGTAGGGATCGCCGAGGACATCCCGCTACAAGTCCCGGGGGGCATATGTTTGCCATGTGACTTCGTGATTAAGGACGTTAAGGAGGAGGGAGATACGTCATTGATACTTGGACGCCCGTTCCTCGTCACCGCCAGAGTCATTGTCGACGTGTGAGAAGGTACCCTAACATTGAACGTCGGCAACATCGAGGTGGAGCTTCATATTCCTAAGGCAATGAAACACATGCCTTACCACGAGGAGCTAGACTACATGGACCTCCTTGACGAGGTAATTGAGGAGGCGATCCCCCATTCGATTGGCGCTCTATTCGATGAAGATTTCGAGGAAGGCCCGGATTTAGGCCAAGATGAGAAGAAAAATGATTCCCCCGACCTCTCCGCTGAAAATGATGAAGGCGACGCTGATGTCGCAAGGATTCGAGAGCTCTGCAAGCTCTCAAAAATGAAGTCTCCGAAGAAAGCTCCGCCGATACGGAAATTGGTGTCACCGGTGAAGCGGATGACCGGAGCAAACGCTAGCTTGGGGGAGCCTCCCCCCAACACTATTCGAGACGGGAGACCACCGAGGGAGAACACGCCGCCACAACTTCCGAATCCAAGCGTTCTCCCCGGAAAATTTGACGGGTGCATCTCATATGCACCAAACATCCCGCGTTAATTGAAAATCATAGGGGGTCGAGCTCACGACCTTAAACGAGCGCTTGTCGGGAGGCAACCCGACGGTTATTGCTTTATTTTCACTTTTCTTTTATTTTTGTTTTAGAAATTTTTAGTGTTTTGAGTCGTTCGCCCAAAAATCTTGTGATAACGGGTCCTATTTTTCCTGACAGGAGAGGAGAACGAGGTACCCATCATTAGGAGGATGCACAAGGCGACGAGGAGCGCTCCAGGAAGGCACTCGATGCTTAGGAGGAAGATGAAATCGACTGGAGGAAGAAAAACGGAGTTTAGAGCCCAAACGAAGACAAACAGCAGAACACAAAGCTCACTCGGCCGAGTATACTAGTCACTCGGCCGAGTACACAAGTTCGTCCGGCCGAGCCGATCACGAACGAGGGAAGTCTGCTGTACCCAACTCTCTGTTTATTTTCCTGATTTCAGTATAACTGCTACTCGGCCGAGTATATATATTCACTCGGCCGAGTAAAACTGATACGCTCCTAGGGCGAGTCTTGCCGAGTAGCTTGAGCCACTCGGTCGAATGGACTTACTCCACTCGGTCGAGGGTGGCAAGGCCACTCGGCCGAAGCGTAAGCAGGGAGGAATTTTCCATTGATCTCACTCGGCCGAGTGACCCAGTCACTCGGCCGAGTCGTAACTTTTTCCTATAAAGGGGGCGGGGGAGGGCGCGTTTTTCGAAACATGCAAAACCCGATCTCGCCCGACCCCTCACCTCCCTCGCCCGAACCCCTCGCTCGCTCGCCCGCCCATCGACCCCGCGCCGCCGCTCGGCCACCCACCGCCGGCCGAGCCGCCGTCGCTCCTCGCCCGAGTCGCCGCCGGCGGCCACTGCTCCGGCCGACTCCGGTAACCCCATTTTCACCTATTTCTCCTCTTTCTGTGTATCTTTCAAGGATCCATGTGCTTAACGAACCCCAAACCCAAATTAATTTCTATTTCTATCTATTATACCCCTAATGCCCCATACGTTTTGAATATTACTCGCTGATTCTCCATTTCATGCGCAGGTTATTTTTGGGAGCTTAGGGGAGCCCAGGGGAGCTTCCAGGGACTGATTTGGGCTACGTGGAGGCGTCGTCTTCGCACGCTTCCACATATTTGCACTCGCGGCGTGTCGTGGTATATTCTTTCCTTTATTTTACGCACGCCGCACTTTTCACGCTTTTTGGTGCGCGCTCGGGGCCCATATGCCGCCTCGGACACGGCCGAGGTCGAGGAGAGCTTCCGCCAAGCGGAAGCGGTCGGATGATGCCGGCCCCTCCCACGAGGTGGAGGACTCTCCTCCGCCTTCTCCCACACACATCTGTCCACACTTCTGTGTCACCGACCTCTCTGGCCGCCTCGCTGCCTCTTTTGTATTCTTCTTTCGTTGCTGCTGCCTCCACTTCTCACCGTCCTGCCCAGCCTCGCACTGAGGCCAGGCCCACACTTGCGAGTGCAGCCCCTTTTGTTCCCTTGCCTGCTGAGCCCGTCACCTACGCCACCAGAGTACGCCAGCCCCGACCTGCACAGCCCAGACCGGTGCGTCCCTCTGCACCACCTCCCCTCGACACTGTACTTCTAAGCATTCGTGCTCTCGAGGGGGCGGTGAGTGGCCTCAGAGGCGACCTTAGGACCCTGACCGCCACCGTCACTGCGATGGCTGGCCGCTTTGACCTGCTCCCGCAGATTCACTACTGTCTTAGCCAGGTCCTGGAGCGTCTCCCCCGCGTACCCGCACCCACCCAGCCGGTTCCCACCCCCACTACCACACACCCCCAGCCTGCTTCCACTTCCACACCCACACCCGTTCAGCAGCATGTCCAGCCACCACCTCCGCCTCAGGACGGAGACGGCGCAGCACCACCTTCTTAGGAACCCTTGATGCCATCGATTCTTTTTGTCGTTGTGCTGCCCGTTTCTGCTGGGTCCTGATGCTTTTTGTCCACCCCCCTCCCCTCACTGTTTTTGGTTGCACATTTCCTTTATATATCTTTATATATCTTTTTTTGGGAGAGAGTGAGAGTTTTTGGTGTCACACCTATATATCTGTATCACTCCTTTATTTGCATGCATCATGTCTGCATCACATTTTTCGTTACATTATTTTCTTATTTTTCCTCCTGCATGCATCCTCGCTTACCCCTCACATTACTTGTCTCTCGGGGTGCCACACTTTGCACATTGAGGACACTGTGCCATTTAGCTTGGGGGAGTGAGTTCTCACGTTCTTTTTCGATTTGCCACCTTTATTTTTAGTTTTTCACTCCATTTTCCGCTTTTGCACTTATTTTCATCATTTTTTCTTTTATTTTACCATGCATCACGTTTTTCTTATCTTTCTGTGTGCCGCATTGTAAATAGTTTTATTTTTCCCTTTATCTTTATTTCTTTTTCATCTCATGCTATAGATGACTTTTCTATGATGATGATTACGTAGAGTTAGCTTCCTTTATATGCATGCTATATTTGTCATGTCTTAGACTTTATTTCTGATATCATATGCTATGACTTGCCTTGCATTTAGAGATAGTAACCCACACTTTTTCCACATGAAAATGGATGAAATTTTATTATTAGCTGAGCCTGAATATTCATATGTATGCCATCGCAGAAAACACACCAAGAATCACGCATTGAATGCTTATATCTGGAGTACCGATTTCTTTTCCTATATCACTTCTATATGCATGAATTGTACATTTCACTTCAGGATGATTGAATGATGTTAGCCATGATAAATCTGGATTAGTTAGCTTTTTTGTGATCGAAACTGAGTAGATTAGATTACCCTGCTGAAGTTGTCGTGCATGTCTTATAGAGTGAACCGAGAGATATATTTATTTCTTTCTCCACAAATCTTGAACATCATTTCTCTATTTTAAAATCATTGGTGAATCTCCCCTTAGCGATTCTATTATATGGCATTTCCCCCGCTATTAATTCCTAGCTCCAAATTTCCCAAAACCAAAGAAAGAAAAAAAAGAAAAAAAATTCTTGTATGCTCTTACTTCTCTTTGAGTTGGGATCATTGTGTATATATGCTATTTGAAAAAAAAGAGAAGAAAAAAAAAGAGAAAAGAAAAAAAAGAAAAAGAAAAGGAAAAGAAAAGAGGAAAGAACCTCAATAAAAGATCCCATCTCATGTTCTCTCTTTCTTCTCTCCTTTTGTATTTATTTTCATTGCTTTTGGAGTTTTATAAAAATGGGGATGTAAATATTTTTTTTATGCCACCATGCTTATAGATAAGCTTGGGGGAGGGAATCCAATGATGTGTGAGAGAGTGACTACTTGACGTTGCACGACAACCTAGGCTAAGTGATATTATATACTCAGTGAGATTATTTTCAGCTTTATGAAGTCCAGAAATCTATGCCTAGCACTCATTTCATGAAATCCACACTTATCTATTCTTTCTATTCTATTGCGTGATACTCTTATACTCCTCATAGAAAGCATTCAATTGAAAAGTGTGTGATCTGCGATTTGTATACCGCTTTAAATGATTCAGATGATGTTAATTCTAAAATTATTCCGTTTTTCATGATTATATCATTGTTCGTGGGTTTTCTATTTCTATTTGCACCATTATACTATGATATCGAAATAAAATTCTTTGACATGTGTTTTTCATTCGGTGCATGCTATACGAGTAAGTGAACCCACGTCCTGAGAAAATGATCTAGCAGCTTCCCTCTTCGCTTCTTTATTTCTTCTTTGTTTTTATTTCGTTTTTCATTCTTCTCCGTTTTTTATTTTTCATCTTTCGCCGTTTTCGTTTTCCGAATCCACCGGGTTCGCCTTTTACTTATCTTCCTCGAGGACGAGTAAGAGGTAAGCTTGGGGGATTTTGATCACTCCTTATTTTACACTTTTTTCCCGCATGTTTGCATGCCATTTAGATCGCCCAAATCATGTTTTTCACGATATATCGACGATATTGCGATGCTTTTCACGATTTGTTGTTTTTGTCGCATTTCAGGTGATTTGGAGCGATTTGGAGTGATCTCGAGATACGCCTACTCCAGAGTGTCACCGACGACCTCCCCGAGGGGTACTTTGCTGTTGGAGAGGAGCGGAAGAAGAAAGAACGTCGCAGGAGCGACGAGGAGGCCAAAACAAGCTGTTTGGGCATTTTTGGTGTCCCACTCGGCCGAGTGAAGGAGTCACTCGGCCGACCAGCGAGACACCGCTCGGCCGACCAGATCGGATACGTTTCATACGTGCACTCGGCCGAGCATCGGAAGCCACATCGGCCGAGTGACGAGACCCCGTCCGCCCGAGTGGCACCTAGACGACGCATGTCAAAAATCGCCAACTTACTGTTTTTCGTCTGCCTGAGCTTCAGAAGACCCACTCGGCCGAGTGGCAAATGCCGACCGCCCGAGTACCAAGAAGCCATCGGCCGAGTGACGACAACTCACTCGGCCGAGCGACTCCCGAAGTGAAGACCCCCGAAGACCCAGACTTACTGGAAATTTACAGGGTTTCTCACTCGGCCGAGCGACTTTTGTCACTCGGCCGAGTGCGACGCGCTGCCTGTAGCGAAATTTACGGATTTCAGGCTGCGCAGGGGCATTTTGGTCACAGTTTTTTGGACGATTTTGGGGGGTATTTAACCCCTGTTTTTACCCTAGTTTAGAGAGCTTTTCTCTTAGATTTTTGCAGCTTTTTAGATTAACTTTTTAGCTTTATTCTTGTGATTGGAGAGGAGACAAAAGTTGATTTTTGTTGAATTATTTGAAGAACTCCATTGGTTTGTGTCTCTCTCCTCTAAAAATACTATTTTTATTGCTTATCTCAATATTGTGATGAAGTCTCTTGTTAATTTCATTGATTATTTTTGTGTTTGTACTATGAATTGTGAGTAGTCTCCACGTCTTGGGGCGTGGGGATGAACCCTACAAGCCCAATTTCAGATTTGTGATGAATTGGTAGAAATATTGCTAGAATTTACTATTAGGGATTAGTTTGGGATTGATTTATTACGGATGGCTAGGAGTTCATACCGATTCGGATTTGCAAGAGATTGGATCCCAATTCGATAGGAAACCCTAGAAATCCGAATTGGGTTGGGGTCGAATTTCCGTAGTATCGGTTTGCAAGAGATTGGACCGATACTAGGGTTTCCGGTTGCAATTCCGTGCCGATACCCGTTTGCAAGAGATTGGACGGGTAGGAACTATCCCAACCTAGGTCGTGGCCCGAGTTTGCACGAGAGTGGGCTCGGGGCACGATTGAACGATGATGTTGATCCTATTGCTAGCTTGCCTAGGTTAGGGTTTGCAAGAGATTGGACCCGAACCTAGGATAGCTATAGACCGGCAACAGCGAGAGAGCGTGAGCTAGGTTCTACATTCAGTTGCAACGAGTTCATCTGAAATTCTACCCTAGCAATGTTGATACCAATGAATTACATTGATGAGATACGGTGAGTAGCGGGGATTCCCCATTCCCTAGACGTTCTTTATTTGATTTGATATCTTCATACTTTGTCTGACGATTGTGACAGGATCGCCAAAGGCAAATTTCTCTCTTCTTAATAGCCAGGTTGATTGGAACAAGCACGGTCATTCGTCCTCCTTGTGTTCGATAACCCGCTCGCCGCTATACCGTGCGCTTGCGGTAAAACTACAACCGTTCTTTGGGTTACATTTCGGAGCGATCAATGGTTGGGTCCGCTGCTGCCAATTATCCATTAGACAACAATTCTGCAGAGCTTCCCACGTTAAATCCTGAAGCTGAAGTCTCACAGGCCATGGAACCCGTTATTACCAAGTTGAAGTCTTCTGTTGAACCGGTTACAGCCAAGTTGAAGTCGCGCAAGCCATGGTCGTCCCTGTTAGCAGAGTCAGGAGATACGGAGTTGGATCTATTGCCTGAAGACATTGCTGTTGATAATCCTGAGTGGGATCTCGAAGTGGAAGAGCTCATTCAACATGCTGCGGCTCCCAAAACTGCGAAAAAGAGGCAAGATGATGTTTCTTTGGCTTCCTCCAGGAAAAGCACGAGACTCCTGGAGAATTGCCAAGGCCGAAAAAACTAACTGTTGAATAATGTCTGTTTTTATTTGGAATACTAGGGGATTAAACAATTCTGTGAGAAGGAGGGATCTACGTGAAAAGTTGAGGAAGCTGAAGCCTTCAGCTGTGGTATTGGTTGAGACTAAGCTCAAGTCTGCTTCCGAGAGGTGTAAGCAATTATTGCCCAATGACTGGATATCATTAAAAAATTTTGATTTGTCTTCGGGGGGACGGATACTTATGGGGTTTGATCCAAATGTGTGGAGTGTGGGGCTGATGTCTGTGTCGGCCCAACACATGTCCATTTCTTGCAATAATGTTGGGGGATTCTCTTGTGTTATTACTGGAATATACGGACGCATCTCTATGGAGGGAAGGAAGGATTTGTGGAAGATTCTTGTTGCGGATGTCAATCTTATGAATAATGTATCATGGCTTGTTGGGGGAGATTTCAATTGCGTCCTGTATTCCCGTGACAAGGTGGGAGGGCGACAGCTTGATGGGAGTATGGTGCGGGATTATGATACTTGCATATCAAGATGTGGCCTCCAAGAACTGAAGTGTAAGGGTAATAGACTAAGCTGGTGCAACAATCGGGTAGGGCCTGATCGGATTGCAGCTCAACTTGATCGTGCATTTGGTAATGCGGAATGGGTTAGTTCTCTTCCTTCTTCTTATGTGGAATATCTTGAGGCGGGCACTAGTGACCACTCGCCAATGGCTGTCTATTTACATACTCAGGTCCGTTCTAAACCTAAACCTTACAGAACTTTTAACTATTGGTCCTCTTGCCCTGGTTACAAGGATGTTATTTCCTCCCATTGGGGAACTGTTGTCGAGGGTACTCCTATGTATCGGCTGGTGCAGAAGCTCGGTAGCCTGAAGCCTTTACTTAGAGGTTGGGCTATCCAGTACAGAGCAGACATGGTAGTGGAGAAATGCAGGGGAAAATTGAATGAAATCAGGCTTAACCCAGATATTCACGAGGACCTTGACCTGCAAAAGAGGGAATCTCAGCTTTTTAGAGAGTTGTCTCGAGCTTTGAAGATGGAGGAGAACATGCTTAAGCAAAAGAGCCGACAGGACTGGCTATCTCTTAGGGACAGGAATACTAAGTTCTTCAACAACTGTATGAAAGCAAGGAACAACAGAAACAACTTAAATCATCTGGTTGACCAGGAGGGGGTGCAAAATAACACTTATGGTACTCTGCAGGAGGAAGCGCCGTTGTTCTACGAGAGGTTGTTCAATCAGAGTAATTACTTAGGTTCCTTCAACAATATTGTTCCCAAACGTATTTTGACGGAGAAGTCCACTTTATGGCTTAGCAGAAGGGTGACTAGCAAGGAGATCAGAGATGCTGTGTTTCAAATTGGGGCTGACAAGGCACCAGGGCCTGATGGGTATAATGCATTCTTTTACCAGCATAACTGGCAACTTATTTGGGAGGAGGTTACTACTGCAATAAAATCTTTTTTCAACTCTGGCTCCCTCCTGAAGCAAGTTAATCATACCTTTCTAACTCTGGTGCCTAAAAATTCCAATGCTTCTGGATTGGGAGACTACAGACCTACTCCTGTTGTAATGTTCTTTACAAATTTATTAGCAAAATTATTTGCAATCGGCTCAAGGTGGTGGTCCATGATCTTATTTCCCCCAATCAATCGGCTTTCTGAAAGGAAGGCTACTCTTAGATTGTACCCTTATCGCTCATGAACATATCAGATATTTCAGCAACCCTATGGGGGGAGGGCTTGCCTGAAGCTAGACCTAAGGAAGGCGTTTGATAGCGTTAATCGGGATTTCATCTTCTATTTCATGAAGCAGCTTGGTTTTCCCAACAGTTTCATTTCCTGGATCAAAGAATGCATCACTACTCGCTCTTTTTCAGTTTTGGTGAACGGATCCCCCTATGGATATTTTGGAAGTAATAGAGGATTGTGGCAAGGTGACCCTCTTTCACCTTATATATTTGTTATTATCATGGAAACGTTCTCTATTCTTATGGAAAAGGCTATCAACTCGCGAAAGATTTTACCTATGAAGCGAAATGGCTCCATTTTCCACCTTCTGTTTGCAGATGATTTATTGGTTTTCTGCAGAGCCAACAAATCCTCATTTGTGGGCATGAAAGATTTTCTTGTCGATTTACACAAGTTGACAGGGCTCGAGGTTAATTGGGATAAAAGCTCTGGAATGTTTAGCAAGGGTACCAGGAACAAGGAAATGCTTGCGGATTTTCTTGGTATTAAAATTACTTCTTCATTCTCTGCTTATCTAGGATTGTCGCTTTCAGTAAAATATCCTACTGCCATTAACTACAAAAAATTAATTGATAAGTGCAAGAGAAGAATTGGGGGTTGGTCTTCCGCGCTACTTTCAGTGGCATGAAGAATTGAGCTTGTTAGATCCGTAATCTACGGTATAGTAGCTTTCTGGATGCAGGTATATCGCATCCCGGTGAGTGTCTTAAAAATTATTACTACGGCGTGTAGGAAGTTCATCCTTGGGAATTCTCGTTCTTGGGCGTGGAATGATTTATGCAAACCAAAATCGGAGGGAGGAGTTGGTCTTCGGCTTTTGGAGGATCTTAATGAAGCATCCGGGATTAAATTGGCTTGGAGATTTCTTAGTTCTCACGGTATTTGGGTGAATCAGTTGCGATAATCTAATTTTGCTGCTGTAGACCTCTTTGCGGCAAAGATCAATGTAGCATATTCGGGCACCTGGAAGCGGATTTTGAAGAGCCGGTAAGTCACGCACAGCTTGATCGCGTGAACTGTGAGGGCCGGTAAAAGCACCTACTTCTGGCATGATCCATGGCTCGATGGCATTCCTCCCAAGCTCCTTTGCAACTCGGCGGCTGATGATAACCTCCTCAAAGTGGCGGATTACTGGACGGGTGCTGGCTGGAGTGATGACCCGGCCCTTGATCCAATTCGGCACAAACTAAATCTTTTCAAGCTCAAGTCTGGAGAGGATGGCTGGAAATGGTTGCAAGGTGATTCTTGCTCCTTCCGGCAGGCATGGGAGGGTGTGCGGAGAAGGAGTCATGACTTTCCACTACATAGGCTAATCTGGTACCCTTCATATATTCCTAAAATGTCTCTAACGCTCCTCAGAGCGTTGAGTGATAAATTACTTACTAGAGACAAGATTAGCAGATGGGCTCCAAATTCTCCCCCCAATTGTGTTTTATGTGATGCTAATGCAGTAGAAAATATACGTCACTTATTTTTTGACTGCAGCTATTCAGGGTATATTTTTTGTAGAGCAATGTTGAAGTTGAAGACCGCCTTACACCAGCCCACTTCCTTACCAGAGGCTGGGAAATACCTTTTGACTACTTATGGAGGTAAGGGTTGCTTGAGCACACTATCCAGAACTATTTTAGCTGCAATGGTGTGGCATATCTGGCGGGAAAGGAATAGAAGGATCTTTGAGGATGAGTGTAGATGCCGGACTATATTGTTTAAGGAGATTGATGTAGATTTTAAAATTGCAATGTATGACCAAGATCATTCGGTTGTCTTACAATACCTTCTACGGCTTGGCATGCAGCAGTACCTTGACCAACTCCAGGCCAAATAGAAGCAAGCCCTACGGCCAATCCAGCAGCAATAACAGAAGCGGCAGAAATCAGTGGATTCATGATGATAGGTTCCTCGCACCAAAAAAATGGTTAATGATACAATCAACCAATGAATTTTTACTTATTTGATCACTAAAATCTATCGTGCCGAAACCGTCGAGCTATTTCAGCATTTTCGAATTCCACGCGAAGTAAGGGAGCTGAAGAAAAGGAATCTTTCTCTAATTGGGAGATTAGAGATTGTGTGTGATTGAGTTGGGCTGAGCTTTGTAATTTCTCACGTGTACGGATGTGTATTTTTCTTTTGATTGGGGTAGATCCTTCTTGTAGGGGGTGATGACGCTTGTGTCCTATCCCCTCTCTAGAGGGTACTCTCCAATTGGTTTGATGTACCATTTGTACTATTATCTATAAAATTCTCACGCTTACCTTTCATATACATATATATACATATACATATATATATATATATATATATATATATATATATATATATATATATATATATATATATATATAAAAGAAAACGTGAAATAGGGTGTCACAGGATAGAATCTCTCCTTGGTCGGTCAAAAAAAACTCCAATCTCCACTTGTTTTTTGGAAGATCCGAGCAGTTCATCTCGATCTCCACCCTCTAAAACACCTACCCACCAATTTTCAGCCCGATCCGAGGTGTTTTGCTTGTACATCTACCCTTTGCAAAAGTTATGTTCATGGGAAACCATTAAATTTGGGTCGGGTGGATGTACGTGCAAAACACCTCAGATCGGGCTAAAAATAGGTGGGTAGGTGGTTTGGAGGGTGGAGATCGAGATGAAT
Organism: Scilla litardierei; assembly: GCA_030789695.1. Lineage (NCBI taxonomy): Eukaryota > Viridiplantae > Streptophyta > Magnoliopsida > Asparagales > Asparagaceae > Scilla > Scilla litardierei. Next base: position 50,978,499 of record CM061139.1, read on the forward strand.
GGCTCGGATCTTCCAAAAAACAAGTTGAGATTGGATTTTTTTTGACCGACCAAGGAGAGATTCTCTCCTGTGACACCCTATTTCCCGTTTCCTATATATATATATATATATATATATATATATATATATATATATATATATATATATATATATATATTTGAAGGGTAAAAGTTAGTCTATATTAATATCAGGAAAAAGGTTACACAATATCAAAGCTAGTAAGAGCTAGTGGGTAATAAAAAGAGAGGAGATAGGGCACAAGCGCCGTCACCCTCTACTAAGAACTACCTATCGCATTTACATAGCTAGGCCCAATATGTACAATGTAAGTTTATAACAAAACACAACACAACTACACAATACTGATGAAGAAGTGTAAATCACGCATCTATGAGCCCCCAATTTGAGAGAGGGATGGGATCCGAAGCTTCATCAAAGTTCAAGAGTCTGAGAGAAACTCTCACATCATATGCCATCTCTTCAAATACCACAGTCTTCACCTTGGATTTGTTATCAAAAATTCGCTTATTACGCTCCCTCCATATGTGCCATACTATGGAGGATAGGGAAGTTTTAGCCACCACATTCAAAGGATCTTTTTTACTGTATGTAGCACGAAAAAGATCACAGACCCCCTGGATTGTACTTGGAATCGGACCTGAAAAGCTTAGCTTCAAGAGGCACCTGGCAAGCATATATTTGGAGTAATCACATTCAAAGAAAAGGTGGGAGATGCTCTCTGAAGAGTTAGAGGAACAGAGCACACAAGAAGTATCAGTAGAAATCCCCCTTTTGGATAGAAGATCCTTAGTCGGCAGCTTGTTTTGGATAGCCTTTAGCAAAGTCAAAGCAAATTTCGGGACATTGTGGGAGAACCATACCGAATCATAGTAAGCAAAAGCGAGTGAAGCAGGCCGCGCACCACTCCAAGCAGCTCTAAGTGAACCAGCCGGCCCTTGCACCCAGTTCCAATCATCCACCCCTTCACATAGAGTAATGCCATGGAGCAAATGCCGTACCCCCTGGATATCCGGACTGTTGCTCCACTCTGTCCCCGTCCAATAGTCGCTAACCCTAGCAGTTTCCTTCCCTTGGATAGGCTCATGTATCAAATGCAGAGGCCCCTTTGGGTGCCAATTTTCGTACCAGAAAGAAGTAGAATTGCCATCTTTCACAGCACGAGTAATTAATTTTTGGGAATGAATTCGATTCTTCAATATGAACTTCCAAGACCCAGAATCAGTAGGTCTAGCTTTAGTAAAATAGAATCCATATTTTATAGCACCATAGCGATTCCCCATATATTTTGCCCAAATACCTTTAGTAGATAGCACTCTCCAGGTGAGACGAATACCGGAAGCTACATTTAATTCATCAAGAGATCTCAGCCCAACCCCTCCTTCCTTTTTTGGAATACACATGTCCTTCCAAGCCCAAACATTGAGCTTCCCACAAATAAATTTTCTGCATGCCGAATTAATTGTACGGATGACAGAAGGTGGTAGGCAATACGCTTGCATCCAAAAAGCCACCATACCATAAATTACCGACTGGACCAAAGCAATCTTCCCAGAAATAGAGAGGAGTGATGAAGACCACCCCAAAAGCCTTTTTTTACATTTATCAATGAGCCTATTGAACAACCTTGCTTTTGGATATTTAGATGAAAGAGGAAGCCCCAAGTATATATTAAAATTTGAAACCATTTTAATACCCAGAATTTCAGAGAGATTATCAGCATTGCGTACTCCTTTGCTAAAAATTGCCGAGCTTTTATCCCAATTGATCTGCAACCCAGAGAAGAGCTTGAATCTACTTAACAAATCTTTAAGACCATTGAGGGAATGAGAATTTGCACGGCAGAAGACCAAGAGGTCATCAGCAAAAAGGAGATGCGAGATAGCACCAGTCCTTCGCATCGGGAGGATAGCACCTGATGTTTCAGCTTGAACCATAAGTAGAGAAAATGCTTCCATAACAAGTACGAACAGATAGGGCGAGAGAGGGTCACCCTGCCGAATACCTCTATTGGAATCAAAGAAGCCCACTGGGGAACCTTCCACCAGAATAGAGAACATTGGGGAAGAAATACATATACAGTGACCCAGTTTATAAATCTGTGGGAGAACTTCATTTGGTGTAGAAGGAAGAGAATGAATTCTCTATTAACGCTGTCAAATGCTTTGCGAAGGTCCAATTTAATGCACGATCTGGATCCCATTGGATTACTAAAATCACAAATCTGCTCGTGTGCAATTAGGGTGCAATCTGCCAGCAATCTATCTTTCAAGAAAGCAGCCTGGTTAGGAGAGATTAATTCAGAAATAATAGGCTTCAATCTGTTGCACAATATTTTACTAATAATTTTGTAGATAACATTGCAGCAAGCAATCGGCCTGTAGTCGCCTAAACCAGAAGCCTTTGCATTTTTAGGGACAAGTGTCAGAAAAGTGTGGTTGACAGAGGATGGCATCCTACCAGATGTGAAAAAAGAGGAGACTCCAGACACAACATCATTACGAATTACCTCCCATTCCTGTTGGAAGAAATATGCATTAAAACCATCAGGTCCCGGAGCCTTGTCTTTGCCAATTTGGAAAACGGCATTCTTGATTTCATTGTAAGAAACTGGCCTATCCAACCAATTAGAAGCATCCAAAGTGAGGACACGTTTAGGAATCAGATTTGGAAATACATTCCAATAATCGTCCTGATGATAAAGATTCATAAAGAAAAGAGATGCCTCAGCACGTAGGCTATCCGTATTAATACTCCTATCACCAGAGGATGAAACAAATTGACTGAGGGAGTTATGGCTTTGCCTACATTTCATTGCCGTAAAGAAGAATTTAGAATTCCTGTCCCCTAAAGTCAACCAGTTTTGCCGACTTTTTTGTCGCAAGTCCTCCTCCTCTTTATTCAAAGCAATCACAAGGTTCTGCAAAGCCGAGCTCTCTAAAAGTTGCAGTGCTGGGTTAGAAAATATTTGGGGAGAATCTTGTATTCTCTCAAGCTTATTTCGGCACTTAGACACCTCAAAGGAATGTCCCCACTTAGCAGACCATTCCTTCAAAACACCCTTCAGGCATTTAAGTTTAAATAGGAGCCGATTCATTTGTAATAAATCACAGTTTTGATTCCTCTCCCATGCAATGCGAACAACATCCTTGAATCCTGGTAATGATACCCATGAATTAAAAAATTTGAATGGCTTAGGGAATGATGTTACCTTGGGATGGAGATAGGCCATCAGAGGGGAGTGATCACTTGTGCTTGCAGGGAGGTACTCATAGTAAGAATGAGGCAAAAGCTCTAACCATAGCGTATTACATAGAACACGATCAAGTCGGGCTGATATACGCGAACCACCCATACGTCTGTTAGTCCAGCTTTGAGTACAACCAATACTTTTCAATTCAAATAGTTGGCAGCTATCAATACAGGAGTTGAAATCATCCATTGAAGCAACATCAGCATCTCGCCCACCCAATTTCTCATTTGATAGACGAATACAGTTAAAGTCGCCTCCCACAAGCCAGGGGAAATTAGTTAAAGATTTGGAATCAGAGACTAGATTGGACCAAAGTGGAATTCTGAAGCTCGCAACATTAAAACCATAAACTGCGGATAACCCCATGACAAAACCCGCTGTGTTAGTAAAGGTGGTAGTAATATGCTGAGCAGAGAAAGAAATACCGGTACAATTCCAGACCGTCGTGTTGTAATAGATAACAATACGACCTCCTTTGTGATAACTTCTATTATCAAGATAACTCCAGTCAGCAGCAAAATATCTTGAAATACGGTGAGAGTTGCAAGATTCCACTTTTGTTTCAATAAGGCAAACAATTGAGGGGTTTAGCTTCCGCAAAGAGCACTTCAAATCAGCACGACGCGACGAGTTGTTAAGACCCCGTGTATTCCAGAAAAAGATCGTCATAAATAAATATAGAGATGGGGTAGGAGAGCACCCAGTTAGGACGGAATCCGGAGACTACGCCGTACAGGGGAAGGCGGCACCTGGCACTTCTTGACTTTCGCAAGTGACCGAGCCTTCAGAAGGTTTGCCTGCTCTTCTTCCCATAGAGGATTAGGGATAGTGATTTCATTCGGCAGCTCTGGATCAGTGGTGCATTGGCCGGGTTCTTGTACAGCCGTAGCACTAATAGGCCTTGAAGTCTCTTTTAAAATAGGAGGATGGCCACTGTTTTGTCTCAAGCATTGACCACGTTTATGTCTCAAACATTTAATTAGCTTTTGGGTCTGTACCACTTGCACAAAAATAGAAGCCAGCACTTGGTTTTGTCCTTGACTTCCTGGGATAACATAAGGATTACTACACTCCCCATCTTCAAACACAGCACTTTCATTGGGCTTGAGCATGCTGTGCTTATCCACTAAGCACTCCATATCACTGACTGCTTTTAGTTTAGATTTGTTGGTTATGCCCGGAACATTGACATCAGCTGCAGAACCAACAATAAGATCCTGGGTGGCATCTCCTCCCTCACCAGCCAGAGGTGCACTAGGAAGTGGATACTTCAAGGCACATTGTGAATCCAGATGTCCAAAACAGGCACATGCTCCACATCTTGGGGGTTCACCCTCATACTGAACATCAATTGTAATGGTAGACAGATCATCCAACTCAACAGGTACAGATCGCTTAAGCACATTGTTAGCATTAACCTCAACTAAACAACGTGCGTATGAAATTCTATCCAAGTTGGCGGTTGCTTTATCAAGGCAAATAGGTTTACCTACAACGCTTGCAATGGAGTTCAGGATATTTAGAGTCCACATGGATAGAGGGAGATTATGGAATTGAACCCAAACTGGGACAGCAGTCAGGATGTCTCTGTCATGCTTTGTAGAAGGAGTTCAATTTTGGAGAACAACAAGGCGACCATCAAAGAGCCATGGACCGCCATGAAGGATAGAATCCCGGTCTTCCCCATTCTCAAATCTAAAGTAAAAGTAGCCATTCTCTCTTGAGAAAATGCGAACACCTCCTTTAGTACGCCAAAGACGTTCAGTCCAGGCTTTAATTTGCCCATAATATGGCACATCGCCGAGGACGTACCCCACTAGAGTATTCTCCCAACGCCCAGCCCCCTTCAAAATTTCACAATCCGCAACTTTAGCCGTCTCCACACCTTCTTTGCTGATTATAGGGGGAACAAAACTCATCACCAAAGGGTCAGCGTACTTCCTACGGGAAGCGCAGATATCTACCCAGGAACGTTTACTGTCAGATGGAGTTACATGGAAATTAGCAAGAGGCCTCACAGTAACTTTTGAACTAAGCACAGTATTAGATTTCCGCCGTGGATCCGGGCCAACGCGATCATCAGCGCCGCCCGAGTTCAGATGGTGCCCGCCGCCTGAATGCCGAATAGAAGCGCCTGATCTCCGATTGGAATTGGATCTGGGGAATTTTTGCCCGCGAACCGCCAGATCTCTTGTACGCCGCCTGATTTCCGCCTGATTTCCGCCTGATCTCCGATTAGAAGCACCATCAGATCTGAGAGATTGGTTCCGAGAAGAACCAAGAATTGGACGCCCAGAAACACGATCAGCCAGCCCTTTCTGACGGCGAGAAACAAGCATCCACCCCGCCCCTCCATTGTCAGCTCCGGTGCCTGCGCCGATGGAAGAGCCACCCACGCCGTTAGGGTTCAGCAAATCGCCAGCTCCGAGTTTCACGCTCATCTCACTTTTTTTTTAAGCTTTCCGGCTTGGGAGGATATTTGCAAACCGAGTTGTTAGCAAAGTCAAAGCTACCGTTTCCTATATATATATATATATATATATATATATATATATATATATATATATATATATATATATATATATATATATATATATGAAAAGGTAGCTTCAGATTTTATTGAGTAATGTACAATGTACAAGTGTCTTCGTTTGTTTGGCAGAACTCATTAGAGAGAGGATATGGCACAGGCGCCGTCACTCTCAACTAAGAGTCCCTCCAAACAAACTAGGACAGGCAAAAAATACATAAGATAGCCGAAAAAAATAAGGCTTAGCCCGTGTCTATGAAGCCCCAATTCCCAAACACTTTAGATTCCTCAGCCGTAGAAGGATCTTGATTATACAAGGCAACTCTAATGTCTGCAGAAATATCTTCAAAAAGTATAGTCTTGCATCTCTTCTCGTTTTCGAAAATCCTTCTATTTCTTTCCCTCCAGATGTGCCAGACTATCGATGCCAGGCAGGTTCTAGCCAGCAAACTCAAGCATCCCTTAACACCAAATTTGGCTAAAATCAGTTTCCCGACATACAAAAGAGAAGCAGGAGAAGGATTCCGCACATCTAACTTCAGATAGGCTCTACTCAATATATAACTCGTGTATTGGCACTTAAAGAATAAGTGGTCAATACTCTCCTGCTCATTGTTATCGCACAAAACACAGGTGGAGCTAGCGTGCTGATTCCAATTTCTGAATTTATCCCTAGTCATTAGCTTCCCCCTCAATGCTCTTAATAGAGTCAGCGTAAATTTTGGAACATGGTTGGGGTACCAGACTAACCTGTGCAAGGGGAAATCTTGGCCTCTTCGACGCACCTTCTCCCAAGCCTCTTTGAATGTAAAAGCCGCACTAGGGATCCATTTCCACCCATCAACACCGGGTTTGAGTTTGAAATTCTGGAGCAGATGACGAATAGGAGCAATGGCCAGATCTTGGCTCCACTCGCCATTTTCCCAATATTGCGAAACTGTGTAATGCTCGGCACCTTGGGGGACATGAAACCGGTCCTTGAGGGGCCCTCCATCGATCCAATAGTCTTGCCAGAAAAGCGTAGATGTTCCATCTCTGACCGTCTGCATTATCAATTGCTGGGAGATTTGCCGGCACTTTAACATCCTCTTCCAGGTCCCCGAATGATATACACTTGATTTAGCCGCAAATAAACCCAAATTACCCCCATATCGATGCTTCATGTATCGCGCCCATAAGCTTTCAGACTCCAGATAGCGCCAGGTTAGCCTCAAGCCCGCAACAACATTAAGTTCATCCAAATTCCTGAGCCCCATGCCACCCTCCAACTTCGGTTTGCAAATATCCTCCCAAGCCCAAGATTTTGAGCTCCCAAAAATGAACCGCCTGTAGGCCGCCGTAATACATCTCAAGACACTCATAGGTATGTGATAAACTTGCATCCAGAAGGCCACTATGCCATAAATGACTGATCTAACAAGCTCAATTCTCCCCGCAGTAGACAGGACAGAAGTAGACCAGCCACTCAATTTCTTTTTACACTTGTCCACCAATATATATATATATATATATATATATATATATATATATATATATATATATATATATATATATATATATATATATATATATATATATATATATATATTATAAAACAGGGATGTTATCAAGAGAAATTGGATAAGAGTTGTTGGATAAGATAAATTGGTTAAGAGAAAATGGGTAAGAGAATATGGATAAGAGATAAGAGAATTTGGGTAATTGGGTATGTTGGTTAATACATTTTGTATGTTGAATATGAGAAATGAGAAATTGGAAGATGAGAAATTGGGGTTATGTAATAGGACAAACATATATGATGAAACTTTTAAATTTGAATAGAAATATTTTTGGTGGGATCTTTTGAATTTTGAAATTTGCTTTTGAAATCAATATTGGGGGGACACTAAGCCGCCCAAACATTTCAGTGCTCCGAACCCCACAACAACAACCAAAACCCCTGTCACGTGACTCACGGAGAGCACATAACACAGCTGAAACCAACTTTCCAGGACGAAGCTTTTTGACGCTGAAGAGGCTGAAGCGTGGATCTCTAGCAGAAGCCGCCGCCCCGCCATCAATAATTTCCGTCGCGCCTCCTCCCTGTCGTCTCCTCTCTCTCTCTCTCTCTCTCTCTCTCTCTCTCTCTCTCTCTCTCTCTCTCTCTCTCTCTCTCTCTCTCTCTCTCTCTCTCTCTCTCTCTCTCTCTCTCTCTCTCTCTGCGGTGGCTGAATCATGGATCTCTCGAGGGTAAGATCTCATGGAAATTTTTTTGATGCTGGAATTTTTTTGATGCTGTATCTCATGGAAATTTTTTTGATGCTGGATTCATGGATCTCTCGCCTCTTGAGTGTAAACCTGTATCTCATGGTCAGATCTCTCGAGGGTAAGATCTCATAGAAATTTTTGATGCTAAAGCTCATGGATCTCTCGAGGGTAAGATCTTATGGAAATTTTTGACGATGGAGCTCATGGATCCATCCAGGGTTTACTGTGAGCTCCCTCTGGATTTCTCCTTGGTTGGGTAAGATCTGATCTGTTGTATAGTTCTGATATTTGATGAGAAAGCTTTGATATTTGGTGGGTGATCTTTTGTTATCTTCCAGGTTTGCTCTTTCTCTTAAAGATTGGATTTTTATTACTGGTATCCGTTAATGTTGAGCACACCTATTTGTTAGTTAATGTTGAAGCTCTTTCTCTTAAAGATGAATGTTAGTTGTTTCTGCCTCATTCACTCTCAAAAAACATGTTGTGGTAATAATTTGCAGGGCATGATAATAATTTGCAGTATGTTTAAAATAGATGAGCACACACACCCCCCAACAATTTAATTTGTTTAATCATGTTGTGTTTGTTAATAATTTGTTGTCATACCCCAAATTTGTGTGTTAAATTTGTTCTCATGTTGTTATTTTTGTTAATAATTTTTTTAATCATGTTGTCATACCCCAAATAAAGAGGAAATGAGAGCCATACCCCAAAAATAAAATTAATTGTGACAAACTGGCTGAGGTTTGCTTTCAACAACATTTTCAATAGTATTTTTCTAATAATGGATAAAATGTTTGATATTGCATATCTACTTTTGTACATAGATATTTTCTATTTTCTTGCATGTATTCAACATTGTCTGATATTTGCTTGCATGTGTTCAACAGTGTTTGATACCGTATTAAAGTTGAACATTGACGCATGAAATCATCATGTTTAAAGATTTCCATCCTTTTTCATCCGCCATTGACACGTGAAATCGAAGCTTTCTAGCCCTCGCAAATTCAAAGGTGAAATCGAAGCCATATCAAACTTCAAATTTGACGATCAATTGAAATTTTCTTTATTATTGCAGTTGAACAATTCCTTATATTTGTGTTACACTTTGATACAAATGTTGATCACACTTAGCTATTTAAAAATTAGCACTCATTGTTCTAAGTGTGGTCAAGTGGGAAGATAAATTGTTGGTTGTTGCTGGCCATTCAAAGGACACTTCAGACAATGTGACCAGTAGTTATTAAAAGATAAATTCTTGCTCTAAAATCAACTTTTGATTATCTAGAATGATGTCATATTCAGCATGCCCTTGTGTTTCCTTTTGTGTTAACATATTAGTTATTGGCTTAGAAAATTTGGATGACTTGCTAAATAGGAACTCTCTTTTGTATATGTTGAACGTTAGCTATGGTTTTTGTGAGGCACACAAGAAAGGTTGTTATATATCTGAATAATGAAAGATTAGTTATTCCGCATTAAGCGTGTACACATGTTTAGATAGTTCAATGCCAGATTAAGTCTGTACACATGTTCAGATAGTTCATTATCTGGAAAATGTATTTGAATAAGAAAAATGTATCTGAAAATGTATCTGAATATGACATGTTGGTTGGGTGTCATATTCAGATACATTTTCAGAAAATCTCCAGAAAATCTTTTAACAATTGTTAGGTGGAAATCAGAAAATCTCCAGATGAACCAACCTGTCATTTCATAGTAGATTTAATATGACAGATTCCTTTGTGGAATGTGCCAGAATCGTTATGTGGCTTTACTTGGGGGATGGAGAGAAAAGGGTTCACCTACACTTATCACATCCCCTCAGTTATATTTTTACTTAGCATCCTTTTTTGCATGCTATATCAAATGACCCTTAATGGATGATTGGAGAAAAGGATCTCTAAATGTTTAGGATTTAAGTCTTCATTAAGGTGTTTCATTGATGATGAACTTCTTTTTACCTTTATCAATTTTTGAATAATTTTAAACTATATATTCCTGGTGTTTCAAGGATTTACGCCTTCAATAAGGTGTTTCAAGGATATAAGAGTTAATGTGCCAAGAATAATTTTAAAGAAGACCTCTCAATTTTTGAAACTATATATTCCTGGATCAATGTCCTTTGCGATGCTATTTCTGTAATGTATATCTTTATGATATCTCTTAATTTGTTCTATAGTTTCAAGTGTTGTTGAAAGACAGATTAAACCTATTTATTTATTCATTTAGTTATTTTTATATGTGCATGGAATAATATTAACAAACATATTAGCAGGATTAAACTAAAATCTCTAAGAAGTATTTTTGAAAGTAATCAAACCGTTCGTGGTCCGGAGACACCAGTTGAATCCCATATCAATATGGGTGTACATGGACGAGAAGAATCTAGAAGAGACAACGACTGGGATGTGCTGAAGAGGATTGTATATGGAGGCTTCCATATACATAATTAAGAATATGGTTCAACTACATGTGAGTAGCAATTTTATTGGTGTAGTATCATCTACAGTAGTATATAGTTCAACTTCATGTGAGTAGCAATTTTCTTATACATAATTAGAATGTAGATGTTTTTGTTCAGACTGGGATGCACAATTAATAACCCATTTAGAGAGCTATATTTTTGTTTTGATTTTCTTATTTTGTTGATGCATGAGCCAAGGTTTCATTACAGGATCAGTCGAGAGATAATAATGAGTAGATAGTTTATGCACCGATTGCATGGATTACAAAATTTTTTAATGAATATATGCAGGTTTAATATCCATACCTTACACCTATCCTATTGCTTCCAAAATTTTTTAATGAATATAATGAGTAGATAGTTTATTGATATTTATGTACTTTTATTAAGTAATAGGATTGCTGTGAATTACAGATGCATCTAGATTCACATTTTGCATATCAGATAAACTGTGTAAATATGGTTAAATTCATATTTTGTTTAGAGTTGCAAACATCAGCATATTTTGTTTCTGGCCTTTCATGTTTTTTATATGGATTACTCTGTACATGACCCCTTGATTTTTTTTTGCAGATATGGGATTTTCTTTTTATAGTGTGGGACGTTATCTTTAAATTTAATTGGTATTGAAAAGAAACAACATGAACATTGTGAGAGTGTTATGCTACTGAGGATATGCTGCCAGGATATGTGTGGTGTGATGGCGATGTGGTCTGGAAGCAATGAATTTTATTACCGTTGCTACACCTCATCTAGGTTCAAGGGTTAATGGACAGGTAATTTATTTTTCTTTTCTAGCTATCATAAATACAAACTGTCTATATGATGTAGATGATTATCAGTGCCCGTTTTCTTGCTTCTGATTTTAACTTTTTGTTACTAAAAAAGAGATTAAGCGCATGCATATGTTTATTTTTGATATTTTTGTTTGTTTTACTAAACAAGTTAGCTAACACGAAGGATAATGGTCGAGAGAAAGAAGAAAGCATTAAAGTGGATTAATTTATTTGGAAAAAATTATGTTATATTCTACGTGAGCTGATACATTGGTTCAGAAGCAAGAAACTCATGTCTAATTGTTATATTGATGTAAGTAATCATATATTAGATGAAGAAGTGAGTAGTATGATAACACTTGCAGGTGAAACAAATTGGGCAGCCTGAGAAGGTGATTAATGCATTCGGACCAGAAGTCATCGGAGAAAATGTAAAAGGCAAGGTTTTAATCATGGAAGAGACTGATCGTTCTGGGAGGAAATATTACCAGTCTGAATTAGAGCCACCCTTTGTATTCATTGCTGCTACTACAAATGCAAATCCTGAGATATCATTAATTCAAGAAGTACCATCGATGGCAACACCAGATATGTTTAGTTGATAATATTATCTATGTTATATTGGATGTCAACTTGAGTGTAGAAATCCAGTCTTTCATCATTTTGATGCAGTGTAACGTTTTTAAGAAAAGTGTGGACTTTAAACAATGTTCATTGTATGTACATAATTTGTGATTATGAAATTTTTTGAGAATACTCCATGTGGATACCTGAATTTTGCTTTTATTGCACTCCATGCGGATACCTTTGTTGCACTTCATGTGGATACCCTATTTTTGCGAGTACCTGATTGTCGGATAAACGTGCTTATTCCAGATCCATTGTGATGTAAAAATGAGGCTTGATTTGCTAAATGTCCTAGCTCCAAACTGGTCACTTGGGCCTGTACAAAGAGAGAGAAGCTACACGTGTCTCTGATCTGAATTACGATGCTGAACCACTGCTTCCCGAAGATCCACCAGCTGCCAAGAAAGGAAACCAAGGTCTTTTCTCTCACAAATGTATCCCATTTTCCTTTGTTTTTGTTTCTTTCACTTTTCTTCTTCATCAAATTATTTTTACGATAGTTGTTTCAAACGATGGCGGTGCAGGTCACAGTTTGTGAAGTTGGTGGGGATTGCAGGCTGGAGAGTCTTGAATGGCCTTTGTCACTGGGAGAATTTGGTGTTAGGTACTAGAGTTGATCATGCATACACGTACATCTATATTTTAAATACAATAATCATTACCATAATTCATTTTGAATAGTGATTATATATACCATGATGTGTTGGTTATGTTACAGTGTCTTTATTGGCTTGAGTCATGAAATGATTCCATATACCTGAGAAAAATTTATACGTCACTGCTACTTATGCATGTCTGGTTTCATCAGGCAAATTGGAATATGGTTGTAACAAGTGATCATCAGATTCAGCTAATGAATTAGGATATATCTTATATATATTTTGAGAGGTGAATTAATTTATCACGTCTTATGTTAGGGATCACATCAACTTTATATAAATAGAAGTATTAAAACAGCTGAATGTGCATCATCTATCTTATTTTTGCCTCTAAATTAATTTTCGCATGGGACACATTGCTTTTCTATTTTATTGGAATCTAAATGGCGAAATTGCTGTCATATAGGTTGTTGGAACTCCCAATTACATGTGTCATGCACTGCTTGCTGACATTTCCTACGGATTCAAGTCAGATATCTGGTCTCTAGGTAGGCTATTACTTAATGTGTTAGTCTGGCGGTCCTAATTGGCTTTTTGTTTGGCAGGTTGCTGTATGTATGAGATGGCTGCTCATAGACATGCTTTCAAAGCTTTTGTAAGTCTGTTATCATTGCTAATTAACTCATTAAATGCTTCATTATAACGTGAAATCATCAGTGTCTAATATTTTGAAATGGTTATTTTAATTGTAATACTATAATATGTTTTTGGTATATGTTTTGCATGGTTTCAATATCTACAACAGGAATAAGAAGTGTGAATCTGCAACTGTAATATGGTACTCATTAAATTTTACCCATTTTGAGGCGTAGCATGTTTGAGTTGATCAACAATGAATATTTAGCATGTATATGGTGGAACCTTGCACTATTAGTTTTTCTAAAAATAAAATAACTTAAGAAATTTGGTTAGAAAAAATGTTTGCTGGAGAGAGGATCGGGAGCCTTGATTTTTTTGAAACACGCCGGAATTCATGATTAGTTTTCCCACTTTCCTAGAAGCCTAAATGCTGGTGTTCTAATAGCCATATTTATGGTTTCATGTTTTCCACATTCTTTTTATTTTTATTTTTGGTATCTGTTATTTTCCAGGTATATTAAATAATGTTTGAGTATATCTCTAGGGCAACGGAGTCGGTCACATGAAGGCATGAGCTGATGCACAACAATATATTTGATATGAAAATGCGCATTCCAATGATTTCATGCGATGTAATGTATATATCTGAGTAAACTAACATGATTTATTTCAAACAGAATAATGGAAATTTTGGTGCAATTGAGGGAGTTGTGAGAGTGAAGAGGAGAAAGGGACATCATATAAGAGAAGACTTTAATTTGATGCATGCTATGATAAAGGCAGATTTTTGGCTTCTTTTTATCTCTCTTATGTTGGGATCGGGTTCAAGATTGACAGTCTTTGGGTTACAATGAGAATAATGTATTCGTCCATGATCAGCATATGGAATTTTCTTGGACGTGTTGGTGGAGGTTATATCTCTAAGATTACCACAAGGTATTCCCAAATTTTTAACATAGAATTTATTGTTTAACATAGAATCACGATTTAACAAAGCATTAACAATTTTTTGACATAGAATTTATTGTTGTTGCTTGCATGCTCACATACTAGAGAAATCTTTTTTTTCCTCTCATGGATTTGTTGTTTTTTCATGTCATTTTAAGACCATGACGTGCGGCTATCTTACTTTAAATATGTTCTGGATAAGATACAATCATGGAAAATATTATGATTTGGAGTCTCATAGGTTATGAACCCAAAGCTCTGCATCCAACACTAAGGGCTTAATTACTACAGAAACAAAAGAATATAACGGAAAATATGAAGCCACTAATATAAATATTAATGATATTTGTTGCAACATTTCACTAACTAGACAAACATAGAAATTGAAAGAAGTGGGGTTTCACCAACCTTTTGCCATATAGCCTGTAACAATATAACAAAAGAGTGATGAATAATCTGACAGTAAGAGTAAATACAACATGAAGCTTGAACAACCTATCTCCGTAACAAATACGCTAATATTTTGAAACACTTGACAATGGGTAGATGTAGTATGCTTCAGTTATCACTGTTAGAATGTTTATTCACTATTTTTTTCTCAAAGACCATATTATTATAAAGAAATGCCCATGATTTTTAAATGGACTTGACTTAAAATGATGAAGATGATATATGGATATTGATCCAAGTGTCAATCCTTGATGAGAAGTGTGTCAAACATGGACACTTCAAGTAGATAGGGATAGGAGCATATTGATTTTCTTTGAGATAAAGATGCTAAAGAGGCACATTCTTATATATTTGAAATACCACTCATGTAATCGGAATGTCATATATTTCAGGGATACAGATGCATAAGTTATGTATTTTATTGAAACATGAAACATGAATCATGTATTAATATCTTGATATGTATCATGTATCCAATTTCAGAATATCCATATCGTGATGGTTCTACATATTTATAGTGGGTCATTGACTTTTTTCCTGCAGATCAGAGACAGAAGTGTATGCGCTAGATTGTGACCAACTTGGGAGGATTTGAGGAGCAACTTAACTGCTAAAGGACGTAAGCGGTTTGAAGTTTATGTATGTACGATGGCGGAAAGAGACTATGCTCTGGAGATGTGGAGGTTGCTTGATTCTGAAGCCCATCTGATCAGCTCCAGCCAACAATTGGATCGCTGTCTAGATTATTTAGAGTTGTCACTGTCTAATATATGAGAGAAATATGTTAATATGTTGCATGTACATATCCAACGTCATGTTCTTTTTTATTGCTGTAAATGTAGCATCAGACAGAATCGTCAGATCATGTTTTATGCATATGTTTTTGAAAGTTTCAGTCTTTGGGTAACAATGACTATTATATGAATTGGGATTCCAACCTGCTTAATGTAGAAAAAAATTCTGATTCTTTATTCACAATATTATTTTAGGATATTCTCTTTTGTCTTTTTATTTAGTTCATAAAGAGAGTTATCACACCAGATTTTTTTTAATACTGATGGGAACAATAATTGAGTTATATTGAGTTAGTTAATATTGCCTATCTGGGTTGGTTTATAAAGATTTGGTTTTTTATGTTTATTCAAATCTTTACATTCTTTTTTAATTGACATATGTATCGACATATGTATCGGATTTTCCGCCTTTCCTTTATGGTAGATTCCAGTGCCTTTGAAGTATATGATTTTATTATGGCTGATTTTGAACCAGAAATGGAGTACTAAGACAAATTTAGCACAGAATGGATGTGTTCAGGATGTTGCATGTGTGCTCTGCTTGAGCCATAATGAAATTGTTTCTCATTTTTTTCTTCATTGTAGTCATGTCAAATCAATATAGAGATCAATTTATCACAATCCTCGGATACAATATGAGCCAAAATGATATCTATATATTAAAACACAAAGGTTTTTGAATTCTAGGGCTGACTGGGACAAGCTGATGTCATGCTGATGTATAAAGAGGTTGATAGAAGAATGGCTAGGATTTAATCTTGGTAAAAGAAGGGTTGAGATGAGTGTTTGAAAAACCCACCACTTTTTTCCTTTTGTTTTCAAATCACCCACAATCACTACATTTGCGCAAAATACCACATATTTCCCCTTTTTGCTAAAAAAACCCCTCTCATTTCACATTTTACCCACACACCAGACACACACACTTATGCACTTCCACCCTTCGCGCCGAAGACGCCCGCTAAATTGTTTTACGCTAATTTGTTGTTCCGACTCAAGGGCGCCCTCACCGAATTCATTGTTCTACGCCGAATTTGTTGTTTCGCACAAATTTGACTGTGTAAATAATGTTTGGGAACAAAGATTTTGCGGGTGAAAATCTTAAATGAACCGTGCCCAAGGGCACGGGTTATGACTAGTATATATATATATATAGGTAAATCTTCAAATGAGAACATTTCGCACCGTGCGAAAATGTTTTTATCTTTTTTTTGAAATTTTTTTTTTCAAAAATTCTTTTTTCCACCCTCATTATATGTTGTTATACCCCCCTCAAAAAATAATGGTTGAGAAATAATGTCATTTGGCCTTCGATCAAGGCATTTCAACAAATTCGCACGTTTTGAGACCGTTAAATTTGTAACGGGTGGATGGGTGCTCTAATGCCCAACGGGTTCACCCATTATTTTCCCTGGGGTATATAATTGTATGGATTAAACATCAAAAAAAGAATTTTTGAAAAAAAAAATTTCAAAAAAATAAAAAAAATGTTTTCGCACGGCATTTCGCACCACTTTTTCGCAATGGAAGATTGCCCTATATATATATATATATATAGCAACGCCTAAGTTGGTCAAATAAACGTATGGGCTATCGCCGCATTTCGGCCCAATTGGATCGGGTGCTATGTAATGATGTATGGCTCAGTAAGCTCCCGGACTCTTATTTCCGCTATTTGGACCCTCTCACCAGTGATCACTCTCCCATGCTTGTTTTATTACATCAGCAGGTACATAGCGATCCGAAGCCTTTTAAATATTTCAATCATTGGATTAATCTTCCTGGTTATTATGAAGTTCTAGAATCTTCTTAGGAACAAGCCTGTGTTGGTACCAGTATGTATTGCCTGATTAGTAGATTACGCCACACTAAACATGCTCTTCGAAATTGGGCTAGAAAGCATCAGGATAATGATCCCATTCTTCACTGTCGCAAGGAGCTTGAGGCCATCAGGAATCATCCTGCTTTACACTATAATCCGGAGTTGCAGGATAAAGAGCGTCAGTTATCCCTTGATTTGGCAACCAAGTTAGGGTTGGAGGAGGAGATGTACAGACAAAGGAGTAGACAGGACTGGTTGGAGCTGGGTGATAGAAATACCAGATTCTTCTATAGTGCTATGAAATCCAGGCAATGCCATAATAACCTTTGGCACCTGGTAGATATCCATGGGGTACAGTGTAAAAGCTTTGATGATATAAAGGCTGACGCTGCCAACTTCTATGAGTGCCTTTACAATCAAAAAAATTACTGGAATGTCTTCCCCAAGCTAGTACCTAAGAAGAAGGTTAACTGGAGACTGCTATGTGGCTAGAGAGGAGGGTATCTGCAGCTGAGATTAAAGATGCGGTATTCCAAATTGGGCCTTCCAAAGCTCCAGGACCTGATGGATTTAATGGGTTCTTTTTCCAGCACAATTGGAATCTAATTGGTAATGATGTTGTGGAAGCAGTTCAATCCTTCTTCAGATCTAGCTCCTTACTACGACAGGTAAATCACACTTTCCTCACTCTTGTCCCTAAAAGCTCTAATGCTACGTCTCTAGGTGATTACCGGCCTATTGCATGTTGCAATGTAATCTACAAGGTTATTAGCAAGGTCATATGCAACAGGCTCCAGCCATTCATACAAGATCTCGTCTCCCCCAATCAATCTGCTTTTCTTCAAGGAAGATTGATTTCTGATTGCGCCCTGCTAGCACATGAGCAAATTAGAGATTTCAGTAATCCTATGGGGGCCAAGGCTTGCCTAAAAATGGATCTTCGTAAGGCCTTCGATAGTGTGAACAGAGAGTTTGTGTACTACATCTTACACCAAATAGGCTTTGGGCACAAGTTCATCGGCTGGATCAAGGAATGTATTTCCTCCCCTTCATTCTCCGTCTTGGTGAATGGCTCCCCTGTGGGTTTCTTTGGAGGAAACCGAGGGCTTAGACAAGGAGATCCTCTTTCTCCTTATCTCTTCGTGATTATTATGGAATGCTTCTCCCTTCTGCTTGCCAAGTCCCTTAACAAAGGTAGCATTCAACCTATGAGATGTGTTGGTGCTATTTCCCATCTTTTATTTGCCGACGATCTATTGGTCTTCTGTAGGGCCAATAGGAAATCCTTCTTGGGGCTAAAAAATTTGCTAGATGAGTTCTATAACTTTACTGGGCTTGAGATCAACTGGGACAAGAGCATATCAATGTTTAGCAAGGGAGTTAGAAACCCGGGTGAGCTTGCCGAGTTTCTGGGAGCTAAACATGCTAGCAGGATTACTACTTACCTGGGCCTTCCTTTATCTGCCAAATATCCTAAAGCTCAGATGTACGGTAGACTAATTGACAGATGTAGAAAATGCCTAAGTGGTTGGACTACTTTGACGTTATCCTTAGCAGGTCGTATTGAGCTTGTTAGATCTGTGATATATGGCATGATTAATTTCTGGCTGCAGGTCTATAAATTCCCCAATACTGTGCTGCGTATTCTTACATCAATGTGCAGAAAATTTATATGGGGCTCTTCTAAAGCCTGGTCTTGGAAAGATCTTGCCGACCTAAGGAGGAAGGGGGGGGTTGGCCTGAGATTGCTAACAGACTTAAATCTTGCAGCGGGGATCAAACTAACTTGGAGGCTCCTCCAATCTAGAGGTCTTTGGGCTGAATACATGCGCAGCAAATATAAGGAAGCGGCAAGATTCTATGATGCCTCTAGAATGGCGTCCCAGTCTGGAACTTGGAAGTTCCTCCTTCATTGCAGAGGCCTATCTCAGACGGTCATTAAAGAGAAAAGTGGGAGATGGGAAGGACACTCTATTCTGGCATGACAACTGGCTCCCCTGCGGCCCTCTCAAGCTCTTATACGATATTCCGGATGGTTCGACAAGCAAATGTGTCTCAGACTACTGGTGTGGGGGTGCTTGGATTGATGACCCTGGAATTCAATTGGTCAGGCCGATACTGCAACATCACACCCTAACATCTGCTTGCGACTCTTGGGAATGGAAATCAAACTCGGCCTTTAGATTCAAAGACGCCTGGGAAGTGGTTCGGCAGAGATCTCCTCCTTTTGCATTTTACAAGCTAATTTGGTTCAACCATTACATTCCTAAGTACTCCATTACACTTCTCCGAGACATTCAAAACAAATTGCTCACAAAAAACCGCCTGGAGGTATGGTGCGCACTCCCTTCAAATTTCTATGAGCTTTGTTCCGATAACACTCCTGAAACCATAGACCATGTCTTTTTCAAGTGCCCCTTCTCTAATTACATCCTACAACGGGCACTTCTCAAACTGGGATGCTGTGGGATTAATCTACAAACTCTGCCTGAGGCCGGTTCCTATTTCCTAAACAACTTCTGTAAAGGTATGCTGGGTCGACTTGGAAAAACGGTCTTGTGCGCAATTGTGTGGCATCTATGGCGTGAGTGCAACAAACGGGTATTTGAAAATATAAGGAAACCCAAGACTACGGTTTTTGATGAGATTGCTTCTGATGTCCGTGTTGCAGTTCACACTTCTGATGAAGTTAAAGATGAGGCCTTGTCTGCATGTGATAACTGGGATATTAGAGACAACGGGTGACCCCCTACTGCGGAAATTGTTTCATGTTCATGTATTTTTTTTTAATTTTAATTATATTTTCTTGGTGTATGCGGAATTCTCTGATTGGTCCTGTCCTTGGATGTTACCTATCTGATCTCGGGTGACGACGCTTGTGTCCTATCCCCTAGTCATTTAGGTTAGCTTCCATTTGGAAGGCCATTTTGTACATTTGTGATTCACTTAATATACTCTAACTTACCTTGCAATATATATATATATATATATATATATATATATATATATATATATATATATATATATATATATATATATATATATATATATATATATATATATGGGGTTCCTAGGGTTTTTGTCACGCAAGGATTGGCAAGGGAGACGGTCGGCAATGATAAAGAATCTCTTAGATGAAGGGATTTGTTATTTGAAATAGATTTGACATGGATGTTGTATTTGTATAAGATTTGGATAGTAGCAAACCTTTGCACCTCTTTCTAATTGATTTGACCAAATCCATCTCATCCTATATTGGATCAAGTCCAACTTGCTTTGTAGACAACACTTCCTCTCTCCCAATATGCTATATGAATAGCAATATCTCCAACGCTTAGAACTGCGATTTTGCCATTCCTGAAACACACTTAGCACACACGTTAAATATAACACACACATTTGTTTTCATCAAACTAGAGATCCTAGATCGTCGCATCCAACAGGTAACACGATCGAGCTTGCATCTGGTTCCCATTCGCCATCCCAACTCCTTTAAGGGTATGGAACTTAATCATCTGGTGGAAGGTTGAGACCACCGCTATAACGACATTGAGCACTGGCCTGCCGATAATCCCGTTAAAAGCGGAATTGATCTTCACCACATTGAAATTGGTCATGCAGGTGGCCTGTCGTGTGGATGTTCTAAGGGTCACTGGTAGCGTGATGATGCCTGCTACCGGAGCTGAATGTCCAGTGAAACCTATAAGAGGTCAAGGACATTCTCTCAAATCAGACGAGGCCAATTTTATCTTTTCTAATGTGGTGAAGAAAAGTACATCACATGAGTTCCCAATGTCGAAGAGTAATCTCTTCACCACCACTGTGTCAATAACGACACTAATGACAATGGCATCCTCGTGTGGCAATTCCACACCCTCCAAATCCTCATCAGAGAAGGATATTGGTGGCGTAGAGTTTCTTGGACGCTTTTTCCCCATCGCGACAGTCATCAACCTACCAGCATAAGAACATTGGAGGGAGGTTGATACTTATAGGTTAGGTGGACCTCCTAGTATCATGTTAAGGATTCTGGTACTAGGGGATGCCACGTTGTAATCTTTAGATGTAGCTGGGTGAGTCGACATTATCGAAGTAGATGATTGACAGGGATGTCAACTTGGAGTTTTCCACAGACGGCGCCAACTGTTAAGGCCAAAATTGGCAGCAACCCATTTTGGGCTGACTCAGATTCCTCTTGATGATGCGGATCCTCATTAACCGGTTGAAGGGGATCCTCGGTTGGAAAAACCTTGGGTCGTTGACAGGTTAGAAGAACGTACGATGGTCATACGACCCTTTGGGTGACTCGAACGTCGAACGTTGACCGGTGAGAATAGGTTGAACGAACTTATTGCAGGGTCGTGCTTTGATCTCCTTCACCACAGATGAACGTCAAGGGGTCGAATCTGGGTTTCGACCAAAATCCCCTCTGATACTTAAGTTAGAACGGGAACTCAAGGTTAAGCGAGTGGCTGCCAAGATCGAATTACAGAGATTCACCTTGAATCAGTCATCGCAAGCTATTAGGAGGAAGCAATATAAAATGTGGAAATGTAGAGTTTCAGAGTATCAGTACTTTAGTACCTTGGGAGTCTAAACCCGTCTTACGTTGAATTTTCCTATAGTTATTGTTGAGAATGTCTGCAGGTAGTGAGTAATGGTCCTTCATTGATTGCGACGAGATCTCCTCCGTGATTGTATACAACGTCTGCCCATTTTACTCGGTATCCATTAACCATTTCCCTGGAATCAGTAGAGCACCCATGGTCGATTGTGTTGTCTCATTGATTGGGAATTAACTCACCTACACTGACGGGCTTCGGGTTAATGGGCCGAGGCCTAGTCTTCCCAATGGGCTTCAATAATCGCTCCCTGCTTTGTGGGCCGTCTACAAGTATCCACAAGGCCAAAATAGACCCCTCGGGCATACTCTCTTGAATCACCTGAGTCCAATTATTCCTATCTAGCGTACTCCCCTAAATCTCACTTTTTGACTTGAATCCCCAATGCTTCCTGAGTCACGAAGAACCAGCTACTTGGTGGGATTGAGAGAACAATGCACTTATTCCAAACTCTTTTTCATTTTTCTTATTCATTTTTTCGAAGCATATCAATCACACATGCCTTAGGGGCAACTAAGTTATATTAACACCCAAATCCTATCAAGCTTAAACGTACTCTACACAATTGGGATAACCTAGACTCGTGCATTACAATAGTTGAATGAAAGTTCAATCTAGACCCTCTTGAAGACATGGAAATGGAAATATGCACTTAGTCACAGGAGTGTGTGCAAAAATGAATTCATGAGGAGAAAATGGAAACGTCCCGCAATAAATATATCCAGAACATGCATACAGAAAGTGAATATAATTGAGTGCATATATAAAATTACATACGAGAGGAATTTACATCGAGGGATCATTTCTTCCTTAATTTTTTTCTTAGTTTTTTCAGTTTTTAATGAAAATGCATGTATGATGTAGGATGTATGCATATATGGAATGAAAGAATAACCGAAAAAGTGTATGTGTGATGCAATGACATGATCCATGAATAAAGTGGCTCCTTCCCCATGCTAGGAGTGAAACGTCTCCTCCAAGCTAAAACGAGGCATTATCCCCAATGTGAAAAGAATAGAAGATATGGTGAATATACGTGGGGGGGGAATGATACAATGGCGATGTTATGTGAAAAATTAAATATGTGAAAAAAATGAAGAAATGCATGGGAGAGTCTCCCCCAAGCTAGAATGAAGCATCGACCTAATTGACATAAGGATGTCAATAGTATGGGCTCATGTATGGTGTAGTATCTCAGGCGAGGCAAGGAAAATATTATTGGGATCGAAGCTAGGATGTGAAAAATTTGTAAGTGAAGGGGTTTTGTGTTGACATGATGTTGTTGGTGAGGCGATTGAAGGGTGTGATATTGATGTGTCATTATATTACACATTTTATCTAAATGATTACACATCAAAATGATTGCTCATTTACATATTTCATACGCTTTTACGCTAGTATTTGAAATATTTGTGGCGATATTAGGAGAGAAGGTCGGTCGACGAGATATGAAGCAGGAGTGTACTATTTACAAATCAGATGAGCCCTGGGGCATGATGCTACAGTGTTGAAATTTTGCTGAAATCTGTCTGACACCTACTCGACCGAGCAGAGCATTCTACTCGACCGAGCAGGGTGAAAAATCATGCTGAAATGTGTTTTGGGCTGTTTGACCACTGCTCGGTCGAGCAGTGGGCTGCTCGACCGAGCAGAGTGCTGAAAATGTGTTTTTGGGTTGAAATTACTGCCGTTCGACCACTACTCGGTCCGAGCAACCACTTACTCGGTCCGAGCAACCTCCTACTTGACCGAACATGACTGCTCGGGCAGTGAGCGATATATTTCAAAGAAGCGCAACTTCCTGACGTACTCGACCGAGCAGCCTATTACTCGACCAAGTAGCTAGCTCACTGTGGGCCCGGGCCGCGATTTTGGAAGGGCGAGGGGGAAAATTAGCAGTCACAGGGGGGCTCTCATACAGGTTCGGGGGAGTAGATTTTTTTGGGGACATACTTTTTAGAGAAGTGTGATTCTTATTGTTTAATGGATCTTCGGATGTAGAGGGGAGCCACCGATGTCGTATGCGCCTATAGTACATTGTGTGGAATCACTAGCACCGCTTTCCGTGGCCACTATGACATGCGCACATCGTTTCGGAGTGACTAGAGTTAGTTCCGGCGATCAGATATTTGTTTAGTATTTCAAACCTAATACGCTCCCCTTGTTGTTGAGAGGAGGACGAGATTATTTAAGAAATATTCTAGAAAGCATATAAAATATTTACACTACTAGATAGCAAGCACCTGGTCAAAAGGCGGATCGAGGATCTTTAATGGTGCATGCAGCTGTTTCTCCTCATGCTTTCATGGCTCAGCTAGCTGCTTCACTCCACGAAGAACATTGGATCCCAGCGACACAGATCCTAGCATCTCTTAAAGGCATCCACATGTAACCTGTGAGAGACGAGCGGTGTTAATCTAACGTAAAAATTTATTAGCTGCAACAAAGTTAGTCCAAAGATAATCGTTGAAAATTATGGGAAATATTAGAACAATTTAATGAATACTCCCTGGAGAGGTTTCACTACTTTTGGGGATATGTACGACCCGATCCTTGCTCTTCTAATTTTCCACATGGTCAGGTGCTGGCACAACCAAACATATCTCCGGTGATTGAATAACTATGTCATTCGAAAGATACGTTCTATCAGAAATATCTGAATCTAAATGATAACGAGAAAAAGTTTGATATTCAAATTAAGAGTGGGTCGGGTTCAATAAACCTCCCTGAATGGTGTCGTGGTGATGCTCAGACTCTGGTGGAATGTAAGGTGACTGCAGTGGTGACAATAGAGGTGGACATGGTTTGGGCCTGCTAAAATCAATCGTCATATCCATGCCCGTATACATGTCCTCCTCACAAATATGTAAGTGTGTCGCGGTCCTCTCGGTGCTCTTGTGTGGCTCAAAGTGAGGGAACTGATCAAAAGAAAAGAGCGGTGTGGGTTAATCTATTTTGGAAATTATTCTCTCTCCTAAGCAAATCACAATACTGCCTTCGTCTGTTTGGATCGTATTTCCCTCAATCCTAACATACGACCCATAATATCCATCACATCATCTTCTGAGCTATAGTATTGGATGGGGTCGTCAGCATGATGTGTCTTACTGGTATCGCCTGATAAGGAGAGGAATCTATATCAAAATCAACAAGATGTTGTTCAGATAAATTACCTCTCATGCTGCTAGTGGCCACAATGTATTAGACTTGGTGGCATCTTCCATTGTAGATCTAAACTCTCTTCTACCGCACTGTAGAAGAACGGTAGAAGTAGGCATCATGCTAAATTGTTCTCCCAAATGTTCTCATATCTTCATTATGGCTTCAGTGATCTGATCCCGTGGATCTTGTTCTGACTGCCCTTCTGGTTGGGAAAATTATTGGGCTATTAGGTTGGGATGGGCGTCGATCGAAATGGTGGGGAAGCATCAATCGGTAGGCCTCGATTTTCAATAAAATTTCCCATCATGATTTCAAGACGTGCTTCTTCTTCTAGAGGAGGAGGTAAAGAATCAGTTGGTAAGCCTTGGTTTGTAATAAAATTTGCCATCATAGTTTTAAGGCATGCTTCTTCTTCTGGTGGAGGCATATAAGTTTGACCTTGTTGAAGGGAGTGGTCTGGATAATGGTTGTAGGTATATGTGTCTGGGTCATAGGGGTAGGCATTATATTAGCAGTCGATGGATACATGTCCCTGCAAACCACAAATCTCGCAACTCTCTACAACATATGGAAAGTATTCGTATACTCCCCCATCTTAGCATCTTGATATGCCGAGACATCAAATTCCCCAGCGTATATCTCGTGTGGCATCCGCATCACAGCTCTAAGTTCACCTGGTTACACAAATAAAAGAACTGGGAAGAGGTCGTCTGTAAGACAAACGAGTAGTAAAAAGGTGGGGGCAGGAAAATTTTATTTTATTTATATTTTTTACGTGTAGTCTAACAAATCCACAATTAAATAAATATCAAGCCGATTGCCTTCCCGGTAACGATGCCAAAAAATTGTTATGGAAAGTTATAATACCCGCAAGCGTACGTGTAGTCGTAGTACTTACGGGTCAAACACATGGAGGCAGTGGTCGAGTATCGATCAACTATATACTTAAGTTAACTACGTGTATATCATCAGGGATGGCAGAATTACACTAAAAATAGCAAAAAGGGAAAACACTAGAGCGAAGCATCCCCACTATTGCATATTAATTACAAGGATTTATTTAGCTTCTCAATCTAAAGGAATAAACATGTCGATGAGGGTTTAGTCTCAATGCTCGTTCTCTCCCCGTCTAACCGCGAGCAAGAACTTGGAGTGTAGCCTGGATCTCTATCAGGATTCCAATGTCTCGTCGATAGCCCTATTTTCAGTTGATTTAATAACCTATGCAAGATATCTCGTCGTAACCTTATTATCAAAAAAATCAATCCATCATTATAGGCATCAAACCAAAACCCCAATTTCTCGTCGGTGACTAGGGTTGTGTAGCATTATAATGATAAAATTGATGTAGGCATACATCCAGAGTTATATCCTAGCAATATTCTATATGAACGATATTTGGGGTGATCAAACCTACAACTAATCCATAACAGCGTTCAACTATGCCCTAGACAAGAAAACTACTCGCAGGACATGGAAATAACAATCAAACAATACATAATGAAAAGCATAAGAAATAAAAGGAAGATTGGAAGAATATTACCAAATTGAAGAATAAACAAAGTTGCATAGAAACATCTCCAATCCAAATACAAGATGAACAAATAAAACTTAAAGAGTGTGGCCTAAAACATGGCCAAAGCCCCCTGTAACTTTAGGAAGAAGAAACCCCAAAATTGCCCATAAAATTCCTATTTATACTCCCCCAAAAACCCTTTCTGAATCGGGCTGGAAACATAGTATCTCAGTCACATGACCATGTTGCCAAGTCACACGGCCGTGCACCGCCAAGCAGTCAAAACCGTAAGCATTCAGTAAATTGTACACTAGCGTGCAAATGAGCTGCACGGCCGTGTTGATCCTTCAGCGGCTTCGGCTTATGCAAACATGACGCAGCCACACAGATGGCTGCATAGTTGTGTTAATGCCTTCAGCTCTTTTCTTCATCTTCCACAAATCTGACACGACTGCATGGCTGTCTCAGTTCCTTCACAGCTTTTATCCTTCTTTTATAAATGTTGCATGGCTGTGCAGATGGCTGCACGGCCATGTCGCTAAAGCTCGAATTCCACTTTGAAGGCTGCCAAGATGGCACGGCCGTGCGTGTTAACTCACGGCCGTGTTGCCCTCTATTTGTTCCATTCTACTTCATTTCTTCTTCGATTCTCGTCGATTCTTTTCCACTGATTCTCCCATCATCTCCTTGCATTGTTTTGAGTGCTTTTCTCCCTGAAATACACAAAACTTTCCCATAGAGTAAAACGAACAAAAATAAACTAAAAATGCATGGAAAATAAGGATGGAACATGAAAAATAAATCTGTGACACGATGTAAAATTATGCGAGATATATACTTAACACATAGATAAAGATTACCAAATAGCTTACTATCATTTTGACCGAGATGTGTCAATTCCACTAATTGACGTATGTGGATATATTTTCCCCAACAATAAGTTTGATTCATCTTTGAATGGTACCACATATATAACTTACGGCATTAAGGTGTTATTAGGGTTTAATGGATTTACATACACTAGACACATTAGCAATATGGTTATGACAAGGAGACCAGACAGCATAGTAGTTGTCGCTACTAGGCTCAGATTTATGTTAGAGGAGAGTCCAATCTCACACCAACCAAATAATTACGATTTTAAAACATTTCATCTTTATATATAGCTAGCATCACTGTCGTACATGTGACATGATCGTAGAATGGGATCAAGTCGCTATCGAAGGAAAAGAACTTGAAGTATATAAGATTTATATAAGTGATCGTCGTTATTACGAGAAGATGATCATCAAAATGTGTTGTGAATGCAAGCACAAAGTGTTCGTAAATGGTTATGAATACTTGATCATAAAAATAAGATGAAAGCCCTATCAAAATCAGGCCTAAAACATTATTAGTGATGAAACGACGTAGCTAGAGAATGGTCAGGTGGTGGCTAATTGATGGCCAGCCATTGGCCGGGCAATAGCTAGTTATAGGTCGGCTGCTTGCTAGCAAAACAGCCAGTCAGATAGCTGGTTACCAGCCAACTTGTTGTTGGTTGTGGCTAGCGACCACCATCCAGTGGCAGATAGCTGCGACAAGCTGCCAATAAGCATTGGTTCAGTTTGGGGGAGTTTGATTTAGATCTGTTTTGGTTTAGATCTAATTATTGGATCATGATTGTACCAAAAGATAGAATTTGACTCAAACTAATACTCCTAAAGATAATGTGTTTTTTATGGAATCTTTCTTTAGTCTCACATTTAATAAGATTAGAGAAGTGAAGGGTCCTAGCATTATATAAATAGACCATCTTGTTCTATCAAATCAATCTAAGTTAAGAAAAATCAAGAGAGAAAAATAACCTCAAGCTTGGAGGTAGAATTTCTCTCTCCCAAAGAAAAAGTTCTCCTTCTCTTTCTTTCAAAGGCTAACAATAGTTGAGACCGAGTTTGAGTTCTTAGAGGGCTCATGGATCGTGATGAATCATCAAGGTGCGACTGCTATTGTGCTGGTTGGTTAGGAGATTGAGATCTTCATAGGAATTACTTTAGGAGAGCAGATATCGCGTAAGAATATCCGTGTAAATGTATGGTTTTTATTTTACACCTTTAATTTATGAGTTCTGTAGCTTTCTTAGTTTTTTCGCTAGGATTAACTTTTTGAAAATTATCGATTTTGCTTTTCTAATTGGTTAGATTCTAACCATGTACACGTACACTAAGTACATTAAAGTAAAAAACTCGTGCAAGCTATAAATTTCAACTTGATTATGCTATAAATGAAAAGAAGACACAAAATATAAAGAACTGAAAGAATTGATTGAAAGTATAGATGAAAGTAAACTTGAAAATAGAACATTAGAACTTAATAATGCTGATATTAAAATAAGTAAACTTGAACTAGAAAATGCAAGCGCAGTCAAGGAGATTAAGGAGAAAAATAGCATGATGGAAGATATAGATTCAAAATTGTAAAAATTACATCTTGAACTATCTAATGCTTACTAGAATAAATAATTGTGAACATGAAAATTCTATTTTAGTAAAAGAGGAAAAATTGCTAATGAACTTGAAATGAGTATGAATGCAAATAAAATTGAAGTTAGGATTGAGAAATGTGATGATGCAATTTTAAATATTAACAAGATAATAAAAAAGTTCCCTAGCAGTCAATAGATTTTTGAAAAAAATTATTGGGCTAGTTAAAATGCAATTCTAGAAAACATGGATTAGGATATGAACATCAACAACCACTTCAAAGGATGAAAAAGAAGAAAATGAATAAAAGGAAAACTAACATAGGCACTCCAACCAGTAATATTGGTACAAATATTTCTGTTTATCATAACTTTTCTAGTATCGCATGCTTTTATTGTAATAATAAATATCACATGATGTAGAAATGTTGTGCACGTATTTAAAGTGAAAATTTGAAATGTGTACCTAAAACAAAATCGTCTGGGATCAACCATGACATATCTGACACATGCACGCACACATACAAACAATTAAAGAGTAGGGTTTCAGACATAAACTTTTTTCGTATTACTTGTATGTGTGTAAAAAAAGATGGCTTCTTACTAGATCTTTTGACACATGCATAATTGTACATGTAATTATGATGAATACGCCCTACACTTCTATACTTTTTAATTGTACACAACTTTTTTCTTTAATTATTTTGACTTGGAATCCCTTCTCACTTGGTCATCTACCGGGAGCG
The DNA here is from genome assembly GCA_030789695.1 of Scilla litardierei. Lineage (NCBI taxonomy): Eukaryota > Viridiplantae > Streptophyta > Magnoliopsida > Asparagales > Asparagaceae > Scilla > Scilla litardierei. Next base: position 51,008,176 of record CM061139.1, read on the forward strand.
ACCAAGTGACCCGTGTGCGGCCTCGCTCCTCGGACTCACCTCGATGACCCTTCGGCCCATCGAACACGACAAACGTCCTTGTACGAGAAAGCCACTGACGCCTTCGCCGCTCGACAGCCTGCCAAAGCACCCCCTGGCCGCTGCGCCGTCTGACCGCCTGGTGCTTTCGGCTCTGACACTCTGACAAAGCGTCCCTGGCCGTTGCGCTGTCTGACAAAAGCATGACTGACACGCACAGCTTTGACATCCTCGGCCGAACCTTTCGTAGTCTGACACGCCAGCTTAGCACGCCAGCTCAGCCCTACCTAACTGCCTCATTCGGCTATAAATACCCCTCCACTTCCATCGAGTGTTGGGGGGGAGGGGGAGTGGCTAATTGATTCTCAAACACACACACACACACACACACACACACACAAGAGCAAAGGTCGTCCATATCTTTGTTCTTCCACTTAAGCTCGCCACGCAAGGTCGACCTATTCCTAGCTCGGCCTATGTGTTCGACCCACTTTTATAAGCCCTAATCCTGACTTAGGCATCGGAGAGGCTACAGCTTGGAACCCAACCTGGCCTTTCTGACGAGCTGCTCTTTGCGCAGGTGAGCTTGTCTAAGCATCGAGCAGCCGGCGACCGACTTAAGGAGGGAAGCAAACAAGCGGCAAACTCGCAGGATTGATCCCGAGATCGACCTTTGAAGTGCACCTAGCCTCACCACCCCACCTCACTACTTGTAAACGTCCTACCCAATCCTCATCCAACTTATAACCACCGTGCCCTTGGTTCCCCTCTATATAAATTCATTGTTACCCCGTAACAATTGACGCCGTCTGTGGAAACGAAGGGTCACACCCATGTCAAACACCATACCTATCAACCGTAGTCCCACCCGGGGCAAGGCCCACATAGATGAGGAGTTGCACTCTCACCAGATGACTCCCTCGACAGACCTATCGCCCTGAGGGGACGGCTGAGACCATTCAGGCCTCGACCCGTGCCCTCCAACAAAGTTTCGAGGCCTTCGCTAAGATGATGAAAGACTTCGACGCGGACAGAGCTGAGACACCCCCAGGCCCCTCTGAGCCCCTAAACCCGAGGCCATCCGCAACAACTAAGGATGGCCCTCCACAAAGGGATCAACGATTGACGTCCCCCGCGTTCTTATGCGTGTATGTTGTGATCATGCAGGTGTGCAATATGATGGGGGGCGTGAGATTTAGAATATTTATAACCGCAAGCGCACAGTGTTGTAGTTTGGTTTGGGGGTCGAACACAGGGAGGCGTGGTTGTGCTTATGTAAGAAGGGACCGAATTCACCCTAGGGGTGAGCTAGCCTGAATCGATAGATGGGTTGTCACGGAATGTAAATACGGGGTTAAACAAAATAAAGGAAAAGCTAGGACTTCGGTTTCCACCCTATCATGTGTTCTCGCTATCACGACCGGCGGATAGGATAACGATCGGAATTAGGTTTCAGTGGTGAGACGTTGCCTCTAAGAGTGAAACCAGCGTCCCATGGGCCCGATATTCCGGTCGATGCCCAGGATGATACGCTGGACTACCCGGGTTAGGGCAGTGGGCATTCCCATGTCCATTAACACTGACCAACTCGGGAGCACTAAGCTCGCAACGATAACTCCCAACATCTCATCCTACCGCTCCCGCTCGCTAGGATTCGATGTCTACGCTAAGGGCGTGAGCTATGGCTAGGGAGTCAACCGCCAAGTTTATTCCCCCTTGGCCCAACGGTCAAAGGCGGTCTTTTTCCCGTCGATGACAATAAAACACCCGGCGTAACCAATAGATTCATATTCCCTATCGATATCCTAGTCCTATGGACGCATTAGGGAGAACCCACAAAGGGGTTTCCACCAAAATCCCAGATTAGGGAACTTCTCACACATTTTATCTAAAAAGCGATCTAAATGAAAATCGACCGTTAAAAACATAATCAGGCAATTGAAATGTGGTAGAAGTAATGCAATTAAGATAATATCAAAGTTTGACAAAGATCTGAACACTTACAAATAACCAAAAAATTCCAGCCATCGCAATAAGGAAAAAAGACAGAAAAAAATCAGCTCCCCGTTTCTGAAAACCTAGGGCTTCTATATATAGAAAACGACGTCACCCGATCGGTTGAAGTATCAACCGATCAGGTGACCTGATTCGTTCTTCGGCAGCGATCTTCAGAAACATCACCCGGTCACGTGACACGATTGGTTGGCGGAAGCAGTTGGTCGTTTGGATCTTGCGGTCACCGGGTGAACCGATCGGTTGATAAATGAACCGATCGGTTGGCAATGTCGCCCAAAAGACAGAAAGTTTAGATGTTTAGGCGCGGTCAGCTGGCGGTCGGGTGAGCTCTCCGGGTCGTGTCTTTGGGGGAATCGGCTACAGATGAACCGATCGGGTAAAGGTCACCCAACCGGTTGGAGTTTAGCTTCAATTTCTCGAGAAGACAATTGGGCTGAACCGGTCGTTGACCCGGTCAGTTGATGCTCTCTTGCTTCAGCGACTGTCCGGGTCGTGCACGCGTGCATCACCCGATCGGTTGGCTGTGTCCAACCAATCAGGTGGGGGCTGAAAGATAGAAAATTTGGTCGTTTGACCCCCTGGATCACGCGTGACTCCTCCTGTTGCTCCGGGACTTATGATATCTGCGCTATGTGTACTCTATGCTGTCAAACTCCTGCAAACACGCAAAAACACGGAGAGGTGAAAGAAAACTAGAAAATACGAGAAAACGAATACGAGACGGCGGAAAATAACGGCAAAACACAAAAGAAGACGTGCGTGAATATATGAAATATAAACGCACGTCAAAATCCCCCAAGCTGAACCCTTCCTCGTCCTCGGGGAAGACGAGCGAGAGTAGGAGCTCGGAGGGGGAAAATAGAGGGGAAGAGAGAAAAAGAGAACTCTAAATCCTAAATCGCATATCAGGGCCAACAAAATCAAAACCGCCACACCAAGCAAGCAAATGCCAAATCACAACACTAAACCAAAAGGAAACGAGTCCAGACAAGTGTCGTGGGCCCACGCGGTGAAGCGCGAGTGAGTGTGGTCGTGTGCTAGCAGACGGTGTCACTATCTACATTGTGATATAAGCTCCAATACACAAGTCCAAGAAAAGACCCAAATATCGATTAGATTTGAAATAAGCGGTGAATATAAAGCTCAAGCATGCATGAGAGGAAAGTGAGAATCGAAACGTATCATGTGTTAGGGACTCCACAGCTAGGGACTTGGACATCACCACACTATCGCCTAGATAATAGCTAGAAATTCCCTATTCCAAGTGTTTTCGAAAGCGATGGGGGTGAGATGATGTGGAGTAGAACACTCGGTGCAAATTCTTGCCTTCCCTTTATTCTCGGTAGGTAGGAAAATATCCACACACATTTTTTTGGGTTTTGGATATAGTATTTTTTTGGATTTTTGGTTATACATATGTATTTTTTTTTCATTTTTTTGGGATTTTCTTTTCTCTCTTTTTTTGGATTTTTGGATTTTGGGGTATATACACGTGTGTACTCTTCCAAGTGGGAGAACGGTACACGACGAGTGGATTTGCACCAAGTAAAATAAAAAATGAAATTGGATTCTAAGCACTTGGGCATAAGAGATTTTTCGCTTATTAGAGCATAGGCTAAATGGGCTATCTTAGTCCTAATTGTGGACTCCCGACACATGCGAAATGAAGCATACGATATATATATTGCATATTTAAATCGAAGCATGATAATCTAGGGCTCATTTCTTGGACATTTATATAAAACAAAATCATAAAGTAGAAGCACACCAAACAACTAGGCACGACACACGACTCACAAAAAGCTAAGTGGACCCTGAAATGCTAGAGGACTCAGCTTCCTAGGGTTAGTGAATGTGATTATCAAAGCCATGCTAGGTGTGTGTGTGATTTTTGTGGCAATTCATCATACGAGGTCATCTCTAGGAGAAAGAAATAAAAAGAAGAAAAGAAAAAAAATAAAAACACGATGAAAAACGACTCAAGAACGAAGAAAAGGACACAAATGACGCACGAAATGCGACTCCCCCAAGCTGAAACTTGCATTGCCCTCAATGCAATAAAAGTGAATACGGGAGGGCAATGAAATTGGGGAGAAATACACACCGACTCAAAAAGAGAAGAAAAACAAGAAAAACACACAGACGAAAAAGGAAAATAAAGAAAATCACACAACACGACATATAAACAGAAAATAAAAATAGAAAATCACACAACACGACATATAAACAGAAAATAAAAATAGAAAATCACACCACACGACATATATAAACAAACACACATAGAAAACATCACACGACAGCACACAGAAAAAACGACTTCTCCCAAGCAAGACGTGACAATGCTAGCGGAATGATATGATCATGAAAATGCAGAAATGTGCGAGGTGGAGGTCAGTCGGAGTCGCTTTCGGTAGAATTATAAGGAGATGTCGAGGAGGGTGGTGAATAATGGTAAAAGGAATCATCTGAGGACGAAGGAGAGGGTGTGCGAATATGAGAGGGAGGAGCAACAGGCTGGGCCACCGGAGGATCGAGATTTATCGGTGGATCGTGGTGGATAATGGTGGCACTGGGTGAACCGACACACGGGTGCCAATCGGGAGGATCCAAGGGTAGAAAGTGAATGAGCGTGGCGTACCAAGGATCCAGGTAGAACTCCGAGGGTAGATGTGTAATGCGTAAGGGGAAGCACTCCAGAGATGAGGGCGGGAGGATGTCAAAAGGAGTGTAGGCAGGACTATAGAGGTAGGCTGCACGATCCTCACCAAAAGGAGTAAGCATACTGATAGCGATCAAGTAGTCGCAATCGATACGGCTACGTCCCGGTACAATAGGGAGGTTGGGCGGCATCCTCAAAGCACAACTGACAATAAGAGTAATCATCCCCCCACAGCAGATAGAGCCAGAAGCTGTGCGGCTAACGGATAAGATATCATGGATGATCCAATGAGCGGTGTTCATGGGTAAAGGGATATTGCCATGAATCTTGTCATGGGACATGGCGTAAAGAAAGAGGAGCTCATCCCTGGACACCGTGGATACATCTACGCGAGCGAAAATGGTGTTGGCAAGGAAGCAATGGGCGAAGCGGTAGCATGGGTGTATGATGTAGGAGGCGAGGGCTACCGCTGGAAAGGTGGTATATCGGGTGAACCGTTGCCAAACACCATCAGCCCGAAAGTAAGAAAAGATGTCAGATAGATCATGGGTTGAGCATTCAACATGACGATCGGGGTGAGGGAAGTTCAAAATATTGTTAAGCTCGTTGAAACTCATGGTAAAATCTCCATTGAAGGCGTGGCAGGTGAAACCAAATACTGACACCTCGAGAGAGCTGAGGAACTCAAGTGTGAGATTCCTGTGTGTATGCGCATGGGTACGTAGAAGGTAATCGCAACCTATGAAGCGAAAAAGTGCGCTGACGCTCCTAAAGAGTCCAAGAGATTGTAGGGTGGGGGAGTCGGCGAAAAGAGTAGGTCGCATCGGGTGATGAAGAAGGGCTTGCAAACGATCGGATTGCTCTTCAGAAGAAGGATTGATGCCAAGAAAGGAAGGGGAAAAAGGGCCGTATAGGGGATGTCTGCGTGACGATGAGGCAATCTCCTTTCCCTTCTCAGACATGCTGGCGGTGTGGGGAAAAATGATAAAGTGGAATATGGTGTCTATGAAGATGATGAAGCAGATGAAGTGTGGAAACACAAATTCAAGACATTGCATATAATAAGAAAAATGTGAAGAGTGGAAAGAGGTTACCCATCAACGTTGTAAGATCAAGCACCCGAAAGACCCCACGCAATATAAGGAAGCAATTTGGGAAGCCGCAGCTCGCTGATCCGACAAGAATCGAAATTTTCGAAAATTTGGGGGCTAGGGTTAGGGTTTGGATGTTTCGAAAATTTGACGTCCCCCGTATTCTTATGCGTGTGTGTTATGATCATGCAGGTGTGCAATATGATGGGGGACGGGAGATTTAGAATATTTATAACCGTAAGTGCACGGTGTTGTAGTGTGGCTTGGGGGTCGAACACAGGGAGGCGTGGTTGTGCTTGTGTCAGAAGGGACCTAATTCACCCTAGGGGTGAGCTAGCCCGAATCAATAGATGGATTGTCACTGAATGTAAATACGGGGTTAAACAAAATAAAGGGAAACCTGTGACTTCAGTTTCCACCCTATCATGTGTTCTCGCTATCATGACCGGCAGATAGGATAACGATCGGAATTAGGTTTCAGTGGTGAGACGTTGCCTCTAAGAGTGATACCAGCGTCCCATGGGCCCGATATTCCGGTCGGTGTCCAGGATGATACGCCAGACTACCCGGGTTCGGTCAGTGGGCATTTCCATGTCCATTAACACTGACCGACTCCGGGAACACTAAGCTCGCAATGATAACTCCCAACATCTCATCATGCCGCTCGCGCGCGCTAGGATTCGATGTCTACGCTAAAGGGCATGAGCTATGGCTAGGGAGTCAACCGCCAAGTTTATTCCCCCTTGGCCCAACGGTCAAAGGCGATCTTTTTCTCGCCGATGACAATAAAACACTCCGCGTAACCAATAGATTCCTATTCCCTATCAATATCCTAGTCTTATGGACGCATTAGGGAGAACCCACGAAGGGGTTTCTGTAATGTCCTGAAAGCTACTGCACAAGTACTAGAGGGGGGGTGAATAGTACTTTAAAAATAACAAGGAGTATAATTCCTAATTATCGTGCAAACTACTACCAACAAATGCGGAAGCTAAAATTGACAACAACAAATATTCAATGCAAACAATTGATATGATGGGTTCGGATCCACCCAAGTCTCCCCGACTTGTTTCCGGTGATCCTACGTCCCAGTACACCCGGATCCCCTCCGGATACTTAGGTTAGAAACCCTAACCCAAGATTTCCACTATGAATACCTTGTGAAAAACCTTCACAAGATCAAATCATACAATCAATATCAATAGTGAATCCCACAACCCGGGAACACAACCTTCTCTCATAACCAAGAGAATCAATAGCAATAAATGAGTTTATATGAAATAAACAACAACTTACCACAAACCCTATACCTTGAGTATTCTTATCAAATTAGGGCAAGGAGGGATTTGAGGAAGGAGAAGTCACCAAGACCTAGAACCACCAATATGAGCAGCAATGGGTGCCTAAGAATGAATAGGAGACTTGAATCAAGCAATAGCTTGGATGGCTCAACAAGAACAAAGTTCTCTCAAGATGGATTCTAGATCTCAAATGAGGGAGAGAATGATTTCTTGTGAGGAAGAGAGCTTTGGAAATGAGTTTCAATCTCTAACTCTTTCAATCTGAATAAGGCTCTCAATAGCAGCTCTAACCTTGAGAGAAACGACCAAGCTTAGTATTTATAGGGTCCCACAAAATCGAGCTAGGTCAACTCCCAACGGTTGGAAATCTGGAGCAATTAGTCGGTCAAAGAACAACCACTGACCGACTAGTTCATCAAATAGTCGGTCGATGAAACAACATGAACCGACTAAAGGATGAACAGTGAACAGATGAAATTTCAGACCTAAAGAACTAGTCTGTCCAAGAAGACTTTCCGACCGACTAGTTTCTCAACTAGTCGGTCGGTCAGTTAACTTAGACCGACTAAGAGTCAAAAACTATTAGTCTGAATACAAATTGATTTAGTCGGTCCAAGAACAAATGTTGACCGACTAGTTCATCAACTAGTCGGTCACCAAACGTTCTTAGACCGACTAATGATAAACAGTAACTAGGCATGTACATGGAATGTTCAACTAGTCGGTCTAAGAAGCATCACTGACCGACTAGTTCACCAACTAGTCGGTCAGTGAGTCAACTAAGACCGACTAACTTTGAACAGTAAAGAGCTTAGAATTTGGGAGACGAACTAGTCGGTCCAAGAAGCTTTTCCGACCGACTAGATCACCATCTAGTCGGTTGGTTCTTCTTCTTGAACCAACTAACATGCACAAGAAGTCCCGAATCGAAGCGCGATGCTTCGGGAAAGTTTGAATGGACTTCTACTAAGATCCTAGCTCTAAGATAGGAGCGATATGAAAATTAAATGATAATACCTACTCAAGGCTTAACATTCTAAAGAACAAAGCTAGAAGACTAAATATAAATCTAGACAAACCGTCTTCAAAAGCTTCGATCGAATCTTCATGACTTCAAAGTTGGTCCAAAAGCTTCAACGAAGATTTAGGCATATATATACGTGCTTTGAGAAGTCTTGAGACGTCGCTTTGGATGTTCACGTGAATTTAGCGACGATCTCCATAACTGCGCTCACAAAGTGTTAGTTCACGATTTATTTATGTTTGCTCATCATCCAAAACCAAATCCGGGGAGTCCAATACTCAACATTCTCCCCCTTTTTGGTGATGACAAACCAACATAAGTAATAATCAAAAATAATGATTCAAATGTAAAATACTTACTCCCCCTGCATTGATGACACGTTAATTCCAAATTGAATAAATATAATACGCATCAAGCAGAAGTGAGAGATATAAGACATGATCCAATTATTGAAATTTAGGATCGTAATCCATTTTTATATCTTCACTATCCCTGAATCTAACATAATAAATTAGATTCATGGACAATAGAGTTAAATTTTCATTTTGCCCTTGTCATTATTACTATCTCTCCCCCTTTGGCATTATCCCAAAAGAGTGGGGGGCATACAACGACAACAACAAGGCTAAAGAAAATCCAACATCGGGAGTCGAAGAATACGACGATGGTCCAAAAGACACCATGGAAAGAAAAATATGAAGAAAATCAAGGTGGGCCAAATTGACCATTATCCAAAAGAGAAAAAAGTGAAATCATCAAAATACCAAATATAATTCACTTATTGAGTAAAGGAACGTGCTCTCCAATCTCAACATTTTGGTTAAATTAGTGCATGGAAAACAATTCTATGTTTTCATAGAAATAAATTCTTTTTAACCAAGTCATTATCGTCGAGCGACGAAATTGAACATCATAGACATTAAAACGAATATAAAATGTGCACAACGAAGTAAAAGAGAACAACGATGTATATATATATATATAGGAAAATTTTCAAATGAGAACATTTCGCACCGTGCGAAAATGTTTTTATCTTTTTTTTGAAATTTTTTTTTTCAAAAATTCTTTTTTCCACCCTCATTATATGTTGTTATACCCCCCTCAAAAAATAATCATTGAGAAATAATGTCATTTGGCCTTCGATCAAGGCATTTCATCAAATTCGCACGTTTTGAGACCGTTAAATTTGTAACGGGTGGATGGGTGCTCTAATGCCCAACGGGTTCACCCATTATTTTCCCTGGGGTATATATTTGTATGGATTAAACATCAAAAAAAGAATTTTTGAAAAAAAAATTTCAAAAAAAAGATAAAATTCTTTTCGCACGGTGCGAAAAGCCCCTTTTTCGCAATGGAAGATTGCCATATATATATATATATATATATATATATATATATATATATATATATATATATATATAATATAAAACAGGGATGTTATCATGGGTTATTGGATAAGAGTTTTTGGATAAGAGTTGAGAAATTGGGTATAAATGAGGGATGTTATTAAGAGAGATTGGATAAGATAAGAGAAATTGGATAAGATAAGAGAAATTGGATAAGTGAAGAGAAATTGAGTTTGGAGGGAATTAAATTTTAGGGGGGAAAAAGGTGTTTTGGGGGAAAACAAAAATTTAAACTACAACCTTTATCTCCCCAACAAAACCTCAGCCTCAAACATCAGCCCGTGCTCTCTCTCTCTCTCTCTCTCTCTCTCTCTCTCTCTCTCTCTCTCCCCCCCCCCCCCCCTAAAAAACCCCAGCCCACAGTGCAGAGCTCCGACCAACATGGGATGGACGCAGCAAAGACGGAGGCAGCAAAGACGTCCTCCTCCTTCGCCGTCGACAACCACCCCAGAGAGTAGTGGATCCGCCTGACCCGAGCACACCGATCAGAGACGGCCAAGTTCAACTCCGCCCGCCCCCTCCACCAGATCCCTGCAGCAGATGATTCCCCAGAGAGATTCCACATCAGGGCATCGTCAAGGTCTCTAAGGGAGATGCCTCCGATTTGGTTCTCCAGTTCGTTTGCTCGACGTGGCCGGTAGCGCTGGACGTGGAGAAGGTCTTCACGGTGAAAAAGGGGGCCGATAACGCGGATCAACCGTTCAAGGGGCCCGATTTCAGGTGAGATTTTGATTGATGCATAATTTACGAATTTAGATGATTCATTGAAGAGTAATTTTGATTGCAAAAATTGAGTGTTGGATTTGTTTGGTAGGTAATTCAAAACACGCCAATTTCCAAAAAAACTCAAGAAAATTCTGATATGCCGATCTTTGTCGCTGCTATCTGCGACCTCCACCTTTGAAAACTATGGTAAGTATTTACTGATACTTCATCTTCTGAATCTTTGGAATGATTACGGATCTGCATAATTAGGGTTAAATTTGGTTGTTTAGAACTTTCGCTATTGAATGAATGTTTGGAATTAATTTCCTTCTGGGTTTGTCAAGCCAGCAAACTAGAATGGTGCTTCAGAAGCCCCATCTACAGAGAACAATCTCTTGGTAAAAGTTCCATGGAGGGTTGTAAAATTTTACAGGACGTGTAAATCTCATAATGAAGCTTCTCCTTAATTCTTCATGTAGGGTTGGAATTGATATGATTATGAGCCAATTTGAGAAGTCTGATGAAGAATTGGCTAGAATCTTGCACGTGGGCCGATGGGTTTCTTGAATATTTGCTATTGCATCGATGGGCTAATTTCTCTAGATTGACTATTTTCTGGAAGTCAAAAGGCCAGTGAGTTTGATACTATTTCGATTATTTTTCAATCATATGAATTTTAATTTACTAAAGTTCGATATATAGGTAATAATCTTAAATTTATGCCAACGCGGGGAAATATTTCAGAGAACATCAGTAACATGCATGCGTCCACTATTTTGAATTTCATGGCCGGCGGTATAAGAGTTGGCTTTCTTATTGCATGTGCTCTAAATTTTGATTAATATTCATACTTTTTTCAGATCAAAAGATTTAGGGAAAATTTTATTTGGCAATCTGATCGTATTGCATCAGTACAGGTTCTGCCAAATTTGAGAAAGTTAGGGCATCTCGAATCCGGGAAGAAAAAGGTAAGAGACATGGCAGGGGAAGAAAAAGGTAAGAGAAAGTTTGTGTAATTTCTACAAAATATTAGCATCTAATTGCGTCGTCATCTCCGAAGGTGGTGGAAGGTGATAATCGGTCGTTGACGGGATCGGAGACATGGCCGGCTCTTGCCGATGCGAAGTATCAAATCTCTTCCTGGATTCCTCTTTGACACCCACTCTCTCTGATCTCCAACTCTATCAATGTACTTCTTCCTTTTAATTTTTTTATTTTTCTATGGCAGTGCTCTTAAGAAGGAACTGAAGAAGAAGTAAGAAGAGAAATACCTTAAAGAAGAAGAGAAGAAAAAGGTAACACTTTATTTGCTTATTTTTATTTTTATTTTTGTTTTGCTAACGGTTAATTGGAAATGTTTTGTCTTAATTCTTGCGCCAAATCTCGAGTTTCAACTGCAAACTGTGTTTTTTTAGTTGGATTGTTTGCATTTAGACAATTGACCTAAATTTTAGTGTTTAAAATTGATTTTGAAGGGAACTGAAGAAGAAGTAAGAAGAGAAATACCTTAAAGAAGAAGAGAAGAAAAAGGTAACACTTTATTTGCTTATTTTTATTTTTATTTTTGTTTTGCTAACGCTTAATTGGAAATGTTTTGTCTTAATTCTTGCGCCAAATCTCGAGTTTCACCTGCAAGCTGTGTTATTTTTAGTAGGATTGTTTGCATTTAGACAATTGACCTGAATGTTAGTGTTTAAAATTAATTTTGAAGGATTTATTATTAATATCAAGTGGGTAAATTTGGCTGGCCATTTGTTCAACAGTTATCTGGGGAGGTAGGAAATTAGTCTAAGATGCTAAATGAAGTATCTGTTCGATAACGACAACCAATAAAGTAGAGAATTAGACAACGAAAATAATCCAGTTCCCCATGGGAATATTAATAAATATGGACTATGTTTAATACAATAAAGAATCATACTGAAAATTATTTGCTCCTCTGAGAAGACTACAGTGGCAATTCATAGCATGTGTGAATAGGAGCGTAGAAGAGATTTGGATAATTGATGGTTTCATGTTTGAAAAGATTTGACATGAAAAATTTCTTTTGCAAGTGATTTCATCTACCAATAAGTTAGGGACTCAGCATTCGAGTGGTATAACGAAGATCTTGCCTGAATAGGAGCATGAAGATATTTGGATAATTGATGGCTTCATGTTTGAAAAGAGTTGACATGAAAATTTTCTTTTGCAAGTGATTCCATCTACCTAAAGTTAGGGACTCAGCATTCGAGTAGTATAACGATTCTTCCCAGCTGTTGGTTAGTACATAATAGAAACACGTGTGTCATGTGATTCACATAGACCACTTATAAACCTGGTTCAATAAATCATGCATACGTTTTGCTTAAATATAAATAAACCTGTTATGCGAGCTAACTATCCAAATCGTTTAGTTTTCCAGCAACGTATCACTAAATAGATCTTATTTTACCAGATAATAAATCCAACTATTGATATAGTAAACACATTTTGGACATATTTGCCAACATGTTTATAAGAAGAATTTTTTTCATCATGTTGTTGGGATGTTCCCATGATGGACAGTATGTACATTTGGGCGCGACTATGCTCAAAAGCGTACCTGATTCCAGATAAGAGGGATTATTGGACAACTTACTTTAGACAACTGGGCATGTTAAGAATATATGTCATGTTTATCTTTATTTGAAAGGGAGGGTTGGTCTGAAGTACTTAGGCTTGACATGTTGTCTGATAGGATTTGGCTGTATTTTATTGGGCATTGTGAGGAGACAAAAGATGGGTATGTTTCTTTTGTTGAGGATGGAACGAAAGGGGAAAAAGCATTGTTGAGGCCCCTATTCATCAATCGAAGCACAGATTCCCTGGGCCTACTCTTTAAGCAGTTCAATTATGGTTATGAAGGCTTATGGATGAGTGATTAATGTGGTTATGGTTCTGATTTGATTTTTAAAAAAACTTGGTTGGTTTACTTTCGATGAATTAAAAAAACTTGGTTGTTCTGTCTGATGTATCAAAAAAACCTGGTTGGGAAATCTCTCTTCATTCTCTCTGTCAACAATCCTATTTTGAAAAACTTGGTTGTTCTTTCGATCTCAGATCGCCAATGGATGGAAGCAGTGGAGCAGGTATCTAGAAGTGATCATTCACGGCTACATGGTTGGCATGTTCACCGTCACCGACTATAACAACATCCGCCAATGCAAAACTCTAGAGGACATCAATATGCACCTCTCCCCACCGAGTATGGACCTTACCTTCAGAACGGTGAGCAGTCCAATCCAAAAAAACATTGGAAATTTCTGCTTCTAAGGGCTGCATTTTTTTTTGTTTTGAGTTTTTTATTCAGAACATCGTTACCTTCGAGTTTGTGTTTTTTTATTTTTTTCAGATTTAATGGTGATAGCGTTAACTGTCGTTCGTAGAGATGATCCTGGTTTTGTAGTTCGAACGCATGCTAAGTGTTGTGAATAGTCTGGAAAATTTTACAATTGCTCTTGATTGGTTGATTGCCATTGTTTTACTTGGAAAATTTTAGGTGTATAAAAATTTAACAATAGCTCTGCGAAGAGTCTGTACTATACTATTCGCAAGTTTACATTAGCTTGGAAAATTTTAGGTGTATAAATTTTTTACAATAGCTTTGTGAATAGTCTGTAATATACTATTCCTAATTTTACAATAGCTCTTGACTTGAAATTTTTTGAATTGGCTCCCCGATTGTAAAACATTTGAGGGAACGTAAAACAATTGGTTGCTTGCCATAGCTCTTGATCTAGGAGCTTCCAAAGAAATAGACATTTTTTCATTTAAACTGCATTTCAATACAAAATGTTTAAATTGAATTTCTGTACAAAATGTAATAAACCTTATTTTTTACATTAATTTTTTAGTAGGAAGTCAATAAGAAATTTATTGAGATCTCTGACATACCTCAGTCAATGCAAGATGAAGCTGGTGAGATCTGAGTATCTATGGTCACCAAATAAAATTTCTAAAATATTTTTTTGCAGATGTCGAACCAAATATTTAGTCTTGCTTGGATGAACCAAAATTTAGTCTTGCTTGGATGTTGAGGCATTCGCTTCCTCTCTCCACTCGATCTCAGATCTCAAGTGGATGGTGTAGAAGTGGACCTCTGCTCCAAAAAGCAATAGCAGCATCCTCATATTTTCAATCTCACTAGAACTCGGAACATGGCTACCAAACGATCCAATCGATCCCCTATGAGCACATAGAGCACATGCTTGCTGTGAACGAGTTGGCCCAGTGAAAATCTGCTCATCGTCGGAAAAACTCTTTATACGCTTACTCGACCATCTTCAATATCTTGGTCTTTACCGGCACGTGAAACTCCATTGTTTTACAATCAGGGATTGTGCTCCCTACAAAGGTGGTTTTCCGTCACCTAAATTTGTTTTCATTATGGTCTAATTAAAGTGTATGGTTTTGGATTTTTAGGTGTATAAAAATGAGGAGAAATGGATGATCTAGAATGTGGTGATGACATGGGTGGATGAGGCAGCAGAGATGAAGTGGTTGGGTAGATTTTTTAAACAGAGCTGATTGTTTGCCCCGGCTTTAATAAAGGTTTGATTTTTTACCTTTTATTTTTAACCTCTTCTTTTCATATGCCCTTTGTTTAATGTTGTTTTTAGGAATATACTTGCTTTTTTAATTACTGTTTTACAACTGGGACTGTGCTGCATTTAACGGTGAATTTTGTCAATTTTTTTTGTGATTTCCCCTCAAATTTGTGTTCATTTTGGTTTGATGGTGTATGGTTTTGGATTTTTAGGTGTATAAAAATGTGGAGACATTGAATCCGGTGATGGCGTGGGTGGATGAGGGAGTGGAGATTAAGGTGATGGTGATGGTCATTTAAAAGCGGGTGATCGTTTGCCCCGAATATAATAAAGGTTTGATTCTTTTACATTTTATTTTTAACCTCTTATTTTCATGAACACTTTGTTTAATGTTGTTTTTAAGGAATATGTTTGCTTTTTTGTGATTTGATGTGCAAAAAATTCATTAAGATTAACCCCAACCTTAATGTGCAAAATTCATTTGATGTGCAAAATTGATTTTAGCTGCCCGGCCATTATTTTAATGGAAACGGGTTTGTTTTGGCTCAGAATTAACATTTGAAATTCTTTTTTTAAAAGGATGGCCGGAACGCGTAAGCACCTCAAGCAAGACAAACATGCTGTCATGTCCATTTAGGTCAGCCCCCAATTTCCCAATTTTGAGTTTTAAACTGTCTCTTTGTCTTTACAATTGATATTTTATTCCAAATTGCATTAAAATATGAGTAATCCTTGCCTTCAAGGATTGATCAAAGGTGTATTGTTTTATACTATCAATGCCGATTTTCTTTGTTCTAGGATCTCACCATTGTAATTTGCTTAATTTAATTTTTTTATTTCTAAATAGATTAATTGAATTTGCCAAATAATCATTGATCTATTATCTAATCAGTAGGATACAATGCCATATTTCTCATCATTATTGCATTTTCTTTGAGTTGATTTTCATTGCTAAAATTATTGGTATGGTTGTTGGGTATCTCTCTCGGAGTTATCTTTTTTTGATCAGTTTTTGTTTCACTGTTATTTGGTGTATGATTTGATGACATTATCAATTTCTATTTTTGATACCAGTCTCTTCATATCTGTTGCATATTCACTGCAGTTTTTCCCGATTTTGGTTTTTTTAAACAAGAAGCAAGATTCCAAGACCTTGATTTCTGCCAATGGATTCAAAGATTCCTGAAGTTTCAATGTTTACAGGAATGTTTACTGGACTTTTGATTCATGTGTGGGGATGTTTCATTCCAATCTCAATATCAAAATTAATTCATTTCAACCTCAATTTTCAGGATTTTCAATTCAATCTCAATCTCAAAAGAATTTGGCAATCTCAAACTTTTGTTTCAATGTTTGCAGGGGATGTTTCAATCTGTAAACTTTTGATTCAGTTAAAATTCCTATATATATATATTTCATTTCAATGTTTGCAGCAAAGAATTGAGGTGATTGCTATTTGCTCTAGGAGCAAAACAATGTGCCATATCATAGGCTGTTTTAATTGCACTGCAAATGGAGTTGCATAAACTCTCAAGTTCAATATGGGAATATGAGGATAAATTTAAAGATAAAACTCATCAAAATATCATCTTTGATTTAAAATAAAACTTCTGACGCTGCTTTGTTATTTTACGAAGGTTATAACCAATCGGAATGGAATGCAAAGGCTAATATCGCCATGCGCATGGTCCCAGCTATAACTACCTTTTGTTTGGTTAGTTTTTCTTTTCATCAAATTTAATTTTTCAAGTGAGCAAGTTGATATATGCAGTTTTGGGAGTATTTACGGTAGAGATGAGGTGTAATCTATGAGTTTGGACGATGCCACGATGATATTGGATGTCGAGAGGCGGTAGCAAAGCCTGGATGTCGGTTAAAATTCAGGTGTGGGGATTTTTCAATTTTCAGTAATGTTTACAGGAATACAAATAATTTGGATATCTTAAATTTTTGATTCAATGTTTGCAGGTGATGTTTCAATCTGTAAAATTTTGATTTGGTTAAAATTCCTATATATATATATATATATATATATATATATATATATATATATATTTCAAGCTCAAACTTTTGATTCATTTAAAATTCCTGCAAACATCCCCTCAACTTTTGATTTGTGTTGAGTGTTTCAGGTAATTTTTGTTTGTTATACCGAATTGTCATTAAATATTTTTCTTCAAAAAACAACTTTGTCATTAAATATTTCTGTTAACTCTCTCTTTTTTTTGCAGGCACCTTAAATAAAAAAACAAAGGCACCAAGTTCCCACAAGCTTTTGTACGTGTATGCATTGCAGGAGACCTTTTTGAGAGGATCATCAAAAACCAATGGGTCTTTGTTGGGAAGAGAAAAATTGGCAGGGCAAGCACATGCCATCCTCAAACAAATCCAACCCACGGCCAAGGAATTCTTAGTGCCTCTTCAAAATACTTCCGCAAGCTACTCTCATAAGCCAAACCTTTATCTTGCCGAGTTCATCTCCACATATTGACAGGTAACCCTCTAAGAATACATTTACGCGTTACAATGCTTAAATGTAAGTGCTTAGATATTAGACAACTTAAGGCTTTATCTTAAGTCATTTGCCATTTGCCATTTCATCTTAACCAGTGCCCTTTACCATTTCCTCTTAAGGCTTTATCTATATTATTGACAGGTAACCAATGCCATTTGACATTTGCCATTAATGTCTGGGAAGACTCAATGAGTCCTTCAAACTGGAAAGAAGAGCATGTAAACTTTTCATCCTCTCCCAAATTTCAGAGTCATAGGTATCAGAAATTGTGAAGGTAGAATTCATCTGCCGCAAGAGCAAATTCAATATTACAAAACAATGGCATTATGAGCAAGCATGTATATGCATCACCAATTTTTGCCTTTGCAATATATATGTGGATTGTATATTTATGATTTATCGAGGTGGGCAAGACTTTTATATGATACTAATAAAGTAATTAATCTAAACCATGAGCCATGAATTTTATATGATACAAATAGAGTCAAAAGGTGTAATTTGTCCTGTCATGTTTGAAGGTTAATTATATTTTTTTGGTTCAAATAGAAGTTGGTATTTGGATTCAAATTGCCTCTATTATACATGTGTTGGATTCAAACATATGGACACTGATTCAATGGATTTCTGGAATAAAATGCGTTGGAATGAGAAAATTTTAAAGATTTTGAGGGGAATAAAATTTTAAACATCTCAATTTGTTAACTCAAAATTTCAGTTAAGCTTGAAATTAAGATGTAAATTAAGATGTAAATCAATTAAGTATTCTGTAATTATGGCATGTTTAAGTATTCCGTAATTTTGGCAAGTTTAAATTAAGGATGTATTCTGCTGAGACAAAAACCTGCCAGATTAAGTATTCTGTAAATCAATTAAGTATATATCAATTTACTTAGTCTGGCAAAATACTTCTCCTGGCGAAGTACTTAATCTGGCAGGTTTATAGAATACTTACAGAATACTTAATTTGAGTTTAAAATGTATTCTGTAAATAAATTTACATCTTAATTGAGTATACATCTTCATTGAGTATACATCTTAATTTGAGTTTACATCTCAATTTTAAAATTTGAGTTTAAACTGTATTCTGCTGAGACAAAAACCTGAGATTTACATCTTAATTTATTTACATATTTAAAAGTTGACTTTAAAGTCACATCTTAACTAAACAATTATAAACATCCATAAATATTGGTGCCTTTCTTCCGAGGTATAAGTCGTTAGTATCTTTAGACATTATATCTAAACACATAAGACAATATGAAATTGAATACAATACAACTGAATTTCCACCTGTTAAGCAACATTTCATGATTTACAAGAGAGATGAGTATATCACTGTGTATGATACCATGGGATTTATATTGGGAAAAGGAAGTGTTTGAAAAACATCACGTTTCAAGTTCGTAAATCACTTTCTCACATTCTCTAATTTGAATGAAAAATTGAATGTGATTTAATTAATATTTTTTTCAAAAAATTAATTTAATTTACATTTCGTTTTGCAGGATCCTTAGTCATTATTTGCAACTAATGATGATTTCTTCCCATAAAAACTTCAGGTTTTTGCCAAAATTCTGTTTGATTGCAGATATAAGAGGTCCCATTTGGCCACATTAAATGGAATTTGTATTAAGTTCCAACATTACTGACAGTACATCAATTATTTTTTTACATGAATAGGAAAGATGTCCATCAAACATCTTTTCTTCGATTATGTATCATTTTTTACAAACAGTTTCAGAATATGATCATGACATGGCTCAATTTTATCGCCAAAGGGATATACTAAATATCTCTACTACACCATTAGAAATGCAGTGAAATTTCCTGCCATAGTCGTCCATATATCAATGTAAACCATTTGTTACATAACATGCGTCCAACCTGAGGCTGCCCATTTGAGAGAAATATGAGAAATGTCTCTTCTTAAGATTTCTCAATACAGTCTTACCAAAAACTCTGGTTCAAGTGGTACCATATATAAGTGGTCTCCCAATTTTTGTTCCCTAAATTTTTTTTACTGTTTATATCTAACTAACTATGATATGAGAGGCCTAACATTAAAATAGAAAGCCCAGGAGCAGTCAAACTTACCCTTATGTGTCCTAATCCTCTTTCTCACATCAAATATTCCTAAAAGACCATTTAATTATTAGTGCACAGTAGATGTTTGCTTATATTCCTCAAAGACAACGCTTTTTATTGAACTCATTTTAATTTTGCTTTCTTATGTGAAGCCTCAAATATACATTCACCGGAAATTTCTGTATTGGTTGGATTCCTATGGGAATGGAATGCATAATGAAATTTTCAAATTAGGATATTGGAATGCAAACTAACTGGTAAAATTAGTCCGTGATTAGTTAGCATTATATTGTATATTCATAGCTGAAATATGGATACTGTTAAACTATGTATATCCTTTTTCTTTTCTTTTCTTTTCTTTTCTTTTCTTTCCCAACTAGGACAATCATTTTATTATTTAACCTGTAGCAAAAAGAATAACACTTTGTTGCCTAGATTCCATAAGATTTTCCTTCCTTCCTACTGGCTATTTGCAGAAAGTGAATTTGATCACTATATTTGAGAGGTGGATATA
Source organism: Scilla litardierei (assembly GCA_030789695.1). Lineage (NCBI taxonomy): Eukaryota > Viridiplantae > Streptophyta > Magnoliopsida > Asparagales > Asparagaceae > Scilla > Scilla litardierei. Next base: position 51,028,078 of record CM061139.1, read on the forward strand.
GTCTTTAAATGTAGGCACCTTAATAATTGGTAGCTATTGATGGCTGTTTGGGCTTATTCAAATCATCACATATATTCATAAACACATTATTTGTGTGGTTTACATGCACAAGGTAGGGGTGGGAGCTTCCTTACATTCATATGTTGCATATGCCGGATGATGATTGTTAAGTCATAATAAAGAAAAAATGAGGAAAAATTACTGTGGGGAGTTTGTCAACAAGTTTACTGCATATAGATGAAATTCGACTTTTTAATGTATGACTTAATTTTTTATCTTGAACTTAAGTGATGCATGTTTTAACTGTCATCATCCACTATAAGGTCTCTGTAAATTAAAATTGGAATTTTGAAAGGTTTGATGTCTTGGCATATGATACTGATCGTGACAAGTTTAAGACTGCAAGGTAATTGTAAGAAGAAAGCTTTTATTATCCAAAATTTTTACGACATTTTATAGAACTTTTTACTGCATTTTCAAAAATATCTACTCTTTTTTCAGGCGTTTAGTCAACTTGAACTTAGATATTGTATATGCTATTACTAATCATTCATGCGCCCATGTTCATTCATTAATGTGAGAGTGGCTTAATTGTGTACCTATCCTGTACAGATAATGATAGTGGAAAGGATTCAGATATAATGCAGCAGAGCATGTCTTTAGGCAATTCAGTGAAGGTAAATTAGCAAATACTATTGTTAAGGTCAGGCTTGAATATAATTTTCTTTGATATTTTTCCCGTTGTCGAAGGCGCTGCCGAGGAACGATATGGTGGGGGGTTACATATTCGTTTGCAATAACGACACCGTGTAAGAGAATATGCAAATGCAGCTCTTTGGTGTGTTCTATTTTTCTGCTTGATTGGTGTAATTTTTGTTACAATGGATGAATTTAGCTTTGGTCCAGGAGTGTAGAGGATATGCTTGATTATATTCCTCAAAGACCATCTCATTTTATTGATATCATAATTTAATTTTGTCGGGGTTGCACTCCTCTGGGAATTGTATACTTAATGAAAATTTCAAATTGGGTTCTTGGGATTCAAATTCATTTGTTTGCGCTTGAATATAAATTTCAAATTGGAATGATGCATAAATTGGCAGGTTGATACATGGTAGGATGATGGGTTGAGTAACTGTATATGAGTGTTAATACATTGCAGGTTGATACATGGCAGGGTTGATAACAATGGGAATGATGCATAAATTGGCAGGTTGATACACTGCAGAATGATGGGTTGAGTAATTGTAGAGGGGGGTTGACACATGGCAGGTTGAAACATGGCAGAAAGATGCATAAATTGGCAGGTTGATACATGGCAGAATGGTGCATACATGGCATGTTAATAAATTGGTATCATCATTTTTTTTCATTCCCAAACAATAGGAATGATGCATGAATTGGAATGAAGCATAAATTGGCGGGTTGATACATGGCAGAATGATGCATACATGACAGGTGGATAAATTGATATCCTCATTTGTTTTTTCATTCCCAAACAATGAGAATTATGCATTAATTGGAATGATGAATAAATTGGAATGATGAATGGCAGAACGATGGATTAAGTAAATGTCGCAGGTGGGGGGGGGGGGGGGGGGGGGTTGATACATGGCAGAAAGATGCATAAATTGGCAGGTTGATACATGGCAGAATGATGCATATATGGCAATGTTGATACATGGCAGGTTGATACATTGGTATCATCATTTGTTTTTTCATTCCTAGACATTGGGAGTGATGCATACATTGGAATGATGCATAAATTGGCAAGTTGATACATGGTAGAATGATGCATACATGGCAGCCTCAAAAGAACTACGAGAAATACCAGACTTAAGAATGAGAATTGTACCACTTTTCCAAAACACTATAACAGAAAATTCGAATAAACCGAAGACAATTCGAAAGCAAATAGCCGTTTGATATTGCATTCAAATTTAACCCAAAGGCTCATGGGTTAATTTTTTTTCCCACAGCCGAAGGCTCCCGAGCCGGGGGTATCCACACCGAAGTTAAATTTTTTTACGCTACATTGTTGTTCTGCGTCGAAGGCATATGCACCGAATTTGTTATTCAGTGTCGAATGCCCCTACACCGAATTTGTTCCGCATCGAAGGTGCCCACGCCGAAGGCGCCCGTGACACTATATATTTTTATGCAAATTTGTTGTTTCTTAAATTTTGGTTGTTGAAATAATTTTTTGGGGAACAAAGATTTTGTGGGAAAAAATCTTAAATGAACCGTGCCCGCGGGCACGGGTTATGACTAGTATATATATATATATATGAAGCATCATGAGTACAACCAAAAGATACATCGACTCCATACAATCAAAGGCATAAAATACATTGACTACATCAAAATGTCACATACTAAATCAACATCAAAAATGTCAAAATCCATCATCGACATCAGCATCATCAACATACATCCAAAAAATGGTACAACATCGACATCAAGCATCAAAACATCCAAATACATTAATAACACCACCAACCATGTCCTAACCCAAAACTCTCTCTAAAAGATGAATCATCCAAGGAGCATCGGAGAGTCCTCCAAACAGACTCTCAAGAAGGAGTGGTAGGATCAGCAGTCTCCGTAGGTCCAGTCGAAGGAGTGGACTCAGGCTCTGGTGGGAGGAGTGGTGTGTCAACAGAAGCAATCGTCGGGCAAGAGTGGAAACATCAACAGCAGGCTCAATGGCAGAGGCACCAACAGGAACGTCAACTGGAGCAGACGTCTCTAGAGCACCAGTAGACTCATCCACTGGAGCAGAAGACTCTGGAGCACCTGAAGAAGTGGCAGCTCTAGCAACGGATGTGGTAGCAGCAACAGCAGTGGCCTCAGGGCCACGAGCAAGAGAATCAACGAGCTCATCGATCTCATCATCATCCATATCCTCATCCTCAGAAACTGGAGGAGGGACCTCAACACCCATAACACGAGCAATACGACACATAATCTCCTCGGTACGAGCATACCGAGACTCGAGACGACGAATAGAACGAGCGAGATCATCAAGTGTGGTGGGAGGTCTAGGAGAAGCAGCTGCAGAAGAGGTGCCCTGAGAAGCTGAAGGAGTCGTCATCTGCACGTGACAGAGTGTCGCAAGAGACTTCTTGACGGCCGTCGCGTTCAGGGGAGGACCAAGTGGACGCTCATCGTCAGGAGGTAAAGGCACGTGGAAATGACGAAACACCAAAGTCAACAGACAAGGATAAGGGATATGCATAGATTTCATGGACTTGCGAATACACTCGAAAGAATCCATCTTATCGAGTATAATGCGAGCATAGTTAATCTCGCAACCCAAGAAGAGAGCGTAAATCAACTTTAGGAATGGCTGGGATGGCAGAGAAGATGAGCCGTACTTCAAAAGTAAGCACGACTTCAGGATAAGATTAAGCACCCTAGCATTCGGCTTGAATGACTTCGATGGGACACCTATGAAAGCTGGAGGGATCACATGGAAGATATCGGTGAGAACGGACTGATCTAAAGAAGAGATATCATCAATTGAAATATCAGACGGGAGGAGACCAGACGACAAACAACCAAGCAACTCCCCCAAGATTTCTGCCGTGAGGACTATAAGAGTCCCCAAAACAGTAGTCTCGATGGAGTGGGTCTCACCGTACTGACCCCGGGTACGGTTCGCATAGAAAAGTTTGACCAGGAGAGGATAAGGATGTGGATTCGCCTTAGGGTCAAAGCGAAGGTAGTCTAGGAGTCCACTATAGGATAGAAGATCTGCTAAGCCAAGGAAGTCGGAGAACTTAACGAAATGCTCCAATAACAACGGGCAATGTTCGATACGGGTGTATGTCGCTAGACACATAGGGACATCGCGACATAGCGATATATCGACACCACCAGCTGGGATCGGAGCCTTTCCCTTAGGCTTACGGGAGCTAGAACGAAGTGGAGGAGTGGGTTCCTTACGGCTAGGATCATCCTCGGGTCTAAACTCAGTGTCGGAATCAGATGGTGTAATGGGGGTATGGAGTATAGGCTTCCTAGACTGAGAACGTCTACTGGGTTTGGCGGTCGCCGTCCTCTGCTTCTTCAGAGGAGGCGAAGACGATGAAGGTTGGGTTGTTTTAGATCGGCGTTTGGGTTTTGAAGGATCCTTAGGGTGTGCCTCAACAGTCATATGGGACGGGCCAGAGGAAGTGATCGGGATTCTCGTCTTTGCCATAAGTCGTGACAAAACAAGATCAAGCAACGCAAGAAAACAACAATCGAAATCAAAACAGCCCTAAGTATAAACCCTAGATGCGAAACCCTAAAGCTGAAATCGATCTAGAATAGAACCCTAGCAGCTGAAAACAAGTCCTAGGAGGAGGGGAAATTACCCGAGGAGGCAGATCGACGGTGGAGATTGATGGAAAAGGCAGGAAAACGGCCGGATATCGATCGGAAGTCGAAGGGGCTGAACATGGTCGGGGGTTTTAGCTGGAGAGAAAACCGACTAATAATGAGAAAAGTCGGTTGAAAGAGAGTATAAGTCGATCGGAATGCGAAAATACACGACTGTCCCTGAGCACTTAGTCGGTCAGAGTTCAAGCACTGACCGACTAGATGACGATCTAGTCGGTCGGTCAATGAGCTTGAACCGACTAAGTGGAAACAGCCGACAGACGAAAAATTTAGGGCTAGAGTTAGTCGGTCTAAGTTCAAGTACTGACCGACTAGAACTCAATCTAGTCGGTCGGTAAGTAAACGTGGACCGACTAAACGAAGATAGTAGGAGAGGAAACCCTAAAAAGCTTGAACTAGTCGGTCTGAGTTCTTTTACAAACCGACTAGGTGTGAATCTAGTCGGTTGGTGATTGAACTGAGACTGACTAGATGAGTCCAAAAGTTAGAGAATGACCTAGTCGGTTTGAGTTCATTAGCTGACCGACTAGATGTGAATATAGTCGGTTGGTTGATGAACTGAGACCGACTAGATGAGTCCAAAAATAGACAAATGAGTTCTCTCCTAAATGCACTTGGACGAAACATCGTTCAACTCTCAAAAATCATCATACTACCCCATTAATCATCGAAAAACTTAAATACGACGTTCAAGAGTAAATTCGAGCATAAATTCCAAAAATTCACAAAAATCCCGAAAAAATCCAATAAGTCTAGCATGAACAAATATAGCGAAATAGAATAGTATGCAAGATTATTGAATAAAAATGAATCCTATATCTCGGATTCACCCATAATCCCCAATTCTCGACGCAACCGCACAAAGGAATCCTCCTTTAGGGGTTTTGTGAAAATAACGGCGATTTGCTTCTGGGTTTCAACGTACACTAATATGATGTCATTTTTAGCAACAAGATCATTTAAGAAATGGTGTCGGAATCTATGTGTTTAGAACGGGAATGGTGCACCGGATTCTTTGAAAGACAAATGGTACTTTGGTTGTCCACCATGATAGGGCTAGTATCACAGTGTATACTAAAATCCTTAAGTGTGTGTCTCATCCAAAGAACCTGGGCACATGTAGCACCGGCGGCAATGTATTCCGCCTCGGTGGTTGAAAGTGATACGAAATTTTGCTTCTTGAAAAACCAAGAGACAAGAGAATTTCCTATAAAATGGCAAGTGCCACTAGTACCCTTCCTGTCGGATTTGCATCCCGCATAATCTGCGTCACTATATGAGACTAACTCATACAAGCTAGATTTTGGATAAAGTAATCCAAAGTCTAATGTGTAACTTAAATAGCGAAAAATACGTTTTACCGCTACTAAGTGAGAATCCTTAGGTTGAGACTGATAACGAGCACAAATACATACGGCAAACATAATATCGGGCCTACTAGCGGTAAGATAAAGTAAACTACCTATCATACCTCGATATAGACGAATGTCTACATCTTTTCCGCACGTATCTTTATCAAGATGCGTAGTAGTGCTCATTGGAGTCTTTTTCCCGGAGGCACTCTCCATTCCAAATCGCTTTAGCAACTCCACCGTGTACTTCGTTTGGTGGATGAAGATTCCATCGTTCATTTGGCGAATTTGGAGACCCAAGAAATATTTGAGCTCACCCATGTGGCTCATCTCAAATTGTTCCTTCATAACATTAGAAAACTCTTCGCAAAGAGCGAAGTTAGTAGCACCGAAAATGATATCATCAACATAAATTTGAACTAAAAGAATATCATTATTCGAATGCTTAACAAAAAGTGTAGAATCGGCTTCGCCCATTTTAAAATTCAAATCCAAAAGAAAATTCTTTAGGCGATCATACTAAGCTCGAGGAGCTTGTTTCAAACCGTAAAGTGCTTTCTTTAGTTTAAAAACATGATTTGGAAATTTTTCAATAATAAAGCCCGGAGGTTGAGAAACATAAACTTCCTCAACGACATCTCCGTTTAAAAATGCACTTTTTACCTCCATTTGAAATAGTTTGAAATTTTTATGGCATGCAAAAGATAACAATAATCTAATAGATTCTAATCTAGCTATCGGAGCGAAGGATTCTTCGAAATCGATACCTTCCTCTTGTCGATAGCCTTGAGCTACTAACCGAGCCTTGTTCCGGACGAAGATTTGGTTCTTGTCGGTTTTGTTCTTGAAGATCCACTTCGTTCCTATAACGGTGTGGTTCTTCGAAGGCAATGGAACAAGCTCCCATACCTCATTCCTCTCGAATTGAATGAGTTCCTCCTCCATGGCAAGGATCCAAGCACTATCTTCACACGCTTCATTTATATTCTTTGGCTCAATCGAGGAGGAAAAGGCACAATTGGCGAAGTGGTGGACTTGCGAACTCGTCTTGACTCTATCATGAATATTGCCAATGACTTGCTCATGGGGATGGTCACGAACCGTATGAAGCCGTTTGGGAATTCCCTGATCACTAGGAACATTCTCAACAACCTCATTAGTCGGGTTAGTATCAGTAGAATCAATCGAATCAATAAACTTAGAATTATCAATAGAATCACATAAAACATCCATTGAATCATCATCATTTGAAATTCTAGAAGGAATAAAATTTTCATTAAAAGAGACATGTAGTGATTCCTCGATCGTCGAGGATCTTTTGTTGTATATCCGGTAGGCTTTGCTACGTGAGGAATACCCAACAAATATCCCCTCATCCGATCTCGGATCAAACTTGTCCAAATTTTCATAAGTGTTTTTAATAAAACATTTCGCACCAAAAACACGAAAATGTTTAACTTGAGGCAATCTACCAAACAACAATTCATAACAAGTTTGTTTGGTGCCGGGACTCAAAAGTATTCTATTAAACACATAGCAAGCGGTGTGTACCGCTTCCGCCCAAAATTGATGGCCAAGTTGGCTATCATCGAGCATTGTGCGAGCACACTCCACAAGCGTTCTATTCTTTCTCTCAACAACACCATATTGAGGGGGTGCGCGAGGGAAGGAAAACGTGTGTGTAATTCCAAGATCATCACAAAAATTTGAGAAAGACTCATTCTCAAATTCAACTCCATGATCACTACGAATAGTGACAATGGTGGTTCCGATGAGATTTTGTACTTTCTTCACAAATATTGTGAAGTTTTCAAAAGCTTCATTTTTATTACATAAGAAAAATACCCATGTAAATCTAGAAAAATCATCTACGACGACAAGCCCATATCTAGCATTTCCTAAAGAAGCAACTCTAGTTGGCCCAAATAAATCTAGATGTAATAGCTCTAGAGTCCGTTTAGTAGAAATGCTTTTCTTAGGTTTGAATGAAGATTTACGAAGCTTGCCTCGTTGACATGAGTCACAAAAACTTTTCTTTTCAAATACAGGCTTAGGAAAACCTTTAATGGAATTTAATTTTGAAAGCTTAAAAAGTGTTCCAAAGTTCACATGACCAAAGCGTCGATGCCATAAGTGTTGTTCACTTGTGTTGGCAACGAGACATTGTTCATATGACTTAGGAAGATCCAAAATATAAATATATTTATGGCGTGTGCCGGAAAATAATAAATCATTATTAACATTATTAAAAATGTGACACAATCCTTTCGCAAAGCTAACTTTGTAACCTTTGTCACAAAGTTGGCTTATTGAAATAAGATTGTGGTTTAGACCATTAACAAGATAGATATCACTAATTAAGGGTTTAGATGGGTTACCCACTTTACCAATACCGACGATGGTACCGCTCTCGTTGCCTCCAAAGATTACCCGGTTCCCATTAGCAATGGGCACCACTCCGGAAAGCAATTGAGCATCGCCCGTCATGTGTTTTGAACACACGCTATCGAATATCCACCCATCCTTGGAGCCAAATTTAACTTTGTTGCTCCGTTTGTTTTTCTTGAGTACCTAAAGATGATTATATCATTTCATGGTACCTAAGGTCATTGGGTCCTCAAAGGTTAGACCTTTGGAAGCCAAGTCCAATTGGACTTAGACTTCCCAATATAATTAATATTATCCACTACATTCAAAAAATAATCATTCATGTAGATTTGTTTTTCATCCATACTTGTGTCCTTTGGGCTCCAAATTGAGAATATTTTGGAAGCCTTAATCCTATTGGGAGCATGCATGCTTTGTTGATTTCTACGTGATGCATGTCGTGGATGGTAAAAGGAACATGATGAAATAGTGCATATGGATAATTATTCATATGACGATGTGGGTGAACATATGCATGTGAGGGAACACGTGCGTGAGGGTGTCTCACATGTTGTGCACGTGCCCGTGAATGTGTAGCATAGAAATCATCATATGAGTGAGCCGGTGGAGTAGGACGTGTGTTCCTACGTGGCATGCTATTTGTGTACATGTAGGCATGACCCTTCTTTGGAGGTCCACCCAAAGTGGGTTTCTTTCCAAATGGGGGTGTGTGCGAAGTGGAAGCACCATTGGTAGATGAACTACCAATAGAGTGTTTGCTCCCACTCGGTGAGGCATCGGAAGTAGGCCTAACAAAGGTAGTGGCCGATTTGGATGAACTCCCCATCGTATACCCCAAGCCAATGTGGTGATTGGCCGGAAATAATTCATTTAGGATGTTATCCAAATGGTCCTTACCCTTATTGAATTTATTAATTCGGCCTATAGTGCACTCATATTTCTCGATGAGAGAATGCATCGAAGCACCCAAAGTGGACACTTGCGATGTGAGCGCATAAACACGAGACTTGAGATTTTCATTCTCAATACTCAAAGTCGAGATTTGAGAAGTCAAATCCGCTATCTTATGTTCATCCGAATCCTCGATGCTAACATGTTCAAGTTTAGATTTGAGATTAACAATCTCATTTCTTAACTCTTCAACAACGGTGTCGTTGTTGGTGATGATAGTTTTAGGTGAGGTTTGGATGCTAACTAGCTCATCTTTAGTCTTAGTATATCGTTCAACTAATTTAGCATATCTATTCCATATTTCTTCATTAGCTAGTCTAAGGTCATCCATAGTTTCCTCATCGCTTTCATCCTCGCTATCATCGGATGCGGGTTCTTGAACATTTTCCTCATTAGCCATGAAACATACGTGTTCTTGCTCCACTTTCACATCATCCGACTCCCCGCTTGAAGAGTCATCTTCGAAATCGATGAAACCGGACAAATCCTTTCTTGTAGCCTTTCTTATACTTCTTCGATTTGTCGTACTTCGGCGCCTTCCACTTTTCCTTTTGCTTGTTTTGTGGACAATCCGCTTTGATGTGTCCTGACTTATTGCATTTAAAGCACAAAGGAGGAGAGGCGTTAGTAGAAGTAAATTTAGATTTGCCTTTGAAGTTACCTTTTCGGAAGAAGCGATTGAACTTCTTTGCCATGAGGGCAATGGATTCCATGTCCATTTCGTCTTCCGAGTCCTCGTCATCGATAGAGGTGGATGGATCCGCCTTGAACGCAATCGCCTTTTTCTAAGGCACGTCTTGGTTTAAGTAAGACTTCATCTTCTCTTGTAACTTCACCTTGCTATCCTTGCGTACCTCGTATGGCATTAAAGTACCCATTAATTGAACTACGGTATACTTGTTCATATCGTTACCTTCCTCGATGGCGAAGGTACGCTTTTCCCAACTAGAAGGAAGTCCTTCGATAAGCTTCGAACATTTCTCCTTTTGGGTGTAGGTTTTGCCGAGAGCCTCTAACTCGGTTATGATGTCGACGAAGCGAGCATAATACTCCTTCATCTTATCACCCTATAGCATATGAAACATCTCGTAATCTTTATTAACTACAACGAGTTTAGAGTCTCTTACCCTACTCGTCTCTTCATGTAAGATGAGGAGGGAGTTCCAAATTTGATATGCACTCTTACATGTGCATATCTTATTGAAGTCCTCGGGCTCCAATGCGCATTGCAAGGCGTTCATTGCCTTGGTATTGCATACCTCCGCGGCGACCTCCGCGGTTGTCCATTTCTCGAAATCTTCTTCGGCGGGCTCGACATACTCCTTCATTGTGGTCCTCCATAGTGAAGCACTCCGGAGGAAAGTTTCCATCCGGCATTTCCAATACCCGTAGTTGTTACCGTTGAAGAATGGAGGCCTCGTTGAGGAATGTCCTTCCATTACCGAAGAAGCTCCTTCACGGTTCTTGAAGGTGCTATAATCCGAAGGTGGACGCACGGTCTTGTCGTCGTTGGCAGACATAGCTTAGTATCTGGCTCTGATACCAAATGTAATGCCCTGAAAGCTACTGCACAAGTACTAGAGGGGGGGTGAATAGTACTTTAAAAATAACAAGGAGTATAATTCCTAATTATCGTGCAAACTACAACCAACAAATGTGGAAGCTAAAATTCACAACAACAAATATTCAATGCAAACATTTGATATGATGGGTTCGGATCCATCCAAGTCTCCCCGACTTGTTCCCAGTGATCCTACGTCCCATTACACCCGGATCCCCTCTGGATACTTAGGTTAGAAACCCTAACCCAAGATTTCCACTATGAATACCTTGTGAAAAACCTTCACAAGATCAAATCATACAATCAATATCAATAGTGAATCCCACTACCCGGGATCACAACCTTCTCTCACAACCGAGAGAATCAATAGCAATAAATGAGTTTATATGAAATAAACAACAACTTACCACAAACCCTATACCTTGAGTATTCTTACCAAATTAGGGCAAGGAGGGATTTGAGGAAGGAGAAGTCACCAAGACCTAGCACCACCAATATGAACAGCAATGGGTGCCTAGGAATGAATAGGAGACTTGAATCAAGCAATAGCTTGGATGGCTCAACAAGAACAAAGTTCTCTCAAGATGGATTCTAGATCTCAAATGAGGGAGAGAATGATTTCTTGTGAGGAAGAGAGTTTTGGAAATGAGTTTCAATCTCTAACTCTTTCAATCTGAATAAGGCTCTCAATAGCAGCTCTAACCTTAAGAGAAACGACCAAGCTTAGTATTTATAGGGTCCCACAAAATCGAGCTAGGTCAACTCCCAACGGTTGGAAATCTGGAGCAATTAGTCGATCAAAGAACAACCACTGACCGACTAGTTCATCAACTAGTCGGTCGGTGAAACAACATGAACCGACTAAAGGATGAATAGTGAACAAATGAAATTTCAGACCTAAAGAACTAGTCGGCCCAAGAAGACTTTCCGACCGACTAGTTTCTCAACTAGTCGGTCGGTCAGTTAACTTAGACTGACTAAGAGTCAAAAACTATTAGTCTGAATACAAATTGATTTAGTCGGTCCAAGAACAAATGTTGACCGACTAGTTCATCAACTAGTCGGTCACCAAATGTTCTTAGACTGACTAACGATAAACAGTAACTAGGCATGTACATGGAATGTTCAACTAGTCGGTCTAAGAAGCATCACTGACCAACTAGTTCACCAACTAGTCGGTAGGTGAGTCAACTAAGACCGATTAACTGTGAATAGTTAAGAGCTTAGAATTTGGGAGACAAACTAGTCGGTCCAAGAAGCTTTTCCGACCGACTAGATCACCATCTAGTCGGTTGGTTCTTCTTCTTAAACCAACTAACATGCACAAGAAGTCCCGAATCGAAGCGCGATGCTTCAGAAAAGTTCGAATGGACTTCTACTAAGATCCTAGCTCTAAGATAGGAGCGATATGAAGATTAAATGATAATACCTACTCAAGGCTTAACATTCTAAAGAACAAAGCTAGAAGACTAAATATAAATCTAGACAAACTGTCTTCAAAAGCTTCGATCGAATCTTTATGACTTCAAAGTTGGTCCAAAAGCTTCAACAAAGCTTTAGGCATATGAATACGTGCTTTGAGAAGTCTTGAGACGTCGCTTTGGATGTTCACGTGAATTTGGTGACGATCTCCATAACTGCGCTCACAAAGTGTTAGTTCACAATTTATTTATTTTTGCTCATCATCCAAAGCCAAATCCGAGGAGTCCAATACTCAACAGATTCCACCAAAATCCCAGATTAGGGAACTACTCACACATTTTATCTAAAAAGCGATCGAAATGAAAATCGACCGTTAAAAACATAATCAGGCAATTGAAATGCTGTGGAAGTAATGCAATTAAGATAATATCAAAGTTTGACAAAGATCTGAACACTTACAGATAACCAAAAAATTCCAGCCGTCGCAATAAGGAAAAAAGACCGAAAAAATCAGCTCCCCATTTCTGAAAACCTAGGGTTTCTATAAATAGAAAACGACGTCACCCGATCAGTTGAAGTATCAACTGATCGAGTGACCTGCTTCGTTCTTCAGCTGCGATCTTCAGAAACATCACCCGGTCACGGGACACGGTCGGTTGGCGGAAGCAGTTGGTCGTTTGGATCTTGTGGTCACCGGGTGAACCGATCGGTTGATAAATCAACCGATCGGTTGGAAATGTCACCCAAAAGACAGAAAGTTGCGACGTTTAGGCACAGTCAGCTGGCGGTCGGGTGAGCTCTCCGGGTTGTGTCTTTTGGGGAATCGGCTACAGATGAACCGATCAGGTGAAGGTCACTCGATCGGTTGGAGGTCAGCTTCAATTTCCTGAGAAGACAGTTGGGCTGAACTGGTCGTCGACCCGGTCGGTTGATGCTCTCTTGCTTCAGCGGCTGTCTGGGTGATGCACACGTGCATCACCCGATCAGTTGGCTGTGTCCAACCGATCGGGTGGGGGCTGAAAGATAAGAAATCTTGGTCGTTTGACCCCCCTGGATCACGTGTGACTCCTCCCGTTGCTCCGGGGACTTATGATATCTTTGTTATGTGTCCCATATACTGGCAAACTCCTGCAAACACGCAAAAACACGGAGTAGTGAAAGAAAACTAGCAAATACGAGAAAACGGATACGAGACGACGAAAAATAACGGAAAAACACAAAAGAAGACATGCGTGAATATATGAAATATAAATGCACGTTAATGCTGTCCAACCAATGATTTACATCCTGGTGACCGTGGGAGACGGCTAGCTAGTCCCCCCATGAAATACTCAACATTCACTTGACCTTTATTAATGAGTTTTGCAAATATATGAGAGGTTGACTTTTCGCACATACTCAACAGTATTGTCGTTTCTATCTGGTAAATTTTAGCTCCTTACTGAGGCTAAAAGAACCCCTACAAATGTCGACGAATCCCTAGCACACTCTGCCCAGACACAATATGACCTGAAAGGCAAAGTCACGGAGCTAGATTCGTTCCCCAAGGGCACCGGTGGGATACGGCAGAGCCTCGTCTTGCTCCCTCCCCACATTCAACAAACACCGGGGCATCCCAAGCGAGCTTCGCCCCATGAGGCAAGCTGAAGCGTGCATTGCCCCCGATACCTTCAACAAACTCCGGGGACTCCCAAGCGAGCTTCGCCCCACGAGGCAAGTCGAAGCGTGCATTGCCCCCGATAGCTTCAACAAACTCCGGGGCATCCCAAGCGAGCTTCACCCCACGGGGCAAGCCGAAGTGTGTATTGTCCCCGATAGCTTCAACAAATTTCGGGGCAAGCTTACGGACCTTTGCACTTGATATGCTCCAGAGGGCTAGGGCTGAGCTATGGGCTCGCCCCCTCCCCTCCTACGAAGACTCTGGGATAGGTCCCGTCCTCATTGCCTCTAGCAGGGCGGGCCTCGCTACCCAAACCGGAGAAGGGCTTGGGCCGAGCTACGGGCTCGCACCCTCCCCTCCCAAGAAGACTCCGGGGCAGGTCCCGTCCTAGCTACCCATCGTAGGACGGGCCTCGCTATCCAAACCAGAGAAGGGCTAGGGCCGAGCTATGAGCTCATACCCTCCCATACCAAGAAGACTTCGGGCCAGGTCCTATCCTGGCTAATCCTAGCAGGACAGGCCTTGCTACCCAAACCGGAGAAGGGCTAGGGCCGAGCTATGGGCTCGCACCCTCCCCTCATAAGAAGACTCTAGGGCAGGTCCCGTCCTGGCTACCGATAGCAGGACGGGCTTTGCTACCCAAACCAGAGAAGGGCTAGGGCCGAGCTACGGGCTCGCACCCTCCCCTACCAAGAAGACTCCGGGGCAGGTCCCGTCCTGGCTGACCTTAGCAAGACGGGGCTCGCTACCCAAACCAGAGAAGGGCTAGGGCTGAACTACGGGCTCGCACCCTCCCCTCCCAAGAAGACTCCGGGGCAGGTCCTGTCCTGGCTACCCATAGCAGGACGGGCCTTGCTACCCAAACCGGAGAAGGGTTAGGGCCGAGCTACGAGCTCTCACCGTCCCCTACCAAGAAGACTCTGGGGCAGGTCCCGTCCTGGCTACCCTAGCAAGACGGGCCACGCTACCCAAACCAGAGAAGGGCTAGGGCCGAGCTACGGGCTCGTACCCTCCCCTCCCAAGAAGACTCCATGACAGGTCCCGTCCTAGCTACCCAGAGTAGGATGGGCCTCGCTACCCAATCTAGGGAAGGGCTAGGGCCGAGCTACGGGCTCGCACCCTCCACTTTCACGAAGACTCCGGGGCAGGTCCTGTCCTAGCTACCTATAGGAGGACAGGCCTCGCTACCCAAACCAAAGAAGGTCTAGGGCCGAGCTATGGGCTTATACCCTCCCCTCCCCCAAAATCTGGAGCATCCCAAGCGAACTTTTTCACACGGGGCAAGCCGAAGTGTGCATTGCCCTCGATAGACCGGCGGTGTGCGAGGGACCGGGCGGCAGCTCGTATCCTTCCTCACCCTAAACTCCGGGGCAAGCCCACGAGCTTCGCCCTCGATAGGTCGCCAGCGAGCTAGGACTGAGCTACCTCTCGCTCCCCTAACCTTTCAAGTAAACTCTGGTGCATTTATATTTTTACATACATATTGTGCGGACTAAGGTTTCAGCTTCTCGCATCGAGGAATTCTATGGCACACCTAAGTGCGCTTCGCCCTCTAGGGCACGACCCATTGTCCATCGCCCTCGACAAGTCGCCACCGGGTTGGGTCAGGCCACGGGGTCCCCCTCCCTGGTAGCTCCCCTTCAAATCCGGATCGGACGTGCGACTTCACAACATCCTCCTTCTCCTCGGCTTAGTGCCCGTCAGTAGCAGAATGTTGGGAGCATTAATACCCATACAAAGGCACAGTCTGCACAACCGACAGAGTGAACAAACGAAAAGACAGTGAGGAAAAATTTCGAATTTCATTTATAACTAACTATGTACAACTCAGGGTCTACCAAAAACACAACGAGACTCCCGGCTCGGCCCCAGGGCTGGTTGTACAAATTCGCCCTATTCTATGGCGCCTCGACTCGGCCGCCACTTCCTTGACAGCCGCCCTCTGTGGCCCGCGTGTCCACCTGGTCGCCTTCCTGATCATCCCCACCTGGCGTATCTCCCGATCCTCCCCTTTCTTCGGCCAAGGGCACGTCTAGCTTGGGGTAGTCGACCACTAAGGAGGGATGCAACATCGCCAGCCTTCCCTTCATCTTCGAGAAACCCTCTTCAATGACCGCCTCCATCACCAATCGCAACATAGGGATAAGCTCCTCATCCTGATATCGACAGACAGTGGCGTCCATTATAGCTTGCTGGTCAACTTTCTCCAGCTTCTCCACCTGCCACTTCAAGTCGGCGTTCTCCTGATTCTTCGCATCTATCGCCCGCTTCAAGTCGGTGATCTCCCACTGCTGGACGTTGATTACTTGCTTCTTGGCACTCATCTCCCACTTCAGGACAACCTTCTCCTCAGAATACTCCTTCAGGATATTGGCCTATTGGGTCTCTTCATCCCGGAGCTGATGAGCGGGCTCCGCCCGCTTCCCCTCCAGCTCCTCAATGGCCTTCTTCTGGGCATCGTAGTGCCTCAGAACTTGTTCCAGCTTCTTATGCTTCTCTTCCAACTTCTTGGTGGTCTCCCGGAGATCGGTCCTATCCTTCTCGAGGGACGCCTTGACTAGGGCCATGGAGGTGTGGCGCTAAAGAGCTACCATCGCCACCGTCGCCTACAAAAGAAACAAAGACATAATTACGCGCGTAAGCAAAAAGACCAACGGGACATAATGAGATGATCGACGAACCCGCATACTGTGAAAAATCGCGGAGGTACAGAGCTACTCCTGAGCCACATCCGCCAGAGATTTACAGTCCCGTCGCAACTTACTATTCTCTGCCAGACGGGCCGTGACCCCGGCTTCATCGAATACAGACTTCCATCACCTATCAGATAGATCGGCTAGAGGATCTCCGCCCTTGGAAGGGCCTCCACATCGGCCCTCTTCGACCAAAAGCAGGCGAGCGCCCTCTTGCAACTCGGATGCGCCTCCCTCCCCATCTCCCACAGAGGAATCCTATATGGCCAACGATCATTCAGGGGTGCCCTGCTAGGCTTCTTAACGGTCGGAATCTTCAGAGGAGGAGGCACGACGGCCTCCCCTGGTCAGCTTGACTGCCCGGAGGCCTCACTGGTTCTACGGGAAGGGGCATTCGATTCAGACGCCTTTTACCTCTTTTCCTCCCTCTCCCAAATGGTGGTTCTAATGCATCGATTCCGAGCGATCTCTTTTGCTGGTCCCTCTTCTACCACCTCCTTGCCTTTATCTTTGGGCCTGACTTCTTCACCACAGACACCCCAACCGCCCTCAGCTCCTTCTCCCTCGTACGTATCATCTCCTCGCCTGCAAAGAAGAGAGATTAGAGTGAGCCTGTATGAGGAAGTTCGCCAGGATCAAAATACCTTCGGGCCAGAAGTATTGAGTGAGCCGGTCGTCCTTGATCAAGTTTGCTAGCCGTCGGTCCACCTCAGGAATCTCCTCCAGTATCTGGGCATTCACTAAATCCTCTCCCTCCAAGGTCACCACATCATCCACTGAAGGATTCAACATCCCCCAGTTTGACCTCAATACCACCTCAGCCGGCATCAATAGGAAAACAAATCTCTCCCTCCACCCTTTCACATCGACCGGCACCCCAAGGATGAGACACCGCCCCTTCTTTGCATACACACAATAATACCTCCCCCTCTTCCCCACCTCGAAGAAATGCTGGAAGAGCGTTAAGAACGGACTCAAGTCACTGGCTAGGCAGAGGATGACACCGATCATTAAACCAATGGAGTCCAGCGTCAGCGCAAAGAGAGGAAGCTCGAGGAAATTCAACAGATGAAGAAGATGAGGGTTGATTGGAAATCGAAGCCCTAATTCGAAGGTCTGGAGATAGACTCCAACCTCATTATCCCCAGGCCATCATACCCTCTCATCGGGTCCAGGGAGGCGCACTTCACAAGGTGGCCGAACGTACGTCGCATGGATCTCCCGGATATTGATCATGTCCGTTCTGCTCTGAGTGGTCGCTATCACCCTCGACACCTTTGTTCGGAATCTTCACCGCCTCCATTGCCACATCTCCTACTCCAATTCCTCCTCCTTCGCCGCGCCACTACCCCCTCCAGCCTTAAAATGCGAAGCCATCTAAATGCAGATCAAGAGAATACCTGAAATAAAGAAGAAATGCAAAAATCGTGATCGGAGCAGTAGCACGAACTCTGACGACGGCGGCGATGGCAACGGCGATCGAAAACTCAGAAGAAGGCAAGAGTTTGAAGGAAATCAGAAGTGGGAAAACTCTCGCTCGACCTCTCCCTACCCTATTTATAAGAGCCATAAACCGATTTTCGCCATCGAAGATCTGCCACGAGGTGAAGATCCAATCTCCTCTGCTGCCTTGACTGCCACCTGCAGTCATGTCCACCACGTGTCACCCTCTGGATGGCTGGGACACTTTGATATTCCCCTGCCTTCAAATCAAAATTATGTCAGCGAAACGGTGGGTGCACTTTTTGAATTATTTACCGCCTCGATCGAAGGCTCAGAGCAAAAGCCATGCCCTCCCCTTCCGGGCAGGTGGGGTGACAGTGCGTCATCCAAACTAGGCCGGGCTTCCGCCCAAGCTCGAATGACAGGTGAAATTATTACGACTTAAAGATCATGGTACCTCGACCTTCCATCCAAGTTTGTCAGACATACGGCAAGCTTGCCCATCCTCTATGAAGTCCACCTCGACTGGTGGGAACGTCGCACTTTGACCTGAACCTCGCCAGTTGCTCACCCGCTCCCCTCCAAGCTCGCCAAGTAAGCAACCAGTTTGCCCTTCATCCACTGGGAGTGACCATGTGACCCGTGTGCGGCCCCGATCCTCTGACGCACCTCGATGACCTTTCGGCCCATCGAACACAACAAACGCTCTTATACGAGAAAGCAACTGATGCCTTTGCCACTCGACAGCCTGACAAAGCATCCCATGGCCGCTGTGCCGTCTGACCTCCTGGTGCTTTCGGCTATGACACTCTGACATAGCGCCCCTGGCCGTTGCACCGTCTGATAAAAGCATGGCTGACATGCACAGCTCTGACATCCTCGACTGAACCTTCCGCAGTCTGACATTCCAGCTTAGCCCTCCAGCTCAGCCGTACCTAACTACCTCATTCGGCTATAAATACACCTCCACTTCTATCGAGTGGGGAGGGGGGTTGGCTAATTGATTCTCAAACTCACTCACACACAAGAGCAAAGTTCGTCCATATCTTTGTTCTTTCACCTAAGCTCTCCACGTAAGTTCGACCTATTCCTAGCTCAGGCTACGTGTCTGACCCACTTTTATAAGCCCTAATCCTGACTTAGGCATCAGAGAGGCTGCGGGTTGGAACCCACCCCGGCATTTCTGATGAGCTGCTCTTTGCACATGTGAGCTCGTCCAAGCAGCGAGCAGCCGATGACTGACTCTAGGAGGGCAATGAACAAGCGGTGAACTCGCAAGATTAATCCAGAGATCGACCTCTGAAGTGCACCTAGCCTTACCACCCCCTCACTACTTGTAAATGTCTTACCCAATCCTCATCCAACTTGTAGCCATCGTGTCCTTGGTTCCCCTCTATATAAATTCATTGTACGCGGATCTTACCCTGCAACAAAAAATAAATTAGTGTTGTTACACCCTAGAGGCTGGCCCATGGAGTTCAGGCACATATGCACGGCGGGGCCCAGGCAGACACTTCACTAACTCTCCTGAGGGGACACTTACCGAGCTGATCGCCTCAATCCCGAGAAGCTCGCCTTGAACCGCCTCAAGCTCACCTTCCAGGACCACCAGGGAGCCCACCGCAGCGACCTAACAGATCGTCATGGCAAGGACCAGCTCGCCTACCCGAAACAAGAAGCATCTTTCGGAGAAGCCGAGTTTGCTCGCCAGCCTACAGCTCGCCTTTGAAGGCGACCAAGCACAAATATCTCTGACTGGGTGACGTAAGCTCACCTACTCTGCATTAATGCCAGAGGTTAAGGGGACGAACTGATGGTCGCCACTCGCATCTCATTAATGCTCCTGACGCCCAGCACTCAAGTGGCAGCAGGGATGATTCGACAGCTGACAAGACGGCGAGCAACTGCCTCCCAGCCCTATAAATACCCCCTCATGCCTCCACAGAGGGTTTGGGAAAGTTATTGGTTAGTAAGTTCCCTAAATCATTTTAATACACAAGGTCGGATATCTTACATATATCTGTGCCTTCCTTATAAGCCCGCCTCACTTAGCCGACCTGCCTTAGGGTCACCAAGTGTGCCTAGCGCCCACCTTATCAGTCACCAGCTGACTTAGGCATCGGAGAGGCTAAGGGCTGATAGCCAGCCTCGCTTTTCTGACCTGTTGAGCTCGCCTCAGCTACCGGGAGCAGGCGACCTTCGTATGATCTCCAGTGACCTAGCGATCTTCACTCTCGAAGCGTGTTCCGAGTCGTCCTAGCCTCACCTTCATCCAAAAACCAGTAAATCAGTGCACCCGTGATTCCCACTACAAACAAATTATATTGTGTGTGGATCTGATCCGCAACAGTTGGCGCCGTCTATGGGAATAGGGGTTACTCCCATGTCAGGATCCACACGTCCTCAGCATACTCCTCTCCATGGCAAGTCACCTGTTGTCATGCCCCTCCGCCTCTGAGGAGGTCGGGTCGACTTGAGACCATGATCGACAACGCCCTGAGGCCCTCTCTGGCTGAAGGGCCTCGCTCTCCCAAAAATTTTCCCTGGTGAATCAAACCCTTGAGGGGTCGGCTGCGGCCATACATGATGCGGCCCTCGGCATCTACAAGTGCTTCCAGGGCTTTACGAAGATGATGGAGGAGTGGACCGCTGCACGGCAGACATGACCATCTCGGGCAGAAGGCCCCTTCGAGCCCCACAATGTGAGGAGAAACCTCCTCCCCGAGCTTGAGGAGGAAGCAATGGAAACACAACAGAGGTGGTTTGACGAAGCAGATGTAGCTACTTTGCAAAGGGAGATCAACAAAGAGGAAGAAGCCACCCAGCACAGGAGGTTACAGGAGGAAGTGCCTCGTCGACGGCTTCGCCTCCTTGATGCGAAGAGAGAGAGAGAGAGAGGCTCCAAGAGGGGAGCCAAGGAATCCCTTTGGCATCGTCCTTGATGACACAGAGGGACGCCCTGTCGGATCATCCTGTTGATAGTTACCGTCGTGGGAGATCACCCAGCCCGAAGCGAGGGGGCGCAAGTTTCGTGACAGAAGCCCCCGGTGAGATCACCGATCTCCTAGGCATGGAGATGGAAGATGAAGGAGCCGCGACCATAGTTCTACCCCTCGAGAGAGAGGGAGGAATGCCTCTGAGTATCGAGGTGGCTCATCTGGTGATTCCAACCGGTAAGATGGAGAGCCGGCACCTCACCCCAGCCCCGGAGAGGCCAATCCGTTGACTCGCAGCGTGATCTCAACCCCGATACCCTATTGGTTCAAGCTATCTCATATTGAACTCTATGACAGTTCAGGCGATCCCTTAGAGCACGTGCAGCTATACCAGGATGTGATGGAGATCAACGGGGTAGCCGATGCCCTCCTGTGCTGAGTTTTCCAAACCACCTTAAAGGAGGCGGCGAGGGAGTGGTATAACAGCTTGCCCAGTGGTTCCGTTGATTCATTTGACGACCTCTCGCTGAAGTTCTGCAACCAATTCATGGCGGCGCAAATGAAGAAGAAGACGTCAGATTACTTGTTCACGGTGATCCAGAGGGAGGGGGAGACCATCCGTAGCTTCCTGTATCACTTCAACAAAGAGCAACTCGACGTGACGAGCTACAGTGATGAGCTCCTTATGGCAGCCTTCAAGAAGGGATTGGCAAACAGAAGTCTTCACAAGTCACTGCTCCGAGAATTGCTTGCCAACCTCCCCGACCTCTATGCTCGGGCAGAGAAGTTTATGCTGAGCGAGGAGGCCTTGAGGACTATGCAGAGAGCCCTAGCCGTTGTAGCCCCCCTGTGTTGAAGCCAGGCCAGGTGAGTGGCTGCGGCAGGATGAGAACCCCCGGGTCCGCGACTAGGACCGGGGCAGGGGTCGTGACCCAGACCGCACCCGAGGGCATGAGCAGGGGGGCCTACGAGCGCAAGATCACCCCGAACCTTTGAGGGGGTTCTTCGCTCCCCCGCCCCGAGGGTCGTACCAGAGAGAGCACAGGAGGTGGCATACTA
The DNA here is from genome assembly GCA_030789695.1 of Scilla litardierei. Taxonomy (NCBI): domain Eukaryota; kingdom Viridiplantae; phylum Streptophyta; class Magnoliopsida; order Asparagales; family Asparagaceae; genus Scilla; species Scilla litardierei. The sequence goes on from CM061139.1 coordinate 51,049,929, forward strand.
CACCTGACTCAATGCCCCTGGCCGAAGTTATGGCGATGGCCCTGAATAGCAGATTCCTCAAAGACCCGCCCCGGAGCTGAGGGCAAGAGGTGGCGGGAGGAATATGCAGAAATATTGTCGGTGCCACTACGACAGTGGCCACGACACTGATGATTGCTTCGCCCTGAAGAGAGACATTGAGCGGCTGATTCAAGAAGGACATCTCTGGAGGTTTTGTCGACCCGTCGAGACCTGACCGAGGAAGAAGGGCTGCTGCCGGGCCTGAACAACCGACCCACGATGTCGAGCAAGTGGCTCACCACGGGCCTGAGCTAGTCGTTCGTGTGGATGTTATATGTGGCGGGCCAGCCCAGGGTGGCACATCAATGTCGACGAGGAAGGCTTATGCTCGACAAGTCCTAACAGTGGACACTGGCATAAGGGCAAAGCAGAGGAGAGTGGGTCGTCCCCCCATCTCCTTCTCTAATGACGACCTGGAGGGGGTCGAGCTGTCCCATGATGACGCCATCGTCATTGAAGCTCTCGTTGGTCTGATTGATACAGGTAGTTCGTGCGACATCTTTTTCTTGTCCACGATTCTGAAGATGGGACTTGACCAGGTGGAGCTGAAGCCATGCTTAGGCCCGATTGTCGGCTTCACCGGACATTCAGTGCCCATTATGGGGGGTGATCACGCTGACAGTCACCTTGGGGAAGAGGCCTAAGGTCGTCATTCGGATGACGTAGTTTGTTGTCATCGACGTCACCTCGACGTACAATGGCATCATATGGCGACCTTACACGACAGCCATCGAAGCTCTCCCCTCACTCCTGCATCATATGGTGAAGTTCCAGACCCCGCACGAAGTTGGACAGGTGCGTGGGTCACAGAAGCTCTCCCGAAGCTGCTACGTGTGCACCACCAAGCACAAGGGGTCCAAGCATGCCTTACTGATCGACCTCCTCGACGATCAGAAGGACTTCGCTCATCAATAACCTGCTCCTGTGAAGGACGTATTGGAGGTGCCGGTGGTGGAGGAAGCGGACAAGACGGTGTCAATTGGCACTAAGCTCCCCGAGAGTCTGAGGGCAGACCTGTTTCACCTCCTCAAGGCAAATGCAGACACCTTTGCATGGTCACCCTCAGACATGCCTGGAGTCAATCCAGATGTGATCCCATGAGCTACATGTCGACCCCAAAGCGCCCCCATCCGACAGAAGAAAAGAGGCACATGAGGCAAGAAGAAGCAGGCAGCAGAGGAAGAGGCCAGATCATCAAAGAAGTGAGTTACCCTGAGTGGCTCGCCAACATGGTCATGGTGAAGAAGCCCAGTGGCAAGTGGCAGATGTGCGTGGACTTTACCGACCTTAACAAGGCCTACCCGAAAGACAGCTTTCCGCTGCCCAAGGATTGACCATCTGGTAGATAACGCGTCCGGTTATGAGTTGCTGACTTTCATGGACGCCTTTTCTGGCTACAATCAGATCTAGATGGTGCCCTGTGATAAGGAGAAGACGTCGTTCATTACTGACCAGGGGACGTTCTGCTACACCAAGATGCCTTTCGGCCCAAAGAATGATGGGGCGACCTATCAGCGGATGGTGGACAAGATCTTTCAGCACCAGGTCGGTAGGAACCTGGAGGTCTATATCGATGATATGCTGGTGAAGTCTAAGAAGGCCGAAGACCACCTTGTCGATCTTGGGGAGACCTTCCAGCAGGTGCAACGCTACAATCTGTGGCTCAATCCACCGAAGTGTATCTTTGGCGCCCAGTTTGGGAAGTTTCTCGACTTCATGATCACGAAGCGAGGAATCAAGGCTAACACTGATAAGATACCTGCCTTTGGCAATATGAGCAAGCCAAAGACGATCCAAGACCTGCAAAAGCTAAACGACCGGATCGTCGCACTGGGGAGATTCTTGTCAAAGTCCGCCGAAAGGTCACTCCCTTTCTTCAAGATCTTGAGGGAGGTCCTCGACGTCAGGAAGGGCAAGAGGAAGGGAGTGAGATAGGATGATAGCTGTGCTCGGGCCTTCGGCGAGCTTAAAACATACCTACTGAGCCCACCACTGCTCGCCAAGCCGGAGGAAGGGGAACAACTTGGCATCTATCTCGCCGCCACCAAAGAAGCTGTTTGATCGGTCTTGATCAAAGAAGAAGGGGGGATCCAGCGGCCAATCTATTATGCTAGTCGGGTGCTCCGGGAGGCAGAGACCCGCTACAGCCCGATTAATAAGGTCACTTATGACCTAATATTGACGGTGAGGAAGCTCCGCCCCTACTTCCAGGTGCATTCCATCATCGTCTACACCAACTTACCACTTGAGAAGAATCTGAGGAGGCTGGAGAGATTGGGAAGAATGCTAAATTGGAGTGCCGAGCTCAACGAGTTCGACATCATTTACAAGCCCCGGGCAGCGATCAAAGGCCATTCGTTGGTATACTTCATGGCAGAGTGCACCATTGAAGAGTTTGGCGGTGCGGTGCCTGATGCCCAACCGGACGCACCACTATCACAGCTCATCGACGAGAATCTCTCCACATCCACGCAGCATGGAGGCGAGCTGTGGATCATCCATGTCGACGGGTCGGCCACGACGGTGGGCAGCGGAGCTGGCATAGTGATCGAGACCCCGGAAGGAATCCTGCTGGAGTACGCCCTCTGCTTCAACTTTCCAGCAACCAATAATGTCGCGAAGTACGAGGCTGCCATCAACGAACTGAAGCTATGCATGGCACTGGGGGCGATGAATGTGATGTTGATTAGTGACTCGAGGCTTGTCGTCCAGCAGATTGAGGGTAGCTTCGAAGCCAGGGAAGATCTGATGAAGATGTACTTGAAGTGTGCCCATGCCAAGGTACTAAAGTTTGAGAAAGTCACGCTCCGTCACCGCCCAAGGTCAAACAACCTCTGGTCCGACGCCCTCTCTAAACTAGCATCCTCTTCTCCGGTCGAGATTGGGAAGGCCATCTACACCGAGAATCTGCTCACACCAAGTATCGGGGAGGAAGAGCTTCTATGCATCGATCGGGAGCTGTCGTGAATGAACCCGATCGTCGCCTACTTGGAAAGTGGAACCCTGCCCGAGGACAGGTTGGAGGTGCAAAAGATCGATCGACGGGCCTTGCCGTTCGTGATCTTCAACGGCGTGCTCTACCAGAAGCGCTATGCAAGGTACGACGTCTTGCCTTATCTGAAGTGCATGGGACAAATTATAGCAGAGTAGGTCGTCCGCGAGATCCATGAGGGGCTCTGTGGGAACCACTATGGAGGATGCACTCTGACACATAAGGCGATCCGATAAGGTTATTACTGGCCGACCCTGGTGAAGGATGCGACTAACTATGTCAAGCGGTGCGAAGAGTGCCAGAGGTTCTTCAAACATACAACAGCCCCACCGTCTAATAAGATTTCAATCCTCAGCCCGGTCCCATTTGCTAAGTGGGGCCTCAACATCTTTGGACAGTTCCACCCGATGGCCATCGGAGGAAGGAAGTACATGGTTATTGCTGTCGACTATTTCACAACGTGGATCAAGGCAGAGCCGCTAGTGCGCATCACCTGGGTGGACATGAAGAACTTCGTCTGGAATTCGAGTATATGCCGCTTTGGGGGACCTCGCTCCATAGTAACGGACAATGAGAAGCAGTTCGACTGTGTGGACTTCAGAAGCTTCTGCTCGGATTTGGGCATCAACCTCCATTTTACCTCTGTGGCGCATCCACAATCCAATGGCCTCGCCGAAGCAGCAAACAAGTGCATCCTAGAGCCGCTAAAGAAGAAGGTCGGCAGCGCCCCCGGGACCAGGCCTGACGAGCTACCTGTCATCCTTTGGTCCTATCGCACGACGTACAAAGCATCAACAGGCGAGAGCCCCTTCATGCTGGCTTATGGGGCAGAGGCTGTCGTTTCGGTGGAGGTCGACAAAGATTCTCTACGCCTCCAGTACTTCAATAAGGAAGCTAATGAATAGGGTCTCGACATCATTCGAGTGCTCGTCGACGAGGTAAGAGATCGTGCGCTAACATGTTAGATTAAGCATAGACAAAGGATGGCGAGGTACTACAACTCCCGTGTCAGGAAGCAAAGCTTCAGAGTCAGCGACCTTGTTCTCCGGGATGCTACTTTCAGGCCTGAGATCGGCCGACAAGGCAAACTCTCCGCAAAGTGGGAAGGCCCCTACACTATAACCCGGCAACGTACATTCTAGCAAACATGGCGGGAGAGGAGCTGACCCATCCCTGGAACGCCGAGCACTTGTTCAGGTTTTTTCAATAAATGCACCTATACATTCAGTTCATTTACACTTTTAATAAACCACTGTGTTTGTACACTAAGTGTGTTATCTGAATTTGCAATTTAGCCCTCCCCTTCCTCAAACTCCGAGGAAAGCTGACGAGCTTCGCCCTCGATAGGATTGTCGACAGGTTAAGGAACGAGCCCCAGCTCTCACCCTCCCCTCCATTAACTCTGGGGCAAGCCCAATGGCTTTGCCCTTGATAGTATTCATCGGGAGTGACAAGGAATGAGCGACGGCTCGCACCCTCCACTCTCTCAAACTCTGGGGCAGATTGACGAGCTGCACCCTCGATAGGATCACCAGTGGGTTAAGGAGCAAGCCCCAGCTTGCACCCTTCTTACCCTCAACTCCGAGGTAGTTTGCCATCAACAGAGGCTGCGGGGTCGCCCCCCTCCTGGGCAGCTAGCTGAGCCGGACACTCCACAAACTCCGGGGCAAGCTGATGAGTTCGCCCTCGAAAGGATCGTCGGGGGGTTAAGGAGCGAGTGACGGCTTGCACCCTCCCCTCCATCAACTCTGGGGCAAGCTCGACGGCTTTGGCCTCGATAGTGTTTGTCAGAACTGACAAGGAACGAGCGACGGCTTACACCCTTCAGTCCCTCAATTCCGGGGCAGTACGCCATCAACGGAGGCTGCGGGGTCGCTCCCCTCCCGGGCAGCTAGCCGAGCCAAACACTCCACAAAATTCGGGGCAGTTTGACGAGCTTCACCCTCGAAAGGATCGCAGGGAGTTTCAGGAGCGAGTGACGGCTCGCACCCTCCCCTCTATCAACTCCGGAGCAAGCCCAATGGCTTTGCCCTCGATAGTGTTCACCGGGACTGACAAGGAACGAGCGACAACTTGCACCCTCCCATCCCTCAACTCCAGAGCAATGCACCATCAACGGAGGCCGCAGGGTCACCCCCTCCTAGGCAGCTAGCCAAGCTGGACACTGCACAAACTCCAGGACAGTCTGACGAGCTTCGCCCTTGAAAGGATCGCCGGGGGTTAAGCAACGAGTGACGACCCGCACCCTCGCTCCAACAACTCTGGGGTAAGCCCGAGGGATTTGCCATCGATAGTGCTCCCTGGGAATGACAAGGAATGAGCAACGTCTCGCACCCTCCCGTCCCTCAACTCCAAGTCAGTGTGCCATCAACGGAGGCCGTAGGGTCGCCCCCTCCCAGGCAGCTAGCTGAGCTGGACACTCCACAAACTCTGGGCAGGCTGACGAGCATCACCCTCGAAAGGATCGTCTCGGGGGGGTTAAAGAGTGAGTGACTGCTCGCTCCCTCCCCTCCATCAACTCCAGGGCAAGCCCGACAGCTTTGCCCTCAATAGTGTTTGCCGGGACTGACAAGGAATGAGCGACGACTCACACCCTCCTGTCCCTCAAATTCGGGGCAGTGCGCCATTAACGGAGGCCGCGGGGTCGCCTCCCTCCCAGGCAGCTAGCCGAGTCGGACACCCCACAAACCCAGGGCAAGCTGACAAGCTTCGTGCTCTAAAGGATCGCCGGTGGATTAAGGAGCGAGTGACAGCTCACACCCTCCCCTCCATCAACTCCGGGGCAAGTTCGACGGCTTCGCCCTCGATAGTATTCGCTGGGACTGACAAGGAACGAGTGAAGACTCTCACCCTCCCATCCCTCAACTCTTGGGTAGGTTGACGAGCTTCTCCATCGAAAGGCTCGTCGGGGGGTTAAGGAGAGAGCGACGGTTCGTACCCTCCCCTCCATCAACTCCGGGTTAAGCCCGATGATGTGTCCATATTTTACATCTTTTCATAGCATCATGACATCGCATTTCATATCATTTTCGCATTCAAATCTCGTATTTTCCTACGATATTGCAATTCTAACGTTATATTCGAGTTTCGTAATGTTTTATAGATTTTCAGGGATTTTGGGGCGATTCGGGACCCAATCTGGATATGGACACATCTGACACACCCGTGAGCTTATTGGCGAAGCTCTACAGGAGTTCACCGAGTTTTGGGAGCCATGGGAGGAGTGGAGGAGAGAGCAAAGAGAGAAGAGAAGCTGCAATAGTTTCAGCACAATTCTTCCTAGGTGACTCGACCGAGCTGAGCAGCTGCTCGATCGAGCAGAGGCAAGATGTAGGAAAAGAACAGATACACAGGCTGCTCGGACCGAGCATCCGTGGTGCTCGGTCGAGCAGCGCCAATATTTCGAAGCTCAAGCAACCTCCTGCACGGCCCGAGCGGAGCCTTTGGTGACCGAGTCAGTTGTCTGCTCGACCGAGCAGAGCTGACTCGGGCCGAGCAGACAGAGTAGCATATTTTGGAGGAGCGCGACTTACTATCGTGCTCGACCGAGCAGCCGACCGAGCAACCTACTACTCGACTGAGTCATTGACTCGGTCAACGATGCTGAAGGCCATTTTTGGAAATTTTTCAGGCCATCTGTTCCGTGCTTGGGGGAGTGAAGAGTGGATCTGCTGCTGCGTTTCTGGGAGTCGATTCTTTTGTTAGTTTTTGAATTATTTTTGGAGAGAAAAAGAGATTAAAAAACTTCTTAGATGTTGGTTAAATTCTTGAAGATTATTGAATAATTTTTGGAGCTCTATTGCTATTATTGTGTTCCGGAATTTTGGGTTTTCTTTGGATTTATTGCTCGATTTTTTCTTCGTCTTTGGTACGTAAGCTTCTCAATCTTTATTCGATTACTTTCCTACGATGTTTTCGCTTGCAAAAATCATATTTTTATTCGTTAAAATCGCTATGAGTTAGTAGTTTCCTCTAGGGTAGATGGGTTAGCCCTAAGACCCTAGGAGGGAGATGTAGATCTGGATCTCTAGGTTGAATTGGGAATAAAAGGGGAGTATTTCAGTCAATCCTATCGAATCCCTAGGATAACCTGTACTGAGATCATGTCCACGGTCTGTGGAATTGATGTGCTTAATGGGTATCCTTAGGATTTGAATAGGGAAATCAGTGGATCCAACCAAGGCTCGTGACCATGCCCGGCTCATGCATTGAGGGGATCCACCAACGAACAATATCGCTACGTTGACGGCTACCGCCATTGCGTCAACGAGAGCCACCGAAATACCTTGAAACTAACCCACGAGAGTGGTACAAATTGAGAGATTAATCCCCTAATCCCAATACAACGTAAGGATCCTATTCCAACATCGATCCCCGATGGTCCTAGCGGTGATCCCTAATATCCTAGTTCCCTTTATTATTGAATCAACAACAATACCACAACCAATTCTCTCAACCCGACAGCTATCTCACTTCGAGATATAGAAATAATCTGAGAATTTAAATACACTGTCACCATCCATGTGGGATCCGATATCCTTTATACTATAATTTGACACCGTCCACTTGCGGATAGAGCCCGTGATAGACACCTAGGGGCCATACTATACCTGGCGATCGTGACACCGCCAGGTGGAATCTAGGTGTAGGTTCCGGGTGCGTCAAGTTTTTGGTGCCGTTGCTGGGGACGGCAATAGTGCTTCTCAGTTTATTCCTTATTTTGAGAAGTTTGCTAGCAAATCTTTCCATTCCTATCTTTCCACCCTTTTATTCTTTTAAATTATTACTTTGCTACTAATGGTATTTGTCTGAGTTGTTTTGGTGCTTGAACACTCGCTTCGGGGCGTTAAGTCAAGAATTATTGTTCGATCCCGAGATCGAGAAAATGGCAAGGGATCTGAGGGCCTCAAGCAGAAATCAATCTTCCTCTGCTCAGATGGCAGATAATACTACTCCTCCTCCTAACATCGGGTCCATCAGGGACTATATGAAGCCTACTTTTGGGAATAACTCTTCTATCCTGAGACCTCAACTGGCGGCAGCGAGCTTCGAGCTGAAGATGGGGCTCATAAATTTAATGCAGCAGGATCCCTTCCATGGGCATCCTCATGAGAACCCCAATCACCACATCGACACTTTCCTGGCAAAGTATGACTCTTTCAAGGCTAAGGATGTGAGTGATGATGCTGTCAAGCTGCAGCTTTTCCCATTCACCCTGAGGGATAAAGCGTCGTACTGCCTACGGGCCCATCTACCCAACCATTTTACCACATGGGAGAAGCTGGCACTCGCCTTTGTGGATAAATTCTATCCACCCTCGAAGGTGGTACGGATTCGGGGGGCAATTTCAAATTTCAAACAGCTCTCCCAAGAATCCCTTTATAAGGCCTGGGAGAGATTCAAGGACCTCCACCATCAATGCCTTCATCACGGGATCCAGCCTTGGGACTTGGTGCAGAGCTTCTATAATAGGCTGCAGTCAAGCACCAAAATGATAATTGACGCTGCTGCACAAGGCGCCTTGCTTGACAAGTCTCCTGAAGAAACCATAGACCTGCTAGAGCATATAGCAGCTAATAATCAGCAGTGGAATGAAGAACGAACCATCATGACCCGGACCCCTGAGGTCAAAGCTGCCAGCCATCTGGATTCTCATATCGAGAACTTGTGCAAACAGATGGCCAGAATTGAACAGCGCTTAGATTCCATCCCGGCGACCACCAGCATCTCTGCTTATCATCCTACAGAGGATTATGCAGAGCAAGGTTACATTCCTAGTGATGCACATTATGATGGTGCTGAATTATCAGAGACTGTGCAGTACGTCTAAGGAGAGCGACGGAATCAATAGCAACACCTGGCTGCTCGGAATCATCCGGGGTTTTCTTATGGGAACCCAAGTAGAGGGCTGCAACCTCCACAATTACAGAGACCGCCACCCCCTCCTCAGCAACAACAAGTACAGCCAAAGAATCAGCAGCAGAGTGGGTTTAGGCCAGCTGGGCTGTAACGGCCGCTTTCTGACCGTTCGTTTTTCCTGCGTGCACGTGCTCTATCGTGCACGTATTTTATTTGGCTTTTTCTGAGCTCCGGCATATGTGGTGTGATATGCCATTGCGATCGTTTTGGGGTGTTGAATTTTATTGTAATTTTTGGGAACGTCTTTTCATGGCTCGTTTTCTCGCGAAACGATTTTGAATGATAGGGGCGTCTTAGTCTTTTGACTCAAAACGACATTCCCAATTTTACGTAAATTTTTGGTAGGCGTTATGCATGATCGGGCTCCATAGATCTGTGCGTCTCGTCTCCACGATCGCCCCAGTATTTTCGGATTATTTTTCTGATGCCCGGATTGAAAGATATCGCCCGGAGAAATCTCGACCGTCGATTTCCCGATATATTCAAATTAGAAATTTTGTTAGCCAAATCTGGCTAAATCCTCCTTTGATCTGTATTATATCTTTACTAAACTGTTTCTCTATTTTTTCCCCTAGCCTTACCCCAATCTGCACACCCCTCATCTCTATACCCCCAACATAATTAACACTAGGGTTTTGTCCATTTAGCAATTTCAAATTGTTATAATAATTAATCCCTAACCCTAGCTTTTACCCAAAACCCTAACCCACATGCAGCCGTCGCCCCCTTCAATTTTTCCTCCTTCTCTCTCTCTCTCCGATTTCTCTCTCCCCGCGGCTCCCCTCTCAGCCGCCGGCATCCCCCCAAAAACACAACCCCCCGATCTCCGACCCCCACCTATCCCTCGCGGTGCCGCCGCGATGCCCTCCGACCTCCGCCATTCAGCACCCCGTCGCCGCGATCCGTGAATTTCGACCGCCGTGACGCCGCCCACCGCGACAGCACGCCTCCCCCCGATGGATTCTCCTCTCCCTCACCCTCGTTTTCCGCAACCACCGCGCTCTCCAGCGCCCCGCCGCCGCGTCTCCCGTCCACGGCGCAGCGCCCCGCTCAAGCCGCCGTACGTCGCAGGCTGCTGCCCCTCGCCTCCATCCAAGGCCACAGCCACTTCCCCCAGGCTGTTCCCTCCGCCGTCAGCCCCTCGGACGCCGCTCCGACCCTCCGCCGGCATCCCGACGCACCCGCGTCCCCGTCAGCCTCGCACAAGCCGACGCCATCCCCTCGCGGCGCCTGTCTCTGCCCAGGCCGCCCCAGTCCGGTGGTTCTTCCCCCCACGCGACAGCAACAGTCGAGATCCGCTGTGTTTCCGACCCACTGTCACCCCGATCGCCGCCTCCCCGCGGCGGGGCCGTTCCGCCGTCGTCTCCCTCGCGAGACCCCTACCCCAACAGATCTTCCGCAGCCGCTGCGTGCCTCCCCTGCTCTTCCAGCCATCCGCCGACCCTGAGCACCACTCTCGCGGTTCCCCTGTCTCCATGACCCCGCGGGTCGCGCAGCACCCCCCCGGTGCTCTCCCGCCGCCACTGTGCCGCCTGTGGCCACCGCGCAGAGCCCGACCGTCGGTGGCCGCTCCGCGTGAAGATCAGCGAGAGCAACAACCCGAGGACTACTATTGTTCCTTCGAGCCGCTACGACTACTTCGTTCCGACGCCTTCCCAAGGCACGGTTGTTCTGTTGACCCCGGCCCTTGCAGACAGACTGACCGTACCCGCTGCCGCATTTCGTCCGCTGCCCGGACGAGTCTCACTACGCTACCCGTAGTCGAGACAATGTAGACGCCGCAGGACTCACAATCTTCCAGCATCGTGATCTGTTGTCGTTACCGTTGCCTAAGACGTCCCACTGCGCTACCCGCAGCCGTCACGATCCTGAGACGAACCCGAGACGATCTCCACTGTGCTACCCGCAGTCGGGGACACGAGCACCGCCACCGTTTCCAGACTCGACGCCAGATTCATGCGCGTCCCTCGCATCAGGTTGGTCCCTCTAACTCGTAGCGAAACCCACACCGTAGCAAACTGAACCCTAACTAAAATCAGACAACTGTAACTAAATTTATCTTCTGCGCCTTTAAAACGTTGCGAAACAGTCAAATCGACGACTGGACTTTTGAACTGTGCACATAGGATAGAATCGTCGAATAGGACTGAACATCAAAATTGTGACTTTGACAATTAGGGTAGTCCCGACAACCTAGATATGAACCTAAATAGGATTTACTGAAAACGCGTCCTGACATCGTCATCGTGACACTATTTCAGACAGACTACCACGGACGCGACGACTGGACGAGACGCTCCGGACGGACGACGCACTCGCCATTCCAGGCAAGTGTACCCACTTGCGTTTTTGACCGTGCTTTGGTCTTAGATTGTTAGAAATGTTAGACTATGCATGTATAGAACCGGACGTGAAATGATAGCGTCCGGGACGTCCCTGATGACTTAGACTTGACGACGAAGTCTAAGCTCGACAAACAACAACTTTTGACACCGTAGGGCTATCTTGTGTGTGCATGCGTATGGACACCCTAGAATAACAATTCCTTACACTTGTCATGTCATGTCCCTGTTACACAAAAATCATTCGGGCGTTTCGGATGCTCTCCATGCAAGAGTGATCCCCGTGACTGTTATACAAAAAGCCTTCGGGCGTTTCGGATGCTTTCCTTAGCGGAAGTAATCCCTGTTACACAAAAAGCCTTCGGGTATTTCGGATGCTTTCCTAGCGGAAGTGATCCCTGTTACACAAAAAGCCTTCGGGCGTTTCGGATGCTTTCCTAGCGGAAGTGATCCCTGTTACACAAAAAGCCTTCGGGCGTTTCGGATGCTTTCCTAGCGGAAGTGATCCCTGTTACACAAAAAGCCTTCGGGCGTTTCGGATGCTTTCCTAGCGAAAGTGATCCCTGTTACACAAAAAGCCTTCGGGCGTTTCGGATTCTTCCTAGCGGAAGTGATCCTTGTACTTCTTGTCCTGAGTTCCTGGGTTGGGGTAGGGTTGAGCGTGCGCACTGCAAGAGGGTCTGATCCCCCTCGAACCGTAAGGCGTGAACCCTTCGTGTCACACTTGTCTTGTCTTGTCCCGTCCTGTTTGTCCTGTCTTGTCCCGCCACGTCCTGACTTGTCTTGACACCTGTAGGTTAGTCCCCGTAGTTGGTAGCACACGCTACGACTACTACTTGTCACGTTTTACTTTCCTGCTACGTTACTTCCTGTTGTGTTACCCTGTTATAACCACAACATGCTAATCAACCAGTAAAATGTTGTGTAAAAGAACCTCAGCATGTTAATCAACCAGTAAACCGTTGTTTAAAGTTCGGTGCACTTGCAGTAAAGTCTAACCCTTCTTGTAGACTTTACCTGACGTACAGTTCCTTTTTCTTGGGTGCTGTATGTCAGGTGCTCAGCCAGAGTTCGTGGACGAGGCAGACACACTGGAGCACGAGGAGCCGAGGACGTCGACCCAGAGTACGCGCCCGACGAGGACCAGACCTTGAGGTCTTCTTAGTCGTCACTTTCAGAGGTTACTACTTTTAGTTTGCTTTTAGATAGTTTGTTGCCACGCTTAGGCTTCTCTTTAGACTTTGTACTTGTTGGATATTATACCTCTAATTTAATGAATGCAACTTCCTTCCTGTACCTCTGTTGTTTCAAACTTTAATAATGTAAGAACCTGAAAATCTTTTAAAATGGTACCTCTACAGACGCTTATTGGGTCCGAGCTTCTCAGCTCTGGCCTAAGCGGGCCTCAGTCACGCTTCGCCTCCGTTCATTTTGGGAAGCGGGGCGTGACATGGGCCTTACCGACCACCGGTTATCAGTTCAATCGCCCATCTCAGCAGGGCTATACACCAAATCAGCCTCGATCCAATCTGGAGGCAACAGTGGAAACATTTATGAGTGGGTAAGCCCGGTTCAACTAGGACACTTCCGCCCAGTTCAAGAACATAAATACATCGCTCGATGAACTGAGGGGCCAGATGTCCCAGCTTCTGAAGAACCAAGGGAGGTTGCCTTTGCAACCAAAGCCAAATCCGAGGGCCCAAGCGAATGCTATGGTTTCTGGCACCACACATGGAGGACGGGCGACTGACCCTGTTATGATCCATGTTCTGCACAAGGAGAGAGTCATTACTGAAGAGGCTGTTATTGACAGTGATAAAGAAGAGGTCACTGAAGTGCCTACAAAGAATGAGGAGAAGGCAGATCCACCATCCATCGCACCTACAACAATGCCATCTCCAGATGATGCCGCATGGAACAAAGTACGCCGACCTCCCCCGCCATATCCACAGAGGTTGGCTTTGGCAAAGATGGAGAAGAAATACTCCAAATTCATAGAGTTTCTAAAGGGAATCCAGCTAAACATTCCATTCATGGATGCTATCACGGAGATCCCCATCTATGCCAAGTTCTTGAAGGACCTGATCACGGGGAAGAGGAAGCATGGAGAGATAAAGCTCATGGAGGACTATACCTCCATTATAAAGAATCATCTCCCTCGGAAGCTACCGGATCCAGAAAGCTTCACCATTCCATGCTCTATCAGAGGAATGCCCATCAGCCGAGCCTTGATCGATCTAGGGGCGAGCATCAGTTTGATGTCGCTTTCTATATTTGAGAGATTATAGACCGGAAGCGAATTAGAGCCGAAAAATATGTCCATACAGCTTGCGGACCATTCGAGCACATACCCGGTGGGCATAGCCAGTGATATTATTCTTCAGATACCTCCTGGGTTGTGTGTTCCCGTTGACTTTGTTATTATGAACATGCCCGAGGGAGGGAGCTCCCAGCTTATACTTGGCCGCCCCTTCATGGCGACGGCCGGCGTCTTAATTGATGTCCGAGAAGGGACTCTCTCGTTGAACGTTGGCAACATCGAAGCTGAATTCAGGCTGTAGAAGACAATGAGGGAGCACGTTCGTGAAGAAGGAGCGAGCTACTTGGAGCTCCTAGAAGATGAAGCTGTAGGAGATTTTACTTCTGAGGGGGTCATGACGTACCCAATAAAAATAGGAGTTGACGATGACGACGACCCAACCTACCACAAAGCGGTCGTCTCATATATCCGAGTATTGGATGAGGAGCTTTTGAATCATTCTCCACATCGTGAAGAACCGAAGGCCATGGGCTATGCAAGGGAGAAGCTTGAAGTATACGGATACCAAAACCGCCAGATGCGTCTTTGGCAAGAACGATGCGTGAATTCCACGCGCACCAAACGACTATTGATGAACCAAAGGGAGTCGAGCTCATGACTCGAAATGAGCACTTATTGAGAGGCAACCCAATCTCTTAGATCTTGGTTTTTTTTTCGATTTCTTATTTTTACTTTATTTATTTGAGAAAACCAAACAAAAACATTGTTTATTTCCCGTAAAACTACAAAACTATAAAATTTTGATGAGTTCTTCCTCTTTACAGGTTGAACATGAAGGTGCACGTAAATCGACGTTTTAAACGGAAGAAATCTGTCGGAGAGCAGCAATTTTGAAGAGCAGATCAAAGAAAAGGAGCTAAAAAGAAGATTCAAGTTGCTCGACCAAGCAGTCACTCTGCTCGATTGAGCAGTGCAGGAAAAAACATCACTCTGTCTACACGGCCCGAGCATCAGCTACTCAGTCCGAGCAGACAGCGACTCGACCGAGCAGCCCCCTGCTCGGTCGAGTAGCACAGGCCCATGAAGACTTAGAGAAAATGATGTTATGTCTGCACGGCCCGAGCAGCCCCTGCTCGGTCCGAGTAATGATCTACTTGACTGAGCAGCTCCTACTCGATCGAGCATAAGAGGGAGTTTCCTGAAACCTTATTTTTTCGTGTCCGACTCGACCGAGCAACTTCGCTGCTCGTTCGAGTAAGTCTATCCTACTTCCCTGGGCCCCACCTCTAAACAAATTGGGTTTTAAACCCAACTCCTTTTCATTTTAACCTCTAAGCGCTCATTATTATCCTAAGCTCTCAAAATCTACTACCCGAGCAAATCCCCTACGCCCTACTCGACCCCCTCGTCACCACCTTCCACAGCCCGTGCCACCGTATGCACCGCCTGATCTCTCCCTCTCTGGTCTCTCTCTCTCTCTCTCTCTCTCTCTCTCTCTCTCTCTCTCTCTCTCTCTCTCGCCCTTCTCTCCGCTCCCCCTTTTCAAATCGACGACGGACACCGCCGGTGCCGCCGCTGTCGACGGCGCCACCCACTTCAAACCACCTCACCGACACCCCCCTTCTCCTTCGCCTTTCCCCCCCTCTCATCACTCATCACAAACCCCCCATCACCAATCGCCGCTGCCCTAGGGCACAATCCCCGCTGCTCGATCGAGCACCCACGGTGCTCGATCGAGCAGCCGCTCGTCCCCCCATTGTGCTCGACAATGATGATCGAGCACACTAGTGCTCGGTCAAGATTTTCCCAATGAGCCACACTGCTCGATCGAGCAGTACATATGCTCAGTCGAGCAGCCCCAACCCATCTACTGCCACAGCTTTCACACTAACCGAGCAGGGCTACTGCTCAGTCGAGCAGCTGCACATACCCCATATTTGTAACTGCAAATACTGACGTTCTTCTTGTTTCTAATTTAGGTACTATTTACCTACATCAGTAGCTACTACCGCGATTAGCTTGGGGGAGACTTTCGCTTCGCTTGCATAGCCGGTACACTTGTTCCTCTATTTACTTTATTTTTATACCGGCACATCATCCCGCCATCTCCACGATGGTTCGCACGCGAGGAGCCCACGTACCTCCCATCCACGGGAAGAGGCCGTCCACTGGCGCCTCCTCTTCCTGACCCACACGTCGCCCACGCCCCACCACTATCGAGCCCATCCCCACCACTACCATGCCTATCCCCACCACTACCATCCCCACCACTACCGCGCCTATCCCCACCACTACTACGCCCATCACCTCTGCCCCCATCGCCACAACTACACCCACTATCCCTATACCACACCCCCACCCCGCCGCCACCACCGAGACTCTGCCGCCAAGTGTGCGGACTTATGGGATCACTTTCCGTGACGACACACATCATGAGTGCTTCGTCAGGCTCTCGCAATGTCGTATCGTCCCCACTCTTTTCATAGACATCCCTACCCTCCGATCCCTTGGACTCCTTCAGGGAGTCCATTGGTTGTACTACACGATTGGCTTCGATCGTCTCCTAAGTGTCCACGCCCCCACATACACACACCTCACCTTGGAGGCCTTGAGCTCCATCGCCCGCACCGCTGCGGGCGATGGCATCACTTTCCATCTTATGGATCACGATTTCATGATCACATACGAGATGATCCGATGCACACTTCCATTTCCCTACCATTCCCGACCCCTGAGCCGCCTTCTCCCCAGACTACGACTTTGGCCCTTCCGATGCCCCATCTTTTTGGCATCGTATCTCAGGTCTGGACCACTACCGCCCGAGCCGGGCGAAGGCATCATGCATCGTGCATCCTTGCCTTCGAAATGTGCAGCATCACCTCGCCATGACCATCTTTTGCAGGCCATAGGTCGGGACCATGTCCCTACCTGAGCTATTCCATCTGATGGGAATGACCCGACCGATGAGCTTCCACCCTGACGGTTCCCTTCGCCCCTTCATACTTTCTGACGTAGCCCACTGGCTGTGTCATCGTCTTATCCAGACCGCCTGCGCACACCACGTGACAGATATCTGCTGTGGTAGATTTTTCACAATTTTTGCATGTATGCTTGGTATTCATCTTCACGTTGATCTAGTGACCCCTCCAGGCCCCACACGCTTGACTCTTGGTGTGCTCGAGCACATGCATATCATCAGGCCCTTCGGAGCCCGTCACTGGACATATCTTGTCGGCACCCACCACACGCCTCACATGGTACTTCCTGCCCCTCACCTTACCCAAATGGCACCAGTCCAGCTGAACTGGATGATTGACAGGGTACACCCGCTTCCTGCGCTCCATGTACTCGAGCCACCGGGAGCTCCCGTCGAGGTCGATACCGATGACCGAGTGCCTCGATCCCCTGAGTACGAGGAGCATGACATAGCAGCCCTTGTTGCTGCCCTCCCAGCTCCGCCTATACATCCACCTTGCTCAAGAGGCACTACTTCTTCTACATTTGCCTCTTCCACCTCCACCTCTGTCGGGCCATCGGGGACTGTCACCACCTTCTGCCACATTGCCCCCTCCTCTGTTTCTTCCATACCCGTACCGAAGGGCACCGATATTCTTTTTGCTCCCGATCTTACAGATTTAGACTTTCCTCAGCATGACCCAGCCCCCACTCTTCCACCTCTTCGGGACCTTATAGCCTCACTGCCCATTTTCTTAGGCTCCCATATTCCAATCACTGGCACATCTTCGTCACCTGCTTCAGCTGTCCTTACCAAGAGCGTCTCGACGTCTGTCCACACTTCTATGTCGATGACTGCTCTGTCCTCTGTGAGATCCCGTCGAGTAGTCCCTCTCTGAATTTCTAGCCCAGGCATCGTGTATCATCTACACGGGACTGCTTTACGAGAGTGGTGTCTCACGGCCATGTTTCCCGCCCTCCCCTCGACTCCCATACCACAGACAGTCGTCTGACTGCATTGGAGGAGTTGACTTCTTGCCTCTGACGGGATTTCGACGTCTTCGTACGCTCGATGATGACACATCATGAGAGATTCGAGGTGGACCTAGCCTCCATTATTGACCTACTTCGGATACGTGGCCCACCACCTGTGATACTCGCTCCAGCCCCTCCACCCCGGCCAGACACTGTGACTACCACTGCACCACTCAGTGCTCCATATTCTCAGGCTTCTACAGAGCCTGCTTCTCCCACACCTGAGTCGGTCACCACAGTCCAGTTCACTACTGCCCTTGTTCTATATGTACCACCAACATCTCCTGGTCCACAGCAGAGGGACCCACCACCACCCCCAGAGAGTGGTGCCTCTGCTTGATGTTGTTCCATACCCATTTTTGCCTCCCTCATATTTTTTTCGTGCCCATCTGTCTCTTCAGGGCCCTGAACTTATATAGCTTGGGGGAGGATCATCCACGCATCATTCAGTACATATGCACCATTTTTCTTTATCATTGCACTATATCATGTTTTTATTTCGTTTGCACAGTTTTTATTTTTATTCCCCACCCACCTACCCTATTTTGCATCATCTACCGCCTACTAGCATTTTCTCAGCAGTGAGGACACGCTGGGTTTAGCTTGGGGGATGAGCGCTACCGCTTTATTTTTCATTTTTCTTTTATACTTTCCTCCCTTTTTCGGCTTTTTAGTTTACTTTTCCACCCCTTTACTACTTTATCTTTTTTCTCATTCTGCATCACGTTTTCTTCTTTTTGCATGCATCCCTCTTTTTATTTTCCTATTTTCTCCGCCCTTTTTTCTTTTATATGCTAAGGATGTTCTGCATGATGATACTTCTTGTAGCCCTAGTAGTTATTCACGATACTTATTACTTGCTAACATGCTATTTAGGATAGTTTCAGTTTTACTTTCTATATGCGTGCTTATTCTTTTGCTGATCTACCTGAATTGATGCCTGACATGAATTGAAAATCAAATGCATGAAATAGTATCTAGTATGTGCTTAGTTGGGTAATGCACCTAGGTTCATGCATCATTAGAACACTTGGAGCATCTGTTTTCTATCTTATTCACTTCTGTTTGCATGCTTGATGTTATTGTGATTATTACTGCATGCTTTTCAGTATCTATTTAGATGAATGAAAATATCCATGCTAGTTATGAGTTTAGTTAGAGTATTATCATTTTGAATCGTTGTGTACCTCTTATGAGTGAACCAAGTGATTCATCATTTTCTTTTTCCACATATCTTTATAATTCTCTACATATCAGTTAGTTTCACCCCTACAACTATTCTTACAGCATCTCACTTCCCAAACCCAAAAATAAATATATAGCTTCTAAATAAAATGAAATGAAAAAAAGGGAAAGATAAAAAAATGTGAAAAAAGTGAAAAAGAAAAGAAAAAGAAAGAAAAGAAAGAAATAAAATCGTTTTGTATCCTTCTATTAGAAGCTATAACATATACTGGGAAAAATATCATATTTCTAGATGCGATGCCTGAAGCTAAGCTTGGGGGAGGGGTGAACCAACTGATCATATGAGTTAGTATGACATTAGAGTGGAGACGGTGCATAACGGGGAGATTTGATAATGCTTGCACTTTACGAAACACTTTAGTTTTTGGAGATTTTTCGTGATTCAAAGTTGATATTTGAAAAGAATGACTCTTTCCATTCCCTATTGCATGCTGGTGTGATTTCTATTTGCTCCAAGTGTATCTATTGATTGAAAAGCGCATTGCCAATTCTTTTTATACTAGACTCTATGAACTGCATGAGATTGATATGAGTTCATGTCATTATTTTAGTAGATCCCTATCTTTTGTTTATATTGCATGCTAGACATATGATCTGTAAAACTTGAAAATGCCATTAGCATGTATTTCCACTATTCAGAGCATCGTGATATACTGCTGAGGCTTGAGATCTGATTGAACAACCTTAGCACCCTCCACCATTTCCATTCTCTTTTATTCTTATTTTTATTTTCTTTTGTTTATCTCCCGGCGTACTTAGTATTCGTCTTCCTCGAGGACGAGTAAGAGGTAAGCTCAAGCAACCTCCTGCACAGCCTGAGCGGAGCTTTTGGCAGCCGAGTCAGCTGTCTGCTAGACCGAGCAGAGCTGACTCGGGCCGAGCAGACAGAGTAGCATATTTTAGAGGAGCACGACTTACTATCGTGCTCGACCAAGCAGCCGACCGAGCAACCTACTGCTCGACCGAGTCACTGACTCGGTCGACGATGCTGAAGGCCATTTTTTGGAAATTTTTCGGGCCGTCTGTTGCGCGCTTAGGGGAGTGAAGAGTGGATTTGCTGCTGCATTTCTGGGAGTCGATTCTTTTGTTAGGTTTTGAATTATTTTTGGAGAGAAAAAGAGATTAAAAAAACTTGTTAGATCTAGGTTAAATTCTTGAAGATTATTGGATAATTTTTGGAGCTTTATTGCTATTATTATGTTCTAGAATTTTGGGTTTTCTTTGGATCTATTGCTCGCTGTTTTTCTTCGTCTTTGGCACGTAAGCTTCTCAATCTTTATTCGGTTAATTTCCTACGATGTTTTCTCTTGCAAAAATCATATTTTTATTCGTTAAAATCGCTATGAGTGAGTAGTTTCCTCTAGGGTAGATGGGTTAGCCCTAAGACCCTGGGGGAGATGTAGATCTGGATCTCTAGGTTGAATTGGGAATAAAAGGGGAGTATTTCGATCGATCCTACCGAATCCCTAGGATAACCCGTACTGAGATCATGTCCACGGTCTGTGGAATTGATGTGCTTAAGGGGTATCCTTAGGATTCAAATAGGGAAATCGGTGGATCCAACCAAGGCTCGTGACCATGCCTGGCTCGTGCCTTGAGAGGATCTACCGACGAACTATATCGCTACATTGTCGGCTACCGCCATTGCGTCAACAAGATCCACCGAAATACTTGAAATTCTAACCCATGAGTGTGGTACGAATTGACAGACTAATCCCCTAACCCCAATACAACGTAAAGATCCTATTCCAACATCGATCCCCGACGGTCCTAGCGGTGATCCCTAATACCCTAGTTCCCTTTATTATTGAATCAACAATAATACCACAACCAATTCTCTCAACCCGACAGCTATCTCACTTCGAGATATAGAAGTAATCTGAGAACTCAAATACACTGTCACCGTCCCTGTGGGATCCGATATCCTTTATACTATAATTTGACACCGTCCGCTTGCGAATAGAGCCCGGGATAGACACCTAGGGGCCATACTATGCCTGGCGATCGTGACACCGCCAGGTGGAATCTAGGTGTAGGTTCCAGGTGCGTCACCCGATGGCTTCGTCCTCGATAGTGTTCGCCGGGTAGGACATGGAACGAGCGACGACTCGCACCCTCGCCTTCCCCAACTCCGGGGCAGGCTGAAAAGCTTTGCCCTCGATCAGTTCGCCATAGTTCGTACCTTCCCCTCCCTCAGCTCTGGAGCAGTGCGCCCCCAATGGAGGCCGCGGGTTCGCCCCCTCCCTGGCAGTTATCCTTCAAATCCGGATCGGACGTGCGACTACACAACATTCTCCTTCTCCTCGACCCTGCACTCGTCAGTAGCAGAATGTTGGGGGCATACCTACATAAAAGCACAGTCCACATAAACAGACAGAATGGACAAACAACAACGACAGTAAGGAAAAATTTCAAATTTCATTTATAAAATAACTCTTTACAACTCAAGGTCCCCCAAAAAACAAAACAAGACTTCAAGCTCGGCCCTCGGGCTGGCCATACAACTTTGCCATAATCTACGGTGCCTCAACTCGGCTGCCACATCCTTGACCACCGCCCTCCGGGGCCTGCGTGTCTCCCATGTCGCATTCCTGTCTGCCGCCCTCCGAGGCCTGCGCGCCACCCGGTTGCCCTCCTGATCGCCGCCACCGGGAATCTCCGCCACCTCGGTCTCGAATGCGGTCGAAGCCTTCGCCTCGTCATCAGACGCCGTCGACAGCCAGGCAAAGTTGATCTCTATACTGGGGTAGAGCTTCCCCAACCTCGCCATCGCCCTCTCAAAGATGACCTCCAGACCGTCATCGAAGCCCTCTGTCCTCATGGACATCAACACGGTGACGAGCTCGTCGTTCTGATATTGAAGAACGGCCTGGGCCCCGACTTTGCCCATGTCGATCTTCTCCAGTTCAGCGTTCCACCGCTCCAGCTCGGCAATCTTCTCTCCAGACGTCTTTCTCTCTGAGGCCAGCAGCTCCTCAGCGACGACTCGACATGTTTCTTCTTGGCAGGCCCTCTCTTGTAGCTCCTCGACAACCTTCTCTAGCTTGGTGGTCTCGCCCTTCTGGGCCTGATAGTCCCCATGGACTTTCGCCAGACTCTCCATGGCTTCCTTTAACTTTGCCTCGGTGCCCCTGAGGGGGACCACCTTCCTCCCTAGCGCCGCTTCGAGCTGATTCACCTCCGAGGCGTGTCATTGGAGGGACACCAAAGCGGCGACAACCTACAAAGAAGATCAAATAATAAGCATATGGAACAGAGAAGAAGTTCGGCACATGGGGAAAGGGCAACATACCTGCATATTATGCCAGATTACCATGGCACAAAGGAGTTCGACATCGACATCCTGTAGGACCTCTCGGTCCCTCGACAATAGGCTATTCTCTGTTAGGCGGGCTGCCATACCGGCCTCATCAAAGACCGACTCCTGGGCCCCTACTGGGTAGCACGGCGCGACGATTGCTTCCGACAGAAGGGCGAGAACTGCCTCCTTTGTGGACTTGAAGGTGGCCAGGGTGGCCTCACAGTGCGGATGGGTTGGCTTCCCCAGGCCGTGAGTTGGGCATTCGAAGGGCCAGGTCGACACCATAGTACGGCTGGTGGTGGTTGATGCCGTCGGAGGCCTCGGTGGATCGGCCGAGCATGTGGATACAGTGGCAGCGACGCTGGCCGACGGGTCCTGGCACTCAGCGGTCACGGGACTGACGGACTGACCGCGGGCTCCTCTGGGTCGAGGTCAACTACACCGCCAGCTGACACCTCGCTCGGGTGAGGCAAAGGAGCAGCGGTCGCAACCTCCTTCCTCATCCTCTTGACCCTCTCTCCTTTTTCAGCCTTAGCAGTGGCAGACGTGAAGGGTTTTGGCAGACTTTTAGGGCTCATATCTGTGCCCGTCCTACGTCAGACGGACAACAGAGGGACAAAAATCGCAGTGGAAAAAACATAAAGCTAAACATTTTAGCAAACCCTAAGGCTAGCCAGAACCTTGCCAAGATCTATGCCGACTTTGGCTGGATCTGACCACCCCAAGAGGGATCTAGCATACTGTGAAATTATTAAAATTTTTCTTCAAAGCTACTAATTTATATACTTGGAATCTTGGCCTTGGGACATGCAAGATATACCACACCACCTTCTTAAGCTACTTGTAGCCGAGTCTCCTTCGAGCCGATCACTTGCTGAAGAAAGTTTCACTTGAGCAAATCTGCGTCAAAGACGTCTGGATCCGATCCAAACCTCCTCGTAGTCTTACTAAGAACCGATGAGAGGATAAGAATAGAAAGAGAGGAGATGAATATTTAAGTTCTCGATCGAGCGTGCTCAAAAATCAGGAGCTTCTCGAATCGATTACTTGGTGCATTTTTCAACGAAGAGAGGGCACCTCAATTTATATAGGGAGTCGGCGACTCCCTTTTCGTCACAAGCAATTGATCACTCCATATTTTACACCTTTTTTCTGCATATTTGCATACCGTTTTGATCGCCCATATCACGCTTTTCACGATTATTCGACAATATTGCGATAATTTTCACTATTTCTTGTTTTTGTCGTATTTCAGGAAATATGGAGCGATTTGGATCGATTGTGAGATCAAGAGGATTTGCACCCACTCCGGAGTGTCAACCATGGCCCTTTTGAGGGTTATTCTGCAATGGAAGAGGAGTGGAAGAAGAAAGAACGTCGTAGGAGCGACGGGGGAGCGAAAAGATGAAGATTGGGCATTTTCAGCATGCCACTCGGCCGAGTGAAGGAGACACTCGGCCGAGCATTGAGACCCCGCTCGGCAGGCCAGATCAGACACGCAACAGAGATGTATCGGTGTGCACTCGGCCGAGCATCGCACGCCGACTCGGCCGAGTGAGGAGACTCCGTCCGTCCGAGTGGCACCCAGACGACGGCAAGCCAAAATGTCCAACTTACTGTAATCCGTCAGTCTGCCCCAGAAGCCCGACTCGGCCGAGTGACGAAAGCTGTCCGCCCGAGTACCAAATGCCCCTCAGCCGAGTGACATTTGCCACTCGACCGAGTGATGCCGAGGACACACGACGCCCAGATTTTCAGACATTCTCCCACTCTTTTCAAATCTTCTATCATTCCAGCCATTAAATTATTTTTCTCATATTTTTTATGGATAGTAGACTTCATGACGGTTCCAACGCCCCTAAGAACGCGCAAATCAGAGGTCGGATGAAATCTGGGGAATTTCTGCAAGTCGACGCTGCAGTGCTGGAATTCTCACTTGGCCGAGTGAGCTTTCCCCACTCGGCCGAGTCGTAACTTGCCCAGAATTGAAGTTGTACGCGGACTCCGTTTCATGTGTAAGTTAGAGGGGATTTCTAGGGCTTTTTGCTAGGGTTTTTTGGGGGCTATTTAAGGGGGTTTGTAGCCACCATTAGGGGGGTCCCCAAGATGTTTTAGGAGGGATTTATTTTAGAGGTTAGGCCATGCCCTAGGCCCCCTCTTGGATCTAAAAGCTTGTATTTTGGATTGAAGATCTTCATTAAAGCTAAGTATTTTCTTCTTTTTATTTGAATCTTTGTTTTTCTATCTTTTTTGTATGCAAGCAATGAATTCTATTGATTCTCATATCCTTGTTGCTATGCTAGAGTAGATTTGTTGTTATAGGGTTTGGGAATGAACCCTATGGATCTAATTTCATATTTGTGATGAATGAATTTCCAAATTGCTAGAATTGCTAGGAGATTAGGTTGTGATTGATTTCCTACTGATAGCTAGGGATTTCCATCGATTTGGGATTTGCAAGAGATTGGATTCTAATCGATGGGAAGGCCTAGATATTCGATTTAGGTTTACAATTGGGTTTTTCTAGAGTTGGTTTGCAAGAGATTGGACCAAAGCTAGGATTTTTAATTGTATATCTATACACATATTCGTTTGCAAGAGATTGGACGAATACGAACTATCACAATCTAGATCGTAACGCGAGTTTGCACGAGAGTGGGCTCGAGGGGCGATTGAACGATGATGTCGATCCTCATGCTAGTGGCTTAGGTTAGGGTTTGCAAGAGATTGGGCCCTAACCTAGGTTTGCTATAGACCGGCAATAGCGCGAGAGCGTGAGCTTGGTTCTACATTAAGTTGCGACTAGTTCACCTCAACGCAAGTCTAGTAATATTGAGATTCACTATTAGCAATGATGCATGACGGTTCGTAGTGGGGATTCCCTAGCCCTAGACGTCTTTATTTGATTTTATATCCCCATACTTTGCCCGACTATTGTGACAGGATCGCCGCAAGGCACATTCCCTCTTTTATTATATTGTATTTGAATCGATACTCGACCAACATTTTTATCACCGACACCAACATCCCCCACCATTGCCATTACATCATACCATAGCCATCTCCACCAATAATACATTCGTAGTCAAACCAACCTAGGATAGATTGGAACCAACACCACCTCCTCGTGTTCGATACCCGCTCGCCGCTTTGCCGTGCGCTTGCGGTAAAACTACAATCGTTCTCCGAGTGTATATCCGGGGCAGACCAAGTTTTTGGTCGTGCTCTTGGGTTGCATTTTGGAGCGATCAAGTTTTTGGCGCCGTTGCCAGGGAGGTGTTTCCCGTTGGGTGCCAATTTGTCACAATTAGGTTGATTAGACTACATTAAAAAACAAAAAAAAACATTGAGAGATATTTTTTTCCCCACCACCTGCTATTATTATCTTTATCTCTCTTTGTACCACTGACGTCTTTTCCAGGTTGTTTACTTTGATTGATCAGGTACAGTTGTTGCATCGATGGTGCTTCCAAAGAAAATGCGAGCGGGCTCTATACAATCCTACATATATCTCGCTGCATTCTATCAGGCTGATGGAGAATCCTTCGGGGAAGCCTTGTCTAGGTTTGAAGGAATGTTAGAAATGTTCCAGACGGAGTCAGACCATGAGTGGAATGACTCCACGCTATTTGATATCTTCACTAGAAGGCTAAAGGTACCCTCACGTGAGTTTTTGAAGAGGATGCAAGTGGGGAAGTTCAGTGATCTACAGTTGGCAGCAGCCTTGGAGCAAATGATAGATGATGCTCGATCTACTGGTTCACTAACCGTTACGGTAAGTAAACCATACGACCAAGTATTCATCGATTTTGTTATGGCTAATGTCTCTAGTGCAGGTACTATCATAGATGGAGTGTATGCCTCACTTGAAGGTGATCATATCCACCTTTATACCATCAACACTCCACAAACAGAGACATCTGAGTTGCCAAAGGAGGACATGTACACGTACCTATTGAGAAACATTGTGGACATAGTTCGAATTTCCGGTCCATTGACAATAACGGCAGGTGATCCTTTTGAGCTTGAATTTCAAAACTTTATTACTCATTGTATCTCTTCCACAGGCACAATTGATGATGGAGTCTATGCTCTAATTGAGGGGCATAAGACCCACTTTTATACCACGGTCAAGATACATGAGCCCATAGAGCCACCTGCACCTACTATTGAGGAGGCCAAGCCATGCAATCGGGTGCCAAGCCATGCAATCGGGTGCCTCGAGCTCCAGGACAGAAACAAAGAAGGAGGCATGAAAAGGAGATGATGACGTTTACATTGCCTTCTATACCTGAGGAGCCTGAGGAGGATGTCCACGTTCAGCTTGGGGGAGAGTCAGCTTGTGCCATCGTCGCTCCCCCTTGCCACCCACATGAGCCAGAGCTTGCTTTTGAGGAGGCCTTACATGCGGAGCCAGAGCTTGTCACCGAGGAGGCCGTGCATTGGGACGAGGAAACATCCATTCATGAGGATCCCAAGCATTACCCTCCTCCTTTCGAGCTACCACAGCCACCTCTACTTTCTACAGAGGCTGAGCATCCCTCAGAGGACCACCCTTCCACTGACGCCGAGAACAATCCCACAGAGCTTATGGCTCCCCTTCAGGGAGATCTATTTACTCCCTCGCCCTTTATATTTGATTCCCCTCCCGTGTATGATGTTTTTTATAATTCAGATTTTGACGACTCATCGTGCCTTTTGCAGGATTCATGTACATACGATCAAGAGGTACGATGGGACGTATACGAGGAGGAGAGCGAGGAGTTAGCACCCATGGACACTATTGAATATGATCAGGAGGTGCGATGTGATAAGTCTGACAATGATGAGGAGCTGCCTGATGAGACCTACGCTTATATGCCCAAGCTACCTGAACAACCTGAGGCGAACAATGAGGAGTTGATCGACGTGGTATACGAGAGTGGAGATTTATTTCCAGGGAAGTGTTGTCACCCATCTTTAATTTTAAATACTTATGTTGATGACCCTCTTTGGAATACATTTATTTTGGGGAAGAATTATCCACATCAGATTGATGCGGCTTATCTCTTACAGGGTACAGGTGGAGTCCTTAGAGAGATGCTGGGAGCCGCATTGCTGGAGTCCGATGGAGTCCGTGGACACACGCATCTGGCAGAGCCACGGAAAGAGCAGTTGGAGCAGTTGCCTGCACTGGCAAAGATACTGGATCCGCCTTTTGCTATAGGTGATATCAATCCAGTAGTGTAGAAATTTTTATGCTTTGGATAAACACGAATTCTCTCGACAGCGAGAGGACCGTATAGATTTGCTTGAATAAATATCACCTCATATGATGGCAACAAAAATCTTTTACACCCCAGACCCATTATATATATTAATTGCCCTCTCCATATTTTGATGTGTCATATCCTTTTGCTCACCACATTCGAGCATTTCTTTCAAGTGAAACTTTACTTTCTTATTCGTTTGACTTGATCACGCTTTGCAAAGCCATGACATTTTGGTCAAGTCATTTGAATAGGATTGTTTGGTATAAGCTTGGGGGAAAGCGCTATCATGCATCATTGTATGTGCATGTAGTTGCATTAGGATTTCATGTCATTCATTTCATCATTTTTCATTCACCCCCTTATTATTATCGTTGTTCCTCATATTCTTTCATTATGATCACATTGAGGACAATGTGAAGTTTAAGCTTGGGGGAGTGCATTTCCATGCCATTTAGATGCATTAGTTGCATTTTTACTTTATTTTAGGATTTTTTTCAAAATTTTTGCATCATCTTTTTTATTTTTCCATCTTATTTTCCTTTTATGTGTGTTCATGCATCATGTTGTGTGCTTGATTTTCTTTTCTTTCCCCTCTTTTATTTTCTATTTCTTTATTTTCCTTTCCTCCTTTTGCTAGATTTGTTCCTTATGATGATATCTCTTGCTGCTTTAGTAGCCATCACGATACTTATTATTCCTTGCCATGCTACTTAGAGTATTTCATAGTCCTACTATCCATGTGCTTGCTTATATATTCTCTTGATGATTCCTCTATATGAATGCATGATATTAATTGAAGCTGAATGTATGGATTAGTGTTTGGTATGCTTTTGTTGGAAGTGCTCCAAGATTCACGCATCAATTGTATAACGGAAGCATCTGCCTTATTATCTTATTCACCTTCTGTTGCATGCTTGATATGAAAGTACTCTTTACCGCTTGACTTCGCTTTTTATTGAGATGATTGAGAATATCCATGCTTACATATGAGTTTTAGTTGAAGTATTATTTTATTGAACCGTTCGTGCACCTCTTAGAGTGAACCGAGCGTTACATTATTTCTTTCTCCACAAATATCTTTTATTCTCTACATGTCACCTGAGCTCACCTCCTAAAGCTACTTATATCGCATCTATTTCCCAAAAATCCCTACAAAAGAAAAGGTTGCTCCAAAAAGTCCAAAAAGCCAAAAAGGAGCCAAAAACCAAAAATACAAATCAAATAGCTCCTACAAAAATCCAAAAAGAAAAGTGAGAAACAAAAAAGTTCAAAAAAAAAGAAAAAAAGAAGAAAAACAATGTTTCTCTATCTCATTATTGGAGCCACAAAAAACTTGGGAAAACCAAGGCAAAAATCCTATTTTCCACTATCATATTCCTTTAGATGCGATGCCTCAAGCTAAGCTTGGGGGGTTGAATTCATTTGACCATATGAGTGAGTACGACATTAGAGTGGAGAGGTGCATGAATGGGGAAGTTTGATAATGCTGAAACTTAGCAAAATACCTAAGTTATGAAGATTTCTTATGAATTGATATAAATATGTGACAGCCATGATTTATTCCATTCTCCATTGCATGTTTGGCGTGATTCTTATATGCTTCAGTTATAAATCTTGATTGAAAAGTGCATCGCCAACATTTGTATATTAAATCCTATGAAATGCGTGATGTGGATATGAATTGATTGTATGAATTTAGAGAATCCCTTTTGTTGTTCTTAAAAACTTGCAAGTACCATGTTTATGTAAGATATGAAATCCTTATAGCATGTGATTTGTATTCTCCAAGTTATCGTGATGTGTAGCTTATGGCTTGAGATCTGAGAGAAGAATCTAGCGACCCCTTCCACCTCGTGTTCTTTATTTTTTCATTTCATTTTCTTTATTTTCATCTCCCGAGTTCGTCTTTCTACTTATCTTCCTCGAGGACGAGTAAGAGGTAAGCTTGGGGGATTTTGATCACTCCATATTTTACACCTTTTTTCTGCATATTTGCATACCGTTTTGATCGCCCATATCACGCTTTTCACGATTATTCGACAATATTGCGATACTTTTCACTATTTCTTGTTTTTGTCGTATTTCAGGAAATATGGAGCGATTTGGATCGATTGTGAGATCAAGAGGATTTGCACACACTCCGGAGTGTCAACCATGGCCCTTTTGAGGGTTATTCTGCAATGGAAGAGGAGTGGAAGAAGAAAGAACGTCGTAGGAGCGACGGGGGAGCGAAAAGATGAAGATTGGGCATTTTCAGCATGCCACTCGGCCGAGTGAAGGAGACACTCGGCCGAGCATTGAGACCCCGCTCGGCCGGCCAGATCGGATACGCAACAGAGATGTATCGGCGTGCACTCGGCCGAGCATCGCACGCCGACTCAGTCGAGTGAGGAGACTCCGTCCGTCCGAGTGGCACCCAGACGACGGCAAGCCAAAATGTCCAACTTACTGTAATCCGTCAGTCTGCCCCAGAAGCCCGACTCGGCCGAGTGACGAAAGCCGTCCGCCCGAGTACCAAATTCTCCTCGGCCGAGTGACATTTGCCACTCGACCGAGTGATGCCGAGGACACACGACGCCCAGATTTTCAGACATCCTCCCACTCTTTTCAAATCTGCTATCATTCCAGCCATAAAATTATTTTTCTCATATTTTTTATGGATAGTAGACTTCATGACGGTTCCAACGCCGCCAAGAACGCGCAAATCGGAGGTCGGATGAAATCTGGGGAATTTCTGCAAGTCGACGCTGCAGTGCTGGAATTCTCACTCGGCCGAGTGAGCTTTCCCCACTCGGCCGAGTCGTAACTTGCCCAGAATTGAAGTTGTACGCGGACTCCGTTTCGTGCGTAAGTTGGAGGGGATTTCTAGGGCTTTTTGCTAGGGTTTTTTGGGGGCTATTTAAGGGGGTTTGTAGCCACCATTAGGGGGGTCCCCAAGATGTTTTAGGAGGGATTTATTTTAGAGGTTAGGCCATGCCCTAGGCCCCCTCTTGGATCTAAAAGCTTGTATTTTGGATTGAAAATCTTCATTAAAGCTAAGTATTTTCTTCTTTTTATTTGAATCTTTGTTTTTCTATCTTTTTTGTATGCAAGCAATGAATTCTATTGATTCTCATATCCTTGTTGCTATGCTAGAGTAGATTTGTTGTTATAGGGTTTGGGGATGAACCCTATGGATGTAATTTCATATTTGTGATGAATGAATTTCCAAATTGCTAGAATTGCTAGGAGATTAGGTTGTGATTGATTTCCTACGGATAGCTAGAGATTTCCATCGATTTGGGATTTGCAAGAGATTGGATTCTAATCGATCGGAAGGCCTAGATATTCGATTTAGGTTTACAATTGGGTTTCTCTAGATTTGGTTTGCAAGAGATTGGACCAAAGCTAGGATTTTTAATTGTAAATCTATACACATATTCGTTTGCAAGAGATTGGACGAATACGAACTATCACAACCTAGATCGTAACGCGAGTTTGCACGAGAGTGGGCTCGAGGGGCGATTGAACGATGATGTCGATCCTCATGCTAGTGGCTTAGGTTAGGGTTTGCAAGAGATTGGGCCCTAACCTAGGTTTGCTATATACCGGCAATAGCGCGAGAGCGTGAGCTTGGTTCTACATTAAGTTGCGACTAGTTCACCTCAACGCAAGTCTAGTAATATTGAGATTCACTATTAACAATGATGCATGACGGTTCGTAGTGGGGATTCCCTAGCCCTAGACGTCTTTATTTGATTTTATATCCCCATACTTTGCCCGACGATTGTGACAGGATCGCCGCAAGGTAAATTCCCTCTTTTATTATATTGTATTTGAATCGATACTCGACCAACATTTTTATCACCGACACCAACATCCCCCACCATTGCCATTACATCATAACATAGCCATCTCCACCAATAATACATTCGTAGTCAAACCAACCTAGGATAGATTGGAACCAACACCACCTCCTCGTGTTCGATACCCGCTCGCCACTTTGCCGTGCGCTTGCGGTAAAACTACAATCGTTCTCCGGGTGTATATCCGGGGCCGACCAAGTTTTTGGTCGTGCTCTTGGGTTGAATTTTGGAGCGATCAGCAATGTGAGACAAACTTAAAATAAATAGGAATTTAATTGAGTTAATGAAGTTAGTAAGCCTTTCACAAAGGCCAACTTCAACCAATTAATTCTCCCTCACCATTGAGCTTTAGAGACGATACAAGTTATCATTTCGAAGGGCTTCGAATGGTGAATGCGTAAGGACAAACAGTGACAAATTCTGACTTCATTTGACCTCTCAAACAATTGCCGAAATATGGGCAAAGAGTCATTCATCGTAGCCGTCATTTTGGGTTTCAATAAAAACATAGGAAATAAGTCAAACGGGTAGGGCAAACTCGTGGGAGCGTCCGCCTTCATTGCGGGCGCCCCCAGACTGCCCAGCGGGCTACGCCCGCTGGCCTAGGCAGGCAGACCCGCCTGCTGGCCCGGGCGGGCACACCCGCCCGGGCGGGCTGCCCAGGGGGCTGCGCCTGCTTGGCCTGGGCAGGCGCTCCCGCCCAGGCGGGCCGCCCAGCGGGTTGCGCCCGTTTGGCCTGGACGGGCGCACCCGCGCGCTTAGCGGGCTGGCCGCCTACTCGGCCGCAGCGGGCTGGCCCCACTGGCTCAGTGGGCATTGCCTGCTATAGTTAGCAGGTCTGCTCACCGAATAAGCGGGCGGGACATGCTCTTCTTGCGGGTTGGGCCCTCTTGCCTAAGTGGGTCTAACCCACTCTTGCATTTGACTGTTTTCCACATTCTGGGCTCGTTTGAGCTCCGTTTTTGATGCGGTTTGAACCTGCATTTAGATCGGGATGATTCCATCATCCAGGTAACCTTTTTGAAGCATTTACTCAATTAAATATAGTTGTAAATAATTTACCAAACATTTAATCTAGTTTGCATCACTTGCAACATTTGTCCCCTATTAAACTTGAACTTGCAACTAACTTGTGGACTTAAATATTCCATTTCATCATATGAATTCCTCTTAACGTTCTTCCTATTACTAAGATGTGGATACTACTCGGTGTGAGACCCTACAGCCTGAACCTACAACAGTTTGGGGATCGAAACCCCTAGACGACGGTAACCACGAGCGCATGCATCGTCCCTGTTTCAGAATCATACTTACATGATCGACCGATTGACGAACATGTTATTGGGATCACTCTGACTATGTCAGTGATGAATACCACAGGTTTAGTCCCTTCGTCAAGACTATGTCTCTGCATGGCCTAGGGTATGGTTTACCGTCAACCCCACTAGCCAGTATCGGTCAGTATACAACGGTGTTTGTAGTATTCACGTTGTACATCTTACAACGTACCCCAGCCGAGAATTAACACAAAGACCGTACTGATCCAGTGACACTAACTTTCCTTTAACGCAAGACACAAATCCCATCTTAGTCATCTACTTCCCTCGTGAGCTTCAGGTGTCACCCAACCTAAGATCTTTCAGCAGGCCGAGCCTCGAAGCTAGATCATAGATCTAAGTGACACTATCCATTTACAGGTTCGTACTGATGACTTCAAGCCTTGAGGACCACCTTTCCTATCATCACTCTAGAGTTATTATTGACAGTCTAGTTAAAGCTTAACCATTTAATAACTCTAAGTTGGTCGTTTAGTGAACTCATTCTCTAATGAGCACATGTGTCTCGTCTCCGACTTTGCCAAGTGGAATGACTATGAGATCATCATTACCTTAAGGTAAGACAAAGACACAATGGTCTAACCGATGTATCAATATCCTATTCTCGACATATATATGACCATGAACCATTTAAGACTTAAGTTTCTAATCGGCCACTAACTTCTCATAATCGAGATCTACATCTGAATACGTAATGACCTGACTATAAGTCTAAGGAAATATCTAAGTATATGATTCGACGAATTCATACTTAGGATACTTAATACCATATTAGAATTAGAACGAGATGATTATCTTAGGATAAATGCCTCAAGGGCATACGTCTTCCCACATCTCCCACTTGCACTTAGGCTATTTATCTCGGTATCTCATACCGCTATAGCATATCAGTCATACTGGACATTCATATGTCAAACCTAAGAATCGAGCCGCTAACGTGTATCTATTGTTATTTTTAATGGAGTCTTATATATACATCACTTGATCACACCAGGTTGATCCTTCAAAATTGCTTTGGATCCTATCGAACAATTTTCCCTTTTGTATGGCTAACAATTTAGCTCATACAATATGATGTAGTGTTATTCGTTTCTACAAGTCAGTCATGGCTCATTCCAATTATTTTTGTGTCAATTATGTCTGGTACAAAGTGACACCATGAGTCTCTATATGCTTGACACAATCAGAACTATTTTGATTTAATGTCGCATATAGAGGATTTAATAAGTTGGAAACATTTTACTTAGTCCGAGACGGAACTAAGTTATATTGCCAACTCCCACTGACTTTGAGAACTATCTGGTTAAATACTTTCACTTAAGTATCTAAATCATATTTATACTACTTATTAAGTATAACCAGTTCATAAGTGCTAAATAGGAATATACCAGTGTCAGGGGGTTTGACGAATGAGTCATATCAAGACCCGTTTATAGGAGTCTTGATGCTGACTTACTCAGTCAAACATCATACACTGTACCTTTCTTTTACTACATTTAATCCTTTCAAGTATCAAATGTAGTTTAATTAAGAATTAATCTTAACTTGCGTGTAATTTGGATCATATCCAATTTTACGCTCCTGGAACCTACATGTAACTTTAGATTGGCTATAATATATATCGTCAACTCCAAAACAATCAAATTGAGTCGGAAGCTCTGCATGACAACTCAAGAATTTATGCACACCAACACAGACAGTCATATCCACAACAATCAGCCACTCACAATTATTCTCAATTTTAACAAAGCACATTTTCAAGATATCATTCAACAATGGATTCATTATAAATGAATCAAACTTGTTTATCAAAAATAAACTTTGAGTGATTAACAATCAATCATTGTTTTAAACCAAGCATCGATACATTTTATTCAAAATAAGAAAAATATCGATCGCTTCATCTTTATATCTTTCGAAGTCCTTGTACGGTCCCAGCAGTAAAGATTACTCTGATGCCGACCGTCCATGGAACTTCTTCCATCCTCTGCTTTTCTATCAGCCACCTGTATACAATACACATATGTCTTAGTATCGCATACTATGTGAAAAAGCATTTATGGAAATTTTATGCTTTATTAAAAGGAATTTTGTACCTGTGGTAGAGGCATCAATATGCCCCTTTTTCTTTTCTGCAATGTACACCTTGCAGTTCTTCTTCCAATGGCCTATCTTGTGGCAGTGAAAACATTCGGATTTTGACGGAGCCCACTTTGTCTTCTTCCCCTTCTTCACCTTAGTTGGTCGTGGGACCTGCCTTTTCTTACATTTGCCTTTCAGCTGGTTTGAAGAAGCAGAGCCAACAACCAACACAGTCGGTTTCTTCTCGATCTTCTCAAACTGCCTAAGCATGTTAAGGAGACCAGGAAGATCTGTTTCAATACTGTTCATGATGAAACCAGTAATGAATTGTTTGAAGTCTGGGGTTAAAGATTTTAGGATGATGTCCATGGCCATCTCATAGTCGAGGACAATACCCAACTGCGTAGCATCTTCCACGTACCCGATCATCTTAATGACATGATCTTACACGGGGCCCGTCTCTATCTTAGTTCCCCAGAGGTTGCTCGTGGCTTCAAACTTGGCAGCTCTTGACAGCTTGCCATACAACTCCTTTGCATTCAGAAGCATGCTTTGAACATCCAAATGTTCGTGCTTCCTTTGCATGTCGTTGTTCATTGAAGCCAGAGTAAGGCACCTGGCCTTCTTGGCGTCCCTCTGGTACTGCTTATAGATTTCCTTTTGTTCGTAGGTTTCATCTTCGTCGGGCTTCTTCGGAGCATCCTCAAACAACACATATCTTATCCCAACTAGTGAAAGGACTAACTTAATATTCCTTAGCCAATCTTTATAGTTGATCCCGTCTAGCATGTTCTTTTCAATCATGTACTTCAGACCCGACTCCATTCTGTATTTAAATAGATATTTAATTAGCATATGTTTGTTATACAGTTTTAATGGTTTTAATTAAACTATATTCTCCCACTAATTTTAAGAATTAAAACCACAATAATAAACAATTTATTATATTAAAATATTTGTGGGAGAGAGATCCGACTACCCCGAGTCTGACAACCTTGACTGTAGCTCAACAAGTTGTCCGAGTCTGCAGTAGATGAACTCTTCATCAATCATATAAAATATAATTCCCTATAAGTTTAACCCTAGTCATTTATGATCATTAGTGTGCTCATCCAAAACACAATGACTAGCCTAGTCAGACCCTTTTTTTGCATCCAGCCTGACTTACGCCGTCGCTCGGTGTATTCACGACACGTCGTTTTGGGTCAGGACTGAACTTACAGTAATGACTTAACTTACGCCAACGCTCGGTGTATTCACGACACGACGGTTTGGGTTTAAGTCTAGGCTACATCATTGGCTCAACTTATGTCGGCGCTCGGTGTATTCACGAC
Organism: Scilla litardierei; assembly: GCA_030789695.1. Classification (NCBI taxonomy): domain Eukaryota; kingdom Viridiplantae; phylum Streptophyta; class Magnoliopsida; order Asparagales; family Asparagaceae; genus Scilla; species Scilla litardierei. The sequence goes on from CM061139.1 coordinate 51,085,888, forward strand.
ACGACGGTTTGGGTCAAGTCAAGATCTCGTCATATGTATTTAAGAAGTCAGTTTCTACAAGGTGGCCATGTCACAGATTGAGTGTAGCTCAACAACTGGAACATGGGTCCTACAGTTACCAACTCCTAAAACAAGGAGGGTTACGATTTATCTTGAATAAGATTATTATCGTACTTGACTTAGGTATAGTCGATGGACTTACACAGTCATGATTCGACTCCTTGCGGTCCAGAGGACGCGGCCAGTGATTTGACTAAGCCATGACTACTTAACCTCTAGTTTAGCAAGGATGATCCAGTAAACTTAGCCAAGCACATTGACTGACATCATGATCCATTGAAGGAGACTTATCAATCTTATGTTCGTCCATCAACTAAAAAGGCTTTTATTAACACTAATTAATCCTTATCAACTAGTTGATCCTTAAAATTCAAAATTTTATGGATTTGTTTAATAACTTTTATTAGATCCTTATCAACTATAAGTTTTGTTCGTTCATCGTGCTACCCTAATCTTTATTAGGATTTTAATAAATCAATTACAACATTTAGAATAGTAATCATAAAAGAGAATTATTATTGAAACGAGTAAAATAATAATCGTTGATTAAAGAGGACTACCCTAATCGGGAATTAGGTTTAAATGTTGTAAGTGTTCATTAAAACATAGCATGTCACATTTTAAAAAATTCATCTTCTAAATTTTTAATGAATTAATGGCTAACCTAAACGGTTCATGAATAATTAGAATTATATATCATAGTCATTAATAACAACCAACTAATTTTTATCGCATAAAAATAAGGTTCAACTATGTAACGACTGCTTTTCATGTATCTGGATTTATTATAATATAATATATGTTTTGGTGGAATTTCTCCTCATGTGTGGTTTTCGTCTCCGTAGTTTTCATTTTCGATCGGTTCGTCGTATTTTCTCGTTTCTTCCTTAGGATTGTCGAATTCGAAGTAAGTCATTCGTGACGAACTTCATAACGGTCGTATCTTACTGTTAGATCAAGCCTAGGAGTCTTAGGAATCGATCCCGGGGCCCCGCGCTCCGTATCGGAACTTTTTGTGCTCATTAGCCGGTATAAGAAGGGGCACCGACCGACTAGATGACGATCCAGTCGGTCGGCAATCCTTCTCGGACCGACTAGTTAGCTTTCTAAATTTCTCAGGAGTTACTGTTTATCGTTTGTCGGTCTAAGAACGTTGGTTGACCGACTAGGTTGCAAACTAGTCGGTCGGCAATGCTTCTTTAACCGACTAACACATCATCTAAATTTTAGTATCAATACTGTTCACTCTTAGTCGGTCTAAGAACGTTCATCGACCGACTAGATGCTAAACTAGTCGGTCAGTATTTGTTCATGGACCGACTAATTCTAAATCCTATTTTCGTTCAGGAGTTACTGTTTGCACTTAGTCGGTCTGCGTTGGTCGACCGACCGACTAGTTGCCAAACTAGTCGGTCAGTGGTTGCTCTTTGACCGACTAACCTGTGTTGAAACCCTAATTTCTGGGCAGCCGCCAGCCCATCCTATTTAAACCCAACCCAAACGTTTTCTTCTTCCTCAACACGACCCAAAACCCTAAAATCTCCCCCTTTGAGCCCCCATCTTCCTCCAAGCTTCACCCCTTCATTCCAAGCCCTAAATCCATCATCCAAACCATCCATCCACTCATTCCACCTCTCATCTTCCCCAAAATCTCATCAAATCCATCAAAATCCCCACATCCCCAAATCCCCCAAAACCCTAGTTTCCCCAAACTTCCCCAATCTTTTCCAGATCTGATCCTAGGGTTCTCCAGAGTGTTTCTTCCGCCTCCTCTCGGTAAGAAATCGATCTACCGTTGTTTTCATAACCTATTTATATTTTTATGAAACCCTAATAAATTTCATGTTGTTTGATGTTTGTTTCCCCCATAACAACGATTCTCCCGTAGAATAGCATCCGTGTGACGAAGTGGTCGTCATCCCCGGTGCTAGGCAAGTGAAACTTGCCACTTAGGGTTTAGGCCATGTTTTAGGCCATTTGCTTGTTGTAGGCATAAAAGAGGCTAGGCGACGAAATGATACTCGCCTAGGCGCAAATTTGGGGAACTAGCTTGACAACGAAGCTAGTTCCAACATATAGCATGTTGCACAATTACCATGTCATGTTTACTTTCCATTAACGGTACGCAAATTAATTGTCATGTCATTGCATTCTTCAAGTGTTTCTGTGATTGCGTAGCTTCGCTACAATGCTTGTGTTCCTGGCTCGTGTTCCAGAAGCGGGCCATGTGTTGGTTGATAGCCGATGCCCGAATTGCGTGTTTTCGGCTAGGTGCACCCCTACGCCAAATGTTTAAGAATGCGAGCTCATATGCGGGGCAACCCCAGGCTCACTAGCTGAGCTCATTGTGCGGGGACCCTGGCTCCATTACGTGTGGGTATTGGGGGTAAGAGTTATGCGACCAATCAACTGGAAGTCTGCCCGATCAACAACTGCAGTGGTAAGGCGTAAACTCTGGGTTTTGGGGTAGTTGTTAAGCGGCCAATCAGCGAATGTGAAACCATTCAGCTGTAAGGCGTAAACATCAACAAACAACGTGAATAGTGAATTGATTGAGATCGATAGTAGCTTGGCTACTCTTGTCTTGCCTTGTGTTGACTTGTCCCGATGATAGTTCTCTTGTACAAATTGTCTTGCCATGTCTTGATTGTGCACTCATGTTATAACTGCCATGTCATGCATACTATAACTGTTAGGTTGCTAGTTGCCTTACTTTCATTTTCCTTGCCCAATTCTTTTTAGACTTGCTGACATGTGCCCCTTTACTCTTTTGGGTGACACATGTTAGATCCTGAGCCCGAGTACCTCGTTGATGACGAGGTGTTTGCTGACGCCGAGCCCGAGCTTGTGTTTGACGGGGAGTACGTGGACACTGGGGACCAGTCCTAGTGTCTTCGTGGTGTTTTACTTTTGTTAGAAAGTTTTTTTGTTATCGGTGCGTAGCACCTATACTTTGTTATGTCGTTGCTTTTGTTGGCCTTGTTCTGGGCCTTTAGACTCTTTTTCTTTTAGCCTGGTGGCTTTTCTGGATGTTGAACTTATTTTGGATATTGGACACTATGAGATGTGAGATTTTATTTCAGTCTCTCCTTGCATTATTATTGTTGTTCCGTTGTGGTTACAGGGACCTGCTTATATTTTATTGACGCTTATCGGGTTTGGGGCTTCACAGCTCCACTCTCGTGCGGACCTTTTCACGTCTCGCCTCCATTTTAGGGAAGCGGGTCGTGACAGGCTTTGTTGGTGGCCCATGCAGGTCCTTCTGTAACTTCGATTTTTGGAATGACGATAATAATATTAGAATGTCCAATAAATTGAGTTCGACGTCTGAGTCGCAAGCTATGAGTCTAATCTGATTCGTTCTCTATGTCACTAGATGGCAGGAAGGCGTTTCACCCATGGTGGGGGTAGTGGTGCGCTCCCTCATGATGAGGAGCCTGAGCGGGAACCCACCAGCGGTGAGATGATGCGGATGATGCTCCAGATGATGCAAGTGCAGCAGGGCGTGCTTCTGCAAGTCCAGAATGCTCCACTTGCTCGAGCTGCCCGGGCTCTTCCGGATGCCCCTCGCTCTGAGCCAGGAGCGAAGCAATTTCTGGAGCTGGGTCCCGCATATTTTGATGGTTCTGAGGGTCCTCTGGCTGCCGATGAGTGGATTCAGAACATTGAGGACAATCTGAAGATGGCCAAGATCGCCCCGGCTGGATGGGTTGATTTGGCGAAGAGGCAACTCAATGATAATGCTCGGAATTGGTGGGATGCGGAAGAGAAGATGTTGATGGAGCCGATCGTTTGGGCTACCTTCAAGGCCAGATTTGAGGGTGAGTTCTTTCCGAAAGCTGCCAGGGAGGAGATGCTGCAGCGTTTTATCGATTTGAAGCAAGGGAACTCGTCGGTGGACATGTATCACCAAGAGTTCATGAGGCTGAGTCGGCTTGCACCAAAGATGGTGCAGGATGCTGAGGAGAGAGCTCAGAGGTTCCTGCAGGGACTTGCTTCGGAGCTCCAGAGGTTTGTGACCTCTTCTGACCGGGAATCTTATCAGAAGGTTCTGGTGGCAGCCAAGATGCAGGAGCTGCTCGTGAACCAGAGGAGGGGGTCTGTTGTTGGTGCAGGGAAGAGGCCTGTGGAACAGGCGAGAGCTGTGGTTAGACCTGGATTCAGGCCTAATCAGTCTGCTCAGTTTAAGAGGCCAGGAGGGCCTATTCTGAAGTTTTGCCATTTCTGCGGCAAGCCTGGCCATGTCAAGGATCAGTGTCGGAAGTTTTTGGGCCAGTGTCTGGTTTGCGGTGATGCTTCCCATGTCGCGAAGGATTGTCGGCATGCGAATCAGCTGCGGAGGGCTCCTGTTGCAGCACAGCCGTTGCAGCAGCGAGCGTCTGTTCCTGCTGGCCGTGGAGCAGCTCTTGTTCCGCAGGGGCAGGTTTTTCGGCAGGCTGTTCCGCCAAGGAGGCAGGCTTTTCTGATGACCGCTGCGGAGAGCGAGGCTGTGGATGAGGTTATCGCAGGTAATCCTCAATCTAGCTGTTACTTTCCTAGCTGGTTTTGATTGTTAGATTGTGTTGTTTTCTTGAACATGGTTGTTTGCTAGAATAGGGTTTGATTATAAATTGATTGATTAGGTGTGGTTTTGGTGTGCACATTTCCTGCGCGAGTCCTCTTTGACTCTGGTGCATCGATGTGCATTATTTCTCGGAGCTTCGTGGAGAGGCATTCCTTGTCGATGTCCCCTCTTTCCAAGAGTTGGAATATCGTTACAGGGAATGGCGTGGTCTTGGTGCATCGTGGTTGTAAATCTTGCTCGTTGGTGGTCTGTGGACATGAGCTTTTTGCTGATTTCATTGTCCACGACATCATCAACTATGATGCAGTTCTTGGGATGGACTGGCTTGCGAGCTTCTATGCTACGATCGACTGTCGGAGAAAGAAGGTGGTGTTCGAGATTCCGGGACATCCAGTATTTGAGTTCAGTCGTGGTAGCAGTTCGCTTGGTCCTGTCAGATTTCGGGCCAGGCCGGTGGAGGCTGTGGCTATGCAGATGGAGCTGGAGTCACCAGCTGTGGTGTGAGATTTTGGCGACGTCTTCCCCGAGGAGATGTCTGGTTTGCCGCCTGATCGGGCTTTGGAATTTTCTATCGATCTTGTTCCAGGTGCGCAGCCGATTTCGAAGGCACCGTATCGTATGGCACCTGTAGAGTTGGAAGAGTTGAGGAAGCAGCTGGATGAGCTTTTGCAGAAGGGTTATATTAACCCTAGTGTGTCTCCGTGGGGAGCACCGGTGTTGCTGGTTAAGAAGAAGGATGGTTCGCGTCGCATGTGCGTGGACTATCGGGAGTTGAATGCGGTGACCATTAAGAATAAATACCCGTTGCCTCGCATCGATGATATTTTTGATCAGCTTGGAGGTTCGAGGGTGTTTTCTAAATTGGATTTGAGGAGTGGTTACCATCAGTTGAAGGTGAAGAAGGATGATGTTCCGAAGACAGCGTTCAGGACGAAGTATGGACACTATGAGTTCGTGGTTATGCCTTTCGGCGTAACTAACGCGCCCGCAGTTTTCATGAATCTGATGAACCTGATTTTCTACGACTTTTTGGATAAGTTTGTCGTTATCTTTATTGACGACATTCTGATCTATTCGAAGTCGGAGAAAGAGCATGCCTCGCACTTAAGGACGGTGTTGGAGATTTTGAGGAAGCATCGGTTGTATGCTAAGTTTTCGAAGTGCGAGTTTTGGCTGGATAGAGTTGCTTTTCTTGGGCATGTGGTGACTGGAGATGGTATTTCAGTGGATCCCGAGAAGATTCGGGCCATCAGAGAGTGGCATGTTCCGTCGTCTGCATCTGAGATCCGGAGTTTCCTTGGACTTGCTGGTTACTATCGGTGATTCATTAAGGACTTTTCTCGTATTGCTGAGCCGATGACCATGTTGACGCGGAAGGATGTTGCTTTTGTTTAGTCGGGTGATTGTGAGAATGCTTTTGGTATTCTGAAGGAGAGGTTGACGACTGCCCCTATTTTGGTTGTGCCTGATCGCAGCGGTGGATTTGAGATCTTTTGCGATGCTTCTGGCAAGGGTCTCGGTTGTGTGTTGCATCAGCATGGGCATGTTGTGGCGTATGCGTCTCGTCAGCTTAAGGTTCATGAGAAGAATTATCCGACGCATGATTTGGAGTTGGCTGCCGTTGTGTTTGCTCTTAAGATTTGGAGGCACTTCCTGCTGAGTGAGAAAGTGAAGATTTTCACCGATCACAAAAGCTTGAAGTATATTTTCACTCAGAAGGAGCTCAACATGCGACAGCGTCGATGGTTAGAGCTTATGGCAGATTATGAGATTGATTTGCAGTTTCACCCTGGCAAGGTGAATGTGGTTCCAGATGCTTTGAGTAGGCTTCCAGCGGTGATGATTTTGACCTCGCAGTGGAGATTGCAGCAGGGTTTCTGCGAGTCTGGCATGGAGATTGTTCTTCCTGGGGAGGCTTTGTCGTTGATGTACATGCAGGTACAGTCGACGATCGTGGATCGGATTAAGGCTGGCCAGGCTGAGGATCCGAGGCTGATGAAGATTCGGGAGCAGGTGGAAGCCGGTCTGCGGACTGACTTTTTGATTCATGAGGATGGCTCGCTGAGGTTTGGAGCCAGGTTGTGTGTGCCAGCTGGGGATATTAGAGAGGAGTTGATGGTGGAGGCACACAGTTCGCCGTATTCTGTGCATCCTGGTGGCACCAAGATGTACCAGTATCTTCGTCTGAATTATTGGTGGCATGGTATGAAGAGGAGTGTGGCTCGGAGTGTAGCCAAGTGCTTGGTTTGCCAGCAAGTGAAGGCGGAGCATCAGCGTACGGACGGGTTGCTACAACCGCTTCCGATTCCGGAGTGGAAGTGGCAACACATCACTATGGATTTCGTGACTGGACTACCTCGGAGTCCGAAGAAAATGCCGCGATTTGGGTGATCGTATATCGATTGACCAAATCTGCGCACTTTATTCCGTTCCGAGTGGGACAGTCCACTGAGGCGCTAGCGAGGAGATATATGGAGGTAAAATTCTTTTACTCTCCGTTTTTATTTCCTTTTCCTAGTTTGGATAGTGATGTAACGTGAATCGTGCAGGAGGTTGTGTGACTTCATGGAGTCCCTGTGAGTATCATGTCTGACAGAGACACGCGGTTCACATCTCAGTTCTGGCAGAGTTTGCAGAAGAGCTTGGGTACGCGTCTGAGTTTCAGCACGGCGTACCATCCGCAGACGGATGGCCAGTCCGAGAGGACGATTCAGATTTTGGAAGACATGCTGAGGGCGTGCATGTTGGATTTCAAGGGTTCGTGGGAGGACCATCTGCATTTGGTGGAGTTCTCTTACAACAACAGCTTCCAAGCGAGTATTGGCATGGCGCCTTTCGCCGCTCTTTATGGGAGGAAATGTCGATCGCCATTGAGTTGGGATGACGTTGGTGATCGGGAGCTGTTGGGACCTGAGATGATCGTGGAGGCCGTGGATATCGTCAGGAATATTCGGGAGAGGTTGAGAATTGCTCAGGACCATTTTAAGCATTGGGCGGATGCTAAGCGTCGTCCTTTGGAGTTTCAGCCGGGCGACCATGTGTTCTTGAAGATTTCCCCGAATCGTGGTGTGATTCGTTTCGGGAAGCGTGGAAAGTTGATCCCGCAATACATTGGACCATTTGACATTTTGGAGAGGGTTGGCGAGGTAGCTTATCGCTTGGCCTTGCCGTCATCTTTGGAAGGAGTTCACAATGTTTTCCATGTGTCGCAGCTTCGTCGATACATTAGCGATCCGTCTCATGCTGTGGATTTTTCGGAGATTACCGTTCACCCCGATATGACGTATGACCAGCATCCAGTGCAGATTCTGGACAGGCGTCAGAAATCGCTTCGGAACAAGATTGTCAATCTTGTGAGGGTGATGTGGCGACACGGCTCACCTGGAGAGTCTACTTGGGAGAATGAGGATGAGATGCGAGAGCGTTTCCCGCTTTTGTTTCCGGACTCGTGAGTGTTTGGAAATTCCGAGGACGGAATTTTTCTTAAGTTGGGGAGGATGTAACGACTGCTTTTCATGTATCTGGATTTATTATAATATAATATATGTTTTGGTGGAATTTCTCCTCATGTGTGGTTTTCGTCTCCGTAGTTTTCATTTTCGATCGATTCGTCGTATTTTCTCGTTTCTTCCTTAGGATTGTCGAATTCGAAGTAAGTCATTCGTGACGGACTGCATAACGGTCGTATCTTACTGTTAGATCAAGCCTAGGAGTCTTAGGAATCGATCCCGGGGCCCCGCGCTCCGTATCGGAACTTTTTGTGCTCATTAGCCGGTATAAGAAGGGGCACCGACCGACTAGATGACGATCCAGTCGGTCGGCAATCCTTCTCGGACCGACTAGTTAGCTTTCTAAATTTCTCAGGAGTTACTATTTATCGTTTGTCGGTCTAAGAACGTTGGTTGACCGACTAGGTTGCAAACTAGTCGGTCGGCAATGCTTCTTTAACCGACTAACACATCATCTAAATTTTAGTATCAATACTGTTCACTCTTAGTCGGTCTAAGAACGTTCATCGACCGACTAGATGCTAAACTAGTCGGTCAGTATTTGTTCATGGACCGACTAATTCTAAATCCTATTTTCATTCAGGAGTTACTGTTTGCACTTAGTCGGTCTGCGTTGGTCGACCGACCGACTAGTTGCCAAACTAGTCGGTCAGTGGTTGCTCTTTGACCGACTAACCTGTGTTGAAACCCTAATTTCTGGGCAGCCACCAGCCCATCCTATTTAAACCCAACCCAAACGTTTTCTTCTTCCTCAACACGACCCAAAACCCTAAAATCTCCCCCTTTGAGCCCCCATCTTCCTCCAAGCTTCACCCCTTCATTCCAAGCCCTAAATCCATCATCCAAACCATCCATCCACTCATTCCACCTCTCATCTTCCCCAAAATCTCATCAAATCCATCAAAATCCCCACATCCCCAAATCCCCCAAAACCCTAGTTTCCCCAAACTTCCCCAATCTTTTCCAGATCTGATCCTAGGGTTCTCCGGAGTGTTTCTTCCGCCTCCTCTCGGTAAGAAATCGATCTACCGTTGTTTTCATAACCTATTTATATTTTTATGAAACCCTAATAAATTTCATGTTGTTTGATGTTTGTTTCCCCCATAACAGCGATTCTCCCGTAGAATAGCATTCGTGTGACGAAGTGGTCGTCATCCCCGGTGCTAGGCAAGTGAAACTTGCCACTTAGAGTTTAGGCCAGGTTTTAGGCCATTTGCTTGTTGTAGGCGTAAAAGAGGCTAGACGACGAAATGATACTCGCCTAGGCGCAAATTTGGGGAACTAGCTTGACAACGAAGCTAGTTCTAACATATAGCTTGTTGCACAATTACCATGTCATGTTTACTTTCCATTAACGGTACGCAAATTAATTGTCATGTCATTGCATTCTTCAAGTGTTTCTGTGATTGCGTAGCTTCGCTACAATGCTTGTGTTCCTGGCTCGTGTTCCAGAAGCGGGCCATGTGTTGGTTGATAGCCGATGCCCGAATTGCGTGTTTTCGGCTAGGTGCACCCATACGCCAAATGTTTAAGAATGCGAGCTCATGTGCGGGGCAACCCCAGGCTCACTAGCTGAGCTCATTGTGCGGGGACCCTGGCTCCATTACGTGTGGGTATTGGGGGTAAGAGTTAAGCGACCAATCAACTGGGAGTCTGCCCGATCAGCAACTGCAGTGGTAAGGCATAAACTCTGGGTTTTGGGGTAGTTGTTAAGCGGCCAATCAGCCAATGTGAAACCATTCAGCTGTAAGGCGTAAACATCTACAAACAACGTGAATAGTGAATTGATTGAGATCGATAGTAGCTTGGCTACTCTTGTCTTGCCTTGTCTTGTCTTGTCCCGATGATAGTTCTCTTGTACAAATTGTCTTGCCATGTCTTGATTGTGCACTCATGTTATAACTGCCATGTCATGCATACTATAACTGTTAGGTTGCTAGTTGCCTTACTTTCAGTTTCCTTGCCCAAGTCTTTTTAGACTTGCTGACATGTGCCCCTTTACTCTTTTGGGTGACACATGTTAGATCCTGAGCCCGAGTACCTCGTTGAGGACGAGGTGTTTGCTGACGCCGAGCCCGAGCTTGTGTTTGACGGGGAGTACGTGGACACTGGGGACCAGTCCTAGTGTCTTCGTGGTGTTTTACTTTTGTTAGACAGTTGTTTTGTTATCGGTGCGTAGCACATATACTTTGTTATGTCGTTGCTTTTGTTGGCCTTGTTCTGGGCCTTTAGACTCTTTTTCTTTTAGCCTGGTGGTTTTTCTGGATGTTGAACTTATTTTGGATATTGGACACTATGAGATGTGAGATTTTATTTCAGTCTCTCCTTGCATTATTATTGTTGTTCCGTTGTGGTTACAGGGACCTGCTTATATTTTATTGACGCTTATCGGGTTTGGGGCTTCACAGCTCCCCTCTCGTGCGGACCTTTTCACGTCTCGCCTCCATTTTAGGGAAGCGGGTCGTGACAAACTATGTGATTAAAATAGAACATGCAAGTTAAAACATCTATCAAATAAATAATTAACTTGCTCTTATTAAAATTTAACATTTAAATTAAAAGGATATGATTTAAAAAAAACTTAAAAAATTTTATCTAATAAAATGACGGTTTCATAAAAATCGTCAAATAATTTTTAATATTAAACCTTCGTATTTAAAATCATTAAAACACTTTTGGATGCTTACTAAAATTATTTTATCTCATAAAATAATTTTTAATAGCATTTAATCATAAGAGGCTAATATAAACTTTATGAAATAAAATTTAAAAAGTCTCTTAAAAATTTCCATGCTATAAAAACAATTTTTAAAACATTTAAAAGAAGGGTTCAGACTTATTTTAACGTTATCAAATAAAATTAAAATCTTTATGACATAAAGTACGCAATTTTAATAATTAAAATAAAGTCGCAGTCTAAGATCATGGAAACCTGGCTCCGATAACACAGAAGGGTTTTGGCAGACCCTTAAAGCTCATATCTGTGCCCGCCCTACGTCGGACGGACAACATACAGATAAAAATCGCAGCAGAAAAAACATAAAGCTAAACATTTTAGCGAACCCTAAGGCGAGCCAGAACCTCGCCAAGATCTATGCCGACTTGGGTTGGATCTGACCACCCCAAGAAGGGTCTAGCTTACTGTGACATTATTAAAATTATTCTAAAAAGCTACTAATTAACATACCCGGAATCTTGGCCTTGGGACAGGCAAGATGTACCGCACCACCTTCTTACGCTCCTTGTAGCCGAGCCGCCTTGCGCCCTTGAACCGATCTACCCGAGTCGCCTCCGAGCCAATCACTTGTCGAAGAAAGTTTCATTTGAGCAGACCCGTGTCAAAGACGTCTACATCCGATCCAAACCTCCTCATAGTCTTGCTAGGACCCGACAGGAGGATATGAAGAGAAAGAGAGGAGAGGAATATTTAAGTTCCCGATTGAGCGTGCTCAAAAATCAGGAGCTTCTCAAATCGATCACTTGGTGCATTTTTCAAGAGAGGGCACCCCTATTTATATAGGGAGTCGGCTCCTCCCTTTTTGTCATGAGCAATGTGGGACAAACTTAAAATAAATAGGATTTTAATTGAGTTAATGAAGTTAGTAAGCCTTTCACAAAGGCCAACTTCAACCAATTAATTCTCCCTCACCAATTAGTTTTAGAGACGATACAAGTTATCATTTTAAAAGGCATCTAATGGTGAACGCGCAGGAATGAATTGTGACGAATTCCGATTTTGTTTGACCCCTCAAACAATTGCCCAAAGAGGGGCAAAAAGTCATTCATCGTAGCCGTCATTTTAGGTTTTAAAAAACCTAGGAAATAAGTCAAACGGGGAGGGCAAACCCACGGGCACGCCCGCTAGGCAGGCGGGTGCTCTCGCCTCCATTGCGTGTGCCCCCAGACTACCCAGCAGGCTGTGCCCGCTGGCCTGGGCGGGCGCACCCGCCCGGGCGGGCCGCCCAGTGGGCTACGCCCGCTTGGCCTGGGTGGGCGCACCCGCCCGCTGGGCCGTATCAGGCGCCTGGTTTGCTAAGCATGCCGGCCCTGCTGGCTCAGCGAGCGACGCCTGCTAGAGTTAGCGGGTCCACCTGTCGAATAAGCGGGCGGGCCCTGCTCTTCTTACGGATTGGGCCCTATTGCCCAAGTGGGTCTAACCCACTCTTGCTGTTGACTGTTTTCCACTTTTTGGGCTCGTTTGAGCTCCGTTTTTGATGCAGTTTGAACATGCGTTTAGATCGAGACGATCCCGTCATCTAGGTAACCTTTTCGATGCGTTTATTCCATTAAATATAGTTGTAAATAATTTACCAAATATTTAATCTAGTTTGCATCACATGGAAAATTTGTCCCCTATTATACTTGAACTCGCAACTTACTTATGGACTTAATATTCCATTTCATCGAATAAATTCCTCTTAACATTCTTCCTATTACTAAGACGTGGATATTACTCGGTGTGAGACCCTACTGCCTGACCCTACTACAGCTTTGGGCTCGAAACCCCTAAGCGACGGTAACCACGAGCAGCAGACGTCATCCCTGTTTCAGAATCAGACTTACGTGGTCGACCCATTGACGAACGTGTCGTTAGGATTACTTTGACTGTGTCGGTGATGAATACCACAGTTTTAGTCCATTTGTTAAGACAGTGTCTCTGCATGTGTAACGGCTGGTTTTTGTATGATAAATATTATTTATATCTATATGCAATTGTTCGTATTCTTTCTTTACTTCTCCGCGCTCACATCTTAGTATAGGATCACTCTTGGAACTCATTAGGATCATCCCGAAGCTCCCCGTGTCATTTTGGCGACTTCCTGTGCAAGTTAGCCAGTTCACGTTGAGGAACCGACCGACTAGATGTCCATCTAGTCGGTCAACAACTCCTCATAGACCGACTAGTTTTTGTCAGGATTTTTCCTTGAGTTACTGTTTACGCTTAGTCGGTCTAAGTTCAACCGCCGACCGACTAGTTATCGAACTAGTCGGTCAACACCTCTTCGCAGACCGACTAAGTACAGAGATCATTTTTTTGCATCAGGTTACTGTTTACCGTTAGTCAGTCCAAGAACGAAAACCGACCGACTAGTTGACGAACTAGTCGGTTAGGTATCCTTCTCTGACCGACTAACCTTCAAAATATATTGTTGACCATTTTCACCCTTTAGTCGGACTATGAACACTGGCCGACCGACTAGGTTGCAAACTAGTCGGTCGACGAGCCTTCACAGACCGACTAACTCTATAATTTTTCAACAACCATGTTCACGGTTTGGGTTTTAGTAGGTCACAGTTATACGACCGACCGACTAGTTTCCAAACTAGTCGGTCGACCGCCCTTCTCTGACCGACTAGTTGACCCCGAAACCCTAATTTTTGTGCTAGCCGCCGTTTCATTTTCTTATTTAAACGGGACATTCTCTTTCATTTCTTCTGATTATTTTCAGTCTCCCTCTTCCCCAATCATACTCCCCTACCTCCCACGTCCTCCCCTTGCTCCTTCCTCCATCCTTGCGCCTTCCATCTTCCCCAAAAGCTCTCCCTCTACTCTCTTTTCCCTTTTCTTTTGCCCTAGCACGGAGTTCTCGTCTCAGATACAGCAGCAACTACGCCGAGAGACGCTGAAACCTTCACCACCACCGGCGATCAACATTCCTCGCTGCGCTACCCGCGGCCTAGGAATTTCCGGACGATGCAAAGCTTCCGCCTTTCCAGATTCGGCACCGAATCTTCGTGCAATCGTCAATTTCATGTTAGTGCCCTAAATTCGTAGTAACCCACACCATAGATGATCAAACCATAATTTAAAATCAGCAACCTAATCAAACTAAATTTATTTTCCGCTGATCTTTAAAACATTGTACAAACCGTAGAAATCGACGAATGGACATTATGCATGTACACATAGGATAGATCGTCGATTAGGTTAATTATATTAAAAATGTGATTTTTAATTGAATAGGATAGACCCGATAATCTAGACACTACCCTAATAAGGATTAATGAATCGTGATCTGACACCGTCGTCGTGTTACGATTTTCAGACCCTTTTCCGCCGACGAAACGATTGGACGAGGCGTACCAGGGAGACGGCGCGCTCGCCACCACAGGCAAGTGTATCACTTGTGTTCTTGGCCATGTTTAGGCCTTCATCTTGTTTGGATTGTTAATTTAGAAACTTGAGAACCGGACGTGAAATGATAGCGTCCGGGACGCCCTTGATGGCTCAGATTTGACAACGAAAACTGAGTCCAACAACAACAATTTCTGACATCATAGGATTGACATGCGTATGCGTGAGTTATGGACACCCTAGTATAACCCTTCATGTTTTGTTGCGTCTTGTTCCTTTCCGTCTGCACAGCCCGCTGGGCAATAGGGCACTCGCCAAGCCAGAGCGAGTGATCCCTTGTACTAGTTCACAGCCCGATGGGCATTTGGGCACCTGTCAAGCTAGAGCAGGTGAATCCCATGTACCGTTACACAGCTCAGAGAGAAATTGGGCACTTGTCAAGCTAGAGCAAGTGATCCCATGTCTTGTCACGATTCTTGGGGTTATGGGGTAGGGTTGAGCGTGCAAGCGGCAAGAGGGATTGATCCCCCTCGAACCGAACAGGCGTGAACCCTTTCGTGTCTTGTCTTGTCTTGTCGTGTCTGGCTTCCGTGTTCCGTTTTGTCCTGACACCTGTAGGCTAGTCCCGTAGTCCATAGCACTCGCTGTGACTACTACTTGTCTTGTTACTGGTCTGTTGTGTTTTCTTTCTGTTGTTAAGAACCTCAGCATGTTAATCAACCAGTAAAATGTTGTAAGTAATTGGTACACTTGTAGTTTGGTCTAATCTTTTCTTGTAGACCATGCCTGACGTACAGTTCCTTCTTTTGGTGCTGTACGTCAGGGATTGAGCCAGAATACGTGGAGGAGACTGACTTGCCAGCCGACGTGGAGCCAGAGAGCGTTGATCCCGAGTACGACCCTGAGGAGGATCAGAGCTAGAGACTTTTAGTAGCAGTTTCCAGAGGCGTTATTATCCTTGTTGGGTGCGTAGCACCTTTTATGTTTCTTTGTTTAGGCTGGGTGCTGGCACCATTAGATTTACTTTTCTGCTGTTGTAGCCCTTCGGGCGTTGAGACTTGGTACTTTGATATGTTGGAATAAAATTTGTGATGTTCTTTCCTTCTTGTACTTTTATTGTTCTGTACTAATATGCAGGGACCTGTACCTTCGTCTTGGTACCACACAGACGCTTGTTGGGTCAGGGCTCCTCAGCTCTGGCCTAAGCGGGCCTCGTCACACTTCGCCTCCGCTGTTTTGGGAAGCGGGGCGTGACAGGTTTTAGTGGTGGCCCATGCAGGTCCACGTCCCATCTTTCTGCAAGTACAGAACAGTAAGAGTAAGGACATTCACTTTTGATATTCAAACATTGTACGAGTCTAACCTTCGTCTCTCTGTCAATAGGATGGCCGGACGACGCGTCACCCGATCGGGAAACTTAGGCGATGGAGTCTCGGAGGACCAGGGCGGAGAGTTCCGACAGTTTCTGGGTGTGATAAGGGAGATGCTGGATGTTCAGCATCAGCTGGTTCAGCAGTCTCAGCGTGCTGCCCAGGCTCCACCTGTTGCCCCACCTCCACCTCCGCCTGCTCCGCGAGCTGCTCCAGGAGTGAAGCAGTTCAACGAGCTGCAGCCGAAGACCTTCTCTGGGAAGGAAGGACCTCTGGGTGCCAATGAGTGGATCCAGAGCACTGCGGAGAAGTTGGTTGCTGCGAATATTCCTGATGATACCCGTGTGGAGATAGCAAAGATGCAACTGACGGAGAATGCGAGGAACTGGTGGCGCATCGAGGAGAGGCGTCTTGAGAAGCCAGTGGGATGGAAGACCTTCAGGTCTATGTTCAAGGATAAGTATTTCACCAAGTCTGCTAGGAGGGAGCTGCTGAGCAAGTTTATAGACCTGAAGCAGGAAAATATGACCGTCGAGGAGTATGAAGCCGAGTTTGAGATGCTGAGCCGTTTTGCCCTGCACATGGTGAAGAAGGAGGAGAAGCGAGCTGATCGCTTTCGTCAGGGACTGCGTCCGAAGATTCAGGCTTCGATGTCTTCGGCGAGTTTCTCGACTATGAGGGAGGTGCTTGATGCTGCAAAGAATCATGAGCTCATAGCTCTCCTGCCTAACCCGCCAGCTGATAAGGGGAAACGCCCCATGGAGCAGTACCGGCCACCTGCTAGGCCGGCGATGAGGCAAGTCTAGACTATGCCGTTTAAGAGGCCTGGAGCACCAGTGCAGCAGCAGAGCAAGGGTCCATGCCATTTCTGCGGCAAGCCCGGACATGTTCAGACCAATTGTCGGAGGAAGCTGGGACTGTGCCTACTTTGTGGAGATGCTTCGCATGCTGCGAAGGACTGTCCTAGAGCTCGCACTGCTGTTGTTGGAGCGCCAGCCCCGTTGCAGATGAGGGCACCTGCTCCAGTTCAGAGAGGATCTGCCGTTCGTGGACCACCCTTGGTGCCACAGAGGCAGATGTACCAGCGAGCAGTGCAGCCTCTGAGGCCGGCTTATACTATGACTGTTGTGGAGACCGAAGAGCTGGATGGAGTGATTGCAGGTAACATCTTGACCTAGTCTTCCCATTTCATAATTATATGGTATTGCTAGTCTTATTAGTGTGTTTGTCTGTCTGATTGTTAGAGTAGTGTTTGACCTTGGACCCTTGTTTTCTTAGGCACCATTCTTGTGTTTTCTCACCCCGCTTTGGCTTTGTTTGACTCCGGTGCATCTATGTGCATCTTATCCCGGGGGTTTATAACAAGGCACTCCATTCCTACCCATACACTTCCTAAGTGTTGGGACATCACTACTGGGAACGGAGTAGTGACGGTGAATCTGGGATGCCGGTCGATTCCTTTAGTGGTTAGTGGACATGAGCTATATGCAGATTTCATCGTCCATGATCTACCACATTTTGATGTCGTTCTCGGCATCGATTGGTTGGGATATTTCCACGCATTGATCGATTGTCATAGCAAGAGAGTGGTTTTCTGAATTCCAGGTCATCCGGAGTTCGAATTCCGAAGCCGAGACGAGTCGCTTGGGCCCATTAGGTTTCGGGCCAAACCGGATGTGCCGGTGATGGCAGCGTTGCAGATGGGGATGGAGATTGACCGACCAGCGGTTGTCAGAGACTTTGACGACGTCTTTCCGGAGGATATCTCGGGTCTGCCACCCGACAGAGCTTTGGAGTTCGGTATCGATCTGATACCGGGTGCGCAACCGATATCGAAGGCGCCGTATCGGATGGCTCCCGCAGAGCTTGAGGAGCTGCGGAAACAGTTGGATGAGTTGTTGCAGAAGGGTTTCATCCACCCTAGTGTGTCACCGTGGGGTGCACCCGTTTTGCTTGTGAAGAAAAAGGATGGGTCCCGCAGGATGTGCATGGATTATCGAGGGTTGAATGCTGTCACCGTGAAGAATAAGTATCCGCTGCCGCGCATCGACGATATCTTTGACCAGCTTGGAGGTTCGAGAGTCTTCTCAAAGTTGGACTTGAGGAGTGGATACCACCAGCTGAAAGTTAAGAAGGATGACGTCCCAAAAACAGCTTTCCGGACGAAGTACGGGCACTATGAGTTCGTGGTCATGCCGTTTGGCGTGACCAATGCGCCGGCTGTGTTCATGAATTTGATGAATTTAATATTCTACGACTTCCTGGACAAGTTTGTTGTCATCTTCATTGATGACATTCTCATTTATTCGAAGTCTGAGGAGGAGCACTGCTGTCATCTGAGGACAGTGCTGGAGACGCTGAGGCGACACAAATTGTATGCCAAGTATAGCAAGTGCGAGTTCTGGCTGGATAGAGTCGCGTTCCTGGGACACGTGGTGTCTGGTGATGGCATATCTGTGGATCCGGAGAAGGTCAGGGCAGTCAGAGATTGGCCGACCCCGCAGTCAGCATCCGACATCAGGAGTTTTCTTGGCCTAGCAGGCTATTATCGACGGTTCATTAAAGATTTCTCGAGGATTGCGGAGCCGATGACGAAGCTGACAAGGAAGGATGAGGAGTTTCTGTGGTCTGATGCTTGTGGGGAGGCTTTCGGTATCTTGAAGGCAAGGTTGACCACGGCACCAGTTTTGACGGTACCGGATCGGAGCGGAGGCTTTGAAGTTTATTGTGATGCCTCGGGGAAGGGCCTGGGATGCGTTTTGCATCAGCGTGGCCATGTGGTCGCGTATGCTTCTCGTCAATTGAGGACTCATGAAAAGAATTACCCGACGCACGATCTGGAGTTGGCAGCAGTGATCTTCGCACTGAAGATTTGGAGGCATTTCTTGCTGGGTGAATGTGTGAAGATTTTTACAGATCATAAGAGCTTGAAGTACATATTCACGCAGAAGGATCTCAACATGCATCAGAGACGATGGTTGGAGCTCATGGCTGACTACGAGATAGATTTGCAGTATCATCCGGGGAAGGTGAACGTTGTGCCGGATGCTTTGAGTAGACTTCCCATGGCTATGGTGTATACTGCTGACTGGAGGATTCAGCAGGAGCTAAAGGAGATGGATTTGGAGGTTGTCCTACCTGGTGTGGTTCATACTTTTATGAATTTGCAGATTCAGTCCACGATCGTGGATCGGATCAAGGCAGCACAGGCGGGGGATCCGAAGTTGCAGAGGATCAGGAGGCTGGTTGAAGCTGGGCTGTGTACGGAGTTCGTGATTCATGAGGATGGTTCACTGCGGTATGACAGCAGACTCTGCATACCTGCAGGTGATGTTCGGGAGGATCTTTTGAGTGAGGCTTATAGCTCTCCTTATTCTATACATCCTGGTGGCACCAAGATGTTTAAGGACCTCCGACAGAATTACTGGTGGATTGGCATGAAGAGGAGTGTGGCTCGGAGTGTTGCCAAGTGTTTGGTATGCCAGCAGGTGAAGGCCGAGCACCATCGTACTGCTGGGTTGCTGCAACCGCTTCCTATTCCGGAGTGGAAGTGGCAGCATATTACGATGGATTTCGTGACTGGTTTACCTCGGACCCCGAAACAGAATGACGCGGTCTGGGTGATCGTAGATCGGTTGACTAAGTCTGCGCATTCATTCCTTTCCGAGTGGGCCAGTCTACGGAAGCTTTGGCGAGGAAGTATCTAGAGGAGATTGTACGCTTTCATGGGGTCCCCGTGAGCATCGTGTCTGACAGAGATACGAGGTTCACATCTCAGTTCTGGAGAAGTCTGCAGGAGCATTTGGGTACGAGTATGAGTTTTAGCACGGCGTACCACCCGCAGACCGACGGCCAGTCCGAGAGGACTATTCAGATTCTGGAGGATATGCTGCGAGCTTGCACACTCGATTGGAAGGGATCTTGGGAGGATCATCTCCATTTGGTGGAGTTTTCTTATAACAACAGCTACCAGGCGAGCATTGGCATGGCGCCGTTTGCTGCCTTATATGGGAGGAAATGTCGATCGCCACTGAGCTGGGATGACGTTGGAGATCGGGAGCTGTTGGGTCCAGAGATGATTGTTGAATCTATGGATGTCGTGAGAGACATCAGGGAGAAGCTCAGAGTTGCGCAGGATCGCTTTAAGCATTGGGAGGATGCCAAGAGGAGACCTTTGGAGTTTCAGCCTGGAGAGCACGTTTTCCTGAAGATTTCTCCAAACCGCGGAGTTATTCGTTTCAGGAAGAAGGGGAAGCTGAGCCCGAGGTACATCGGACCTTTCGATGTGCTGGAGCGTGTGGGAGCAGTGGCCTACCGCCTTGCTCTACCACCATCCTTGGTGGGAGTTCACGACGTCTTCCACGTATCTCAGTTACGTCGGTACGACAGTGATCCGTCGCACACGGTGGATTTCTCGGAGATCACGGTCCGTCCGGACCTGACCTATGACCAGCAGCCAGTGCAAATTTTGGACCGTCGACAGAAGCAGTTGAGAAATAAGGTAGTCGACCTGGTGAGAGTGATGTGGCATCATGGATCGCCTGGAGAGTCCACGTGGGAGAGAGAGGATGAGATGAGAGAGCGTTACCCTCACCTATTCTGAAAGAAATTCCGAGGGCGGAATTTTCTTAAGGTGGGTAGGATGTAACGGCTGGTTTTTGTATGATTAATATTATTTATATCTATATGCAATTGTTCGTCTTCTTTCTTTACTTCTCCGCGCTCACATCTTAGTATAGGATCACTCTTGGAACTCATTAGGATCATCCCGAAGCTCCCTGTGTCATTTTGGCGACTTCCTGTGCAAGTTACCCGGTTCACGTTGAGGAACCGACCGACTAGATGTCCATGTAGTCGGTCAACAACTCCTCATAGACTGACTAGTTTTTGTCAGGCTTTTTCCTTGAGTTACTGTTTACGCTTAGTCGGTCTAAGTTCAACCGCCGACCGACTAGTTATCGAACTAGTCGGTCAACACCTCTTCGCAGACCGACTAAGTACAGAGATCATTTTTTTGCATCAGGTTACTGTTTGCCGTTAGTCGGTCCAAGAACGAAAACCGACCGACTAGTTGACGAACTAATCGGTTAGGTATCCTTCTCTGGCCGACTAACCTTCAAAATATATTGTTGACCATTTTCACCCTTTAGTCGGACTATGAACACTGGTCAACCGACTAGGTTGCAAACTAGTCGGTCGACGAGCCTTCACAGACCGACTAACTCTATAATTTTTCAACAACCCTGTTCACGGTTTGGGTTTTAGTCGGTCACAGTTATACGACCGACCGACTAGTTTCCAAACTAGTCGGTCGACCGCCCTTCTCTGACCGACTAGTTGACCCCGAAACCCTAATTTTTGTGCTAGCCGCCGTTTCATTTTCTTATTTAAATGGGACTTTCTCATTCATTTCTTCTGATTATTTTCAGTCTCCCTCTTCCCCAATCATACTCCCCTACCTCCCACGTCCTCCCCTTGCTCCTTCCTCCATCCTTACGCCTTCCATCTTCCCCAAAAGCTCTCCATCTACTCTCTTTTCCCTTTTCTTTTGCCCTAGCATGGAGTTCTCGTCTCAGATCCAGCAGCAACTACGCCGAGAGACGCTGAAACCTTCACCACCACCGACGATCAACATTCCTCGCTGCGCTACCCGCGGCCTAGGAATTTCCGGACGACGCAAAGCTTCCACCTTTCCAGATTCGGCACCGAATCTTCGTGCAATCGTCAATTTCATGTTAGTGCCCTAAATTCGTAGTAACCCACACCATAGATGATCAAACCATAATTTAAAATCAGCAACCTAATCAAACTAAATTTATTTTCCGCTGATCTTTAAAACGTTGTACAAACCGTAGAAATCGACGAATGGACATTATGCATGTACACATCGGATAGATCGTCGATTAGGTTAATTATATTAAAAATGTGATTTTTAATTGAATAGGATAGACCCGATAATCTAGACACTACCCTAATAGGGATTAATGAATCGTGATCTGACACCGTCGTCGTGTCACGATTTTCAGACCCTTTTCCGCCGACGAAACGATTGGACGAGGTGTACCAGGGAGACGGCGCGCTCGCCACCACAGGCAAGTGTATCACTTGCGTTCTTGGCCATGTTTAGGCCTTCATCTTGTTAGGATTGTTAATTTAGAAACTTGAGAACCGGACGTGAAATGATAGCGTCCGGGACACCCTTGATGGCTCAGATTTGACAACGAAAACTGAGTCCAACAACAACAATTTCTGACATCATAGGATTGACATGCGTGTGCGTGAGTTGTGGACACCCTAGTATAACCCTTCCTGTTTTGTCGCGTCTTGTTCCTTTCCGTCTGCACAACCCGCTGGGCAATAGGGCACTCACCAAGCCAGATCGAGTGATCCCTTGTACTAGTTCACAGCCCGATGGGCATTTGGGCACCTGTCAAGCTAGAGCAGGTGAATCCCATGTACCGTTACATAGCTCAGAGAGAAATTGGGCACTTGTCAAGCTAGAGCAAGTGATCCCATGTCTTGTCACGATTCTTGGGGTTATGGGGTAGGGTTGAGCGTGCAAGCGGCAAGAGGGATTGATCCCCCTCGAACCGAACAGGCGTGAACCCTTTCGTGTCTTGTCTTGTCTTGTCGTGTCTGGCTTCCGTGTTCCGTTTTGTCCTGACACCTGTAGGCTAGTCCCGTAGTCCATAGCACTCGCTGTGACTACTACTTGTCTTGTTACTGGTCTGTTGTGTTTTCTTTCTGTTGTTAAGAACCTCAGTATGTTAATCAACCAGTAAAATGTTGTAAGTAATTGGTACACTTGTAGTTTGGTCTAATCTTTTCTTGTAGACCATGCCTGACGTACAGTTCCTTCTTTTGGTGCTGTACGTCAGGGATTGAGCCAGAATACGTGGAGGAGACTGACTTGCCAGCCGACGTGGAGCCAGAGAGCGTTGATCCCGAGTACGACCCTAAGGAGGATCAGAGCTAGAGACTTTTAGTAGCAGTTTCCAGAGGCGTTATTATCCTTGTTGGGTGCGTAGCACCTTTTATGTTTCTTTGTTTAGGCTGGGTGATTGCACCATTAGATTTACTTTTCTGCTGTTGTAGCCCTTCGGGCGTTGAGACTTGTTACTTTGATATGTTGGAATAAAATTTGTGATGGTCTTTCCTTCTTGTACTTTTATTGTTCTGTACTAATATGCAGGGACCTGTACCTTCGTCTTGGTACCACACAGACGCTTGTTGGGTCAGGGCTCCTCAGCTCTGGCCTAAGCGGGCCTCGTCACACTTCACCTCCGCTGTTTTGGGAAGCGGGGCGTGACAGCATGGCATAGGGTATGGTTTACTGTCAACCCCACTAGCCAATATCGGTCAGTATAAAGTGGTCTTTGTTGTATTTACATTGTACATCCTACAACGTACCCCGACCGAGGATTAACACAAAGATCGTACTGATCCAGTGACACTAACTTACCTTTAACGGAAGAGACAAATCCCATCTTAGTCATCTACTTCCCTCATGAGCTTCAGGTGTCACCCAACCTAAGATCTTTCAGCAGGCCGAGCCTCGAAGCTAGATCATAAATCTAAGTGACACTATCCATTCACAGGTTCGTACTGATGACTTTAGGTCTTAAGGACCAGCTTGCCTGTCATCCCTCTAGAGTTATTATTGACAGTCTAGTTAAAGCTTAACCATTTAATAACTCTAAGTTGGTCGTTTAGTGAACTCATTCCCTAATGAGCACATGTGTCTTATCTTCGATTTCGCCAAGTCGAATGACTATAAGATCGTCATTACCCTAAGGTAAGACAAAGAGACAATGGTCTAACCAATGTGTCGATATCCTATTCTCGACACATCTATGACCATGAACCGTTTAAGTTTCTAATCGGTCACTAACTTCTCATAATCGAGATCTACATCTGGATCCGAAATGACCTGACTATAAGTCTAAGGAAATATTTAAGTATATGATTCTACGAATTCATACTTAGGATAATTAATACCATATTAGAATTAGAACGAGATGCTTATCTTAGGATAAATGCCACAAAGGCATACGTCTTCCTACATGACGCCTCGAGACTCCGCTTGTGTCCCTTGCCCTTACTCGGCGGGGGCTTCGATGATGCCTCTCTTGCCTTCATCATCACTTCATCCATGGACATGCTCATGGTCGCTCCTGCAAAAAGAAGACAGATCAGGGAGAGCTTTTCAGATGTTGTTCTCAACACACGAAGTACCTTTGAACTAGACGTGCTTGGCGATCATCTCGTCCACTATCAGGTCTTTGAAGACCCTGTTCTCCCTTGGGATCGCCTCTAGGATCCCGACGTTCTCCAGATCGCTCCCCTTTAGAGCAACTTCGGCATTCACTGCGGGGTTCAGCATCCCCCAGTTCGACCTCAACGCCAGATCTACCGGAGTTGAGACAAAGGCAAATTTATCCTTCCAGTCCCTGACCTTGCCCGGTAGCTCAAGGACAAGCATCTTTCCTGTCCTCGCGCTAATATAGTAGTAGTCCTCCGTCTTCTTCGCCCTAAAAAACTGGAAGAGCGGCAGCGTGGGGCTTATTCTGTGGGCAGAGCAGAGCACGAGAAAGTAGACCATCGTGCTGATGGAGTTTGACGTCATTTAGAAGAGGGGGAGCTCGAGGAAGTAGAGCATGAGGAGGAGATAGGGGTGGAGCGGGAAGTGGAGACACAAGGCAAAATACGGGAAGTACACGCCAACCTCATAGTCCCGTGGGGAGCAAACCCGCTCATGGGGCTCAGGGAGGCGGACTGTGTAGGGAGGCCAGATGTATTGGGCGCTGATCTTTGGAATCTCGGAGGACAGTAGCAGGGACATCTGGGACATGATTCCCTTGGGGACCACGATCGGGGCTCCACCGTCGCCGGTGACCTTGGCGGTCGACTCGGGTGCTTTACCTTTCTTAGGATCCCTCGTCATCACCGACGATGAAGCCGCAGCTTGATCTACTATTGCATCTCCCTCCGGCACCGACATCAACGGCATCTCCAACACCACCGGCGTCGACTTAGTGGCGTCACACCCACCAACCTCACCGAAGTGTTGTTCGATGTGGGCATCCGAAAAAAAGAAGCTGCCGGAGAAGCGGATGAGGACATCGCTGGAATCGGGAGTATACCTGAAGTAGAAGGTGGAACGAAAGAAGCTCCGGTGAGCGACGACGATCGGCGGCAGCTACTCTCAATGAAGTGAAGGGGGGAAGTTCAAGGTCTTGAAAATTCTGGCAAAAGTCTCTCCTGCTCCCTATCTGGCTCTATTTATGATAAGAAACAAGCGATCACCACCGTCCGGCATGGCCCACATGGCGAGATCCGGGCGGGTCTGGGCTGGCGCCTCGATTTCTCCTCCAATCACCTCGGCCACACGTCATCTGTTCAGCGGATGGGTGCCTCGAACTCTCCCCATCGCCAAATCTCCATCATGATTTCTAAGATTCGGCATACAGGGCTCATTAAATGCAGATGACTCGTCCTCGACTGGTAGGAATGTGATTTTTCATCCAAGCTGAAGCTGGGCTGTCTGCGTCTAGCTTGAATGACGGAGGCAATTGTTACACCCTAGAGGCCGTCCCATGGGGTTCAGGCCCATATGCATGGAGGGGCCCAGGCAGACACTTCACCAACTCTCCTGAATGGACACTTGCCGAGCTGATTGCCTCAATCCCGAGAAGCTCGCCTCGACCCGCCTCAAGCTCGCCTTCCAGGACCACTCGCCTTCCAGGACCACCAGGGAGCCTGCCGCAGCGACCTAACAGCTCGCCATGTCATTGATCAGCTTGCCTACCCGCAACAAGAAGCATCCTCCGGAGAAGCCGAGTTTGCTCGCCAGCCTACAGTTCGCCCCCGAGGACGACCAAGCACAAATATCTCTGACTGGGTGACGTAAGCTCACATACTCTCCATTAATGCCAGAGATTAATGGGGAGAACTGATGGCCACCACTGGCGTCTCATTAATGCTCCTGACGCCTCCTGACACCATTAATGCGGTAAATAACCATGCCACAGCCCCAACACTGGAGTGCCAGCATGGATGATCCGACAGCTGACAAGATGGCGAGCAACCGCCTCTCAGCCTTATAAATACTCCCCTCATGCCTCCATAGAGGGGGTTGGAAAATTATTGGTTAGTAAGTTCCCTAACTCATTTCAATACACAAGGTCGGATATCTTCCATATATCTGTGCCTTCCTCGTAAGCCCGCCGCACTTCACCGACCTGCCTTAGGGTCGCCAAGTGTGCCCGGCGCCCACCTTATAAGTCACCAGCTGACTTAGGCATCGGAGAGGCTAAGGGCTGACAGCCAGCCCCGCCTTTCTGACCTGCTATTCGTCCTCGCATGGAGCTCGCTTCAGCTACCGGGAGCAGGCGACGCCTCAGCTACCGGGAGCAGGCGACCTTCGTGCGTTCTCTAGGCGACCTTGGGCTCTTCACCCTCGAAGCGTGCTTTGAGTCTCCTAGCCGCGCCTTTACCCAAAAACCCGTAAATTATTGTACCCGTGATTCCCACTATAAACAAATTCTATTGTGTGCAGATCTGACCCGCAACAAGTGTCAAACAAAGACTACGTGTCAAACAAAACATGGCCAATTATTTAGAAACCTCCACCTATATCAATGGCACACTAGTAAATTTGTAATCAAGCGTCCAACAACGCTAGAACAGCTCCTATAGCCACTGCAGTGTACACAAAGCCAATGCTGAGGAACACAAGACTTCTCAAGACCGACGGCGACACAGACAACAGTGCACTCGAGTGCGGAACCGAGAGCAGCAGCAGCGCCAGCCCGAGACTGAAGCTCGAGAACATTGCGACGACGTAGGCTGTCGAAAGAGCCAGATGAGAGTTTGAAGCGACGCACATCGGCTGCCCCGTGGGGGAGTTTTGAATCAGGACACCCGATGTGACGGTGACGATGCATATCGCAACCTTGAACACCACATTTTGGAGCAGCTCAAGGTGCTTGCCGTCCTTGGTATCGTCCCTGTCCGAGGCCTCAATGTTGTCGTTGTTGAATAGAACAAGGGCGATGCCTCCAGCCTGAGCTGTTCCGGCCATCGCAAGCACTGAGATTAGCGTAACTAACCTCTCTCTCTCTTTATGTGGATGATGTGTGAGAGTTTGCACGTGAGATGGGATGGCTTTTAAAGGGACAGATGTGTGGAAAAAACACTGGTCTTATTTGCCTTTGAAAGAGCGGACGTATGTGAGAGGGGCACAGAAGCAAAACCGGCACTTTCTGGTGCTCGCCTTATGTCTGCCAATATTCGGTGTCGCCCGACATATAAAGCAAATATTATGCACATTATACATCCCCCTTAGTTTTGGAGTGAGTTTTGGATTGTGGGAAAAAAAACGTAGGAGGAGCTTCGTTGCAATGATTGATTCTGCGACGACTGGTTTGGATTGTCGTCGTTGTCGTCGTCGTCTTAGCGTTTATCCCAAAAACTGGGCTTGGCTTCGTGAACTTAATGGAACGCATGTCTGATCATGATCACGTCGGATCATGATGTTGGATACTCGTTTTACATCAAAAGCTTTCTATTCTATTGTTGACGGATGAATCCGTCGTCGAGTAAAGGCGGGCCGACAAGGATGACTTAGATGAGTGGACCCTTCATCGGCATACGTAGTGTTTACGGGTGTTTTCTCATCACTGTTCGTTGACCGTCGGCTGTGTGGTCAACGTGGTCAAGGGGCCGACTTGGGGGTCCCTTGGGATCGCCGAGCCCGCGTGCTTTCGGCGTGGGTGGAAGGAGGGTCGGGCGCAGACGGGGGAGTCCCCAGGTTGCGTCGATCCTCTGCCTTCGGGGAGCTGAGGAGAAGCCTCGGCTCGGTGGATCGCGCTTGGCCTCGGCTGGGTCGCGCTCGGCCTCGGTCGAATCCGCGTCGAGGGGTAGCCTCGGCGCCTTGCAAGTGGGTCGGTGCTCAAGCAGACGTCCACCTGACGACTGCGATGGGGGTGGCCGCCCTACGTTGAGGGGTAGCATCGGCGCCTCGGATAGCTTCTTCCTGGACAGATGAGGAAACTCGTCAAGGAGACCGTACCTAGGTTCCGGCCAAATCCACTCCGATGCCTAAGTCAGATCAAGGTCTGAAGGAATACTCGGCGGGGGAGATCTGGCTTGTAAGGAAGCCAGAACGTCAACCCAGGCAGCGCGAGTTTGGGGGAGGGAGGAATTGAGATGGCGAATGTCTAGGTCGTTGATGGAGTACCTCTCTGTTGATTACCTGAGTCTCCATCCTCCTCTCCGTCGTCTTGTCCTTCCCCTTATAGGGTCCCTCGTGATTGCCCCACGTTCCGCCTCCTCTCACGTCCCCATGATCCGCCTCCGCCTCCCCCCACTCGCGCGTAGTGGGGGGGCCATTAACGGGTCCGTTAATGCCATTATGGGATCGCGGATTCCGAGGGGCGGTTAATCTGGCAGAATGGGGGATAGTCGGGTGCCCCCGAGGGTGGAGTGGCTGGGCCTTCAGCCTCGTCCGTGGGCCCTTTTGGGCGGACCCGTCTTCCCTAGTGGGCGTCCCCTTTGAGGCTGGGCCGTGGGCCGTTGTAATTCGGCCTGGTCCAAATTAGTCGTAACAATTGCCCCCATCGCCCGGGCCGTTCGGCTTCCGTCGGTTCAGCTCGGGTGATGTGACTCTTATATGATCTGATGGGTGCGTCAGTCGAGGTTCCGCTATTAAATGAATGCCATTATTACCGCTCCGTTTGAACTTCCGTTGGTGCAGTTTTCGAAGCATCGCCGTCGTCTTGATGTCGCTACGTGCTCTCCCCTGACGGTTCAGATCCAATCACCGTCCTCGATATATATGTCCTAATCCCTCGAGCTTCAACTCCTTCACACTCATTCCTTCTTGATCTCCGTTCTGCCAGCTTCTTCTTCCCGGCGTCTGCCTTCTTTCAAGCTCTTATTAAGGTAATTCTTACATTCTTTAACTCGGCCTATAGCCATGCTTAGAATAGGTGATACATGTCCTGGCGGACCGACGTCTGGTCCCGATCGTGCCCACCCCCCGGGGCCCAAAGCTTCCTCGCTGCCCCCGGGGGTCCTGGATAAGGGGAAAGGAAAACTTTTCCGGATCCCACAGGGGATGATGTGGCCTCGTCTTCCTAGCGATTAGGCATCCCTCCGTCGATCCTCCGGTCGTCATCTATGGCCCCTTTCTTAGTCACTAGGGAAATACGGGAGAGGTACTTATGTCATCCCTATGACGTCCGGATTCCCTTTGGCGATGAGCGGATCTGCTTTCCGCAGAGTAACGAGGTCGGCGTCTACGTCGAGATGTTCCATCTGGGACTCCGCTTCCCCCTTCACCCTTTTATCATTCTGTTTACGGATTCCTTGAAAGTCACCATGTACCAGCTGACGCCATCCTCTGTCGCGGTGTTGACCGGGTTCGTTATGCTCTGTATCGCTCACGGCCTCGAGCCATCTCTCCCCCTCCTCTTTCACTTTTACCGGATCCAGACATTTGGCCTCGGATCTTGGCTACACCTCCGGGCCCGCGTGGGGCGAGTGTGCCTGCTCGGTCTGCCCCATTGGTCGGGGAACTGGGACTCCAGCTTCGTTTTCATCGTCTTTTCCCGGGTCTCGGTGATCATGACAGGTTGGGGGAGTCTGCAACAAACCGACGAGGCGGTATCCTTATCCGAGGCCGACCGGGCCGCGGTCCGCCTCCTGTCATCACTTTCTCTTGAGGAGAGGTCGGTCTGGCCTTTGCTGGACGACCTGCTTCTTAAGTGCACTCTCTGGTCTCCCGGTAGGTTGTCTCCACTCTTTCCGTTTAACCTCTGGCTCTCCCTGATTTCGCTTCCTCTCGCAGGGATGGCTGGCCGTGAATTCACCCACGATGTTGATGAGCTTATTCGGCTGGGGTCTCGCCGAGGCCGCGGGAGTTCTTCTGGACGGGCACCTCGCCGCACTGTAGATGAAGAGTTGCGCCGGTCCGAGCCTCCTTCGGGGAGGATTGAGGCCAAGTCTCCCCCACGGGTCGCATCGGGTCCCCCCAGAGGAGAGGTCACTGGGATCGACCCCCTCCCTGTTGAGGGTTCCGGATTGGCTCATCGGCCGTCCGCGGGAAGGGGTCGCAAGCGCTCCCCCCGTTACCGCTGGCCCCAACGGGAAGAAGCTGTGAAAGAATGGCGGGAGGGCCGCTTCTCCGGCTCCATCCGTCGCGCCGACGGATCCTAGCCAGGCAATCGCGCTGACCGTTGCAGCCGACCCCGCCGCCCACGCCGTTGTCACTCCCTCAGCTACCCCTTCGGTCTTGGAGGCTGGCCGCGTCCTGTCGAGCGCCTTAGCTGGCCACACTGATCCTCCCGGGGGCTTGGTGCCCCTTGATATGGCCTTGGCGATTCGGCCGGCGGCGGAATCCGTCCTTCCGGGGGACCGTCCCCTCTTGGAGATGTCCCCCGTGGACTTATTGTCGGACTCTCTGGCCAGTCATCTCCAACAGGTTCAAATTCCTGTCTATTTCGGACAGTTGCCCCGCCCTTCAACCTTCCTTGGTATAACCTACCTCTCTTTTGTTTGCAGGCCACCGCGATGGCTGTTGAGGCGCAACGCCGGGCAACCCGATTGAGAAACCTCGAGAATTCCTTAAATCAGGAGCGTGCACGGGTTGGGGAGGTTGAGGTAGCCCTTCAAGGTGCCCACATGGAAGCTCGGCAGCAACGCCGTCGTGCCGATGAGCTCAAGTCTCATGTGCATGATCTCAAAAGAGATCTTGTCGATGCCCATGACTTGGTCCAAGAAGCGGAAGAAAAGTTCCGGCGGGAGAGGGAGGATCTCTGGGGCCAACTCGCCGAGCTGCGTCGGAGGCTCCGTTTCACCGAGGAGGCTGAGAAGGGCGTAAACACAGCCATAAGGCCGAGGATTGCATCGGTCCTGAGGGATGTCTTCGGGACCTATGAGGACCTCCTCGCCCCTCGCATAGTGTAGGTCGTCAGGGAGTCATTCCGGCAGTTCGTGGAGCTCGCTCGGGAGCCAATCCCCCCTCCACCGGGACACGTCGATCCCCTCTGCTCGGAGCAAGGCGCGGCCCCAGATGACGCTATCTCTCGTGCTCCGGACCCCTGAAGAGCCCTTGTACCTTGTCCCCCCTTTTCTTTTCTTGGGTGACAAATTTTGTTGTCAACAACAGTGCTTGAGAGGATGTTGCTGAGTGATATGTAACCCATACCATTAATGAAAACGATTTCTTCTAGTCAGCTTTTCTTGCGCCACTGTTCTCTTCTTCGGGGGTTCTCCCCCTTGAAATAAACTTCCATGTTCCTAGACCGGACGGGCGTCGCCCATTTTTTCCGCCCGATCATCATACGTCGCCCTCGTCTAGGTGTGTTGTCCCGGGCTCGTCTAGCTTGGGATGTTATTCTTCCCGTCGATTCTGTCCGTTGGGGTGATTGTCCTCAGCCTGGCGAGCGGGTGGGTCACTGATCGCGCCCCGGATACACGTCCTGGAGCGGCGACACTGTAGTCTTACCGCAAACGCATGGTGTAGCGGCGAGCGGGTATCGAACACAGGGAGGCCTAATAACAGTGTCTTCTTCAATCACCTGGCTATAGGAGAAGTCGAGAAATGTTCACAAATATGCGGTCACAGTCGTTCAAATGTATAAAAGAAATAACAAATTAATAAAGACGCCTAGGGATAGGGAATCCCCGCTACTTGCCGTATCTCATCATTATGACTCATAGGTTTCACAATTGCTAGACTTGAAATTTGGGTGAACTAGTTGCAACTAAATGTGGTACCAAGCTCACGCTCTCGCGCTATTGCCGGTCTATAGCCTGTTGGGGAATTGGCGGTCCCTTAGGGCACAAAAATTCTAGTCCCGTCCTAAGTCGGACGGAACATAGACAGAAAAACAATAGCAGCGGAAGAAAAACTATGTTAACTAATTAACATGCACTTAAAACATTTTTAACTTAGCCCTAAGGTCCAAGACCCTATGCCAAGATCTATGCCGACTTGGGATGGATCTGACCATCTCAAGAAGGATCTAGCTTACTGCGATTAAACTAAACTAATGCTAATAAAATACTTTAACCATATACCCGGAATCTCAGCCCTGGAGCAGGCGAGATGTTCCGCGCCGTCTTCCGAGCTGCTCCCGTCCCACGCCGAGCCGCTCCTTGAACCGCTCCCCGAACCGCTCCTCGAACCGCTCCGCATCCCGAGGCAATCAATCCCCGTGCCGCCGAGCCAACCACGCGCCGAAGAAAGTTTCACGCGAGTGAAACCTCCGCCTAGATTTCGGATCCAGAATCCGAACTCCTTTGTGGCTTTGCTAGAGCCCGCAGGAGTAAGGAAGAAATTTAGGGAGATAGAGAAATATTTATTTAAGCCTAGATCCGAGCGTGCTCCAACATTTACGAGAGCCGCTCAGATCTAGAGCTTGGGACGAGTTTTGAGAAAGGGGGGAGACGCCTATTTATATAGGCGGCGGACTCTCCCCTTTTCTCAAAATCCAATGTGGGACTATTAGTTTGAGTTAATTTAAAATCAAGTTAGTTTGCACTTCACAAAGTGCAAACTTCCGTGAATTTTAACTCACTCACCGTTGAACTTCAGGATTGATACAACCTATCAATTCGAAGGGTGTTCAACGGTGAACGCATATGAAAAAACAGTTCGTCAATCGGAGTTCGTTTGACCACTCAATTGATCGTCCAAAGATCAGCCCAAGAGTGTATTTTCGCACAAAACAGCCAAGGCGGCTGTGCGCAGCCCTAGGGCTCAGAAAACCCGAAGTGGGGCCCATCATGTGGGCCCCACAGCACACGCGCGCGCTTAACAGCACGGCGCGTGCACAGCACGCGCCCGCGAGGCGCGTGCTGTGCACGCGTCGCGTGCACAGCTGCCGCCCGCGGAAGCGGGCGGCTTTTGTTTTGAAACGGGGTGGGCCCGCATCAAATGCGGGCCCGCTGGGTTGTCTCGCCCGCGTCAGCGGGTGGGCCCGCTGACGCTGGCGTCAGCCTGCGTCAGCAGGCTGATGCACGCGTCAGCGGGCCCCCTTCCCTTGGGCCTGGGCTTATTTTTGACAGCCTCTCTAAATGGGGTTTATCTCTCTTGGGCTTTCTATTTAACACTTTAAATAGACTTTTGGGGCTCGTTTGAACTCCGTTTTTGACGCGGTTCGAACCTGCGTCAAGAGCAAGATGAACCCGTCTAACCAGTAACCTTTTCTTTGCGTTTATTTTATTAAATATTGTATTAAACAATTTAATACACATTTAATCGCTTTTGCATCAAATGCAAAATAGTCCCTATCTAAGCTTTAATTATCATATTGCATCAAATGCAATTATCTCTTCTTTTGCATCAAATGCAAATATTCTCCCTAACTATTTTCTACCTATTACTAGACGAAGCGTTGCACTCTGTGTGAGACCCTACAGCCTGACCCTTACAACAGGTTGGGCTCGAAGCCCTATACGGCAGTGACCACGAGCAGTGGTTGCCGTCCCTGCTTCAGGAATCATCATTATGTGGTTAACTCATTGACATGAGTATTGTCGGGACCACTTGACTGTTTCCGTGATGAATTCTGCAGTTATAGTCTCTTCGTCTTAAATATGTCGTGTAGATCAAGTCTAGGGTACGGTCAAACTGTCAACCCCAATAACTTGACTCCGGTTAGTTTTTATCAATCTTTAGTCAATAAATGTTGGACTTCTTCCAACATACTCTGCGCAGAGTTTTTACTAAAGACTGAACTAACTCTACGACACTAACTCCCATTGACCGGGAGAGACGAATCCTCTCTTGGTCATTACTCGCCTCGTACGTTTCAAGTGACACCCAATCAAAAGACCTTTCGACAGGCCTTGCCTCGAAGCTAGGTCAGTTGATCTAAATGGCACCGTTCATGCACAGGTCCGTCAAAATGACCTCAAGTCAAAAGACCAACTATCCTATCATCACTCAGAGTTATCACTGACAGATTGGTCAATATAACCATATGATAACTCTAGTGGATCGTTCAGTGAACTCATTCTAATGAGCACCTGTGTCTCGTCTTCGACTTCGCCAAGTCAAGCGATCATGAGATCATCGCCACCGCTAAACGGTGAAGACTAAGACACAATGGTTTATTCGATGTTTCGATATCCTTGTCTCGGAACATCTACGACCACGAACCATTTTAGACTTATGCTACAGACGGTCAAACGTTTCTCCATGATCGAGATACTCATCTCGATACCCGTTTGACCTTGCATAAAGTCTCAGGACTTTACCTAAGTTAACTACATTACAATATAACTTAGATAAATTATTACCAAACAGCTTATTGTTATTTCGAACAAGATGTTTGTGCTATTCACACAGGAATAAATGGCCTCGAGGGCATAATATTCCTGCATCTCCCACTTGCACTCAGGCCCATTTATCTCGGTATCTTATACCGTTTTTACACATAAGTTTTCCCGACTTTATGTGGTAGAGCCTTCGTGAGTGGATCTGCTAAAACCGTCTACACTATAGACTTAAGGGGGTTTTATGTTTGTGTTAGACCAACCATTTGAATCTCATTCAAATAATTCATTTGGTCTATTGGAATCTATAATATTTTATTTCCCTGGATCTTATCCAGTTCATCGTACCTTACGATAATAATTTAAATTTGTTAATGGTCATTTTAAATGGCTCATATCTATTCTTGATAAAGTATCAAACCTTTTGATTACTTTGTCAAAATGTATGTTCCATCCCTTTGATGATTCGCATGTAATTTATACGCTCCCACTGACCTTGAAAACTATCTGGCTAATTCATATAAGTCAGTCTGTCTAAATCATATTTAGAAAAACGAACTTATAAGTGAATGCTCCAATTTTCATGGTCAACTTAAGCGTTTTACATCGGCTTTGGTCCGAGTAGATCTGTACACATCTGTTGGCGAAACCGGTTTCATCATAATCCGTTTTATAGGAATTAGGATGAAAAACCGTTCTCGACAAACATGATTGTACTTCACTATTTTCTTTCTGCACCAATCTTTCAACTTAAAGATTTACTTGCAGAAAGTGAGGAAACATTTTCTTTGGGCACGTAAACTAAATTCTCAATTTATTTACGCACACGGACATGCATCAAGTTTTAAATCGGAGTTACTACTCCGAATTTCATCCTAGAAGTTGACTAAGTCATCATCAGTTATGATGTCTATCTCGACAATCCGTCTCACGAGATTCGAGTAATAATACAACTTCCTTACGATTGATTTATTGAATATATTATTGATAATGTCCTTATAGAACATTATCAAAACCTAGGCATTACTATCTGGGACTTTACCCAGAGGGAGGAGTTAACTCAGAGTCACTTATTTATGGATCGCACCAAGTCTAACTAAGTGTGATTCATACCTTTTAACACTCTGATGTGTTAACAGACTTGACCTGAGAGAAAATCATATTTTCTTTTAATTACACAAGATTTTATTTAGCTAAGTATTTGACCATTCGATCTAATCGAATCAGTTTAAATACTTTAGTCATTTCGTTCTTTATTTTATCAGACTTGTGTTTCATCAAGAACACGTGTCTTAATAAAACATACGAATAACTTATTTTGGTTAATCTAGACTCGGGTACATCAGTATGTACTAGACTGAGTTCGACAACTCATTCTCACACTGTCTCACAGATGGGTTCCGGCCATTGTATCTAAGAGGCTAAGACTCACAAGTGTCCGTAGACTTCATAATACGAGAGGTCAGACCCCTCTTTATGTGACTTGTGAAGCTTAATCTCTTGATACGGCCTAGTCTAATTTTACCTTATAAGTTTGCTACTATCTTGTGTATTTATATATTAACATTTAATATATATATAGTTATTTACAAATTACTTAACACAAAACATTACTTCAGAAGCAATGTGACGACATTCGTCAAGATGTGTTAAACGTCTTTTGTATAACAACTTATTCCGAAATGTGACATTAAAATATGTCACGTTTTCATTTCCTCCTACTTATGCCTCTACCAATGATAAATTAAACTAACTTTCTCAATTGACTTTCCGAAGTGCCTTCTTCCTTTTCTAAATCACATTTAGATATCAACATAAGTAAATAGCTATGCAAGCAACTTATGTATCCAAACGCTTGAGCTTTGCAATCTTGAGTGTAGCTCAAGAAGTTGCTTGTCTCAAGATCCGGTTAGGATACATAGTCTTGCACCGCTCATGCACTCGTATTCGACTCAAAACGGTTTGATCGAATTTTCGAACTTTGCTGATCAAAATTGTTTGCCCATACAACCTTGAGGGTAGCTCGACAAGTTGTAGGGAGAAACATACTTTGAATGTCCTATATGTTCAAGCTGCCTCATATAGAGACGAGTGACATGTAGCTTTAATTTATTTGTTGGACCCAGAACTTAATGAAATCATATTTCTTAAGTCTGTTCTTTAGAAGGTCATTTAATGTCAACGAGAACATAGTTTTAATTCTATCAATTAGAATTTAACTCGATATTCAATTAATCAACTTATTGACCAGTTAACTAATTCCAATATTATCAATTGATTCTTCCGGTAAACATAGTCTTGCCCTAGTTTTAGCATATGTTCAATATTAAATATAGGTAGATTGGCTTTTATCTATCTATATCCTCCCACTATTTTTACGAACGTTTTAAAAGCTTAATAACGAACGATTTAATCGAATTAAAATTAATGGGTAAGAGTTCCAATCACCTTGAGTCTAAACAACCTTGAGTGTAGCTCAACAAGTTGATTGACTCTGCGATCGGAAGATGACTCTTCATCGATCATATCGGATATGACTCTCTTAATAGGTTTTTGCCCCTAGCCATTCGTGATCATGAGTGTGCTCATCCAAATCACATTGTCTAGTCTAGTGGACCCTTGTTTTCGTGTCTAGCCTGACTTGCCCCGCAGCTCGGTGTATGCATGACACGTTGGTTTGGGTCAAGTCTTAGACTTACATCAAGTCAGACTACATCGTTGACTTAACTTACGCCGGCGCTCGGGGTACGAGACGACGGTTAGGGTTAGTCAAGATTTCATCTTATGTATTTAAGGAGTTGGTTTCTACAGGGTTGCCATGTCACAGCTTGAGTGTATCTCAACAACTATAACACGGGCCCTATAGTTGCTAACCCCTAAAACAAGGAGGGCTACGGCTAATCTTGAAAAAGATCATTAACGTATTTGACTTAGATATAGTCCAGGGTGTCATACAATCATGATTCGCGACATTGCGGTCCAGCGGAACTCAGCCATGGAATTGACTAAGCCAGGATCACTATCCCTTAAAGGGTGATCCAGAACTCTTAGCCAAGCACATTGACTGGATCATGGTCCATTGAATGAAGCTTGTCATTTTTGTATGTATGCCATAGACTAAACAGCTTTTATTAACAACTAATTAATCCTATCAACTAGTTGCATCCTTAAATTCAAAATTTTAGGATTTGTTTAATAACTTTTATTAAGTCCTTATCAACTATAAGGTTCACGTGCTATCCTAATCGTTATCAGGATTTTAATAAATTTTATTAACAACGCTAGAAGCGAAGTCCTTTAATGAAAATTAATTATAACAATTAGAATTGAAAATTCATTTAAAGGACTACCCTAATCAGGAATTAGGTCTTAATATTGTTGTTAATGATTTATTAAAACATAGCATGTCATTAAAATTCAAGTAATAAAATTTTAATCAATTTTAATGGCTAACCTAAAGGGTTGTCTTGTGTTATCAAATAAGGGACAAGATTAACAAGCCATTAAAATAAAGCTACACTAATTTTATCAACATAAAATGAAAGTGTATATCTATTTAACAATTCAATAAACTAAGTTTATCGCATAAACTATTTTTAGACTTTTAAAATCAGTTTTTAAAAATATCATATAAATTTAAAACATTACTTTAAAAATTTTCCATGTTCAAAAATTTATCATATACAATTTTTAAACATCTAAAATATTTTAAACTTATCACATAAATTTAAAGCCTTAAAATCAATTTTAAAATTTATCACATAAATTTAAAAACATCATTTAAAAATTTCCATGCTTAAAAAAATTTTATCATATAAAAATTTTTAGGCATCTAAAATAAATTTAAACTTTTAAATATTTAAAATTAGTTTCAAAATTATCACATAAATTTTAAAACGTCATTTTAAAAATTTTCATGTTCAAAAAATTTATCACATAGAATTTTGAAATTCAAAAACATTTTTAAAATTATCAAATAACTTTAAAAAATTTAAAAGTATTTAAAAGGCATTAAGAAGTTTAATGAAATCACAGTACCTAGATCGACTACGCAAACCTAGGCTCTGATACCACTGTTGGGGAATTGGCGGTCACTTAGGGCACAAAATTTATAGTCCCGTCCTTAGTCGGACGGAACATAGACAGAAAAACAATTGCAGCGGAAGAAAAACTATGTTAACTAATTAACATGCAGTTAAAACATTTTTACCTTAGCCCTAAGGTCCAATACCCTATGCCAAGATCTATGCCGACTTGGGATGGATCTGACCATCCCAAGAAGGATCTAGCCTACTGCGATTAAACTAAACTAATGCTAATAAAATACTTTAACCACATACCCGGAATCTCAGCCCTGGAGCAGGCGAGATGTTCCGCGCCGTCTTCCGAGCTGCTCCCGTCCCACGCCGAGCCGCTCCTTGAACCGCTCCCCGAACCGCTCCCCGAACCGCTCCTCGAACCGCTCCGCATCCCGAGGCGATCAATCCCCGTGCCGCCGAGCCAACCACGCGCCGAAGAAAGTTTCACGCGAGTGAAACCTCCGCCTAGATTTCGGATCCAGAATCCGAACTCCTTTGTGACTTTGCTAGAGCCCGCAGGAGTAAGGAAGAAATTTAGGGAGATAGAGAAATATTTATTTAAGCCTAGATCCGAGCGTGCTCCAACATTTACGAGAGCCGCTCAGATCTAGAGCTTGGGACGAGTTTTGAGAAAGGGGGGAGACGCCTATTTATATAGGCGGCGGACTCTCCCCTTTTCTCAAAATCCGATGTGGGACTATTAGTTTGAGTTAATTTAAAATCAAGTTAGTTTGCACTTCACAAAGTGCAAACTTCCGTGAATTTTAACTCACTCACCGTTGAACTTCAGGATTGACACAACCTATCAATTCGAAGGGTGTTCAACGGTGAACGCATAGGAAAAAACCGTTCGTCAATCGGAGTTCGTTTGACCACTCAATTGATCGTCCAAAGATCAGCCCAAGAGTGTATTTTTGCACAAAACAGCCAAGGCGGCTGTGCGCAGCCCTAGGGCTCAGAAAACCCGAAGTGGGGCCCATCATGTGGGCCCCACAGCACACGCGCGCGCTTAATAGCACGGCGCGTGCACAGCACGCGCCCGCGAGGCACGTGCTGTGCACGCGTCGCGTGCACAGCTGCCGCCCGCGGAAGCGGGCGGCTTTTGTTTTGAAACGGGGCGGGCCCGCATCAAATGCGGGCCCGCTGGGTTGTCTCGCCCGCGTCAGCGGGTGGGCCCGCTGATGCTGGCGTCAGCCGGCGTCAGCAGGCTGACGCACGCGTCAGCGGGCCCCCTTCCCTTGGGCCTGGGCTTATTTTTGACAGCCTCTCTAAATGGGGTTTATCTCTCTTGGGCTTTCTATTTAACACTTTAAATAGACTTTTGGGGCTCGTTTGAACTCCGTTTTTGACGCGGTTTGAACCTGCGTCAAAAGCAAGATGAACCCGTCTAACCAGTAACCTTTTCTTTGCGTTTATTTTATTAAATATTGTATTAAAAAATTTAATACACATTTAATCGCTTTTGCATCAAATGCAAAATAGTCCCTATCTAAGCTTAAATTATCAAATTGCATCAAATGCAATTATCTCTTCTTTTGCATCAAATGCAAATATTCTCCCTAACTATTTTCTACCTATTACTAGACGAAGCGTTGCACTCTGTGTGAGACCCTACAGCCTGACT
Organism: Scilla litardierei; assembly: GCA_030789695.1. Classification (NCBI taxonomy): domain Eukaryota; kingdom Viridiplantae; phylum Streptophyta; class Magnoliopsida; order Asparagales; family Asparagaceae; genus Scilla; species Scilla litardierei. The sequence continues at coordinate 51,125,458 of CM061139.1, forward strand.
CTTACAAAAGGTTGGGCTTGAAGCCCTATACGGCTGTGAACACAAGCAGTGGTTGCCGTCCCTGCTTCAGGAATCATCATTATGTGGTTAACTCATTGACATGAGTATTGTCGGGACCACCTGACTGTTTCCGTGATGAATTCTGCAGTTATAGTCTCTTCGTCTTAAATATGTCGTGTAGATCAAGTCTAGGGTACGGTCAAACTGTCAACCCCAATAACTTGACTCCGGTTAGTTTCTATCAATCTTTAGTCAATAAATGTTGGATTTCTTCCAACATACTCTGCGCAGAGTTTTTACTAAAGACCGAACTAACTCTACGACACTAACTCCCATTGACCGGGAGAGACGAATCCTCTCTTGGTCATTACTCGCCTCGTACGTTTCAAGTGACACCCAATCAAAAGACCTTTCGACAGGCCTTGCCTCGAAGCTAGGTCAGTTGATCTAAGTGGCACGGTTCACGCACAGGTCCGTCAAAATGACCTCAAGTCAAAAGACCAACTATCCTATCATCACTCAGAGTTATCACTGACAGATTGGTCAATATAACCATATGATAACTCTAGTGGATCGTTCAGTGAACTCATTCTAATGAGCACCTGTGTCTCGTCTTCGACTTCGCCAAGTCAAGCGATCATGAGATCATCGCCACCGCTAAACGGTGAAGACTAAGACACAATGGTCTATCCGATGTTTCGATATCCTTGTCTCGGAACATCTACGACCACGAACCATTTTAGACTTATGCTACAGACGGTCAAACGTTTCTCCATGATCGAGATACTCATCTCGATACCCGTTTGACCTTGCATAAAGTCTCAGGACTTTACCTAAGTTAACTACATTACAATATAACTTAGATAAATTAATACCAAACAGCTTACTGTTATTTCGAACAAGATGTTTGTGCTATTCACACAGGAATAAATGGCCTCGAGGGCATAATATTCCTACATAGCCAACCTAGGGTAGGGTCCAATCTCTTGCAAACCCTAACCTAGGCAAACTAGCGTGAAGAACAACATCATCGTTCAATCGTATCTCGAGCCCACTCTCGTGCAAACTCGAGCTACGACCTAGGTTGGGAGAGTTCCTACCCGTCCAATCTCTTGCAAACGGGTATTGGTATAGAATTGCAATCGAAACCCCTAGTTTCGGTCCAATCTCTTGCAAACCGATTCCGGAGAAATTCAATTGCAACCCAATTCGAATATCTAGGGCTTCCTATCGAATTGGGATCCAATCTCTTGCAAATCCCAATCGATATGAATCCCTAGCTATTCGTATTATAGCAATCCCAAACTAACCCTAATCAATCCTAGCAATAGTTTCACCAATTCATCACAAATCCGAAATTGGGCTCGTAGGGTTCATCCCTACGCCCTAAGACGATGAACTACTCACAATTCATAATCAAATTCAATAGAAATTCACAATCAAAATCAATAGAATTCATTGCTATATTCAAAATATCAATAAAAATGGAGTTTTTGAGGGAAAGAGAGACAAACCAATGAAGAACAAGATAGCATCCAACAAATCTCACTTTTCTCTCCTCCCTAAAAGCTAAATCTAATCCCTAAAAAGTTAATCTAAAAAGACTGCAAAAAGTTTTGAAAAAAGCCTCCTCAACTAGGTTAAACACTGGGGTTAAATACCCCCCCCCCCCCCCGAAATCACCCAAAAAACCCTGACGAAAATGCCCCTGCGCAACCTCAAAATCGCAGTTTACGCTACAGGCAGCGCGGCTCACTCGGCCGAGTGACAAATGTTACTCGGCCGAGTGACGAACCCTGTACAAAAACAGAGAGTTGGAGGTCTCGGGGGTCGTCTCCTCGGAGGTCACTCGGGCGGACTGTCTTTCGTCACTCGGGCGGACGTCATTTGTCACTCGGGCGGACCGCGACTCGGAATTTGACTGTACAAAAACCGTAAGTCTGGGATTTTTGCTGCCGCCGTCTTGATGCCACTCGGGCGAGTGGGTATCCGTGGTTCGGCCGAGTGACGTGGCGATGCTCGGCTGAGTGCACGCTGATATTAGCTTTGTTGCATGTCCGATCTGGCCGGCCGAGCGGGCTTCCGATGGTCGGCCGAGTGACTCCTTCACTCGGCCGAGTGACATGCTCAAAATGCCCATTCTTCATGTTTTTGCCTCCTCGTCGCTCCTACAACGTTCTTTCTTCTTCCACTCCTCTCCAATAGCAAAATACCCCTCAAGAGAGTTATCTGTGACACTCCGGAATGGGTTCATCTCAGAATCACTCCAAATCACTCCAAATCTCCTGAAATACGACAAAAACAACAAATCGTGAAAAGCATCGCAATATTTTCGAATAAACGTGAAAACGCGATTTGAGCGATCTAAATGGCATGCAAACATGCAGAAAAAAGGTGTAAAATATGGAGTGATCAAAATCCCCCAAGCTTACCTCTTACTCGTCCTCGAGGAAGATGAGTAAAAAGCGAACCCGGTGGATAAAGATAATGAAAACGGCGGAAAGGCGGAAAATGGAAAACGAAAAACAAAATAGAAAACGAAGAGGGAAGTTGCTAGATCATTTTCTCAGGACGTGGGTTTTGATTACTCATATAGCATGCATCGAATATAAAACACATGTCAAAGACTTTTATTTTGATATCATAGTATAATGGTGCATTTGAAATAGAAAACCCAAGAATATCAATATAGCATGAAAAATGGAATAATTCTAAGATTAACATCGTCTGAAGCATTTAAAGCGGTATACAATATCGTAGATCACACACTTTTCAATTGAATGCTTTCTATAAGGAGTATAAGAGATATCACACGATAGAGTAGAAAGAATAGAAAAAGTGTGGTTTTCATGAAGTGAATGCTAAGCGTAGATTTCTGGATTTCGTGAAACTTTAGCAATCTCACCGAGTATAAAATATTACTTAGCCTAGGTTGTCATGCACCGTCAAGTAGTCACTCTCTCACACATCATTGGATTCTCTCCCCCAAGCTTATCTATAAGCGTGGTGGCATATACAAAACTATATTTACATCCACGTTTCTTATGAAGCTCCAAAAGTCAAAAATAAAAACAAAAGAGGGAAGAAAGAGACAAAGTATATGAGATGGGATCGTTTTCGAACTTCTTTTCTCATTTCTTCACTTATTCTCAAATCTCTCTTTCTTTCTTTTTCTTTTTTTTCAATAGAATATTTACACAAATGATCCCAAATCAAAGAGAAGGATATACAAGTATTTTTCTTTGGGTTTTGGGGAATTTGGAGCATGTGATTTTAATAACGGGGGAATGCCAATAATAGATTCGCTAAAGGGGAGATTCACCAATGAATTTAAAATAGAGAAATAATGTTCAAGATATGTGGAGAAAGAAATAAATGTATCTCTCGGTTCACTCTATAGGACGTGCATGACAACTTCAGCAGGGTAATATAATCTACTCAGTTTAATCTCAAAAAGTAAACTAATCCAGATTTATCAAAGCTAGCAAACATTCAATCAACCCGAAGTGAAGCGTACAAATCATGCAAATAGAAGTGATGTGAGAAAGGAAAGCAGTACTCCAGATATAAGCATCAATGCGTGAATCTTGGTGTGTTTTCTACGATAGCATACATATGAATCATCAGACATCAGCTAATAATGGAATTTCATCCATTTTCATACAGCAAAAGAGAGTGGGTTACTATTTCTAAATGCAAAGCAGAACATAGCATATGATATCAAAAATAAAAAGCTATGACATGACAAATATAGCATGCGATAGAGAAAAGCTAACTCCACGTCATCATCATCACAGAGAAGTCATCTCTAGCAAAAGATGAAGGAAATAAAAATAAACAAAAAACAAAGATATTTACAATGCATCACACAAGGAAAATAAGAAAAACGTGATGCATGGTAAAAAAATGAAAAAGGGATGAAAAATGGGTGCAAAAGTGGAAAAAACGTGAAAAAACTAAAAAATAAAGGTGACAAAAGCAAAAAGTGTGTGTCACGCCCCGCTTCCCAAAAACGTGGAGGCGAAGCGTGAGAAGGTCCGCTCAGACTTGAAGCTACAAAGCTGCAAGTCCGATAAGCGTCGATCAAGTTTAAAACTGCAGGTCCTTGCAATGCTAACGAAACAAAGATAATAATAATTAAATGAGACAAAAGAAACATCTCAGAATATCCATAAAATAAGTTTCCAACATCGCAGAAAAGCCATCAGGCTAAAAGGAAGGAGACTAAAGGCCCAAACATGGCCAACAAAAGTACAAAGTACAAAACAACGGTGCTACGCACCAACAACTAACAAAAGGCCTAAAACAACATAAAGCTCCACAAAGACTCAAAGAATGGTCACCGGGTCCACCAAAATCCTCCTGGGCAGCCATGGACTCAGACTCAGCGTCAGCAAAACCTCACGTACTCAGCAACGGTCTCTGGCTCAGGTCTAACAGGTGACACCCAAAAGAGCAAGGGGCACATGTCAGCAAGTCTGGAAGACTTGTGCAAGTGAAACTGAAAGTACAAGTAAGAGCAACCTAGCAGTTCTAGTATGAATGCGATGACATGGCAGTTTAAAGTATGAGTGCAACAGGTAAAGTAAAGTAAAGTACAGTACGAGCATGGCATGGCATTCACAAGACAAGTACAAGACAAGAAAAGTAAGCACCTCGTGCACAGAGATTCCGTCTTTTGGCTAGAGTGGCTGTACGGGCCAACTCCTAAGCTCAAGTAACCGTTTATCCCTACCCCTCCACGTGTGTCGAGCCAGGGCCTTACCCCCGAACTTGGAATGCTCGCTTCTGGACCACGAGCCAGGAAGTGTGTAAACAAGTATGGCGTAGGGGTGCACCTAGCCGGACAAGTAGTACAAGGACAAGTATTGTAGCGTGTGCTACGATGCAACAATCAATGCATGGATGACATGGCATGGCAAGTAAGAAAGTAAACGTGACAGTTTAGCATGCATGAATGACAATTTTAATGGTTGGATCTAGCTTCGTTGTCAAGCTAAATCATTTAGGTGACGGATCTAGTTTCGTTGTCAAACTAGATCAAGTAGGCGTCTAGTCAGCTATCATTTCACCGACTAGTCTCTTTTACGCTAAAAGCAAGTAAGTGGCCTAAAAACATGGCCCTACACAAAAGTTGGCAAGTTTCACTTGCCTGCAACTATCACGTCAAGAAAACACCGTCCAACGAGTCCAAGGTCACGATTCCTACGTGCACAAGTCCACCGGCCTACATCCGTTTTATTAATCTTGATTAGTGATTTCTAAAACATTTAAAATACTTTAAAAATACTGATTTTTAGTCTTGATTAGCATGCAATTGGGTTGGGGGTCCTAGGGGTGCAAAACGTTACCTCAACACGACGCGAAAGCTACACCGGCGTCGGGTAGCGACGCCGGGGGTTGGAATAATAAGATCGCGCTCCAAGTCCAGATTCCAATTAGATTCCTCGCTGGAATTTCAGAGAAAATATCCCGGGCGACGATTCCAGATTCCAAAGCTCGCACGTGCGACGACGGGCTACGACGTGCGACGACGTCGTACGCGGCAAGTCGTCGAAGAGAACGTACCAAAGTGGGGCCCACAGTAGTCCTAGGGACCTTTGGGGAACCCACAATACCTCTGGAGAACTTGGGGGGCCCACGGAGGCAAGTGGTGCGACGGATGCGGGGTTGCGACAAGTGGCCGTCGGTCGTACAGCCTCGGTGCGGGGGCTTGGCTCGGTCAGACACGGGGGCGGCGCTGTTGCAACACTTTGGGTCGGTCGCAGCAGCGGGGGCGACGTTTTCCTTCGGTCAGACCGATGGAAATCCTCGGTCAGGCGCTTGGAAGCGGGGTTGCAGCGCTGCAGCGATGCAACGCTCGGGCGCTCGGTCACAGCGGCGGCTTCCTTCGGTCGGGCACGGAGCTAGCGGGGCGACAGAGCGGGTCGGTGCGGAGCGAGGCGACCGGGCGGTTCTCTCGGTCAGACCGAGAGGCCCTATCGGTCAAGCGGGGAACGAAGCGGCGGTCGATGGCAGCGGTGCGGAGCGGCTTGGGTGCGGGCGGGGGTCTCGGTCGGAGCGGGCGAACGGAGCTGTTTTCCTCGGTCGTACGGGGGCTGAACGTCGCAACGTTGCGACGATTCGTCGCAACGTCCAAAATGACTTTGGGAGAGGCTAGGGCTAATTTCTTTGGAAAATAGGACTTGCTAGGGGTTGCTTATATAGTATAGGTGGGGTTGACTTGGTCTAGGGCCAAATCTAATAGGATTAGAATTCAAAAAGATTTGAAATTTGAATTCAAACTTATCCAACCCAATCTAGGATTTGACCTGGTCCAAATGAGCTGGAAATTGGCTCAAAAATTCTTTAAAACGTTTTAAACTCAAATAAATTTTATTTGGCCGAAAATACTTAATAAATAAATTATTAAAAATAATATAAAACTTGTAAAAATTATAAAAGTGGTCAAATAAACTCCAAAAATTATAAAATAAATATTGTGGTGATCGTGGCGACGAATGTGAGCTAACTAAGAAGACGGATCTCAAATTCGACGTCGGACGACGAAACTAAAAATAGAAACGTCTCCCGTCAAAAGTGAAAGTCGTCACGTCTCATCGAGTAAGTTCAAATTGTGGGAAAACGACTCGAGAAGTGTCGTTCCAAGATAGTGCCACTATTTAATACTCTCAGGGACGTTCGCAACGGCATAACACACGAAAGTGTTCACAAACACGTGCACGGCCAAAAGCACGTGCACGAACAACGTACAACGAAAAGTGGTCGTTACATCCTCCCCACCTTAGAATAAAGTCCGTCCTCGGACTTTCTAATATAGCTAGTCGCTCTAGTAACTAACCCAAATCAAGTCACATTATATTTCAAACCAAGTATAGTCATTACAAGTGCTCATATATGCACTAGGTAGTCAAACATTATTACTACCAATACGTATATATATTTATATATATTCACGTACGTTATACATTTATACCCATTATAGCCAGTCAATTTCATACACGTATTTCAATCATATATATAAGCATACATTCCTTATATCGCTACTACTTACCTAAACACAAAACAATATTTCAGGTACTCATATAGGATAGTCTCACACTTAGCAAATACAATCATTGCTCTACCTATAGGTAGCTACCTATGCACAAACATCAAGGGTATACTACCCTCTAATATTTCCTAGTATTCATCCAACACCAAACACATCAACACATGCAGTCACACCATACCATTATTAAATCAAATTCACTATATCTAATATACATTCACTATAGTTTCACAATATATATATAGCCATTCAATGCATTCAAATATTTCACCATATATTCACATTACGTACGGTCCTATTACTGTATTTACAACACGCCACCTATACCATAGTCATCAATACCTATAACTAAGCACATACTTACCCGTGCATGGTGCACACCCATACACGCTAACATTTCATTTACATACATCAATCATACCATTATATTACTAGCACATCTATGCACCTAGTTTAGCTAGCATACATATGTTCACACAACAAGTCCTTAGTAACTAGCTATACCACAAGACCAACACCTATAACTATATACTGGCGTAGCGACCCACAATCATGTGCGTAGCACAACCAGGCACAAACACTTCTATCACCATACATACATCAAGCATTTCTATATTCAAACTACAATCATACATTCAATATACTTAGAGTATACTCACTCAGGCTTGAGTGAGACTCAATACACATATCAGGATATTCTATATATGTAACACGGCATTCATACTTATACCAATACCATTCCAATATTTATACGTCTACCATACAACCATATACATTCCATAAATCAATCACACTTAATATTTAGTCAGGCAATACTCACGTAGTTCAATCATTCTATATACCATAATAATAATAATATAGACATCAACATACGTATAATTATAATACGCTCCCTAATACATGCATACGTATTCATCGTATAGTCTCACACATGTAACATATATATTCACACCATAGCCTACTACCTATAATTAGTATTCTAACACATCCACACGTACATAATTAAGATGTGCAATAGTCGTGTATACCTCACGGTATGCACGCATGCAACATCCCGTAAAAGCAACAATACCAATCAAAATTATAACCCTAATACTATATGTATATCACATATATACTCAGGCAACAAAACATAACTACTTACGTCTAAACACTATATATATCTACTTACGAGCACATACTCACACGTAATAATATATAGATCACTCAATAGGCCTACTTACTTATCTATAAGTTCACACATTATCATCACACCTAGCATATACCTAGCTTTACCAATCATTTTATTTCAACCATTATAAGTATCTCTATTTACATACATTCCATTAGATATTTCAACGCTAGCTCTTATATACACCGGCATCCCTAGTATAGTATAGCTATCCACACAAAAATCTATAATTACTAACACACAACAACTTCATACTATCACGAATAACTCCGAGTATATATATATATATACCACACAATAGGCAAGCACCAATATACTATGGGAATTCTCATTCAAGCTCACGTACCCAACTTAGGTACGTGCACAACGACACCTCACAAGGGTCCAAGGGTCTACTAACAACTAAGGGTGGACATAGACATTGACGGCACTAATACCTAAGTAATAGAGGGAGGTCGAAAGCGTGACGAGGGAAGGATCGATAAGCACGTGTTCAGATAGGGCGAATGCAAGGAGACAGCTTTGTTGGACGAACATTGGCTCAATGGTGATGTTTAGGTTGAAGGAAAAGGATATAGTGATGCTTATATAGGATATAGAAAAGAAGATAGGGTAAGTAGCATAAGCTAGAATACGTGAAATCTGAAAACTTTTTTTCTTCAAAATCAGAATCCTCGTCTGAAAAGAAATATTTCGGAATCGATAAAACAAGTTGTTCAAAGTAAATTTGAGTCGAACATTCTTAATAAGAGAAAATGGTCTATTGTTTCTAAAAATCATTTTGAAAGGAAGTAAAATCATTTACGCGAATATTAAGGACATGGTTTAGAAAATTCTATCAGTCAATAATTTAATAAAATGTTGCCAAGAGTTTTTGAAAGTCAAAGAATGGAATCAAACAACAGAAGAATTTAAAATCAGGTTAAATGCTTTCAAAACTTTTAGGCCATGGAAAGGTAATCAATTTTGAAACTTCTTTTAGGGAAACCATGGTTCGCCAAAAGTGGAAAAACCGATTTACACAAGGTTCTTAGTATACGAGCACAATGAACCTGGTACGGATAAAGTAATTAAAATTCATTTTAGTCTAGAAATTTTTCTAAAAGCACGTAGGGTGAGTGGAAAGATAATAATTATAACTTGATGGTGGAATTATCAAAATTGGTAGCAAACTTCAAAATCGAATCATGGAGGGTCTAAAGCAGGAAGAGGTTATGAAAATAGTAATTTTGCAAAAATCTGGAACAGTGAGAACGACGAGCAAAGACCATCTTGCTGAAATCTGAAATTCTATGTGACTTGAAAAGTATATTAAAAGTAAACACGATGTATTATTCAAATAAGAAAGGAAAATTTTAAATCAAATTGGACAAATGGTTCAGAATAAAATTAATATATGGAAAGACGACATGAGTACGAAAACATAGGCTGGGAAAAAATATTATAAGCTAGAGTTCAAAATTCCGACAAACGTTTTTTTTTAAAATTTAAATCAATGAAGAAGTATGAAGTATAAGTATATTAAAATTTTGAACAAAATTAAACTTAGGAAAAAGGAAATCGTAAAATACTTTCAAGAGTTTCAAAGTTCATAATGGAGAGTTTCGAAAAAGGACGACGATCGTCATGAGGCGATCTCGTGATTCGAGGCAAGGAAATTGGTCAGGTGATCAAAACATTCGTACGCCTAGGATATGACTCAGGAGAGGCTACGGAAAACTCCTACGGTCGACCAACTAAAGATTAAAGCTAAACGCTAAGACTTCTAAAGGTTAGACGGTAAAGAAGTGCGTTCAGCTTGGTCCGAAATCGATGAACCCAAAAGCGAACGACCGAAGGGAAATCTAGAAGTCTAATATGGTCAGGGGTAGACATGAACCACTAAGGTAACTCCTACGACGATTAAATCAATTGCCAGAAAGGGGGTCTAACTATCAATCAGAGGCCTCTAACTAGCAAGCACAGACGTCTAACTAAGTCTTCTCATCACCTAGTGTCCTAAAAACGACTAAACTCAGGGCTTCTGATTCGGATGTTGTAATTTATTTAATGGACATTCTGTTATTATCGTTGTTCCGTTAATTCGCATTTGCAAGATTGGACCTGCATGGGCCACCAACAAAACCTGTCACGCCCCGCTTCCCAAAAACGTGGAGGCGAAGCGTGAGAAGGTCCGCTCAGACTTGAAGCTACAAAGCTGCAAGTCCGATAAGCGTCGATCAAGTTTAAAACTGCAGGTCCTTGCAATGCTAACGAAACAAAGATAATAATAATTAAATGAGACAAAAGAAACATCTCAGAATATCCATAAAATAAGTTTCCAACATCGCAGAAAAGCCATCAGGCTAAAAGGAAGGAGACTAAAGGCCCAAACATGGCCAACAAAAGTACAAAGTACAAAACAACGGTGCTACGCACCAACAACTAACAAAAGGCCTAAAACAACATAAAGCTCCACAAAGACTCAAAGAATGGTCACCGGGTCCACCAAAATCCTCCTGGGCAGCCATGGACTCAGACTCAGCGTCAGCAAAACCTCACGTACTCAGCAACGGTCTCTGGCTCAGGTCTAACAGGTGACACCCAAAAGAGCAAGGGGCACATGTCAGCAAGTCTGGAAGACTTGTGCAAGTGAAACTGAAAGTACAAGTAAGAGCAACCTAGCAGTTCTAGTATGAATGCGATGACATGGCAGTTTAAAGTATGAGTGCAACAGGTAAAGTAAAGTAAAGTACAGTACGAGCATGGCATGGCATTCACAAGACAAGTACAAGACAAGAAAAGTAAGCACCTCGTGCACAGAGATTCCGTCTTTTGGCTAGAGTGGCTGTACGGGCCAACTCCTAAGCTCAAGTAACCGTTTATCCCTACCCCTCCACGTGTGTCGAGCCAGGGCCTTACCCCCGAACTTGGAATGCTCGCTTCTGGACCACGAGCCAGGAAGTGTGTAAACAAGTATGGCGTAGGGGTGCACCTAGCCGGACAAGTAGTACAAGGACAAGTATTGTAGCGTGTGCTACGATGCAACAATCAATGCATGGATGACATGGCATGGCAAGTAAGAAAGTAAACGTGACAGTTTAGCATGCATGAATGACAATTTTAATGGTTGGATCTAGCTTCGTTGTCAAGCTAAATCATTTAGGTGACGGATCTAGTTTCGTTGTCAAACTAGATCAAGTAGGCGTCTAGTCAGCTATCATTTCACCGACTAGTCTCTTTTACGCTAAAAGCAAGTAAGTGGCCTAAAAACATGGCCCTACACAAAAGTTGGCAAGTTTCACTTGCCTGCAACTATCACGTCAAGAAAACACCGTCCAACGAGTCCAAGGTCACGATTCCTACGTGCACAAGTCCACCGGCCTACATCCGTTTTATTAATCTTGATTAGTGATTTCTAAAACATTTAAAATACTTTAAAAATACTGATTTTTAGTCTTGATTAGCATGCAATTGGGTTGGGGGTCCTAGGGGTGCAAAACGTTACCTCAACACGACGCGAAAGCTACACCGGCGTCGGGTAGCGACGCCGGGGGTTGGAATAATAAGATCGCGCTCCAAGTCCAGATTCCAATTAGATTCCTCGCTGGAATTTCAGAGAAAATATCCCGGGCGACGATTCCAGATTCCAAAGCTCGCGCGTGCGACGACGGGCTACGACGTGCGACGACGTCGTACGCGGCAAGTCGTCGAAGAGAACGTACCAAAGTGGGGCCCACAGTAGTCCTAGGGACCTTTGGGGAACCCACAATACCTCTGGAGAACTTGGGGGGCCCACGGAGGCAAGTGGTGCGACGGATGCGGGGTTGCGACAAGTGGCCGTCGGTCGTACAGCCTCGGTGCGGGGGCTTGGCTCGGTCAGACACGGGGGCGGCGCTGTTGCAACACTTTGGGTCGGTCGCAGCAGCGGGGGCGACGTTTTCCTTCGGTCAGACCGATGGAAATCCTCGGTCAGGCGCTTGGAAGCGGGGTTGCAGCGCTGCAGCGATGCAACGCTCGGGCGCTCGGTCACAGCGGCGGCTTCCTTCGGTCGGGCACGGAGCTAGCGGGGCGACAGAGCGGGTCGGTGCGGAGCGAGGCGACCGGGCGGTTCTCTCGGTCAGACCGAGAGGCCCTATCGGTCAAGCGGGGAACGAAGCGGCGGTCGATGGCAGCGGTGCGGAGCGGCTTGGGTGCGGGCGGGGGTCTCGGTCGGAGCGGGCGAACGGAGCTGTTTTCCTCGGTCGTACGGGGGCTGAACGTCGCAACGTTGCGACGATTCGTCGCAACGTCCAAAATGACTTTGGGAGAGGCTAGGGCTAATTTCTTTGGAAAATAGGACTTGCTAGGGGTTGCTTATATAGTATAGGTGGGGTTGACTTGGTCTAGGGCCAAATCTAATAGGATTAGAATTCAAAAAGATTTGAAATTTGAATTCAAACTTATCCAACCCAATCTAGGATTTGACCTGGTCCAAATGAGCTGGAAATTGGCTCAAAAATTCTTTAAAACGTTTTAAACTCAAATAAATTTTATTTGGCCGAAAATACTTAATAAATAAATTATTAAAAATAATATAAAACTTGTAAAAATTATAAAAGTGGTCAAATAAACTCCAAAAATTATAAAATAAATATTGTGGTGATCGTGGCGACGAATGTGAGCTAACTAAGAAGACGGATCTCAAATTCGACGTCGGACGACGAAACTAAAAATAGAAACGTCTCCCGTCAAAAGTGAAAGTCGTCACGTCTCATCGAGTAAGTTCAAATTGTGGGAAAACGACTCGAGAAGTGTCGTTCCAAGATAGTGCCACTATTTAATACTCTCAGGGACGTTCGCAACGGCATAACACACGAAAGTGTTCACAAACACGTGCACGGCCAAAAGCACGTGCACGAACAACGTACAACGAAAAGTGGTCGTTACAGTGTGAGAACTCACTCCCCCAAGCTAAAGTGCACAGTGTCCTCAATGTGCGAAGTGTGGCACACCGAGAGACGAGTAATGGGTGGGTGGTGGGTATGCATGCATGATAAAAAAGAGATAGAAATAACAAAATGAAAAATATGACGTGAATGTGATGCATGCAAGGATAAGAGTGATGTAGATATGTGTGTGTCACCAAAAATACTCTCCCTCACTCCTGAAGAAGGATATAGAATGATATGATCAAAATGTGGACAAAAATAGTGATGGGAGGAGGGGGTGGGCAAAAATCATCAGGACCAAGCAGAGAATGGGCAGCATAACGACAAAAAAAATCGACGGCATCAAGGGTGTGCCTAAGCTGGTGGTGTTGTGCCATCTCTGTCCTGAGGCGGAGGTGGGGGTGGTGGTGGCTGGGTAACAGTCGGCTGGGTGGGTGGGGGTGGGGGTGGTGGGCGTGGAACAGTCAGCTGGGTGGGTGGTGGTCGTGGCAGTCGCTCGAGAATCTGGGTCAGGCAAAAGTGAATGCCGGGAAGTAGCTCGAGGCGGTGCTGCATGGCCGTGACTGTGGAAGACAGAGCCCTAAAATCGCCCCGGAGTCCACTCATCGCCCCCTCAAGAGCACGAACGCTTTGAACTAAGGCGTCATGGGGTGGTGGAGCGGAAGGACGTACTGGTCTAGGCTGATCAGGTCAGGGCTGTCTAATACGTGCAGTGTAGGTGATCGGGACAGCAGGCATGGGTCGATAGGGTGCTGTGCTCACTAGTGGATGCCCAGCCTCAGTGCAAGGCTGGGGCGCAGGCTGGAGTGAGGTGGAAGCAGCAGTAGTGGGGGTGGAAGACAAAATCGGTGACGAGGTGGCAAGAGAGGTCAGTGACACAGACGTGGGGACAGACGTCACGACACTCTCAGATAGAACAGCTACGGTGGAGACCGAAGGGTCGACCGCTGGGGAGGAAGTATTGGGTCCAAAAGGTGAAACCCCAGCGGAGATCAGAGTGGATAGGGTCTCCACGACGGAAGCAAAGGAAGACTCGTCGCTCTCAAGTATGGTGGGTGGACGCTCGGGTAGCAGAGAGGTGAGTGGCTCAACCGACAGTGGCATAGCAGTGGTGGTGGTGGTAGTAGGTGTGGTGGTGGTGGAGGACGGCTCAGCAAGTGTACTCCCGACACTGGCAATAGTGGGGACAGAAGTGTCGGGAGCGGCAGAAAGTGCAGGCTCAGACTGAGGGAACATAAGGTCTACAGGTGCAGGGGGTGCCTGCTCAGCCTCCTCGGCCTCAAGCACGTAGGCGGCGGGGATCAGGAGATCCATCGCCGGAATCCAGTCCTCGTGTGCTGGTCCTATGTGTGTCCGAGCGGGACTCGAAAGGATCATGTAGTCAGCACCGAATGGACCGTGCAACCATACCCAGTGCCGCTGGCCGTGCGGACGAAGCATCTTCATCCGGGCCATGACGTCTATCGAAAGTGAAGTGGGGCCCGAATGTCGACGCAGGTCGGCCGGAAGGTCCTCACCGGTCATCAGGGCTAGCAGGGTGATCAGGCCGCCGCAACATATCAGGGAGCGAGCGCCCACCGATACGATGATGCGGTCCAAAAACCAGCTAGCGACGTCAATCTCAACGGCGGGGACCATCGTAACACCATCCCTATCAAGAACTCTGGGCGAGTCATCGCGTAGAGCATATAGAGCTCAGGCGTAGACATCGTCCCAGGCTCGTACCTCGCTAGAAAGGTGGTCTCCATAAGGCACTGTGCTATGTGGAGGCAGGGGTGGACTATGACCGAGGCCTTGGCCCTACTAGGGTCAAAGGCCTGTGGTAAACCCGTGATCCTGGCCCAAAAGGCGTGTGAATCAAAAGATGGGGGAGGGATGTGTGTGGGGGCGTAGGCTCGGTCGGGCGTGGTGATTGCGGGCCACTGAAAGAACCCTCGAAGCATATCGAGAGTGATCTGACACTCTCGATCCATCAGTCTAAAGGAGCATCCCTCAGGGGTCCGGGCGATCGAGCTAAGTACCTCGAGTGTCGGACGGACGTAGGTGTCCGTCGACAGAGAAAGTCTCACCAACCCACGTTGTCGTACAATGTGAGTAACCCCTCTAGTACCCCCAGGCGGTCTAGGTCTGCAAGGTGTGCGAACCTGGAGGGCACTATTGAGTGCTGGGCGATACGCTCAAAAGCGACGCGATGTGCATCATCTCGGAACGTAATACCCAGTGGCCCAATGATAGGAGCTGGTGGTGGATGTGGGTGGATGGGCTCGGCTGGGAGTGGCTGTGGGTCGACTGGATCGGCAGGCTGTGGCTGTGTGGGGTGAGGTGGTGTAGGCGGAGGAGAGTCCTCCATCTCGTGGGAGGGGCCGGGCTCATCCGGCCGCTTCCGCTTGGCGGAAGCTCTCCTAGTGCGTGGCCGTGTTCGGGGCGGCATGTGTGCCCCGAGTGATCACCCAACGAATGGAAAAAAATTGCGGCATGCTAAAATAAATGGAATGAAGGTACCTGAACACGCCGCGAGAGCAAAACAGCAGATGCGTATGAAGACGCCGACTCCACAAGGCCAAAAGCGCGCATCGGAAGCTCCCCTAAGCTCCCCAAGATAGCCTGCACATCAAAAAACGCTATCAGCGTGTAAAATTCAAAATACATGGGGGGGTTAGGGGTATAATAGATAGATAATGAAATTAATTTGATTTAGGGGCTCGATTAGTGCATGGATCGTCAAAAAATAGGATAAATTGGAGAAAATGGGCGAAATGGGGTTACCGGAGGTCGGCCGACGGCGAGGGAGTCGCCGGTGGTCGGTAGGTGCGGTCGGTGGTCGGCACTCAGCCGCCGACGGTCGGGTGGTCGAGGGCGGCGTTCGGGCGATCGAATTATGATCGCAACGGGTGGGGAGACGAAAGGGCTCGGGATCGGGCGAAAATTTGGGGCGTTTCGAAAATCGCGCCGAGCCCGTTCGCTTATATAAGTGAAGTTACGACTCGGCCGAGTGACTAAGTCATGCGGCTGAGTGATCGTAACGAAAAAGTTTATAAAATTTCTCCCTCCGCTTACGACTCGGCCGAGTGGCTTTGCCACCCTCGGTCGAGTGGAAAAAGTCCATTCGGCCGAGTGGCACAAGCTACTCGGCAATTCTCACCCTAGGAGCGTATCAGTTTCACTCGACCGAGTGAATATATATACTCGGCCGAGTGGCAGTTTATACTGAAATCACAAAAAAGACAGAGAGTTGGGTACATCAGACTTCCCTCGTTGGTGCGCCACTCGGGCGGACGACGTTGGTTGCTCGGCCGAGTGGCTATGGTACTCGGCCGAGTGAGGCTCTTTTTTCTGCTGTGATGCTTCGTTTTGGCTCTAATCTCTGTTTTTCTTCTTTCAGGTGGTTTCTTCCTTCTCCTAAGCGTCGAGCGCGTCCATGGAGCACTCCTCTTTGCCTTGGCCATCCTCCATATGATAGATATCCCGTTCTCCTCTCCTGTCAAAGAAAATAGGACCCGTTGTCAAAAATTTTCGGGCAAACGACTCAAAAACACTAATAAAGTCTAAAACAAAAAATAAAAACTAAAATAGAAAAATGCAATAACCGTCGGGTTGCATCCCGACAAGCGCTCGTTTAAGGTCTTGAGCTCGACCCCTTTAAATTTTCAATTTAGCGCGGGATGTTGGGTGCATATGGGATGCACCCGTCGAATTTTCCGGGAAGACCGCTCGGATTTGGATGATTGTGGTGTGTGGTCTTCCTCAGTGCCCCTTCGTCTCGGGTAATGTTGGGGGGTGGCTCCCCCAAGCTAGAGCTTGTTCCGGTTTTTGACTTTGCCGGTGACACCGATCGTCGTATCGGTGGAGCTTTCTTCGGAGTCCTCAACTTCGAGAGCTTGCAGAGCTCCCGTATTCTTGCGACATCAGCGTCGCCATCATCAATCACCATGGAGATATCGGGGGAGTGCTCAATCTTCTCTTCCTCGGCCAAATCTAGGCCTTCTTCGAAGCTATCTTCGTGGGGTGCGCCGATGGAGTGAGGGATCGCCTCTTCGATGACCTCATCAAGGAGGTCCATGTAATCTAGCTCCTCATGATACGACATGTGCTTCATTGCCTTTGGTATATGGAGCTCCACTTCGATGTTGCCGACGTTCAAGGTAAGGGTCCCCTCCCGCACATCGACGATGACACCGGCAGTGGTGAGGAACGGGCATCCAAGTATGAGTGATGTATCGCCCTCCTCCTTGATGTCCATTATCACAAAATCGCATGGCAAACATATGCCTCCCAGAACTTGGAGTGGGATGTCCTTCGCGATCCCAACCGGTCTTGTAATCCTCCCGTCCGCTAGTTGAATCCGCATGTCGGTAGGCTTCAAATCCATGCCGGTATTCAACTTCCGGAACATGGAGAGAGGCATGAGGCTAACACTAGCCCCCAAATCCACCAATGCTTTTTGTAGGAGGGACGCCGCCTAGAGTGCAAGGAATCCGGAAACTTCCCGGATCTTTAAATTTGGCGGGCTCCTTCTCTCTCTTTGTGAACCAAGTCCCTTCCTCAGCGAGCATTATCTTCTCCTTCCTCTTCCTTCCCGTAATTAATTCCTTTAAGAACTTGGCGTAAGATGATATTTCCACTATAGCGTCGAGAAAGGGGATATTGAGGCTCACCCCTCTCAAATACTCGAGAAACTTGGCTAGCCATTTCTCCATCTTGGCTCTAGCTAGCCGTTGAGGGAAGGGCACCGGTGGCATAAATCGGCGCTCATCAATAAGCTCTTCCTCTCTAGACTTCACTTCCCCTTGCGGCTCCTTCTCTTTTTCAACTTCAATTGTCGGCTCGCTCTCTTGTAGATTCTCCACCACGGGTTCCTTAATTTGAGTCAAGGGGGGGTGGTATCCTTCCCTCCTCTCGTTGTAACCGCAACGACCGCATTGATGTGGCCGGTGTTGCCCCGTGGTTTTGGCTCGGGTTGAGCCGGCAATTGTTGGTTGTTCCTATTGAGCAAAGCAAGTTGCTTCCCGCTTTGAGCGACGACAGTGGCGAGATAATCTTGTCCCGCCTTCAAAGTGGCGTTAATCTTTCTTTGTTCCGCCATAAACTCATCCACCTTAGCTTCAAAATCCGAATGTTGTTGAGCTTGTGGAGGGTTGGAATTTCTCCACCCTTGATTATACCCGGGTGGCCTATAAGGTCCCACTTGTTGCCTTGGTGGGAAATTTTGTTGCGGTGGCCCCCTTGGTGGATAATTCGGTTGTGGTGGTGGTGGAGCCTGAGCTTGAGGAGGTTGTTGTGGCGGGGGGGTTCAATGCACCATCATTATTGGCATATGAGAAACCCGGATGGTTTCTAGCGGCCGGATTGGCCCAATATCCAGAATTCCCCGCGACATATTGAACTTGCTCCAAAGCTCCTTCTCCTTGCTCTCCTCCTACATACATGGCTTGGGATTGGTCTTGCCAATCACTCATATGATTTTTCGGCGTGGACGTAGAAGGGGCTCCTTGAGGCTCCGTAATGAATTTCTCCAATCTCTCCACTACCTTATGGAGAGAATCAAATTTGTTGGCTAGCTCCGCGACGGCCTTGGCCTCATAAATGCTAGACGGCTTCAAGGAGGACAAAGAGTATCCTCGCTCGTCGCCCCACTGTTGGTTGTTCGAGGCCATCTCCTCAAGCAAGGCCGTAGCTTCATCGGGATTCTTCAACAAAATGGATCCATTTGCGGTGGCGTCAATAATCTACTTCGTCCCCGGTTGGAGTCCATTGTAGAAACTGTGGACAAGCTCCCAATCCTTAATGCTATGATGAGGGCATTGATGTTGCAAGTCCTTGAAGCACTCCCATGCTTCATAGAGAGTCTCTTGTGGTCCTTGCTTGAAGGACATGAGAGCACTTCTTATCTTCACTGTCTTGGAGGGCGGGTAAAATTTGTCGACGAAGGCACTCGCCAACTCATCCCAAGTGGTGAAGATTCCTTCAGCTTGCGTCCTCAACCAATATAATGCCTTGTCCTTGAGTGTGAAAGGGAAGAGACGCAATCTGATAGCATCCACGGAGACGTCCGGTATTTGGAAGGTGGCACACTTTGATAGGAAGAGCTGGATGTGGTAATGAGGGTTTTCATGGGAGTTCCCATGAAAAGGATCTTGTTGCATAAGGACCACCAATCCGGTCTTCAACTCAAAATTTTTGTCGGTCGCCAACTCCGGCATGGCTATGGACGAGGTCGTGGAAGAAGTCTTAGGCCGAAGCCTATCTCTTATAGAAATAATCCTTGCCATTCGCGCTGCCAATTCTTCGGGTGTCTCAGGATGGGTCATAAAATTTCCTTCCGTAACGGGTCTCCTCTCCGCTCGGATCCTCCTCAATGTACGCTCGATCTCCGGATCGTATAGTATCTCTTCGGGGTTCACCGAGGATCTCGTGTACATGCAAGGAAAAACAGAGTTTCAAAGGAATAGTTAGCACAATGGAAGGGTGAAACAAAAATAAAAATGATAGAACAAAAAGAAAGAAATAGCTAGGTTATATGAATCAAACACTATTGCCTCCCCGACAACGGTGCCAAAAACTTGATCGCGCCCCGGATACACGTCCCGGAGCGGCGACACTGTAGTCTTACCGCAAGCGCACGGTGTAGCGGCAAGCGGGTATCGAACACAGGGAGGCCTAATAATAGTGTCTTCTTCAATCACCTGGCTATAGGAAAAGTCGAGAAATGTTCGCAAATATGCGGTCACAGTCGTTCAAATGTATAAAAGAAATAACAAATTAATAAAGACGCCTAGGGATAGGGAATCCCCGCTACTTGCCGTATCTCATCATTATGACTCATAGGTTTCACAATTGCTAGACTTGAAATTTAGGTGAACTAGTTGCAACTAAATGTGGAACCAAGCTCATGCTCTCGTGCTATTGCCGGTCTATAGCCAACCTAGGGTAGGGTCCAATCTCTTGCAAACCCTAACCTAGGCAAACTAGCGTGAAGAACAACATCATCGTTCAATCGTATCTTGAGCCCACTCTCGTGCAAACTCGAGCTACGACCTAGGTTGGGATAGTTCCTACCCGTCCAATCTCTTGAAAACGGGTATTGGTATAGAATTGCAATCGAAAACCCTAGTTTCGGTCCAATCTCTTGCAAACCGATTCCGGAGAAATTCAATTGCAACCCAATTCGAATATCTAGGGCTTTCTATCGAATTGGGATCCAATCTCTTGCAAATCCCAATCGATATGAATCCATAGCTATTCGTATTATAGCAATCCCAAACTAACCCTAATCAATCCTAGCAATAGTTTCACCAATTCATCACAAATCTGAAATTGGGCTCGTAGGGTTCATCCCTACGCCCTAAGACGATGAACTACTCACAATTCATAATCAAATTCAATAGAAATTCACAATCAAAATCAATAGAATTCATTGCTATATTCTAAATATCAATAAAAATGGAGTTTTTGAGGGAAAGAGAGACAAACCAATGAAGAACAAGATAGCATCCAACAAAATCTCACTTTTCTCTCCTCCCTAAAAGCTAAATCTAATCCCTAAAAAGTTAATCTAAAAAGGTTGCAAAAAGTTCTGAAAAAAGCCTCCTCAACTAGGTTAAACACTGGGGTTAAATACCCCCCAAAATTGCCCAAAAAACCCTGACAAAAATGCCCCTGTGCAGCCTCAAAATCGCAGTTTACGCTACAGGCAGCGCGGCTCACTCGGCCGAGTGACAAATGTCACTCGGCCGAGTGACGAACCCTGTACAAAAACAGAGAGTTGGAGGTCTCGGGGGTCGTCTCCTCGGAGGTCACTCGGGCGGACGGTCTTTCGTCACTCGGGCGGACGTCATTTGTCACTCGAGCGGACCGCGACTCGGAAATTGACTGTACAAAAACAGTAAGTCTGGGATTTTTACTGTCGCCGTCTTGATGCCACTCGGGCGAGTGGGTATCCGTGGTTCGGCCGAGTGACGTGGCGATGCACGGCCGAGTGCACGCTAATATTAGCTCTGTTGCGTGTCCGATCTGGCTGGCCGAGCGGGCTTCCGATGGTCGGCCGAGTGACTCCTTCACTCGGCCGAGTGACATGCTCAAAATGCCCATTCTTCATGTTTTTGCCTTCTCGTCGCTCCTACGACGTTCTTTCTTCTTCCACTCCTCTCCAATAGTAAAATACCCCTCAAGAGAGTTGTCGGTGACATTCCGGAGTGGGTGCATCTCAGAATCACTCCAAATCGCTCTAATTCTCCTGAAATACGACAAAAACAACAAATCGTGAAAAGCATCACAATATTGTCGAATAAACGTGAAAAACGCGATTTGAGCGATCTAAATGGCATGCAAACAAGCAGAAAAAAAGGTTTAAAATGTGGAGTGATCAGTCACTCTGTCCGCGAGGGAGGTCTTCCCTCGGCTTGCGGCCGGCTGTCATGCTCGTCAGCTAGGGGAGTTGCCCCCAGCCTTATGAGCGGGCGCTACGCTCGGTCCGCGGGGGAGAGTATCCCTCGGCTTATGACCGGTCGTCTGCCCGTCTGCTGGGGGAGTTGCCCCCAGCCTTACAAGCGGGCGGTTTGCTCAGTCCGCGGGGGTGAGTACCCCTCGGCTTAGGACCGGCCGTCGTGCTCGTCGGCTGGGGGAGTTGCCCCCAGCCTTATGAGCGGGCGCTTCGCTCGGTCCGCGGGGGCAAGTACCCCTCAGCTTATGACCGGTCGTCGTGCTCGTCAGCTGGGGGAGTTGTCCCCAGCCTTACGAGCGGGCGCTTCACTCGGTCCGCGAGGGTAAGTACCCCTCGGCTTAGGACCGACCGTCGTGCTCGTCGGCTGGTGGAGTTGCCCCCAGCCTTATGAGCGGGCGCTTCGCTCGGTCCGCGGGGGTAAGTACCACTCGGCTTATGACCGGCCGTCGTGCTCGTCGGCTGGGGGAGTTGCCCCCAGCCTTACGAGCGGGCGCTTCGCTTGGTCCGCGGGGGTAAGTACCCCTCGGCTTATGACCGGCCGTTGTGCTCGTCGGCTGGGGGAGTTTTCCCCAGCCTTACGAGCGGACGCTTCGCTCGGTCTGCGGGGGTAAGTACCCCTTGGCTTAGGACCGGCCGTCGGCTCGGCTGGCCTATTCTCTGGGGAACGGCTTTCCTCCCCACTTAATGGTTAATCATGGTTGCCTTGATTGAGTCCTCCTATGCGTCCTGAATCGTCTGCTCAAAACAAGTGATTGAATCTGCACTGACAGAGTACGCCTTCATTTCCATGAGACAGTACATTTGGAGTAATGAAAAAGAAAAATGCGACAAAAGACAGGGGAGGTTCTGGCAGGGTAGCCCTCCCCCGGCGAAGCGGCGGCTGGTTACTCTATCCCCTCACTCGATGATACGCGTAACCGTCTGGACCGTGTTCACCCTTTTTCCCTTGTCCTGCTGTTTGGACGTTCCTTCTCCCGAGGTGGGGTCGTTGGCGAAGTTCTTCAGGTGCCCCGGCGCACAAGCTTCTCGATGTCTTTCTTCAGAAGCCAACAGTCGTCGGTATCGTGGCCGTTGTCTTTGTGGTACTTGCAGAACTTCTCTTCATCCTTGGGGGAGGTCGGCTCATATGTCCCTCCTTCTGGGCTTGCGCTAGGACCACGTTCGGGGCGGCAGTCACCGAGGAGTACAGGGGCTCTTCCCTCCGTGGTCTTCCTCTGGCCCTCTTCTCTTGTCGATGCTCATCCGTGCCGCGACGCTCGTTCTCATCACGCTTGGTCCCGTGCCTGGTCTTACCTTCATCGATGGCCAGGGCCTCTTCTGTCAGCATGAAACGTTCCGCTCGGGCCATAATTCCGGCGAGGTCCTTCGGAGGGTCGCTGTGTAGTGATTTCTTCAAGCCCATATGTCGCAGGCCTTTCTTCAGGGCCGCCTTCACAACCAGCTCGGGTCATCTATCCACGCTCAATCGCTCCACATTGAAGTGACGCATGAAGTGCCTCAGAGATTCGGCCAGTCCCTGTACCACATTGAACAAGTGTTCCGAATCAGGTCTTACCTGTCGCCCGGCCATGAATTGCTTGCAGAACAACTGGGTGAGCTCCTCGAAGCTGTCTATCGACCGACCGGGCAGGCTGAGATACCACGTCCACGCAGCCCCCCGTAGGGTGGAGTAGAAGTCCCTGCAGAGCAGGGTGTCATCGGCTCCCTGGAAAGCCATGACCCCCTCGTAGTCCATCACATGATCCGCGGGGTCGCTGATGCTGTTGTATTTCTCCAGTGTCGGTACCTTGAAGTTCGAGGGTATCTGCGCCTCGATTATCCTCCGAGTCAGGGGGCATCGTTCTCCGCTGATGCACCCGGGTCGCTCCCCTTCGCCCGCCTCCTTGCCGTTCGGCTGCAACGGGGGGGCCGATGGAAGCTTGACCTCCTCTTGGGTCTTTGCCCTCTTGGGTGCCGGACTCGATCGGCGCGAGCACTCCTTCTGGCTCTTTTGGTGGTGCGTCCTTGCTCGTCGGCTGCCTCCGCTCTGGTAAGACCGGACGCTCGCTGACTGGCGATCATCCCGCCTACATTTGGACGATCCCGGGCGCGAGGACGAGGCCGTCCTCGAGACGCCGTCCGTCCGCTCCGAGTCCCTCCCATTCCCTTCTCTGAATGAGGTGGGAGTGGGAGACCGTGTCGGGGAAAAACCAGGCATGGTGAACCTCCGCTCCATGTTGTGCACTCCTTTTCCTTGGTCGACAACCACAGCAGAGCGAATAGGTCGGCGATCCTCTTCCTGGCGGCAGGCATGTCCCTCCCCACCCTCGGGAGTGGGAGTGCTACCGACGAGCTGTTGAATCGTCACGACTAAAGTTCAGATGTTAGTGTTGGTCTCCTGCGCGTAGGCTCGGAGTTGCCCCTGCGTGGCCAGCCGGGCGTCGTCGGTCTCTCCGGCGGCGTGACCGTTCGGGTTCTCGGTGGGGGCGTGGTATGCGCCCTCCTCCGGGATGGGTGGCATGCGCCCCAGGCCGTTGCCGACGGGTTCCATCTTGGTGGTTTGACATAGGTGTTAGTTCGTTCCCACAGACGGCGCCAGATGTTTACGGGTGTTTTCTCACCACTGTTCGTTGACCGTCGGCTGTGTGGTCAACGTGGTCAAGGGGCCAACTTGGGGGTCCCTTGGGATCGCCGAGCCCGCGTGCTCTCGGTGTGGATGGAAGGAGGGTCGGGCGCAGACGGGGAGTCCCTGGGTTGCGTCGATCCTCTGCCTTTGGGGAGCTGAGGAGAAGCCTCGGCTCGGTGGATCGCGCTTGGCCTCGGGTGGGTCGCGCTCGGCCTCGGTCGGATCCGCGTCGAGGGGTAGCCTCGGAGCCTTGCAAGTGGGTCGGTGCTTAAGCAGATGTCCACCTGACGACTACGATGGGGGTGGCCGCCCGACGCTGAGGGGTAGCCTCGGCGCCTCGGATAGCTTCTTCCTGGATAGATGAGGAAACTCGTCAGGGAGGCCGGACCTAGGTTCCGGCCAAATCCCCTCCGATGCCTAAGTCAGATCAAGGTCTAAATGGATACTCGGCGGGGGAGATCCAGCTTGTAAGGAAGCCGGAACGTCAACCCAGGCGGCGCGAGTTTGGGGGAGGAAGGAATTGAGATGGCGAATGCCTAGGTCGTTGATGGAGTACCTCTCTGTTGATTACCTGAGTCTCCATCATTCTCTCCATCGTCTTGGCCTTCCCCTTATAGGGTCCCTCGTGATTTCCCCACGTTCCGCCTCCTCTCACGTCCCCATGATCCGTCTCCGCCTCCCCCCACTCGCACGTAGTGGGGGGAGGTGTGGCCTATTAACCGGTCTGTTAATGGCCATTATGGGATCGCGGATTCCGAGGGGCGGTTAATCTGGCAGAATGGGGGCTAGTCGGGTGCCCCCGAGGGTGGAGTGGCTGTGCCTTCAGCCCTGTCCGTGGGCCCTTTTGGGCGGACCCGTCTTCCCTAGTGGGCGTCCCCTTTGAGGCTAGGCCGTGGGCCTTTGTAATTCGGGCTGGTCCAAATTAGTCGTAACACGTAGAAGTGAGACCCGTGGAGAGGAGATCCCGGGTCGTGGAGAGCTGATCATGGAGAGTTAGGACTGAGCTATTTGATTGAAGGCCAACCTAGCTCCGCGCTATCTTTGTAGATCTACATCCTAGGAGAAATCGTCAGGGGGTCAGGTCTGGAGGGCCCGATCAAATCCCTTCTGATACTTACGTCAGTTAGGGATGATAATGGGCATGCCCAAAGCCCATTTGGGGTTCCATTTGGGCATGCCCTCTACCATCCCTTCATGGAAGAATGTGTAAGACCATCTTTCTTACACATTCTTCCATGGCGGGATGGTAGAGGGCATGCCCAAATGGAAGCCCAAACGGGCTTTAGACATGCCCATAATCATCCCTAACGTCAGTGAAAGACTCAAAGGGGACTCTGGGCGGCTAAGTCCGACCTATTTGGAGATCGTTCGATCACCGTCACGCCGAGCTATGACTGGGAAAATGTAGAGTGGAGTAGTGCGTAGAATTAAGATACTTGTGTGTAGGTTATTACCTCCCATTCTCCATCGTTGCCTGGAATATTTATATCCCTTTTACGTTGTAACTTCTGGTTAATAAAGTGGTTTTATTGGAGTAACCGCCACCATAAAAGTAGCACTTAATCACCGAATTATTGGCCATTAAAGTAGCCCACGATAAATTGTCACCGCTCACCATTGATGGCCCTTTGTGAGGAAGGTGAATGTTTGACTTGTTCAACTCAAGAGCTTCCGGCATAATAATGGCAGGTCATATTTGATATGTAACAATGGCTCCCATCGACAGAGCTCAACAGTTGCACAGGTTGAGATCGGGTGATGTGATATGTGTGTTGAGGAAGTAATCACCGTCAGATAGTTAGGTTGCTCACGAGGGGAGTAGCCACTTTGCTTATATTCAGGATAGAGGTAGTTTCGGTGGGCGAAGGGAGTGGTCATTCGACTTATAACCGAGTAATTCATGATGCCTTCAAAATATGACACTCGATCATGTAGCTGGGTCGGTCCGCAAAGGATTGGGCCCCGATCGTATACCAGACCAGCTCGCAAGGTCTTTTGAGTCATCCCTGATCGTATAGCTCACTCGGTCCACGAGGGGGTGGCCCCTGATCGTATAGCTGAGTTGTCCACGAGGGTAAAGAAGGGCCATCCCCGATCGTATAGCTCGCTCGGCCCGTGAGGCGGTGGCCCTTGATCATATAGCTGAGCTACCCACGAGGGTAAAGAAGGGTCATCCCCAATTGTATATCTCGCTCGGCCCGTGACGGTTGGCCACCGATTATATAGCCGAGTGGCCCGCGAGGGTATCTTCGATCGTATAGTTGGATCTGCCTGTGAGGGTGTCCTCCCGGGCATATAGTCGATCTGCTCGTGATGGTAATGAGCTGATTAGTAGGCTTGCACGCTTTAGTAAAGGTGATAAAAATGGCTGATCAAATTTCATCCTAGGATGCACTTGTCAAAGATATGTCAGCTCATCAAGAATATGTTAGCTCAACAGGAACTAAAATGAATTTAAGAGTTTACTTGGTTGGGTTTTTTTACTAATAATACATCTTCCAAGCTGGTAGGTGAGCTCAAGTGGTAGTATATGTCATCCTGGTGTAACGACCCGCTCTCCAGGATACCCGAGAAGTACTAATCAGTCTCAGATATTCCAGATCGACTAGGGTTACGTAAAAAGAAAGAAAAGAAAAGAGAGTACAAAGAATCTGCAGGTCACAACGCACGTGCTGGGAAGTACGAGTAAACATCCATCACATAAAATAAAACAAATAACTAAACAAAAGTCCAAAGTTCAACCTTTCCATTTTATTTATGCAATGATACATCTTTTACATATGCCATCTCTGAACTGAGTACAAAAGAAAGTAAACAAGAGAATCCCCGAAATAACCCAAAAGGAAAGAACTCTCACTCTGTACAAATAAGTCTCACTCTCTAACTACCCCTGGAAGAATGAGTAGACCAAACTACCCTCTGAGGCTCCATCTCTGAGTAGCTCTTGAGTCTAGCTCTGACTAATCTAATTCTAGACCTGAAAAAGTAAATGGGGCACATCAATGTGTGGTCCAGTAGGACTCCTAACTATGCTGGGTAGGACCTAGTCTAGAACCGGAATACCTATCGAAGAAGGGTAGTCTAACTAGTAAGGGTCACAATGCATATAAAAGTATTCTCGACATAATATGCAAGCATTACGAAGAACTTGTAAAACATGCATAAGTAACCATATTATAACATACAAGTGCTGAAAGTAAACATATGAAGTAGCAACTTTAAAGTAAACAATGGAATAGATCAGTATGAGATAACAGCATTTAAGTAAACATAGGAACAAGTAAACATGAGATAACAACATTTACATTTGAAATACAATTATTTTAGTTTATTAATTTACATGTTTGGAAACCTGTATAAATCGTAGGACACTTAAGGAGCTGGGCTTCACATAGGGTGGATGAAAAGTGGTACCCCAACCAGCGACACGAGCACTGGAGGGGCCTCTCGTAACTCCTCAGAAGGGTGTGAGAAATCTCGGGGTTTAAGTGGAAAACAGAGCAAACCATCATTTACCGTCATAGTGCATCACATGTACACCATCAGCCTCTCTAACTCTGTCACTCCCCCTGCCTACTCACGGAAGTGCGAGTGAGAATAAAGCTATGTCCACACTTAGCCAACTCCCTTGCTTAGGAGTGCAAGTGGGAGCCTCAGCTATGTCCACTCCTTAAGACCTACTCTTTACTCGTGTCTCCCCCAAAATCCATGTCTGAAGTCTCACCCATTTCTGAATGGATTGAGAACATTAGACTCTTGTTCTCATTCTCACTCTTACTTTATCGTATCATGTTACTTTCATATTTCATTACTTTATTTTATATGGATATCTTCATCATATCCATCTTCACATTCAATACTTTCTTTCTATTTCTAATCACATATGAAAATTGAATAAAAATGAACATGCATTACTTTCTTATTACTTGCATCATGATGGAAACGTAGATTTCACAAATGCATATGAATCTTTTAGCATACAAACCGAAGTATAAATATTGCATGTATAACATTTATAGAAAAGCAATTGAAAGTATAAGATTCAGTGAAAAATGTTGAGAGTGAAAATTCTGTCAAGATTGGAGAATGACATGGCTACACAGCAGTATGAAATTTTTCATAGGGTCGTGTGGATTTTATAAGAGAGGCTGGAAGATCCATATGGCCGTATGGTGAAATCCATACGGCCGTATGGATTTTAGTTGGCTGTGAAGGAATGAGCACATGGCCGGCCGTATGGTTTATAATGACATGGCCGAATGAGTTTTGGTGATATGGTTGTGTAGATTTCAGAGTGCAACCTCAGAGTGTGACACGGCCGTATGGTTTTGGTTGTATGCCTGTGTGGAATTAACTTCCTCTACGTGGTCGCTCTTACGACTATATGATGTTGATGACCACCGCATGGTCGTATGGAAATGACCATATGGCCGTGTGGTTTCGTCTGTTATAAAATTCGACAGCGACGAACTCAAAAACCTAACGCGATTCCAAAAGAACCATATCTAACTCAGTTAGAACCCTACCTCAGCAGTCCACCTAAAATTCTTGGGCCCTTCTTCTCCTTGAAGACCATCTGACAATTTCTCCTTCATTCTCCTTCTTCCAAACGCTAAGGTTTGTGTTCGTTTTAGTCTTGGTGGTGAAGCAGTAGTAAGGGGAGAGAAATAGGGCTCAGGTTGTGTTCGAGAAGGGAGAGGAATGGTTTCGGCCAGAGGAAAGGGTGATGACAGCCTGGGGGTTTACGTGAAAGTGAGGAATGGAGAAGGGGAGAGGGTTTCCTTGCTTGTTCTCTTGATTTTTATTTTCTTTTTCTCCGATTTTTTCCTCAGTTTTTTTTGTTTTTTCAATCTTCTGCCTCCCACCTCCTGCTTCCCCCAAAATCAGTTAGGCCTGCCACATTATTTGGGTTATGTGAGGGTTAACTTAAGAGTGACACCTTACAAGGTAGAGGTGGGCTAATGAGGTAATTAGGGATTTAAATTTTAAGTTAAGTAGGAGTACCCCATTATGCCATGTATTCCTCACTAAATACAAGTACAATCTTCCATCATACTATGTATTCTCCATTTAATACAAGTATATCATTTTATACCTCATTTATTAATCCTAAAAGTGCCATAAAATTTGAATGACTGGGCTTGGCTTCGTGAACTTAATGGAAAGCATGTCGGATCATGATCACGTCGGGTCCTGATGTTGGATACTCGTTTTACATCAAAAGCTTTCTATTCTATTGTTGACGGATGAATCCGTCGTCAAGTAAAGGCAGGCCGATGAGGATTCCTTCGATGAGTGGACCCTTCATCGGCGTAGTAGTGAGACCCATGGAGAGGAGATCCCGAGTCGGGGAGAGCTGGTCATGGATAGTTAGGACTGACATATTTGATTGAAGGCCAATCTAGCTCAGTGCTATCTTCGTATATCTGCATCATAGGAGAAATCATCCACTGGTCAAGTCTGGGGCCCGACCAAATCCCTTCCGATGCTTACGTCAGTGAAAGACTCAAACGGGGCTCGGGGCAGCTAGGTCCGACCTATAGGGAGGTCGTTCCACCGTCACACAGAGCTATGAATGGGGAATGTAGAGTGGAGTAGATTCATACTATTAAGATACCTGTGTGTAGGTTCTTACCTTCTTTTCTCCATCGTTCCCTGGAATATTTATATCCCTTTTTACCTTGCAACTTCCAGTTAATAAATTGGCTTTATTGGAGTAACCACCACCATAAAAGTAGCCCTTAATCATCGAATTATTGGCCATTAAAGTAGGCCATGATAAGGTGTAACTCCCCCGTTTATTGATGGCCCTTTGTGAGGGAGGTGAAAGTTTGACTTGTTCAACTCAAGAGCTTCGGGCATAATAATATGATCGTGCCTGCTTGTACACCCGGAAACAATGTAGTTTTAGCGCTAGCGCACGGTTAAGTGGTGAGTAGATATCGAATCATGGTGAGAAACTATTGTTATTATATTTATTTACTCAGCGAATATGGAATAATGATTGAGAAATGTTCGGTATCACAAGCGAATAAAATATCATTTGTAAATTCAATGAATAAAAGTGCCTAGGGCTAGGAGTCCCCACTATAGATCTCAAGCATCAATGGGAAATTATGTTCTTCTATATAACTACTCTTGCTTTAAGGTGAAATTTTCGCAACTATGTTATGAACAAATGCACGCTCTTGCGCTACGCAAGTCTATAGTATTCTAAACTAGAGCCTCGCTCTCGCGCAAGCCTAGTTCAAACCACTAGCATTAAGATCGACAATATAATTCAACTCCAACTCAAGTTTGCTCTCGCGCAACGTGAGTTCAAATTCAGATCATGATGGTTGGTATTCGTTTTACCGTCGTATAAACGAATATAATTATTGAAATATAATAAAGATGCTAGCTTTGGTCGCTCTCGCACACCAACTCTAGGGAATCTCGATTATAGATCTAAATCGAATATCTAGGGCTTTCCATATATCAAGATCCTCTCTCGAGCTCTCAAGATCCAATGGAAATTCCTAGCTATCCGTAGCAAATCAATCAAAATCTAACCCTTCAACAAGTTTAGCAACTTGGGTTTTCAATAGATTTCACATATCAAGCTCTAAATCGATATGGTTCTTCCCTTTGCCCTAGAGCAATAAGACTACTCACAATTCATCATAATCGAAACAATAGAATTGAGATATGCAATAGAATTCATTACAAAAGATAGATCCAAACAGAAATTTATGATGAAGATTAGAAATAGCAAGAGTTTAGACAACCCAATAATGTTCAAGGCTTCAAATAACTAGAGAATCAAGATCCTTGCACTCCAATTCTTAAGTAAAAACAAGATGAAACAAAACCTCTCCTAAGAACTCTAGCCATCACATCTATCCTTTTTTGATGGCTCTCAAAACTAGCTATTTATACTCTCCTAAAAAGACCAAAAAAAGCTGACAAAAATATCCATAGGATGAGGCAAACCCTAATTTCTGAACCTCGGCCGTCGGTGCACTCGGCCGAGTGAAACTGTCACTCGGTCGAGTGGCAATTCTATAGAGAAATCATGAAAATCAGCTTTCTGTCATCTTCGAGTCACTCGGTCGAGTGGTCGGCTCACTCGATCGAGTGAGTTTCTCACTCGGTCGAGTGGGGTCTTCTGCAGACTCCTCCAAAAACAGCAACGCGCCAGTTGTTTTTCCTCTCTCCACTCGGTCGAGTGGACTTATCACTAGGTCGAGTGGAAATTCCACTCGGTCGAGTATATTGCTATGCTTCTTTGGCTGGATTGGAGCTGTATAAGCCTCACTCGGTCGAGTGAGCTGTGTCATTCAGCCGAGTAGGCTGATATTTCATCGTTTTCTCCTTCTCGTTCTTTTCCTCTTTCTCTCTTTTTCCTTCCGCTTCTTCTCATCTTCAAGCACTGTGAGCTCCTTGATATCATCGTTTTTGACACTTCGGCACGTATGGATGTGCTCATAGCTCCAAGTTGCTCCCGATTGCTTCATATTTCCTGAAAATCCAACGAAACATAGAAATAGAGAAATTCATTGTGAAATCGTCGTTTAAGCGTTACATTCGTGATATGAGCAATCGTTATGGTATGGAAAAATACAGAAATAAAGTGTAAAATATGAGCATATCAAAATCATCCAAGCTTACCTCTTACTCGTCCTCGAGGAAAATAAGTAAACAGCGAACTTGGAGAATAAAAATAAAGAAAATCCAATAAATTGAAAAGAAGGTGAAGAGGGAAAAAGCTAGATCATTCTCTCAGAACCCGAATTCACTTACTCAAATGCATCAACAATGAATATAAACATCACTCTAGCTTTTATTTTGATATCATTTCATTCGAGGTACACTTGATATATAAAACTGAGAACAATGCGAATATATGGTGGATATATGCAAAGCATGCATGCAAAATGATGGATGGATGCAAAGGTGGTCAAAAATACTCTCCCCCAAGCTGGAATCTATGGTGCCCTGCAAAAAGTGAAGACAGATGGGCATGCAAAACGATGGGGCGAGAGAGGAGCAAAAGTATAACAGGCATCAAGTGAAGTGCCTACTCAGGTGATCGACATCACCTCCCTGTGGTGGGGTGGTGGTGGCAGAGGGGCTGGCTGCTGCTACTGTAGACTATGCAGGATCTGGTTTAGTGAATGTTGAATACCATGGATAAGGGCAATATGGATCTGTTGATAGCAACGACCTGTGTGAGAGCTCGAAAATCGACTCTAAGTCCAGATATCACCGACTCGACCGTGTGCAGGTGCAAGTCTCTGTCGTCAGAGGTGGAGGTAGATGGATATGCACGTGTACGAGCTGGACTCCCACAGCCTCCAAAGACTAATGGGGCTTCTATAGTGTGTGTGTGTGGAGTGGAGCTCACGACAGAATGCTCAGCCTCCAGGTGAGGCTAAGACACATGAATGCTCTTAGAAATTGGTGCAACAGAGGTAGTGATCGAAATATCAGCAAAGTGGAGGAAGGTGCGGAGGTCATGGTAACAGATGTGGTGACAGACACCACGACACTCTCAAAGAAAACGACGACTGTAGAGACTGGAATATCGACTGGTGGGGTGGGCATGAAAATGAAAACTGATGATAAGGTCACCCCAGAAGTCGCAATATCAGATGAGGTGAGGGTCTCTACGGTCTTGGAGGAAGAAGGATCGGCACTGTCAAAAATTATTAGGGCAGCACTATCAGAAGTGATGGCTGTAGACATGGAACTCTCAGCACGAGCAGAAGTGAAGACAGAAGTGTTGGGTCCAGGGAGTGGATCAGAGGCAGGCTGGAAATAGGGATCACAAGGTGGTGAGGCTCGACGGGGTGCTCCAGCTTCTCGTCATCGGGCTCTAGCACATATACAGGTGGGATGAGAAGGTCCATGGGGAGCCTCCACTCCGCACCTGCTTGTCCTACGTAGGTCCGAACGGGGTTTGGAAGCACGATATAATCTGCAGAAAAAGTACCATCAAGCCAGACCCAATGGCACTGTCCGTGAGGACGGAGCATGTGCATGTAGGCTAAAACATTGTCAGATAAGGAAGTGGTGTTGGATACTACGTATGTTGAATACAACGATCGTTGACTTCATGTTTGATGATAACAGACGTGTGTAAACGTTTTACTGGGTGTACTAAGTGTTTTCAGGAATGGCTTGCTTGTAAATCTTCAAAGTGATGACTAAGTCAATTGATGGAGAAATTTCTATACACATAGCAAATTAGAAGATGGAGAAATTGCTATTCATATAGCAATTTGGACTTGGTCAAAGATGGAGGGATATGGAGTATCTCATTCAAATCTTCTTTTGATTGATTCAAATTAATTAGAGATCCCATTCAAATTCCTAATCCTATTATCATTCCAACAAGATCCTATCAAATCTCCTATCATATTTGTATCCAAATTCAAATCCCATTAGCATTGTAATAAGATCAAATAGGATCCCAATGAAATCTCCATTCATATCTATAATCCCCCTAGTATTAGGATTCCCACTATCCGCAACTTCTCCATCCCCTCTCCTATATAAACACCCACTTCAAAGAGGATTTTCATGCGGCAATACCAGAGTAAAAGTTGCGACCATACAAAAAGTAAGGGGAGGAGGAAGTCAGCCATATCAATTTTTCCAAGGAGAAAGCTAGCCGCAATCCAAAGCCAAAAGAAATCCCCTTGACGCAACCTACATAGCTACCAAGGCCAAAGAGAAACCCAAGCATCATCCTCTAAGCAAGCCGCAGGTTCTTCAAAGGAGGGGTTCTTCCATACATCTAGCCACAAGCTTGAATACCCGTTTATCTTGTGCAAATCACCCATCTCCTCAAGCTAGGCCGCAAGCAAACATCCGAGCCACAAGCCAAGCTTCAAAGCCCCATTGCCCAAGCCTCCTTGTCGCACTCCTTGCTATAAGCTCCATTGCCAAGAACTTCTCCTAGCTGCAACATCAACTTGCATCATCCCTCATTGCCGCAAGATCATGAAGCTTCAACATCCCTCTCATAGCCGCAAGTTCTAGGGGAGACCTCCACTTTGCGCAATCTTCAAGAGCTTCTCCTCTTGCGGCAACACCAAAGGATCCTATAGCTTCATCATCATCTAGAGCAGCAACATCATTGAAGAGGGCTGGCCCATGCTGATTGACAAAGACGACGACAGCTACACAAAACTGAGATGTCTAAACTATTATTATTATTTTTGTGTAGTATTGTTTGATCTCCATATGGGAAACTTTACTGCTTTACTTGTGAAATTTTGGAGTCTTGTCTAGTGGTGGTCTAGACAAGAGGAACTTGACGGGTGTCGTCAAGTGAGAGCATATATTAGGATTGATAGTGTTTAACACGGTGATTGGGATACTGAGCATGGTGAGTGTAGAGACGTTGGTTCTCTAGCTATTACGGTTGTGCATGTACACTATTAATATAATATTTGCTTTCGGGGGCTGGACGTAGGTCGTGGTGATCAACCGAACCAGAGTAAATTTGTTGTGCATCTGTGGTTGCTTTTTATTTACTCTGAATCTGCTATAACTACGTATGATTGCTCGTGGGTTGCACGAGAATTTTTAATAGCCTATTCACCCCCCTCTAGGCTTAGATACAGATCCAACAAGTGGTATCCGAGCAGGTTATCGGATCTAGGCTAGATTGACCAATAATAACTCTATTGATTATGCTTTTTCTGAAGGTCAGTCCATATCACAACCCCTAAATTTAATGAAGTAGATTATGCATATTGGAAATCTAGGATGAAAATCTACTTGATATCTGTTGATTATAAAGTTTGGCACATTGTCGAAAAAGGTTATAAGCCACCTGTTATTAATATTGAAAAAATTGATATGCGTAAACCTGAAGACAAGTGGGATGATAATAATTGGATATTATATTCTTTAAATGGAAATGCTATGAATGATCTTATATGCTCTCTTGATAAATCTGAATTTAATCGTATCTCACAATGTCAAACTGCATAGGAAATATGGCATACACTGGAGGTGACACATGAGGGAACGTCACAGGTGAAGGATTCTAGACTTGCACTACTGAGCACAGAGTACGAGAGCATTCGCATGCTACCATCAGAGTCCATATCAGAGATGTTTGCGAGGTTCACCAACTTCATCTACAAGTCTAGCTCCCTCGGTAAGCCATACTCTATCCTTGAGCAGGTAAGGAAAATCTTAAGGACACTGCCAAGATCGTTCAGGCCTAAAGTCAGTGTCATCCAAGAAGCGAAAGATCTATCACAGATGAGAGTGGAGAACTTGATAGGCAACTTAATATCTCACGAGCTTGAGCTACAGAATATAGAGGCTAGAGAGAAACCAGATGAGAAGGAAAAAGTTCCAAAGCCACTAGCTCTTCAAGCTAATGAAGATGACGATGAAGAGGAGGAGATAGCGTTGATGGTCAGAGGCTTCAGAAAATACTTCAAGACTCCTCAAGGAAGAGCTGACATGCAACAAGGTTTAATCGTTGTAAAAATTACAATCATTCTAGAAATTTATCTGAACAAACTGCAATTAATAAGGTTAAATGTTTTAAATGTAAAAAGTAGGGACACGTTATAAAGGATTCCCCACAAGACACAACTAATGTTGCAGAGAAGAAAGAAAAGCTGTGGTGCGTATATAGGATATGGATAGCGAGGAAGAGGCCGAGGATTGCACCCACTCTTCCATTTGCTTCATGGCAAAAGATGATAAGGTAAAATCTGGTAGTTATTCTGAACTTCTAATTATTTGTAAAGCCATGGAAGAGGAAATTGTAGAGCTAGAATCCACCCTAGAAGATTATAGAAATTCCAATGAAAAAATTCAACAAGACGACTACCACATGTCATCAGAAATTAATGAGCTAAAAAGAAAAATTGTTGCATGTGAATCTACCATTGCTTTATTGGAAAAAGAGAATTATATGTTGAATGAAAAAGCTAATTGTCTCTCATGTCCTTCTTTATTGAATGTATTAGCATGCTTAAGCAAGATTTAATTAAGCTTGAAACTGAAAAAGATTATGTGATTAGAGAGCTTAATGACAAATTGTGCACGCTAAATAACGAGCTTAAAAGAAAAATAATTGAATTTAAAAAGAATGAAGAGGACAATAAGAAGGCTTTCATAAGTAAGTGCTCTTTGATTGTGAATGAGAATGCTTCATTAAAATCCAAAATCACAAGTCTAGAATTGTCATTAAAGAAATTCACTATAGGAAAACAATCATTGGATACTATTCTACAGAATCAACTTTATGGCAATAATATACATAGTCTAGGATATGATGTGAAACATGCTAAAAAGTCTAATCTTAAGAAAATTCACAATGTGCCTACTATTGTCAAAAATATGCATGAAAAGTGCTTTACTTGTGATAGTGTTGGTCATACATCTTATTATTGCAAGTTTAGGGACACGAATATGAAATTCAAACAAGTATGTGTTCCTAAATCTTTAATGACTAACATGAGTGGACCTTATT
This sequence comes from Scilla litardierei, assembly GCA_030789695.1. Taxonomy (NCBI): domain Eukaryota; kingdom Viridiplantae; phylum Streptophyta; class Magnoliopsida; order Asparagales; family Asparagaceae; genus Scilla; species Scilla litardierei. The sequence goes on from CM061139.1 coordinate 51,162,125, forward strand.
GTATTCCAAGGTCACACATTGTATCTACCGTGTAGGTACGATGGAGATTTGGTGAGGAGCTTTGGATTGAACGTTTTCATTATATAGCTTCTTAGCCAAACGACGACGCGAAGGTATGTGTTTTTATTCCTTGAACTTAATGCATGCTTCATAGCATTTTTTTGTTTCTTTTGCATGCTTGAACTATATTTTATTTATATACTAGTTTACTTGATTCTAGTTTGCCTAGTTCATTATATATAAAAATCAAAATTTTTTTTGAAAAACAAAAAAAGCAAAAAAAAATTGTGCTTAATGTATATCTTTTCTCTTTGTATCTTTCAAGTAGTATTATTGAATGTCATTCATATCCTTGTAGAAATCATTGTATTATTGTTATAGCTACATCTGCATGTTAGTATCTCTAAATAGCCATGACATGTTTAATGAATTGAATAACATGATTTCTACACCTACAATCTCACTTCTACTAGTATTGAATATTGTTGCACAATTGGAGATTTTTATAAAATGTTAGAAAGTGAATGTAGGTTGAAAATAACTAATAAATCTGAGGGATATGATGTATTTGCCATGAATAAAAATTGAGCACAAAAGAGTTGAATATGAAACAAGAAAAATGAAAAAGAATGAATATTGCTCTGTATGTAAAATGGATACAATTCATGGCAAGTATACTACCCACGAGTATCCAACATATGCTTTATGGGTAATCTTCAGCATTGGTGTATGTTACTCGTCAAGCAATGCCACCCCTACATCTAAGAGTTATTATAGGCTATGCTTTTGGGTGTGGTATCTTGAACTCATTTTTAATGAGGTGGGGAAAATCAATCCTAGTGATATCATGTTTATTGAAAAATGTGGATTGGTTTTGGTTGATTTCTATGAGAGTTTGTCCCTTTGTGCTTCAATTATTTAATCATCACACTTACACGATAGTGTAGAAGTCTACGTTACACTTTTCATTAAATTTGAAGTGCTTATTTTAAGAAAAATGCCATGCAAGTGCTAGTTGAAATTTATAATACTTTATTTTTGCATGTGACATGAACTAGACTTCGTTTATACACTTTTGATGATAACAAAAGGGGGGGGGAATATTAAAGATTTGGTGCATTAATGCTTATATGTGCATATATGAGTAATGGTTTAAGGGGGATCATTAATGAATAGTTGAATATAAGCATATATGTTCAAGGGGGAGCATGAAAATAAGGGGAGCATGCCATGCTTATTTGTATCACATTATTGTTACATCATTGCATGTTTGTATGCTTGTACATCAAGTGTTATATTGTTACGTACATCCTCCCATTATCACACTTCACACACACATGTCACGATGTATTATTTGGAACATTAGTGCAAATATAATAAAAGTTTGTCAACATCAAAAGGCGGAGATTGTTGGATACAACGTATGTTGAATACAATGATCGTTGACTTCGTGTTTGATGATAACAAACGTGTCTGAACGTTCTAATGTGTGTGATTAGTGGTTTCAGGAATGGTGTGCTTGTAAATCTTCAAAGTGATGACTAAGTCAATTGATGGAGAAATTGCTATACATATAGCAAATTGTAAGATGGAGAAATTGTTATTCATATAGCAATTTGGACTTGGTCAAAGATGGAGGGATATGGAGTATCTCATTCAAATATTCTTTTGATTGATTCAAATCAATTAGAGATCCCATTCAAATTCCTAATCCTATTAGCATTTCCACAAGATCCTATTAAATCTCCTATCCTATTTGAATCCAAATTCAAATCCCATTAGCATTGCAATAAGATCAAATAGGATCGCAATGAAATCCCCATTCATATCTCTAATCCCCCTAGCATTAGGATTCCCCCTAGCCGTAACTTCTCCATCCCCTCTCCTATATAAACCCCCACTTCAAAGAGGGTTTTCATGCGGCAATACCAGAGTGAAAGTTACGGCCATACAAAATGTAAGAGGAGGAGGAAGTCGGCCATATCAATTTTTCCAAGGAGAAAGCTAGCCGTAATCCAAATCCAAAAGAAATCCCCTTGCCGCAACCTACATAGCTACCAAGGCCAAAGAGAAACCCAAGCATCATCCTCTAAGCAAGCCGCAAGTTCTTCAAAGGAGGGGTTCTTCCATACATCTAGCCGCAAGCTTGAATACCCATATATCTTTCGCAAATCACCCATCTCCTCAAGCTAGGCCGCAAGCAAACATCCGAGCCACAAGCCAAGCTTCAAAGCCCCATTGCCCAAGCCTCCTTGCCGTAACCCTTGCTATAAGCTCCATTGCCAAGAACTTCTCCTCGCAACAACATCAACTTGCATCATCCCTCATTGCCGCAAGTCATGAAGCTTCAACATCCCTCTCATAGCCGCAAGTTCTAGGGGAGACCTCCACCTTGCACAAACTTCAAGAACTTCTCCTCTTGCGGCAACACCAAAGGATCCTATAGCTTCATCATCATCTAGAGAAGCAACATCATTGAAGAGGAGCTACCCATTACCGTAACTTCCAATTACCTAGCTCGCAACCATCAAGACAACATCCAAGTGCCAAGGCCGCAAGATCTAAAGGGCATCCATTCTTGCGCAACTTGTCAAAGGGAGGCTAGCCAACATTACGCAACTACTGAAAGACCAAGCCGCAACTTGAGTTGCTGAGGAGACGAGAGACGTGACATCTACATCTTGCCAAACGAGAGTTGGCCCGTGTTGATTGACGGAGACGACGACGGCTACATAAAACTGAGATTTCAAAACTATTATTATTATTTTTGTGTAGTATTGTTTGATCTTCGTAGGAAAAAATTTACCGCTTTACTTGTGACATTTTGGGTCTTGTCTAGTGGTGGTCTAGACAAGAGGAACTTGACAGGTGTCGTCAAGTGAGAGCATATATTAGGATTGATAGTGTTGAGCATGGTGAGTGGGGTACTGAGCATGGTGAGTGTAGAGACGTTGGTTCTCTAGCTATTACGGTTGTGCATGTACACTATTAATATAATATTTGCTTTCGGGGGCTGGACGTAGGTTGTGATGATCGACCGAACCAGGGTAAATCTGTTGTGCATCTATGGTTGCTTTTTATTTACTCTGAATCTGCCATAATGGCATGTGATTGCTCGTGGGTTGCACGAGAATTTTTAATAGCCTATTCACCCTCCAGGCTTAGATTCAGATCCAACAAGTGGGGCATGTAGTACGGCAAAGGTCAGCAGGAAACAAATTGTCGAAAATAGAGGCCAGGAGTATGATCAGACCACCACAATAAATCGCCTTCTTGGAGGTGAGCTTGGAATAGATGCGGTCGAAATACCAACTGAAAATATCAATGGAAATGGCAGGGGCTAAGACGTCCCCACCAGCCTCATAGGCTCTCTCCCATGTCATCGCCCAAAGCATATATAGCTCGGGCGTGGACGTAGTCCCTACCTCTAGCCAGGCTAAGATGGTGGTCGCTAAGAGGCGCTGTACAAGTCACAGGTAGTGGTGGACCATGGAAGAGGCCTTCGCCCTGCTAGGGTCGAAGTGTGGTGTGCCTATGATCTGCACCCAAAATGCATCGGCAAAAAAGATGGAAGGGGTGTGGTGTGTATGACCATAGGCTCTATCGTGGTCTGGGACTTGGGGCTAGTGAAAGTATGCACGGACCATGTCGTGCGAGATCTCGCACTCTCGGTCCTTGAGTCGATAAGAATAGCCCATAGGAGTCATACGAATAGAACTGACGACCTCGAGTGTCGGGCGAATGTAAGTTCTCACAGACACGGATAAGAAATCACCCCAACCGACATTATCGTACAGCTGGTTCAACCCCTAGAATACCCTTAGGATCTCAAGTGTCTGAATATGAGCGATCCTAGTGGGGGTGATCAGACAGCTGGAGAGCCTATCAAATTTGGCACGGTGTGCGCCATCTCTAAAGATGATCCAATACGTCTCGATGGGTGTGGGAGGCTAAGCTGGTTGTCCAGGAGGTACTGTCAGTGTAGGGATAGGGTCGCTATGTGGTGGGGGAGGCGTTGTCCCAGAGGAAGACGGACCGGGGTAACCAGTTTTCTTCCACTTGGCAGCGGGCTACTTATCACCAGAACGGGTGTGTGGAGGCATCGATGAATGTGACGTGTGTTTATATTTTATTTATTCACGCACATCTTCTTTGGGTTTTTCTATTGTTTTCCGTCGTTCCGTATCCATTTTCTTGTGATTTCTAGCTTTTTTTCACTTCTTTGTGTTTTTGTGTGTTTGCAGGAGATTGCCAGCGTGGGGGACATATAATGAAGATATCATGAGTCCCCGGAGCAACGGGAGGTGTCACACGCAATCTAGGGGTCAAACGACGAAGATTGCTATTTTTCAGCCCTCAACCGATCGGTTGGACACAGCCAACCGATCTGGTGATGCACGCATATCCGAACCGGACGAAGGCTGAAGTGAAGAACGGCTCAACCGACCGGTTCGTCGACCGATTCAATCCAACAGAGCTCTCGGCCATTTGGAGCTGAATTCCAACCGATTGGGTGACATCTCACCCGATCGGTTCATCTGTAGCCAAATCTTCCAAGCGACGACCCGGAGAGCTCAACCAACAGTTCACTGACCGTGCCAAATCGTCATTGTCCTCTGTCTTTTTAGGGATAATTCCAACCGATCGGTTGAATGCTCAACCGATCGGTTCACCTGATGCCGAATCGCCCCAAATGTCGAACCGACGGCTCCACCCGCTCTCCTCAGCGTTCGGTTGAAGTTCCCGAAGCCGATGGCCGAAGCATCAAGCAGCTCACCCGATCGGTTGATCCTTCAACTGATTGGGTGATGTCAATTTGTATATATAGTTGCCCTAGGTATCAGAAAACGGAGTTGTTATTTTTCTGTCTTTTTTCTTGTACGGTGACGGCTGGAATTTTACTGTTTCTGTAAGTCTTCTGATTGCTTTCAAACTTTGATATTATCTTATTAGCATTGCTACTACCTCGTTTCAATTGCCTGATCATGATTTTTACGGTTGATTTTCATTTAGATTGATTTTTAGCTATGATTTGTGAGTAGTTCCCAAATCTGGGATTTTGGTGGAAACCCCTTCGTGGGTTATCCCTAATGCGTGCATAGGACTAGGATTTCGATAGGGATTAGGAATTTAGATGGTTACACTGGGTGTTTCATTGTCATCGGCGGGAAAAAGACCGCCTTTGACCGTCGGGCCAAGGGGGAATAAACTTGGCGGTTGACTCCCTAGCCACAGCTCACGCCCTTAGTGTAGACATTGAATCCTAGTGCGTGGGAACGACAGGATGAGACGTTGGGAGTTATCGTTGCGAGCTTAGTGCTCCTGGAGTCGGTCGGTGTTAATGAATATGGGAATGCCCACCGACTGAACCCGGGTATTCCTAGCGTATCATCCTGGGTACCGACCGGAATATCGGACCCATGTGACGCTAGGTATCACTTTTAGAGGCAACGTCTCACCACTAAACCCTAAATCCAATCGTACTCCTATCCGTCGGTCGTAATAGTGAGAGCACATGATAGGATGGAAACTGAAGTCCTAGGTTTCCTTTTATATCGTTTATCCTTCGTTTTTACATTCTGTGACAAACCATCGATCGTTCGGGCTATCTCACCCATTGGGTGAACCGGTTCCTCTTTGACACAAGCACAACCACGCCTCCATGTGTTCGACCCCCAAGCCACACTATAACACCGTGCGCTTGCGGTATAAATATTTAAATCTGGTATCCCCAATCTTATAGCACTCATATGCGTCAAAACTAGGGGACATCAAGATTTACGGTGCCGTTGCCGGGAGACAACGTGCTTGTTATTTTAGGATCCAATGAACCCTTGAGTCTAGCTCATATCCCTATCTTGGGATAATTTTCGCATTGTACTTTTTTATTTTTATTTTCTAATTTTTATTTTCTATTATTATCTATTTCTATCCCATACTTGCTTCACGAGTGTTCGTGATTTTTCATGCGCAGGAATACAAGGAGTCTCGACGACTTGATTCCTATTGACCCAGAGATCAACGCCACCCTGAGGCGTCTGAATGCAGAGAAGAGAAGAAGAGAAGAGTCTGTAGCCATGGGGGAGAATACCCCACCGCAGAAGTCCCTGATGGAATTCTCAATGCCATCCATCGGGGCCACCTCCTCCATCCAGCCTCCGGCTTTTACGACACAGAGTTTCGAGCTTAAGCCGTCGTTAGTGATGTGGATCCAGCCGGATCAATTTTCTGGGGCACCCATGGAGAGCCATATTGAACATCTGGACTCCTTCCTTGAGAAGTGTGACACATTCATGATTAATGGTGTCACGACTGAAGCTATCCAACTGAAGCTATTCCCTTTCTCTCTGCAGGATAAAGCCAAGCAATGGCTTAGGGGAAAGGACCTGAAAACCTTCAATACTTAGCAGAAGCTATCGAACACTTTCTTGACTAAGTTCTTTCCCCCAAGAAAGACCATGAAGCTGAGGAGTGAGATCTTCTCCTTCTCCCAGGACAGCCACGAGTCCCTGCACGAAGCTTGGACAAGATACAAAGAGATGCAGCGGAGATGCCCTCATCACAAGCTTCCAAAGTGGCAGATTATAAATATGTTCTATAATGGATTGAGGGATGACTTAAAATCTTTGATGGACGCTGCAGCTAGGGGGTCCTTTATGTCTAGAAGCGAGGAATATGCCGGTAACATTTTAGAAACATGGCATCAAACAATGAGCGGTGGTGCGATGAACGTGCCACGCCCAGATCTGGAGGCATTCATAGAGTCGATGACGTCGACAAGTTGTCTAGCAAATTCGATTTGCTATCGACCCAGATCTCAGTGCTTATGGTAGGAGCTGGTGGTGCCAGCACCCAACAAGTATCGGTGATGGAAGCGGAAGTCCTGGGAGACTTCGAGGGTGGTGATATCCCACCACCGGTGGATCAAGCTAGCGTGCTTTTCTTCAACCCGACGGGTAACGCGCCATATCCACCAAGGACTAGCTCAAATCCGGCCTATTCTCCGGAACCACCTCAATCTGAGCCACCGGGCACCTTATCAGCAGCCTCAGCAACCGCTGCAACAGTTATATCAGTCGCCTAGGCAAAAGCAGCAGCAGTATCAACAACATCAACAGCCTCAACAGATGTACCAGCAGTATCCCCCTAGGAACCAGCAGCCATATGGCCAGCAGCGAGTTATCTCCCCGGTCGAGAGCCTCTTGACCCAGTATATTACGAACCAAGAGAAGATCAACTTGAAGCTGGAGATGGGGTAGAGGGCCCTCACCGACCAAGTAACCCAGCTGGGGTTGCAGGTGGCGAACCTTCAGAGGGTGCAAAACCAATTGCCGGGTCAACCGGAAGTAAATCCAAGGCGGACGAATCATACATTGGCACTAACACATGATTATACGAACGTGTCCGCTATCGTCTTGAGAAGCGGGACACAGATTCCTACAAGAGTGCCCGCTAAGTAACCTAAAGCTCCGTTGGTCGATGGGCGACCAATTGAAAAAGCTAATGACGACGGAGCTTTGTCATCAAAAGGTATAACTTCGGAGGGAGTCTCTGAGGAAGAGAAGAAGAAGGACGAGGAGGGGAACCTGAGAGTATTTAAGCCCATTGGGCTTTTTCCACAACGACTTGCTAAACCTAAGATTGATGAAAAATACGGCAAGTTCTTCGCAATGGTCAAGGATTTGAGCTTGCAGATCCCTTTCCTCAAAGCCATAGAGACATTTCCTTCCTATGCGAAATTCTTAAAGGATTTGGTGACGAAGGGTTCCAGAAAGGAAAAGGTCATTCTCACGGCGGAGTGCAACGCTCTCATTCAGCGAGCGAATCTTCCCAAGCTAAAAGACCTGGGAAGCTTCTCTATTCCTTGTTCGATTGGGGAAGTGAAGATCCATCGGACGCTCATCGATTTGGGAGCGAGCATCAGTCTGATGCCCCTGTCACTGTACAGGAGGATAGGGATGGGTGACCTGGAGCCCACCGATATGACCCTTCAACTTGCAGACTGATCAGTCAAGTATCCGGTGGGGATTATTGACGACCTGCCTGTTAATGTCAGCGGAGTGCATATGCCGGTAGACTTTATTATGATGGATATGCCGGAAGACACTCATACGTCGATCATCCATGGACGGCCCTTCATGGCCACAGCTGGCGTGCTGATAGATGTGAAGAAAGGGAAGCTATCCCTTAATGTTGGCGACCAGCAGGTCAAATTTGACTTGGAGTTATCTATGAAGCACCCTCCGGATGAACCTGGTTGCAATATGCTGGACGTTGAGGAGGAAAGATCCGTAGAAGCTAGGGCCTCGGAAATTTTCCCAAGGAACCCCCCCGACAGCTTGGGGGACCTTGAAGAGCATGTCGGTTTGAAGAAGGAAGAAGTTGCTCGGGAAGCGGGTGTCTCACATACGATCCCTCCCGGATTCCAAAAAGCTGCTCCGACGAGGAGAAAAGGGAAAGAGCCCATGGGGCTTACCGCTGATGAGATCCGGATCTTAAGAAAAGTGGCGGTTGATGCCAATGTAAGGGAAAAGCCCCCAGATACCATCAACAGAGCAGGGATCATCGAAGAAGTCTACTTATCGCCACTGTCAACACCGAAGACCACCGCTCCAAAATCTGAAGGGATGCCAAACATTGGGCATCACCCACGTCCACCTTGAAAATCATCTACCGGGCGTCGAGCAAACGACGTTAAACGACAGCACTTTATGGGAGGCAACCCATGTTCTAAACCCTCGTCTTTGTTTTTAGGATTATTTTTAGGATTATTTTTCTTATTTTGATGAATAAATTCAGCAACGGGAACTTTCGTCGAGGGACTTAGGCTATTTTTCATCGAGGGACCCAGATCCCCCCGTTGTTTCGCCTCCCTTCTCTCCCAACCGGCCACCTTCTTCCCCCAAATGACCCCCACTGCATCTCAACCGATCTCCCCACTTCCTCCTCCCTTCTCTCCATCAATCCCACTCTCATTCTCTCTCATTCGACCCAACTCTTCGCCCTAACCCTAGCCCTAACTTCACCCTTTTTCGCAAATTTCAAATTTTGTTGGAACGGCGTGGCACGGCTTCACACTTCCCTCATTGCGCTGTGTTGGGTGATTTGCAAGCAAGGATTGTCTTCGCTACTGGGTAAACTCGTTCCCTAGCTCTATTTCTTACATTTGACCTAGTACCACTGTTTTGCTCAATTACCATTGATTGTGTGCATTCTTCATATCTTGCATTCACTTGCATCATACACTATCATGGCCAGGGAAAAAAGATAAGGGTAAGGCTATCATGCATGATGAGGGGTCGTCTCGCAAGAGACGGAAGACCACACGTCCACCTAGTTCACGTCCTCCTCCTACACCGCCTACACAACCCCAACCCCAACCAATTATCCCTCATGAGGACCCAATGATGGGACCGCGTGGTTACCGTTTTTTGAGTCTTGAACAGAAAGATTTTTATAATAGACTCGATGCACGGGGACACCTATCCACCAAGTTTGCACATGCCCAAACTCTCATCGATCTCGGAGTTTTCTCCGAGGTCGAGACTCTCTTCGCTAACTTAGGATAGATAGCTTTCTTGAACGCCCACGTGGTATCTTACCCCGCCCTCACGCTAGAATTCCTATCCTCCCTCAAATGTGAGGCGGGATTGATCGTCGTTTTTCGCGTCCGAAACCGAACCAATCCGCACCCACCTAAATACTATCAATAACATTTTTAGTTTCCCCATTCTTGGTGGTGACGTTATCCATTCCCATGAATATCACCGCGACTTTGACGTCGATATATTTTGGTTTCGCCTCACCCTTCACGACCATTATCCTCGAGGGAAGGCTAAGGCCTCCTCCATCATTCACCCCGTATTCCTTCTGGCCCACCGCATCATTTCTAGCACATTCTTCCCCAGAGATGAGTCAGGTACCGTGTCCATCCCTGATCTTTTTATTCTGTGGGCAATGACATTTGATTTTATTAGCAGTGATGACTGCATTGCTTTTGGGGCCCCAGTCATTCACATTCATGCTGGCGATTGGCTTATTCACAAATTGCTTGAGATTAGCCGCGCCGACAAGGGCAAGTATTGTTGCGGGGCCTCATTACCATCATAGCTTCATATCCCCAATTCAATATCGCTATCCCCAGAGATTTGCCTTCTGCTGCAGGACCTACACGTCTGGATCTTGATGTCCTGCGGCATACTCATATGATTAAGCTCTAGACCCGACGGTCGTTTCACTTTCTACTATAGTCACCCCCTACTTCTTACACCATTCTGCCCAACCCAGGTCGCATGTCTATCATTCTTGTGGCAGATTGGACGTTCCCTCCTGACCCTAAGTTTCTAGGGGGTTACGCCTTTCGTTCCTTATCCCGAGCGCACCCAGATCACCTTCCCCTGCCGCCCACTTAGGAGAGCAGGACATTCCTGCGTCCCGAAGAGATCCCGGGGTTGGACCCAGTAGTGCCATCCAGGCTTCTGTCCCCATCACCACCGTCAACACTTCTCCTGTACGTACAACCACTACTTCTTCCTTTCGTCAAGCCACCTCTGCTCGCCTCGGTCTCGAGGCTGAGTTAGCTGCACTACGCGCTGGCGCATCCACTTCGACCTCATCGGTCCCATCCTTTTCTATCTTTACCCACCCACGTTTCCTCGCACTTGAGAGAAACATGGCCGCCATCCTCCGCATTCTCACTCACATTCACGGTCCACCTCCTCCCATCCCTCTTCACTCATCACCTCCTTCGTCTCCTCAACGATCTTCACCTCCATCTTCACATTCATCCCCTCCCAGCACCACTTCCATTCCCACCATTTCCTCTACACACACCGTTTCTGACCCCCCACCTCCGCTACCCTCCACTTCCCTCACCGCATACGCGCGCCGCAAGAAAATGCAGGTGCGATCGAGATCACTACCCACACCATCCACTTCTACCAACGTACCTCTCCCATCCACCACCGCTTTAGTCGCCATTTCATTACCACTTACCATCATCACCACCACTCCACCCATCGTTCACACCACCACCGCACCCATCCATCCACCCCTTTCCCCACTTCTCCGCACACCCGTCACCTCTCTTGTCCACTCCCCCACATCCCCCACATCTTCTACCGAGGAGGACGAGGATAGTCCCCATCCTGCATTTTGATTTCTTTTTCTTTTCCGATCTTTCCCATAGCAAATTTCTGCATCATCATGATTATATCTTCTTGCTAGCATTGCCATGTCTAGCTTGGGAGAAGTCGTTTTTTTATGTGTGTTGTCGTGTAATGTTTTCATGGTGTGCTTGTTTATATGTGTCGTCTGGGTGTGCTTCTCTATTTTTATTTTTCTATGTTTCTTTTTCCTCCTTCTTTATTTTTTAGTATCGTATGTGTGTTTTTCTCGTTTTTCATTCTTTGTTGTGTCGGTGCGTACCCCCCATTTCCATTGCCCTCCAGTATTTTCATCTATTGCATTGAGGGCAATGCAAGTTTCAGCTTGGGGGAGTCGCACTTCATGCGTCAGTTGTGTCTTTTTCTTCGTTTTTGAGTCGTTTTCTTCGTGTTTTTCTTTTTTTCTTCTCATCTTTTGTTCTCTCTCTCCTAGAGATGACCCCATATGATGTATTGTCACAGAATCACACACACACCTAGCATGGCTTCGATAATCACATTCACTAACCCTAGGAAGCCGAGTCCTATTGCATTTCATGCATCGTGGTTCACTTGCTTTTACGTGAGTCGTGTGTCGTGACTAGCTTATGGTGTGCTTCTACTTTGTGATTTTGATTTATATACCTGTCCTGGGATGACCCCTAGATTATCATGATTCGATTTGAATATGCGGTATTTGCTTCCCCTGTCTGCTTCTATATGCATGGATATATTTATATTGTATACTTCAATTCGCATGTGTCGGGATTTCACAAATAGGACTAGGATAACCCATTTAGCCTATGCTCTGATTAGCGAAAAAAATCTCATTTGCCCAAGTGTTTAGAATCCGATTTCTTTTTTATTTTACTTGGTGCAAATCCCCTCGTCGTGTACCGTTCTCCCACTTGGGAAAGTACACATGTATATATCCCAAAAGCCCAAAAATCCAAAAAAAGAGAGAAAAGAAAAACCCAAAAAAAAAGAAAAGAAAAGAAAAGAGAAAAGAAAGAAAAAAATATGTATAGCCAAAAATCCAAAAAAATACAAATGCCCAAAACCCAAAAAAATGTGTGAATATTTTCCTACCTACCGAGAATAAAGGGAAGGCGAGAGTTTGCACCTAGTGTTCTACTCCACATCTTCTCAACTTCCATCGTTTTCGAAAACACTTGGAATAGGAACTTTCTAGCGGTTACCTGGGCGATAGTGTGGTGATTTCCTAGTTCCAAGTTGTGGCGTCCCCGATGCATGATACGCTTCTATTCTTATACTCTTCTCATGCATGCTTGAGCTATTTATTCACCGCTTATTTCAAATCGAATCGATATTTGGGTCTTCCCTTGGATTTGTGTATATGGAGCTTATTGCACGATGTAGATAGTGATACCGTCTGCTAGCACACGACCAAACTCACTCCGCTTCACCGCGTGGGCCCACGACACTTGTTTGGACTTGTATTCCTTAGTATAGTGTTGTGATTTATCGTTTGCTTGCTTGGTGCGGCGTGCTTGATTTTGTTGGCCCTGACGGACGATTTGGGATATTGATTTCACTTTCTCTCTATTTCTCTCTATTTTCTCCCTCCGAGCTCCTACTCTCACTCGTCTTCCTCGAGGACGAGAAAGGGTTCAGCTTGGGGGATTTTGACGTTGTTTATATTTTATATATTCACGCACGTCTTCTTTGTGTTTTTTCCGTTGTTTTCCCTCGTCCCGTATCCATTTTCTTGTGATTTCTAGTTTTCTTTCACTTCTTTGTGTTTTTGTGTGTTTGCAGGAGATTGCCAGTATAAGGGACATATAACGAAGATATCATGAGTCCCCGAAGCAACGGGAGGAGTCACGCGCAATCCAGGGGGTCAAACGACGAAGATTGCTATTTTTCAGCCCTCAACCGATCGGTTGGACACAGCCAACCGATCGGGTGATGCACGCGTATCCGACCCGGACGAAGTCTGAAGTGAAGAGCGGCTCAACCGATCGGTTCGTCGACCGGTTCAGTCCAACAGAGAACTTGGCCATTTGGAGCTGAATTCCAACCGATCGAGTGACATCCCACCTGATCGGTTCATCTGTAGCCGAATCTTCCAAGCGACGACCCGGAGAGCTCAACCGACGGTTCGCTGACCGTGCCAAATCATCATTGTCCTCTGTCTTTTTGGGGATAATTGCAACCAATCGATTGAATGCTCAACCGATCGGTTCACCTGATGCCGCATCGCCCCAAATGTCAAACCAACGGCTCCACCCGATCTCCTCAGCGTCCGGTTGAAGTTCCCGAAGCCGACGGTCGAAGCATCAAGCAGCTCACCCGATCAGTTGATGCTTCAACTGATCGGGTGACGTCGATTTGTATATATAGTTTCCCTAGGTTTCAGAAAATGGAGTTGCTATTTTTCTGTCTTTTTTCTTGTACGGTGACGGCTGGAATTTTACTGTTTCTGTAAGTCTTCTGATTGCTTTCAAACTTTGATATTATCTTATTAGCATTGCTACTACCTCGTTTCAATTGCATGATCATGATTTTTACAGTTGATTTTCATTTAGATTGCTTTTTAGCTATGATTTGTGAGTAGTTCCCAAATCTGGGATTTTGGTGGAAACCCCTTCGTGGGTTCTCCCTAATGCGTCCATAGGACTAGGATTTCGGTAGGGATTAGGAATTTAGATGGTTACGCGGGGTGTTTCATTGTCATCAGCGGGAAAAAGACCGCCTTTGACCGTCGGGCCAAGGGGGAATAAACTTGGCGGATGACTCCCTAGCCACAGCTCACGCCCTTAGCGTAGACATTGAATCCTAGCACGTGGAAAATGGCAGGATGAGATGTTGGGAGTTATCGTTGCGAGCTTAGTGCTCCCGGAGTCGGTCGGTGTTAATGGACATGGGAATGCCCACCAACCGAACCCTGGTAGTCCTAGTGTATCATCCTGAGTACCAACCGGAATATCGGACCCATGTGACGCTAGGCATCACTTTTAGAGGCAACGTCTCACCACTAAACCCTAATTCCAATCGTACTCCTATCCGTCGGTCGTAATAGTGAGAGCACATGATCAGGTGGAAACCAAAAGTCCTAGGTTTCCTTTTATATCGTTTATCCTTCGTATTTACATTCTGTGACAAACCATCGATCGTTCGGGCTAGCTCACCCATAGGGTGAACTGGTTCCTCTTTGACACAAGCACAACCACGCCTCCATGTGTTCGACCCCCAAGCCACACTACAACACCGTGCGCTTGCGGTATAAATATTTAAATCTGGTATCCCCAATCTTATAGCACTCATATGCGTCAAAACTAGGGGACGTCACGGATAAGAAATCACCCCAACCGACATTATCGTACAGCTGGTTCAACCCCTAGAATACCCTTAGGCGCTCAAGTGTCTGAATGTGAGCGATCCTAGTGGGGATGATCTGACAGCTGGAGAGCCTATCAAATTTGGCATGGTGTGCACCATCTTTGAAGATGATCCAATACGACTCGATGGGTGTGGGAGGCTATGCTGGTTGTCCAGGAGGTACTGTTAGTGCAGGGATAGGGTCGCTATGTGGTGGGGGAGGCAGTTTTCTTCCACTTGGCAGTGGGCTACTTACCACCAGAACGGGTGTGTGGAGGCATCGATGTATGTCGTGACTATGAGGCACACTACTGAAATGCAAGTGAAACGCTCGAAAATAATAGAGAACGAGTGTACCAAGTGAACTATGTGACTCCTGATGTGTCCATATTTTCCATACATTTACTGCTTCATTTCATATCATATTCTCTATCCAAAGTTCATATTTTCATATATTATCGTACTTCTAACGTTATATTCGAGTTTCGTATAGATTTGTGGATTTTTAGGAACTTTGGAGCAAATTGGAGAAATTATAAGACATTGACGCATCCGAGACGTCCAGAGTATCATTGGCCAGGTTCCATAGGTGTTCAGCAAGTCAAGGAAGAAGATTGGAGGAGAGGAGGAGAAGAGAGCAAGAGTTGAGAGCTCTAGAGGCAATTAGAGTCTGTTTCCCAGGCTACTCGGTCGAGTCGATCAGCACTCGACCGAGCTGACATAAAGAAACTCCAGCGAGAATGGACTTGCCCCACTCGACCGAGCAGATAGCTAGATCGACTGAGCTGCATCCAAACAGAATGACTATTCTAAGCCATTCTCCAAGCACTGTAGCTCGACCGAGCCGCTAAGGGTACTCGACCGCGGAGATCATCTACTCGACCCAAATCGCCACCAAACAGAACAGTTTTTTTAGGAGAGTTCATGCCTATTGTAGCTCGACCGAGTGGAGGGGCTACTCGACTGATTTGCCTGTATCAGACCAATGCCAAAGAAGTACCAAAGTAGAGCTATTTGTCAGCTCGACCGAGCGACGTCGCTACTCGACCGAGCAACGTCGCTACTCGACCGAGTTGGGCGCCGTAGCCAGACTAGTTTGGGGGCCCAAGTGCCCATATTTTCTGAATTTTTGAAGTCCACACCCCTTGTATATAAGCACAATTTTTACCCTATCTTAAGGGGCTTGATTAATTTCCTTAGTGGAATTTCTAGTTTAGTTTTCTTGGAGAGTTCAACGAGCCGTCGCTATTTTGTAGAAGACAAAGTTGATTTTTTTACTAGTTGCTTTTACTTGGAATTTTGGATCCTTAATTCTCTGAGTTTTGCTATCGCTCTGCAACGTTTTGGTAATGATCTGCTATTCTTATAATCTTTATTCGATGTCTTCTATTGTGATCATGAATTCTATTACTTTCGTTAAATTCTCTATTGTGATTTCCATGATCCGTGAGCAGTCTTACATAGGGCTGATGGATTAGCCCTAAAATCTTAGGATCTAGATGTAAAGTTAGGATTTTTAGGTTGTTTTGGAATAAAAGTGATGTTTTTTGTGTAGGAATATGATGCCCTCAAGGCCATTTATTCCTGTGTGAATAGCACAAACATCTTGTTCGAAATAACAGTAAGCTGTTTGGTAATAATTTATCTAAGTTATATTGTAATGTAGTTAACATTAGATATCAACTTAGGTAAAGTCCTGAGACTTTATGCAAGGTCAAACGGGTATCGAGATGAGTATCTCGATCATGGAGAAACGTTTGACCGTCTGTAGCATAAGTCTGAAATGGTTCGTGGTCGTAGATGTTCCGAGACAAGGATATCGAAACATCGGATAGACCATTGTGTCTTAGTCTTCACCGTTTAGCGGTGGCGATGATCTCATGATCGCTTGACTTGGCGAAGTCGAAGACGAGACACAGGTGCTCATTAGAATGAGTTCACTGAACGATCCACCGGAGTTATCATATGGTTATATTGACCAATCTGTCAGTGATAACTCTGAGTGATGATAGGATAGTTGGTCTTTTGACTTGAGGTCATTTTGACGGACCTGTGCGTGAACAGTGCCACTTAGATCAACTGACCTAGCTTCGAGGCAAGGCCTGTCGAAAGGTCTTTTGATTGGGTGTCACTTGAAACGTACGAGGCGAGTAATGACCAAGAGAGGATTCGTCTCTCCTGGTCAATGGGAGTTAGTGTCGTAGAGTTAGTTCGGTCTTTAGTAAAAACTCTGCGCAGAGTATGTTGGAAGAAGTCCAACATTTATTGACCAAAGATCGATAGAAACTAACCGGAGTCAAGTTATTGGGGTTGACAGTTTGACCGTACCCTAGACTTGATCTACACGACATATTTAAGACGAAGAGACTATAACTACGGAATTCATCACGGAAACAGTCAGGTGGTCCCGACAATACTCATGTCAATGAGTCAACCACATAATTATGATTCCTCAAGCAGGGACGGCAACCACTGCTCGTGGTCACTGCCGTATAGGGCTTCGAGCCCAACCTGTTGTAAGGGTCAGGCTGTAGGGTCTCACATAGAGTGCAATGCTTCGTCTAGTAATAGGTAGAAATTAGTTAGGGAGAATAATTGCATTTGATGCAAAAGAAGAGAAAATTGCATTTGATGCAATATGGTAATTTAAGCTTAGATAGGGACTATTTTGCATTTGATGCAAAAGTGATTAAATATATATTAAATTGTTTAATACAATATTTAATAAAATAAACGCAAGGAAAAGTTCACGGGTAAGACGGGAATGTCCCGGTCTACGCCCAGGTTCGAACGGCGTCCAAATCGGACACCAAACGCAAAAGTTATGGCCAAAACAGTAAAAAGCCCATGTAGACATCAGCCCAAGAGGCAGATGGGCCGGACAGCAAATAAAGCGGGCGCTTTTGCGCCCGCAGTCTTCACAGGCGGGGCCCGCCCGCAATCATGCAGGCGGGGCCCCGCCCCGCCCCACAGTGCACGCAGGACGCGTGCACAGCACGCGCCCGCGTGGCGCGTGCTGTGCACGCGCCCGCTGGGCGCGTGCAAGGCACGCGCCGCGTGCCTTGCACGCGCCCAGCGCGTGCACTGTGCACGCGCTGAGGCGCGTGCAGTGCACGTGCCTTGAGGCACGTGCACTGCACGCGGCCTGAGGCCACACGCTGCCTAGGGCAGCGTGTATTTTGGCGGCTGGCTGTTTGCGTTTTTGTGGGTTTTGGCTGATCTTTGGACACTCAATTGGAGGGTCAAACGACCTCCGATTGACGAACGGTTTTTTCCTATGCGTTCACCGTTGAACGCTTGTCGTATTGATAGGTTGTATCGATCTTGAAGCTCAACGGTGAGTGAGTTAAAATTCACGGAAGTTTGCACCTTTTGAAGTGCAAACTAACTTGATTTTAAATTAACTCTATTTTAGTCCCACATCGGATTTTGAGAAAAGGGGAGAGTCCGCCGCCTATATAAATAGGGGTCTCCCCCCTTCCTCAAAACTCGTCCCAAGCTCTAGATCTGAGCGGCTCTCGTAAATGTTGGAGCACGCTCGGATCTTAGCTTAAATTAAATATTTCTCTATCTCCCTAAAATTTCTGCCTTACTCCTGCGGGCTCTAGCAAAGCCTCACAGGAGTTCGGATTCTGGATCCGAAATCTTGGCGGAGGTTTCACTCGCGTGAAACTTTCTTCGGCGGTTGGTTGGCTCGGCGGCACGGGGATTGATCGCCTCGGGATGCGGAGCGGTTCGAGGAGCGGTTCGGGGAGCGGTTCAAGGAGCGGCTCGGCGTGGGACGGGAGCAGCTCGGAAGACGGCGCGGAACATCTCGCCTGCTCCAGGGCTGAGATTCCGGGTATGTGGTTAAAGTAGTTTATTAGCATTAGTTTAGTTTAATCGCAGTAGGCTAGATCCTTCTTGGGATGGTCAGACCCATCCCAAGTCGGCATAGATCTTGGCATAGGGTCTTGGACCTTAGGGCCAAGTTAAAATTGTTTTAACTTGCATGTTAATTTAGTTAACATAGTTTTTCTTCCGCTGCTTTTGTTTTCTCTGTCTATGTTCCGTCCGACTTAGGACGGGACTAGAGTTTTTGTGCCCTAAGGGAACGCCCAATTTCCCTACATTTTGTTGATCTAGCCAAGTTTGTAGGCGATTCCTATATGGCTTATGACCACGATAGTGGCGCATGCTTCTTGGACGGATAACCTACGGACTTAATTAGGTAGGTAATTAATCCAATTAGGGTTCGTGACCATGATCATGACATGCACTTTGAAGGGATCTACCGACTTCCTATATAACTAATTGAAGATGTACGATAGTAGCATCAATGAGAACCACCAAATCGCAGATCAAAACTTTAATCCATAATAGTGGTACGAGTATAGATTGAGAATAGTTGTTGATCCTAATGCACAGATCACATGTAAGGCCATCCACGATGGTGGGGATAAGCACCGGATACGCTAGACGAGTGGTAAAATGATAGTTGGCCATGAGTTATACATTCTTAGATGCGACAATCTTTCCTTAATAAATCCAATTCAACGTAAGAGTTCTAACCTAGCATCGACATCCAACGATCCTAGCGGTGACTTCTAACGTACTAGTCGTTTATATTGATCAATTCTCCTAGGAAAAATAATTCTTGTGACAAACAAATTGAATACGCCCGCTGACAACACTTTAAGATCTAGAAAATACCCAAGTCTATAAACATCACCTCCCTATGGGATCGATACTTTTATATTACAAAGCTCTGACACCGTGCACTTGCGGTAGTCTCCGGGGTTACATTTCTAGCCTGACACCGTGCACTGTGCACCGTGCACTTCCCGTCTATCTCCGGGGTGACATAGATATCTTTTATATTACAAAGCTCTGACACTGTGCACCATGCACTTCCCGTCTATCTCAAACAGAGTGTCATGCTTTGGGCTTTGATTTTGAACCATGATAGGTGTAGTGTCCTTCCTGCCCCTAGTAGTCACCACCACCACCGCATTGATGTGGCCAGTGATGCTTCTTGGGTTCACCTTCGGTTGAGCCGACAATTGGTTTTGGGCTCTATCAACAATGTAATTTGCTCTGCCAGCTGCACCACTATTGTGTTGAGGAGATCTTGGCCCATCGATAATTTAGCATTTATCTTCTTTTGTTCGGCCATGAACTCCTCAACCCTTGTCTCATGCTCAGATCTCTGTGGCGCCTGCGATGGCTTTTGTGGCCTCCAACTTTGATTATATCCTGGTGGTCTATAAGGCCCTGCGTGTTGCCTTTGCTGAAACGGTTACTGCTGTGGTGGCCTTGGATGGTATTTGTTAACGGGACTAGTTTGGCCGGGCCCGGAAGAGCCAGGTCAACCAGACTGCTACGACCTTGGGGCCTCGGCCCAAGGATCTCACGGGCGGGCCGCGCTTCTCCACCCATGACGAAGGCCCACTTCCACAGTGGAGGAAATTGGGGCCCAAGTCAATGAAACATTCACCAAATATGTCAACCGCCAAGTGCCTTCACTCTATAGCCATCATGGCTCGGCTTAATGGCTCGGCTTAATGGCCCGACTTAAATAGCCATCACTCTATAGCCATCATGGCTCGGCTTAATGGCTCGGCTTAATGGCCCGACTTAAATAGCCATCACTCTCCAGCCATCAAGGCCCGCCAAATATGGCAACCGCCCGAGTCCATCACTCCAGCCATCATGGCCACCTTTAGGACGTTCGTCTCCTCATCAAGACGGGCGCGATTAGTGGGGGGTCAAAACTTCCCACATTTGCACGTCCCCATGAATGATGGCCATGATGTCACATCATGGCACATTATCAGGAGGAGTCACCTATTTGAGGGGAGGGTGGGCATCATCCAACGGGACCGCATCTCAGGTATCTAAAACCTAAGGTACTCCACCAACGACCTAGCTCCCCCATCCCATCTCCTTCCTCCCCCGCTCGCGCCGTGAGACGCCATTCCGATCTCCTCACGAGTCGAACCGTCTCCGCCGGGCCTCCTCTTTCAGATCTCTATCTGACTTAGGCATCGGAGGGGATTTGGCCGGAACCTAGGTCCGGCCCCCTGACGAGCGTTCTCGTCTTCGCAGGTGGACAGCGGATCAACGGGCCGAGGCTTCCCCTCGCCCCTCTCCAACCACACTATCAGCTGGACGAGTGAGGCTCCCCCTCCCCGTCCGCCCACCGAGGCCGAGCACAACCTTCCGAGGCCGAGCGTCTCAACTAGGTCTGAGGCTTCCCCTCGCCCTTCGCTGACCGTGCATCCAGAAGGACGGCCGAGGCTGCCCCTCGTCTTCCTTCCTCCGAGGTCGTGCTCGGCCGGCCGAGGCCGAGCGTCACAGCCTGGGCCGAGGCTTCCCCTCGCCCCATCTGCACCGATCCGAAGCCCCCGAGGGACCCAAGTGGGCCCCTTGACCACGTTGACCGGGTTGTCCACGGTCAACGCTCTGTAGTGAGAAAACACTCTGAAACATCTGGCGCCGTCTGTGGGAACGAGTTGAACGCCCATGTCAGCATCCACTTCTTCACCGACGATGACTCGTTCCTCTAATCAAATGCCTAAAAAAGGCCAAATCCTGGAGGAGCAGCGATGACCATCCCTGCTCACAATTGCCTGGTGCTTTCATTAAGAATACTTGATAACCATGAGGGCCATTTTATGTTCTGAAGGCTTTTTCTTGTTATTTATATTTATCACGATCTTAGTGGGGGGCAAGAACGCCCAGACTCTGACCTCAAAGAAGCGTGTTGAAACGAGTAACCTTTCGTACGTTTGTTTGAGAGGACGGCCAGTTATTCTCAAGCGGTGGAGGCCTTACCAACTTGCGATTGACCACTGACGTCTCCAACACACCAGCAAATTGCACGTCCCGTCTCTTTGAAGCCCCCCCAACAGGATGCCTCCTCCAAGAAGGCCCTCTGCGATTTCTTTGAGGAGAGAAAACTGCAAGAAAGCTTCCACGGTGAATCCAAATGGCGTTGACCGCCAGAGGTGAATACCCCACTGCCTGCACGACGGGAATCCCTGGCCAAGCAAAGGGGAATGGAGCCCCGATCGTCGAGCGACTCCTGGCATCAGATATGGGGAAGGGCGGTTCTTCGTTCGATCAGCAGGGACCAATCCCTCAGTCGATCGGCCAGGGTGGCGTAGCCCAATGACCCACCTAGTAGGGGCAGCGCAGCGGCATACCCAAACTTCGATCAATGACTACACGACCCAAGGTCCCTGAGAGGTCGATCGGGCATGATTAGCCCCTCCAGGTCGAGTCTCCAGCCATATGATTGCGGGTCTCCGATGGGCCATGTCGGAGCATCGGTGATCTCGTCATCCTACCTGCTCGACGTCCCCCCTATCCGGCACGCTCGAGGTCTGGAACATGGCCATCGTCTGGGTCCGTCCGCCTAATCGTCCTCTGCTCCATCGATCACGCTCTAGAAGCCCTGGCAATCGCTCACCGGGTGCGGGGAAATGGACTGGCCAGCCTCCCCTGAAGATGCCTAGCAGATAAGATGTCCCATGCCGGGCATCCTTGCCAAGCGTCCGAGGCTCTGGGCTGAGCATCCGAGCCTCATTACCAAGCCTCCTTGCCGAGCCGAGCTCCGAGGATCCGAGCCCCCACGCCGAGCAGACTGAGCCCCGATCTTCGAGCTGAGGAATTGTCTGAGTAGCCGGGCCTCCTCGCCGAGCCGAGCTCTGATCTCCCAGCTCCGAGCATCCGAGCCCCCACGCCGAGCGGACTGAGCTCCAATCTCCGAGCTGAGGAATTGTCCGAGTGGCCGGGCCTCCTTGCCGAGCCAAGCTCCGATCTCCTAGCTCCGAGCATCTAAGCCTCCACGCTGGACGGACTGAGCCCCGATCTCCGAGCTCAAGGATTGTCCGAACGGCCAAACCGCCTCGGCCGCCCATCCATCATATCGTCGCTGACTATCCTCACCACCGGATCGCCCCCACCTTTAGCTCCTCGATCCCCTGGCAGTTCGGCAAAGGACGATGATGGCTTGGCATACCTACCATGCTTGGCGATCGAAGAGTCGAGGCAGAAAATTGGAAGCGGGCGAACATCAGATCCATCGTCATTCTCAGGTATTCTGCTCACTTGAGAATTTGGCAAGTGTCTTAGCCCTATCCATCTTCTGACCACCTTCTTCCCGTTGCCCTTGCATGGGTCCCGAGCTCACCTTCGTCCAATCAGCGAGGCTCGTACGAGACCCAGGCCCCATCTGGCTGAAGCTCGGGGCTCCCCGAGCTTGACTACCTCGTATGAATGATCGCTGGCCGTTCATAAGGCGACCCCCACAGAGCATCTACATGGCACCCCGCCGACGATGCCGAGCGAGTAGCTGATCTAGGCTGCTCCCGGACCGCACCGAGGTGCCAACCTGCCGACCCGTCGACCTAGCATCCGAGCTACCCTTGTCGAGCTCGGGGCACAGCCGACCATTAGAGGCTGACGACCGACCAAGCCGAGTTCGAGGTGCTACCAATCCGACCGAGCTCGCTTCCGTCCGAGCATCCGAGCCTCTGCCTCCTTCCTGAACTCGATCTGGGCTCCGTCACCGAGCCTACTCAATGTGGCCAGGGCTTGGGTGGATGAAGGCCCATCAGGCAACAAATTTGAGCGGGGATAGAATTTGGAGGACGATCCCTGACACGGTCGCGGCGATGGAGTATTTGGGGTGCAGCCCGCCAGTTTTTGGCGTGGAGACACCAATCGAAGATCAACGCTTTAGCACCGGCACCGCGAGACTGGCACCGATACCACTCCGCGTAGACGGCGTCCCCGACTCGATGACTGCCAAATCCGTCATCGTCGTCGGGAGATCGAAGCAAAGGGCTGCGATCTACGTCAACCGACGAGCAGTCTCATTCCCGAACAGCTTCTCGAAAGGTGGGCACCATGCCTAGCTGTTGACCCATCGAAGACGCCCCTACCGAGCTAAGCTCATTTCGGTGGGAGGTCGCCTTCAGACACTTTGCTAGTCTCGTCAAATGGGTCTCAGTTCAGTCGGATTGGCTAAAACTCGCCTCCCTGATAAACTGTGACCAATGGGAGTAGGGCTGAAGCAGGAGCTAGGATTCAGACAAAAGCTGGAGCCGACGCTGGAGCGGGAGATACGATCCGGACAAAAGCTGGAGCTGGAGCTGAAGTTGGAAATGGAACTGGAGCTGCGTCCAGACGAGGCACAACCGTCCAAGTTCAAGCACCCAGATCGCTCCTCCGACCGTGTTGCTGGGTCCCCGCTTGTCGAACAACTCCTACATCCACCGAGCTGGACGAAGTAGTGGCAGAGCGCCACCATGGAATCTTTGAAAGTATTTACAAGGTCCTCACTTCTTCGTCGGCCGTAAGTCGAGGGGCAACTCCCTTCGCCACCGAACGAACGGATCGGACGAAGGATCGGGGCAACTCCCCCGGTTAGCCGACCGAACGAATCTCCTTCATCGGTCGTAAGTCGAGGGGCAACTCCCCTCGCCACCGAACGAGTCTCCTTCGTCGGCCGTAAGTCGAGGGGCAACCCCCCTCGCCACCGAACGAATCTCCTTCGTCGGCCGTAAGTCGAGGGGCAACCCCCCTCGCCACCGAACGAGTCTCCTTCGTCGGCCGTAAGTCGAGGGGCAACCCCCCTCGCCACCGAACGAATCTCCTTCGTCGGCCGTAAGTCGAGGGGCAACCCCCCTCGCCACCGAACGAGTCTCCTTCGTCGGCCGTAAGTCGAGGGGCAACTCTCCTCGCCACCGAACGAATCTCCTTCGTCGGCCGTAAGTCAAGGGGCAACTCCCCCTGCCACCGAACGGATCTCCTTCGTAGGTCGTAAGTCGACGGGCAACCCCCCTCGCCACCGAACGAATCTCCTTCGTCGGCCGTAAGTCGATGGGCGACTCCCCCCGCAACCGAACGAATCTCGGGCTGACGATCTATCGTCCCTGGCCAAACTCCGCAAGACGGACCAAAGTTTTGCAGAGAGTACAACTTCTTCCCCATTATACTACATCTCCCGACCTCCACCTCAACAATGGTAGAGCTCAGAAGATGGGGGCATGTTAACGGGACTAGTTTGGCCGGGCCCGGAAGAGCCAGGTCAACCAGACTGCTACGACCTTGGGGCCTCGGCCCAAGGATCTCACGGGCGGGCCGCGCTTCTCCACCCATGACGAAAGCCCACTTCCACAGTGGAGGAAATTGGGGCCCAAGTCAATGAAAAATTCACCAAATATGTCAACCGCCAAGTGCCTTCACTCTATAGCCATCATGGCTCGGCTTAATGGCTCGGCTTAATGGCCCGACTTAAATAGCCATCACTCTATAGCCATCATGGCTCGGCTTAATGGCTCGGCTTAATGGCCCGACTTAAATAGCCATCACTCTCCAGCCATCAAGGCCCGCCAAATATGGCAACCGCCCGAGTCCATCACTCCAGCCATCATGGCCACCTTTAGGACGTTCGTCTCCTCATCAAGACGGGCGCGATTAGTGGGGGGTCAAAACTTCCCACATTTGCACGTCCCCATGAATGATGGCCATGATGTCACATCATGGCACATTATCAGGAGGAGTCACCTATTTGAGGGGAGGGTGGGCATCATCCAACGGGACCGCATCTCAGGTATCTAAAACCTAAGGTACTCCACCAACGACCTAGCTCCCCCATCCCATCTCCTTCCTCCCCCGCTCGCGCCGTGAGACGCCGTTCCGATCTCCTCACGAGTCGAACCGTCTCCGCCGGGCCTCCTCTTTCAGATCTCTATCTGACTTAGGCATCGGAGGGGATTTGGCCGGAACCTAGGTCCGGCCCCCTGACGAGCGTTCTTGTCTTCACAGGTGGACAGCGGATCAACGGGCCGAGGCTTCCCCTCGCCCCTCTCTAACCACACTATCAGCTGGACGAGTGAGGCTCCCCCTCCCCGTCCGCCCGCCGAGGCCGAGCACAACCTTCCGAGGCCGAGCGTCTCAACTAGGTCTGAGGCTTCCCCTCGCCCTTCGCTGACCGTGCATCCAGAAGGACGGCCGAGGCTGCCCCTCGTCTTCCTTCCTCCGAGGTCGTGCTCGACCGGCCGAGGCCGAGCGTCACAGCCTGGGCCGAGGCTTCCCCTCGCCCCATCTGCACCGATCCGAAGCCCTCGAGGGACCCAAGTGGGCCCCTTGACCACGTTGACCGGGTTGTCCACGGTCAACGCTCTGTAGTGAGAAAACACTCTGAAACAGTATTGTTGCTGTTGAGGTGGTGGGTGAGCTTGTTGTTTTTGTGTTTGTTGTTGTTAAGGAGTGGTTAAGGCTACATTGTTGTTCGCACATGAAAATCAGGGGTGAGATTTCCAAGTCAGATTCACCCAAGATCCATTATTTCCACCACCAGGCTTGTAATCTAAAACATATTGAACCTGCTCCACAGAGTCCTCATTTGTATCGGCCCCAACAAACATGACTTGGCATTGGTCTTTCCATTCATCCATGCTCCCACCAGGTGTTGACATACCTTGAGTGCTAGATGGCTCACTCAGCCTCCTCTCAATCCTCTCTACCACTATATAGCATCAAATCTCCCAGTCAAATCCGCCAGTGCTTTCGCCTCATTTATGGTAGCTGACTTCAAGGATGACGATGATTTGCCACTCTCGTCGGCCCACTGCTGATTATTAGAAGTCATCTCCTCAAGTAATGTCATGGCCTCTTTAGGAGTCTTTGATAGTATTGCCCCATTGGCAGTGGCATCAATAATAATTTTAGTGTCCGGCTTCAAACTGTTGTAGAAGCTATGCACCAACTCCCAATCATCGATGCTGTAGTGGGGGCATTGATATTGAAGATCTTTAAAGCGCTCCCACACCTCATATAAAGATTCCTGGGGTCCTTGCCTAAACGAAATCAAAGAATTCTGTAGCCTGACAGTCTTTGATGATGGATAGAATTTGAAGACGAAGGCACTTGCAAGATCGTCTCATGTAATGAAAGTACCATTCGCTTGTGTCCTCAGCCAATACAATGCGTTGTCTTTAAGTGTAAAAGGAAAGAGCCATAGGCGGATGGCGTCCTCTGATTAGCTAGGGACCTGAAAAGTGGCGCACTTCGCCAAGAACATCTGGATGTTGTAATATGGGTTCTCATGTCCATTCCCATGGAAAGGATCTTGTTGTAGTAGCACAACTAATCATTTCTTTAGCTCTAATTTTTTATCTAGCAGCAACTCTGGCATATAAGAATGGATGAAGTGGCAGAGTTGTTTGGAGTAAGTCTGTCCCTGATAGAAATAAGTCTGACGTTCCTTGGTTGATTATTTTCTGCCGCCATTTTATCTTCCTCTAGAATATGTCTCTTCTCTGCTCTAAGCTTCCTTGTGATGCGCTCGATCTCGAGATCGAATAATATTGTTCTGTCAGTAGCCCTTGATCGTGTATTCATGCCAGAGAAAGAGAATTTACAAAAAGTGTCAGCACAATAAAGGAATAGAAAAAGAATAACTAAGTAAAAAATAAAATACCGTGCCTCCCCGGCAACGGCGCCAAAAACTTGATCGCGTCCAGATGTACACCCGGCAACAATGTAGTTTTACACTAAGGGCATGGTTAAGTGGTGAGCGGGTACCGAATCACAGGGAGGAACTGTTAGTATTATATTTATTTACTCAGCAGAGATGCAATAATGATTGAGGAATATTTGGTGTCACAAGCGTATAAAATATCGTTCGTAAATTCAATGAATAAAAGTGCCTTGGGCAAGGGAATCCCCACTATAGATCTCAAGCATCAATGTGAAATTATATTCGTCCATATCACTACTCTTGGTTTAGGGTGAAATTTTCGCAACTATGTTGTGAACCAACGCACCCTCTCACGCTACGCAAGTCTATAGTAATCTAAACTAAAGCCTCACTCTCGTGCAAGCCTAGTTCAAACCACTAATATTAAGTTCGACAATATAATTCAACTCCAACGCAAGGTCGCTCTCATGCAACGTGATTTCGAATCTAGATCATGATGGTTTGTATTCGTTTTACCGTCGTACAAATGAATATAATTATATAAATATAATAAAGATGCTAGCTTTGGTCGTTCTCGTGCACTAACTCTAGGAAATCTCGATTAAAGATCTACATCGAATATCTAGGGCTTCCCATAAATCAACATCCTCTCTCGAGCTCTCAAGATCCAATGGAAATTCCTATCTATCAGTAGTAAATCAATCATAATCTAACCCTTTAACAAGTTTAGCAACATAGGTTTTCAATAGATTTCACATATCAAGCTCTAAATTCATAGGGTTCTTCCCTTTGCCCTAGAGCAAAGAGACTACTCACAATTCATCATAATCGAAACAATAGAATTGAGATATGCAATAGAATTCATCACAAAAGATAGATCTAAACAGAAATTTAGCATAAAAATTAGAAATAGCAAGAGTTTCGATGAACCAATGATGTTCAAGGCTTCAAATAACAAGAGAATCAAGATCCTTGCATTCCAATCCTTAAGCAAAAACAAGATGAAACAAAACTTCTCTTAAGAACTCTAGCCGGCATGTCTCTCCTTTTTTGATGGCTCTCAAAACTAGCTATTTATACTATCCTAAAAAGTCAAGAAAACACTGACAAAAATACCCCTAGGAGGAGGCAAACGCTAATTTCTGAACATGGGCCTTCGGCGCACTCGGCCGAGTGAAACTATCACTCGGTCGAGTAGAAATTATGCAGAGAAATCGTGAAAATCGGCCTTCTGTCATCTTCGGGCCACTCGGTTGAGTGCTCGGGTCACTCGGTCGAGTGAGCTTCTCACTCGATCGAGTGGAGTCTTCTGCAGACTCCTCTAAAAACAGTAACCCGCTAGTTGTTAATCCTCTCTCCACTCTGTTGAGTGGACTTCTCACTCGGTCAAGTGGAAATTCCACTCTGCCGAGTACATTGATGTGCTTCTTTGGCTAGATTGGAGCTGCATCAGCCTCACTCGGTCGAGTGAGCTGTGTCACTCGGTCGAGTAGGCTAATATTTCATCGTTTTCTTCTTCTCCTCTCTTCTTTCCTCTTTCTCTGGTCTTCCTTCCGCTTCTTCTCATCTTCAATCACTGTGAGCTCCTTGATATCATCGTCGTTGATGCTCCGGTATGTGTGTATGTGCTCATAGCTCCAAATTGCTCCCGATTGCTCCATATTTCCTGAAAATCCAACGAAACATAGAAATAGTGAAATTCAGCGTGAAATCGTCGTTTAAGCATTAAATTCGTGATATGATCAATCGTTATGGCATGGAAAAATGCAGAAATAAAGTGTAAAATATGAGCATATTATAATAGCAGGTCATATTTGATATGTAACAATGGACCCCATCACCTGAGCTCAATAGTTACGGAGGTTGAGGTTGGGTGATGTGACATGCGTGTTGAAGACATAATCCCCGTCAGATAGTTAGGTTGGCTCTTGAGGGGAGTATCCACTTGGCTTATAGTTAGGATAGAGGTAGTTTCGGTGGGTGAAGGGAGTGGTCATTCGACTTATAACTGAGTAATTTGTGATGCCTTCAAAATATGATCCTCAACCATATAGCTGAGTTGGTCCGCGAAGGATTGGCCCCTGACCGTATACCTGACCAGCTCGCAAGGTCTTTTGAGTCATCCCTGACCATATAGCTTGCTCGATCCGTGAGGGGGTGGCCCCTGATCGTATATCCGAGTGGCCAGTAAGGGTAAACAAGGGTCATCCCCGATCGTATATCTCGCTCAGCCCGTGAGGGGGAGGCCGTTGATCGTATAGCCGAGCTGCCTGCGATGGTAAAGAAGGATCATCCCGATCATATAACTCGCTTAGCCCACAAGGGATGGCCCCCGATTGTATAGCTGAGCATCAAAGAATGGTTATCCCCAATCGTATAGCTCACTCGGCCCGTGACAGGGTGACCCCCCGATCGTATAGCCGAGTGGCCCGCGAGGGCATCCTCGATCGTATAGTTGGATCGGCCTAAAAGGGTGTCCTCCCGGTCGTATAGCCGATCTACCCGTAAGAGTAATAAGCTGATTAGTAGGCCTACATGCTTTAGTAAAGGTGATGAAAATGGCCGATCAAATTCCCTCTTAGGATGCACTTGTCGAAGATATGTCAGCTTATCAAGAATATGTTAGCTCAATAGGAACCAAAATGAATTAAAGAGTTTAGTTAGTTGGGTTTGTTTTACCAATAATACATCTTCCATATGTCATCTTAGATAGGTCATCCTGCTTGGGTCATTCGGGACTAGTCGTCCTACATAGGTCATCATGGACTGGCGCTCCTGGACTGGTCATTCTGCATGGCTCATCCTGGACTGGTCATCCTCCATGGGTCATCCTGGACTGGTCTTCCTGCATGGGTCATCCTAGACTGGTCTTCCTGCATAGGTCATCCTGGATATGTCGATCTCCTCCTGGGTAGGTCGGCTTAGCTCTGCATAGGTCGGCCTGGATGGGTCGGACTCCTCCTATGTAGGCCGTCCTGGATGGGTCGGCCTCCTCCTAGGTAGCTTGGCCTGTATAGGTCAAACTCTGCCTGGGTAAGTTGACCGGGTAGGTCGACCTGGATAGGTCATCCAGGTTAGGTCGGCCTCCTTTTGTACATGTATGTTGGATAGGTCATCCTCACCCAGGATAGGTTATCTTAGCCTTCGGATAAGTCATTCTCACCCCGAGTAGGTCATCCTCGCCTTCGGATAAGTCATTCTCACCCCGAGTAGGTCATCCTCGCCTCCGGATAGGTCATCCTTGCCTCTGGTTAAGTCATGCTCGTACCGAATAGGTCATCCTTGCATCCAGATAGGTCATCCTCACCCCAGCTAGGTCATCCTTACCTCTCAATAGCTCTGTAGGTTGGATGCATTCCCCACCACAATATTATTTGTCCATTGCATGACAGTGAGATGAAAAACATGTCAGGGATTCTTTTCCATCTGATTCGTTGATGTAGATGGCAATGTCAGAGGCCAAGGTAGAGGTGGTGCATGTGAGGAGGACATCGGCAGAATTGATGGTGAGGAAGTTCATGGGAAGTCGCATTTGAGGAGCCACACTTGGCCCGCTAAGCATTCTCCATGTGTACCCTAAGCAACAAAATCTCTCAATCCATCGCACCAATGGGAGAAAAACAAAGTAAAAAGAATTGTAATCAACAGAAACGAAGAAATTAGTCCCTTTTTTGATTTGTAATTGAAGCAGGGATGGAAAGAGACGACCTGTGAGAAAATTATAGCTTGGAAAGCTCGGCTTCGGCCAAAGTCGTCGCGTACCACTTCTTGGCTTCCTCCTCCTCCCAGTAGATGTGGACGGTGGTGTCACCACCATCGTCGATGATGATATTTAACATGCCTTATGGGCCCCAGTTGAAGGCCCTCTCGGTGCCCCCATGTTTTATGACGGTTCTAAAACATTGATTTTGCAACCAATTAATGCATGGGCAAAACTTGTCCAAACTAGTTGAAATTTTGTTTGGATGAAGTTTAGACAAGTTAAATCACTACCAGCGGATTTTCTATTTAGATTGGTTAATTTTAAATTTGACTTGGATGGATCCGCATGTTTGATCCATCCGAATGGATCCTAGTCAATGTGTGTGTGTGTGTGTGTGTGTGTGTGTGTGTGTGTGTGTGTGTGTGTGTATACATATGTGTATATATGTATATATATGTACACACACACACACACATATATCTGTATACACACATATATATGTGTGTATATGTACATATATACACATATATATATTTCTGTATACACACACATATATGTGTATATATGTACATATATACACATATATACACATATGTATACATATATACACACACACACACACACATATATACATAATACATTTGACAACCTTTTTTGAATCCTAGGGCTGACTAGGACAAGCTGACTAGGACAAAAAGGTTGATAGAAGAACGACTTAGATTTAATCTTGAGGAATGAATGGTTGTGATGAGATTTGGTGAAAAGTTTTGGAGGGAAAACCATTTCTGGGGAAATAAAAGTTTCTGGGGAAATCAAAATTTTTGGGGAAAGAAAGAATCTGGGGAATAGTAAAGTACGCGTAATTAATGTATTTGAGAAAAAAACTTTAACTTGCACTTAATGCTGCAGATCTAATGCTGCAGTAGATCGAATGATCTCTTACTCAACGCGGGGCCCACCGTCTTTTCGATGCATGGGGCAATAAGATGAGAATAATCTAACGTGTCAAAGGTGCCCGTGTCGAGGGTGCCTGCTAAATTTTTTAACACTAATTTGTTGTTTCGCCTGGCGCCCTCGCTGAATTTTTTGTTCTACGCCTAATTTGTTATTCCGCACTGAAGGCGCCCATGCTGCTAAATATTTTAAGCTGATTTGTTGTTCTGCACAATTTTGGCTATGCAAATAATTTTTGGGGAACAAAGATTTTGCGGGTGACAATCTTAAATTAATCGTGCATGCGGGCACGTGTTATGACTAGTATATATTTATGAGGGATCAAATAACCCCCAAAAATAACCCCAAAAACCCCCCAAGCTAAAAGTCTATGTCCCCTATTTTTTTGGAAGATCCAAACCGTTCATCTTGATCTCCACCCTCTAAAACCCGACCCACCAATGTTCAGCCCGACCCTATGTGTTTTGCCCATTCATCAACCCTTCGCAAAAGTTCTGTTCATGCGAAACAATTATTTGGGTTGGATGGCTGAACAAGCAAAACATATGGGATCCGGCAGAAAATTGGTGGGTCAGGGTTTTAGAGGGTGGAGATCAAGATAAATGGTTCGGATCTTCGGAAAAAATAGGGGGCATACACTTTTTGCTAGGGGGTTTTTGGGGGTTACTTGATCCCTCCACACACACACACACACACACACACACACACACACACATGTTTTGGAAAGTTAGTGTGCATCTTTATTAAAGTAATAGAATTGTACAAACAATACAATCTGAAGAAGTATGAAGGCGGGTTATGTCAGAGAGGGGAGAGTGCACAAGCGCCGTCACCCTCTACCAATAGTTCCACCTTCGCTTCCAATCTGTACAAAGTCAAGCTATTAGCTACTAGAATAAATCTATCTTGCATCTCTAAAATCCCACTTCTCCATAGCTCGGATGGCTTCAAGTGAGTCATCTTCATGGTCTCTAAGAATGCATCTGATGTCTGCAGCTATATCCTCAAATATAACTGTTTTAGGTTTTTTGATCTCTTCAAAAATTCTTCTATTCATTTCCTTCCAAATGTGCCAAACAATTGCCGCCAAAACGGTCCTTGCCAGTATGCTTAACAAATGTTTTTTAGCGACATGCAATAAGTAGTAGTCTCCAACCTTAGGCAGCGGAGTAATAATGGGGTCTGATACACCCAATTTGAGAAGACTCATGTTTAAGATATATTTTGTATAGTCGCATTCAAAATAAATATGATTTATATTTTCATCCTCCCATGCCTCGCATAAAACACATCGGGTATCTGCGTGTAGTCCCCATTTCCCCATTAAATCTCTTGTTAATAACTTCCCACGAAAGGCTCTAAGAAGTGTAATAGACATTTTTGGTACATTTTTACTGTGCCAGACCAAATTTGAATAGGGGAAGGCCATACCTCTGTTTCGAGTACCATTCCATGCATCTCTAAATTTAAAAACCGAACTGTCAGCTCTAGCCGAGCTATTCTGATGTCTGTCAGCTGTAGCCGAGCTAACAGCACCTGCCGAGTTGTGAGCTCATGCCGAGCCATCAGTTCTCAAAGAACTGCCCGGCCTTGGAGTCCACTTCCACGCATCAGGGCCTGGGACTAGAGTGATGTCCTGCAACAGGGGCTTAAGCATTTGTATATCTGAAACATTGGCCCAGCCTTCATTAGTCCAATATTCATTCACCATTTTATTGCTTGCTTGAGATGGGACATTGTATATATCACTTAGGGGACCACAAGGCAACCAGTTATCATACCAAAATAATGTAGAGGAGCCATTTCGTACCTGTCTCTTTATCAGGAGTTTTGAATATTGTCTACAGTGTAGAATAAACTTCCATGTTCCTGAATGCGTAGTTTTTCCTGTTGCTGCAAATTTCTTTTTAAGATCATTGTAATTGTTATGCATGTATGATGCCCAAAGCCCCTCTGTAGATAGCATATGCCATGTGAGTTTAACTCCAGCTGCATGATTAAGATCAGATAGAAGTCTCAATCCCACTCCCCTCCTCTTTAGGGGCACAAATATCTTCCAAGCCCATATATGAGAGGAACCACGAATAAATTTTCGACATAAAGAAGTGATAGCTCGTTGGACGGATTTGGGAATGCGATAAGCCTGCATCCAAAATGTGATCATTCCATAGATTACAGACCTAACTAGCTCAATGCGCCTAGCTATAGAAAGCGTGGAAGATGTCCAACCCATAAGCCTCTTTTTACATTTGTCAATCAATCTATTATACATAGATGGTTTTGGATATCTAGAAGAAAGAGGTATTCCAAGATATGTGGTAATAGAATTTCCAAACCGTATCCCCAACAGACTAGCTAACTCATTCAGATTCTTGGTGCCCTTGCTGAACATTGATATACTTTTATTCCAATTAATTTCCAAACCAGTAAAATTTGAAAAGTCTTCCAGCAAGGATTTAAGCCCCCAAAAAGAATGCTTATTGGCCCGACAAAATAATAGCAACTCATCTGCAAAGAAGAGATGAGAAATAGCACCTGACCTTCTAACGGGATGGATTCTACGAGTTGCCAGAGATTTCTCTGTAAGTAATGAGAAAGCCTCCATAGTAATTAAAAAAGATAAGAGGAGAGAGGATCCCCTTGCCTGATACCTCTGTTACCATCAAAGTAGCCAACTGGAGAGCCATTTACCATTACAGAAAAAGTTGGAGACGATATGCATTTTTTAATCCAAGACAAGAATTTCCTGCTGAATCCTATACGGTGGAGAATATAACAAATAAATTCCCGATTGACGCTGTTAAAAACCTTCCTCAAATCTAATTTAAGACATGCTCTTGCACCCATTAGATTGCCAAAATCCCAAATCTGCTCATGTGCTAACAAAGCACAATCAGAGAGCAATCTCCTTTTTAAAAAGATAGATTGGTTGGGGGAAATAAGTTCATGAATTACGAACTTCATCCTGTTACATATAATTTTGCTTATCGCCTTATAGATCACATTGCAACAAGCAATGAGTTTATAATCACTCAGATAAGAAGCAACAGAGTTTTTAGGAACCAAAGTGAGATTAGTATGATTTATAGGGTGCATAAGAGAACATGAGCGGAAAAACGGCAGAATAGCATCAGTGACATCTTTACCTATCGTGCTCCATCCATGCTGATAAAAATAGCCATTAAAGCCATCAGGTCCAAGGGATTTATCCACACCTATTTGGAAGACTACCTCCTAGATTTCCTCCTTTGAAATTTTTCGCTCCAACCAGGTAGAAGCTTCTGGTGTCAAGATACGTTTGGGGACGAGCTTTGGAAAGATGGTCCAATAGCGTGTTTAATTATATAAAGTTTCATAAAAATCAGGAGAACTCCTCCAAAGTTATTCGTAAGAATTATTATGATTACCAGCGACATCCACTAAATGACCCAAATTATTGTGACCTTGTCTAGCTTTCATGGCTGTGTAGAAGAACTTGGAATTTCTATCTCCCAGACCTAGCCAATCCTGTATGCTCTTTTGGCGCAACATCTCCACCTCTAACCCAATATATTTTGCAAGGTTGGTAGCAAGCTCCTACTCTTGGCTCTGCAAATCCAGGTCATTAAGTCAGTTTGAACACTTCCTGACTTCTATAAGCTTGTTTTTACAAGCCGTAACATCATGCAATATGGCTTTTTCTTTCACCCAGGCCCTGAGCTTGGCCTTGAGGTTCCTTAATTTGATGTATAATCTGTGCATGGGTGAGCCTTTCACTTGGTGTCCCCAAGAAAATTCAAGAAGCTCATTATATCCCGGTAATTTAATCCAAGCATTAAAATATTTGAAGGGTTTTGGATACGATTTTACCTTGGAATGCAATTTAATAAGCCTAGGGAATGGTCACTTGTCATTGGATCCAAATACTCCACAAAAGAATCAGGCAGCAAATCAAGCCATTGGGGATTACACAGCATCTTTTCTAACCTTGCAGCAATTCGACCACCCCCAAGTCTCCGATTGCACCAACTCATAGCTTGACCAACATATTTATTGTCCACGAGAGAGCATTTATTCAAACAACTGTTAAACTCATCCAGAATCCTGGGGTCGCATCTTCTACCTCCTTTCTTCTCCTTCAAATATCTAATGCAATTGAAGTCCCCCCAAGGAGCCAAGCCTCCCTACCAATCTGAGCTACATCTGCTTCGAGCAAGCCCCAGAGGTGATTCTGTTCACTCCGTAGATTAGAACCATATACACCAGTAATGACAACAGTTAATCCCCCTTCGTTAATGCAACGCACAGTGATATGCTGGTTAGAGGCAGTCAAGCACATTGCTTGCCAAACAGATCCATCAAAGCCCATCAGAATTCGGCCCCCAAAATGCTTAGAAAAATTATCAAGCATACCCCAATTTTAGGGAAAACATGATCTCCACTTCCCAATCCCTTCCTTCAACTTTGTTTCCAACAGAATAACTAAAGGCGGCTTTATTAACTTTAGTCTATCGCACAGATCTCCTCTCCTAACAGAGTTATTGTGACCTCGCATATTCCATACAAAAATACTCATCAATTTACATGTTGATTCGGCTTCCTCGAAGCACCATCCTTTAGTCGGGAGCTTTACCTTATGCCTTCCCCCGTAGTCACATGATTCACCTGATTCCCAATATTCTTAAACCCCAAATATTTCGCACACTCAGTCACAGTATTTGCCTATATCTCCTGCTCACATTCTGGATTCAAAATAGTCAGTATGTCAGGGGCTTGGATATCGTCAAGTCCACCAGCCTGAAATTGTTCCTTCGAATTTGGCCTGGAGGCTCCCTAAATCCCAGGGGTCATCTCCACAGGGCTGCTAGGAATCGCATTTCAAAATTGTTTGCATGAGGCTCATCTTTATCCTTGCTGCTTGCCTCCCCTTCAGGACTAGAGCTCACATTGAATATGTTTGAATTTGCCGCCTCTGATTGATCTGAGGAGTCCTCTATGTTTTCAAATACGTTTTTGTCCTCCTCCCAGATAGTTCCTTCATTTCTCAAAGGAACATGGTTTTCCAGTTGCACATTACTTATAGTTGCCTGAACCTCATCATTGCCCTTGTTGTTTCCCCCTTCAGGAGTAGAGCCCATGATGTTTTTGTTTGCAGCATTCAAGACATGTACATTACTCTCTATCCCGTGAATATTTATCAGACTTGAATTAGCAGCCACTGGAACATGGACATCCAAAACATGCACTGGGACATGCACATCCGAATGAATATGCACATGAACATGAACTTTCGAATGAAGATGCACATCCGGATGAGGGTTATTAACATCTTTTGTAACATTCAAATCTGTAATTGGAGTAGCAACTTCAGCCATCTGTGATTTATCCACCAGCTGCTCCTTGTAGTATTCTCAGAGTCCAACGACTTATTGTTTTGGATTGAAGAGAGCTTAATTAAGTCTGGGAACTGGGAGTCATAGTGTCCAAAACAAGTACACTGACTGCATCTCGGAGGCTCTCTTTCAAACTTAGTGTCGATATTAATGATTGACTCATCATCCAACTATAGACCCACGGTATTTGGCAAAGGATCCTTAGCATCAACCTCCACCAGGCATCTGGCATAAGTCAGTCTCTCCAATTTTTCCGTAGCTCGATCAAGGCATAGGGGAATACCAACTACCGATGCAAGAATATTTAGTATGTCTAAGGTCCACATACTCAGCGGAAACCTATGAAATTGGACCCAGACTGGCACCGAAGCAACATGTCCCGATCATATTGTAATGTTGAACTCCATCTTTGTAAGACTGTTAACCGACCATCAAAAATCCATGGCCCCCATATAGAATCCTCTCACATTCCGCCCCACATTCAAATCTGAAATAGAAAAACCCATTATCTCTACTGTAGATGTGGACCCCCTTCTTCAATTTCCACAATCTATCCACCCAAGCCCTTAATTGCCCATAATAGGGGACATCCCCCAATACGTATCCGACCAAAGTGTTCTTCCAATTGTCAGCCCCCTTTCCAACAAGCGATCCCCCAACTATACCAACTTTTACGCCATCATTTTTAAATAGTGGAGGTAAGAAAGTCATAGTTCGCAACTCATCATAAGATCTCCGATTAGCACAAACATCAGCCCAGGCATGCTTGGTCCTTGTGGTGTTAATTGAGATTGAATATTTAGGCCTTACTGGAAATTCATCAAATGCCTTGCGTACATTAGGCCATACTCCTTCAATTTGATTCTTCTCCTTAGTCTGATCTTGTCCCCATTTAAATGGAATGCCTTCATTATATCTCCCTCTGCCTTGGTTATACCCTCTGCCACCACCTCTTCTTGTATTCAAAAAGCCTCTTTCGCCCCTTGATGGTCCTGGCCCACCTGAAAATTCTTCTTCTTGGCTACGATCCGCCATTCTCCATCTTCCGATACCTTAGAGCTTTCTATTCCATGTCTGAAACTGCCTCCGTTTCTATCCCCCATTGCTGGTCCTGAGAAATTGCCAGTGTCACCAGAGTAGCCCACCATGACGTTCTTACCTTTGTTGCTCCGATCATCTTGCCTAATTTTTTCCGATGGCTCCTTGATCCCTCCTGGGTCGCCAAAGTCGCCTCTAGGGTTTGCTCTGAAATTCTCGTCTGCCATTTATATATATATGAGTAAGTGTGTATCTTTATTCATATCAAAGCAATACAATAATGATCCAATAGAGAAACCTACGTAGATAGGAGGGAGAGGGAGGAGAGAGAGAGAGAGAGAGAGAGAGAGAGAGAGAGAGAGAGAGAGAGAGAGAGAGAGAGAGAGAGAGAGAGAGGAGATAGGGCACAAGCGCTGTCACCCACTACAACCTAATATCAACCTATATATTCCTAAGGTAAAAGTAAGAAGTCTAAACTAGACATCTAGATAAATACAAATATACTCCATATACAAAGAGTCATATGTCGAGGAAGCCCCAATTCACAAAAGGACCAGTCGAAGATGGATGATCTCGGTTTATATCCCGATGGGCAATTTGGATATCAGCTGTGATGGCTTCAAACTGTGCTATTTTCTCGACCCCCTTACCTTCAAATATTCCGCTATTCCATTGTTTCCATATATGCCAAACTATGGATGCTAATGCTGTTTTTGCTAAAATGCACACACTGTCCTTCTTGTTGAATCGAGAAAGGAAAAGATCACCCACCTCTGCTAGGTAGTGTGGCACTGTAGTAGTGATTCCTAGCTTGAGGAGGCTCCTGCAAAGAATGTAACAGGTATAGTTGCACCCAAAAAATAGAGAGAGAGAGAGAGAGAGAGAGAGAGAGAGAGAGAGAGAGAGATATATATATATATATATATATATATATATATATATCTGTATATTAGATATATATATGTATATTATATATATATTATATATATTATATATATATATATATGTATATTATATATATGTATGTATGTATACATATATATACATGTATACATACATGTATACATGTATGTACCTATACATATAAACCTAAACATATACATATATATATGTGTGTACTAGAAATTTCTCGTGCACATTGTGCACGGAGCAAAAATAATTCCCCATGAACACGGTAGCGGTTTACGCGCAAAACTGGGAAGGAGCAGAAAGTGTGGGTGTGCGTGTCGGCAGCGTCGGGGGTTAAAATGGACCAAACACGTAAATACGGATGCCAAAAGGACCTAAATACAAAAGGGGAAGGATGGGATTTTTTTGCGCAATTTAATGGAAAGGTGGGGGTGGGTGGAATTTTTTATTTTTTTACTTGCACCCCAATCCAAACCTATCTCCACACCCACCCCCAAGTGGGACCCACCATGATGAGGTGGCCAAATCTAGGCCACCACTCTAACAACCTCTTTGTCCTAGTAGGAAAACCTTGTGTTTTGTTTTATATAAGATATATGTGTGTGTGTGTGTGTGTGTGTGTGTGTGTGTGTGTGTGTATGTATATGTATATGTATATGTATATGTATTATATATATGGGGAAAATGCGCCTGAGCTCAACCTCAGTCGCGATTCCTGCACTAGACCCATCCATACCGTCCGATTTGATCCATCGCGGCCTTTTGGTATCTTCCCATTTGGTGCAATTACCATTGTGCCCTTAAGACCTTTTCAAAGAAACTTTGTACTTAATTACGATCGTTGTCGCTATTTTCGCGCTCTCGCTCTAAAAACGATGAAGCTGGAGTAGATCCCACATATTGTGTTAGGTCTTCGATTTCAACAGCCCCTGACTGATCTCGCCCCCAAATCACTGCCATCACATACTCGTTGATTCCCCTCCTTCTGTCATCCGTCGAGGTAAGGATGGTCATCTCTAATTTACTCTCCGTCATGAACTTAACCAAGATCATACGTTGAGATATTGCACTACAGTCACTAGGTTTGCACGTTGAGTAAGGTTAGATGGCCATCTCATATTTCTCAACGTGCACAATGGGCTAAATATTTGAAGGAGTTTGTGTGGTGAGTAATTTCCATCGCAACACTGCGCTCGGTTGGAAATTACTCACCGCGCAAACCCTGTCAAAAATTTAGCTCGTGGTGTGTGTTGAGAAATATGAGATGTCCATCTAACCTTACTGAAGTCGCTCATATTTCACAACAACATAAATCGAATGTCGTACATAATATTGCTCAATGCACAAAACGGGTGATATGTTTGATTTTCATCAAATATGATGGTAACACTTAGATCAGATTGAAAAAGACTAGCTATAATACGCATGGTTTTAACATGATTAGTAATAGTAGTGTGGTTTCAACTAACAAGCTGATGAATAATCTACTTCTACTTGGATAGACATATCTATTTGTCATGTTGTGTCAATATTACTGATATTATTAATTGTTTCTATTTCAGAAAATGAAAATCGAAGAGACATGATCAGGAGATGCCAAATGAGATTGAAGCTGAAAATGACAGTGCAAACGACGTATATGAAGAGGATAGGCATAGTGATAATGAAAAATCCAGCCCACATATTGGAATGAAATTTCATACAGCAGAAGATGCATTCGCATTTTATAATACATATGTAGAAAGAGAAGGGTTTTCAATCCGAAAGTCATCTACTGGAAAGGGAAAAGATGGCAATACCACGAGGAGGAAGTATGTGTGCAACAAAAAAGGTTATAAAAGCTTAAAGGATAAGAGGGAGATATGGAGGGAAGTTAATCGAAGGAAAAATGAGAGAGAAGGATGTACGGCTCGAATGACAGTTCATAAAATCACCGATGGAGTCTGGGCCATCCACTCCTTTGATAATGTTCATAATCATGAGTTGATTAAAACCCCTTCGATGATCCAGATGTTACGGTCACATAAAAGATTGCATATGGATGGAACATGTAGGAATTTAGTTGATCAGTTTCATGGCTGTGGAGTGGGACCTGCAAAAATTGCAAGGCTTCTAAATGCCACGAGTAGTAGTAATGTCAATATTACTATGCAACAATGCATTGATCATTTGAGTGTAGCAAAAAAGAACAATATCAGGAAGGAATGGACTAGAGTAATTGAACAATTTCTTAAAAGGCAAGCTACAGACTCTCAATTTTATTATACTATTGAGCATGTTGAAGAAAATATATGTAGGAGTATATTTTGGGCTGATGGAAGGGCGAGAACATCATACACCCAATTTGGAGATGTTGTTGTATTTGATGTCACTTATAAGACAAATAGTTTCATGTTGCCTTTTACACCTTTTACAAGTGTCAATCATCATAAACAGTCTATTTTATTTGGATGAGCTCTTCTTGCTGATGAGAGAAAAGAATCCTTTGTTTGGTTATTTGGTCAGTGGTTAACATGTATGTTGTGTAAAGTACCAGGAGCTATCATCACCGGTCACGACCTGGCAATATGCAATGTAAGCAAAAGAGTTTTTCCAACTACAAAGCACAAGTATTTCATATGGCATATCAGTCTGCATGAAGATGAGCATCTACGTTCATTGCGGTCTTCTTATAACCCTGAATTTGATGAAGACTGCAAATTAGTGTAAGAACAGTCAAAATGTTGAACAAGCCGAGATATGTTGGGTCATCTTAATGGAGAAGTACCAAATGGAATTTATGGAGCCATTGACAGATAAACAAAAAATGAAATGAAAGCATTGAAGTGGCTACATACGATGCATGAGAAAGCACATCATTGATTAAGGCGTACCTACTGGATACTTTCTTTGCAGGTATGAAAATGTTAAT
This sequence comes from Scilla litardierei, assembly GCA_030789695.1. Lineage (NCBI taxonomy): Eukaryota > Viridiplantae > Streptophyta > Magnoliopsida > Asparagales > Asparagaceae > Scilla > Scilla litardierei. Next base: position 51,203,973 of record CM061139.1, read on the forward strand.
ACGATAGAGATAGTTGTAAAAATATATGATCAAATAAACTAACATATGGTTTTCATTTCTTGTGCTGTTTGTAGGCATGGCGTCCAGCCAAAGGAGTGAAAGCATGAACTCGTATTTTGATGGTTATATAAACTCTATGACTCCATTATACGAGTTTATTGATCAATATGATAAAGCGATAAAATTTCAGCGAGACAAAAAGGAGAGAGAAGATACTTTTTGTATGAGGAACAAACTAGACTTTCGCGACATGCATGAGTTAGAGGTTCATGCAGCAAAGGTGTATACTAGAAACATATTTTCCATATTTCAAACTCGATTCAAAAATACTATATACTGTCGATATGAAAGGGTGAGCATAGAAGGGGATACGTCCACATATAAAGTAACTATGTTGATTGATGGAAAGAGCTACTTGCATTATGTTCAATGCAATATATCTACTGGAATGTTCTTGTGTACGTGTGCAAGGGCTGTGCTTGAAGGTTTGCTATGCACGCAAATTTTATATATCATGAAGCAGAAGTTTGATATGCAAGCCATCCCTGAGAGATATATTTTACCAAGGTGGACATTAAAGGCAAGACATAAGATCATGAGTCTTGGGGCCTCTTCGACCAGCACAGTCCACGGAGTGCGTCCAAATCAAATTACTCCACTTCAAACCTAGAGACTTCGTTCATCATTCGATAAAGTCGTGGAGGCGGTTACAAGAGATCCCTGTCTGTTTGATGACGTCTTTGGATGGGTAAACAGTTTTTTGGACCAATATAATTTGAATGATAAAGCGCAAACTGCTTCTGAAGATCCAATCACTCGGGTGGGGTCTAATGCACCTATCAAACAAGAAGTGGTACTAAATAATGTCATTATGCATGATCCTATAAAATCAAGAACTAAATGCCGATCATGAGTGGCATTAAGGATTCCGTCTAGAATACAGATCTCATAAAATCAAAGTCAATCAAGAAAAAGGACTTGCAGTGTTTGTTGAGAAGGGTCATGGCATGAGATCTTGTCGTATGAGTACATCTGGTAGAAACAAGGTATCTTTGCTCAAAATTACCTATTTTGTATACTATTATAAATTATTTTAACATCATTGCTCCATATTTTCTATAGGAAAAAACTTCGCTCGTTGAGTTACCAGGACTTTGCTATGAAGGCTGACATTTTTATATACTTTATGTAACAATTTTGTATTATCTTGGAAGAAATATACTACATGCATCTGGCATGAAGATATCAGTATAAATGTGACGAATATGGTTCTCTTCAAAACTGGTTTTCTGAAAACTACTTTATCCTATATTTTAGTCCAAAATGCATCCATTGTGGCTTTGAATTCATAGGGCTGTGGGTCCAATGTTGCTCCTTAAACCCAAAGTATTAATTATTATCTTATGAGGAAGATGCCTATCATTCGAGAACTCTTTCTGTTGCTGACGATCTCATATCTTATAATTTCTCTGTTGCTGCAGATCTGGCCACTTGTCAAGAAATTTAATGTGCTTTTAACGATTAAGAAGAAGAAGCGAAAGAGCTGAAGAGAATGAAGAGAATGAGTCATGTAGCTGTGCACGATGAGTAATTGTGGGTAATTATATACAGTTTTGCTCCGTGCACCCAACGAAATGTAAAATAAGCTCGTTGTGCGAGATGAGCAAAACTTTGTAATTGTAGATAGTTTTGCTCAGCACGCACAATGTTCACTTCTTTTACCGGTTGTGTGCGTTGAGTTATTGTTGGTAATTGTAGACAGTTTTTCTCAGCGCCCACAACGTGCACTTATGTTGTCGGTTGTGCGCGCTGAGTAATTATGGGTACTTTAAGTTAGCATCACACAATTTTGTAATGTGCTGCAATTGTATCAAATTTAATGACATTGTATTAAGGTATGTATTCCATCATACTACAAATTTATGCATTCAACTATACATAACACAACAAAGTAGAAACTACATCTAAACATTTAGCAACATCACATTTTGGAACTGGTATGAAATTCATGCACGGTACTATCCTATGGATACATGGATTTCCACCATGAAAAAAATTTCAAGCATGATGCCATGTATGAACAGCTCCATCAGCGTCACTTGTCGCAAGTATCTTGGCCATCTGTCCCATGTATGTATTAAAGAAGAATCACTGATGTACACAAAAAATAGCTTAATAAAGTAAAAAAATATTGTATAAGTAGACTTAGATAGATTAAGATAGAACATTTATTATCATCAAGCAGTGATGTCTGCAATGAAGCTGAATAGAATATACAAGGGGTCAAAGAATATCTGCAAGATGTGATGGCAGAGAAGGAAGCTGGTGTCGCTGCAAGAACATCTTTAAGCAGAGATATCTGTAATGAAGATCAAAAGAAAATATGAAGGAGCAAAGGACATCTTCGAGTCCATATATATGTGATGTATTCAATTTTAGCATCACGTCACTTGCCGCTAGTATATTGGCCATCTTGTGTTTTGTAGCCGAAGCATTCATGATCAACAAAAATATAGCACGTTGAAGAAAAAATATTGTACAAGTAGAATCAGATAGAATCGGATAGAATACTATCATCATGAAGTGCAGTGGTTCATAAGGTCTTGTGGGTTTGGAAGCCATTTATAGACGAATTGGACTGCCATGGATGAGGACGAGACTACAGTAGAGTTACTGTGATTCTACAGAAAGAACTCGACAGAAGTTGTGCTTGTGAATATACAGAATTGCTCAGCGCGCAGACCGGGCATCTCTCAAGCCCGGTTTGCACGTTGAGTAGTTTGTACCATATAAGTGATACTTCAATGCAGCAGAATGAATTGGGATTGTTCCAGTGAATCATATATGACATGTTATTATGCATCCTAAATCCATATGAGACAATGATTCAAAGAGAAACAAGCAAACAAAACCACATGATTCCATATAAGCCAGTGATGTTACAAAACAAACACCATCTAATCCATCATTGTGACAAATGAGTATTAGTCGCACAGAGCAAAATCTGACATACGTATACCCTAACAAAATGTGACACCCTAACATTCACATGTTCTAACAAAATTCAAGACAACATATTACACATTTCCATCAAGCTAGAGGTGGAGGAGGAGGTGAACGGGATGCAGTGGGAGCTGGAGGGTCTTAATCATGGATATCTATGGGCGTAGGCACGATTGTGTCCAATTTCTCATCCATGTTTATAACCATGCCCTCCACCACATTGAGCTCGTCACGCATCGTCGAAACATATTGCCACATGCCTGATTGACTGTCGTAAAAATATTTCATACGATCAAGCAAACCCTCACGATCATCTGAGGATGATGATGTAGTAGATTAAGTAGACAAGTTGGCATGGATACGATGGAGAGAATCCATGATCTGTTTATGATCAAGACGAATTCCATTGGCATTAGCTTCGACTCTGCGTAGTCTGCAACAGATTGATTTCTGTTGACTTTCCAGACACCTTTGGCCAATCATCAGATAATCAACACTAGTTCTGATGGCCACAAAGGGGTCTTCAATAGATGGTGGAGAGTCGGTATAAGCATAAGGATCATCGTTGTCAGATGATGATGGATCGCTAACCAGATGAGGAGATAATGGTGGTCGATTCGATGCTGAGGGCATCGTAGAATTTCTTTCTCGTATTTGTGGAGGCATGGATAAACCCTAAACCAGGATCGACAAATCTTGCTTATAAACCCTAAGAAGCTTATAAACCCTAGGTCGGTACCTTTTCGAGCTTTTATACGGGTGACGGTTCGCAATTGAGTGAAATAAATATATAGTATAACTAGACTTGGATATATTCAGATAGACCAGTTAGTATCATAAAGAATATTGCAACATCACAGTAAAGCGATGGTATGAAATTGACTAATGGCATACTGGTATGAAATTCTTCTGTAAGCATAGAGCGAAAGGTGGCTAAACAGTTTTCGATCAGCCAGGGAAAGGTGTCTGCACAGTTTGAGAGACGATCCCAAAATGGAACCTTCAGGCAACTGGCAATGTAATGAAGCAATCGAGAATATCGAGTGCTTCATATTAAAGAGGAAAGAACATCTTCGAGTCCATATAAATGTGATGGCTCCAATTTATGCATCACGTCACTTGCCGATAGTATATTGGCTAGCTTTGTGTTTTGAAGATGAAGTAGTGATGGAAAACACAAAAATAGCATGGTGAAAAGAAATATTGTATAAGTTGAATCAGATAGAATAAGATAGAATACCATCATCAGTAAGTGTTATGGTTGACGAGGGCTTGTGGGTAGGGAAGTAATTTTTATAGACGACTTGGACTGGCCTATGGATGAAGATGAGACTAAAGTAGAGTTACTGTAAGGCTACAGAGAAGACCCAGTGAACCTACATAGGATGTCTCGAGAATATACAGAATATTCCTCGTGAATCTAAATCAGATTGATACAAGACAGATGTTGTTTCCAAGAATGGTTGACGGAGGTGGTGCGCTTTGATCAAAATTGTTAGCCTCGAACAACATTTCTCTAAGCACACTAGGTCAAAATTAAGGCAGATGTGTGCAGTGAGAAAATGTTTTATGGTTTAACTAAATTGCACAAAACAAACAACGGGGAAATATTTGGGCCGTTGTTTGCATTGAGCAATAAGTCAATTGGATAACAAAATTGCCCAATTGCAGTAAGAGGTATGTTTCACCAAAATCACCTTTATTACTCAGGGCACACTACCCGTAATATTTTTGCGCGTGGTGAGCGCTAAGTAATAATTTCCAACCGCAATCTTTTTTCCTAAACGTGCAAAACTATATATTACATTTGACAACTGTGGTTGAATTCTAGTGCTCTATAGGACTAGGAAAGAGTGGCTGGGATATGATCATGGGAAATGGAAGGATGAGATGAGTTTTGAGATAGTTTTGACGGTGAATCAATTGTGTTGGAAAACTCAATATTTATATATTTGTATGGAAAAACGCAGCTGAACATCTCGTACCTCGGCTCGAGGGATCGCGTTTAATACATTTGCAAGCAGTAGTCACCCTCACACATTTGCACTTAATGCAACAGAGTAGGTTCACTTGTGTTTAACGCATTAGACCAACTGTGTTTGCTCAACGGGCACAACGGTCCAAATATATGTCAGTTGCGTGCATTGAGAAAGTTTGGGTGGTGAGTAATTAGAGTCCAGGCGTAAATGCAAGCTGCTATAAATAAAAGTACTAGGAAGAACGTGAGAACCGCACTCTTTGGATAACATCCCTCATTTGTATAATAGATCAGTTCTACAGTTTATAGAAATAAAATTGCATACTGATACATGTGTTTTCCTATGGCATAAATGCATAGTACAGTAAACTCGAAGAAGCGTAGACTTTCTAGCCCGTTTTTGGGAAAGCATGGATAAACCCTATACCAGTATCAACAAAGAAGCATATAACCTTAAGAAGCTTATAAACCTTAGGACGGTACCTTTACGATCTTTTGTACGGGTGATGAATCGCAACCATGCTCTGAGTAAATTAAAGACAGTGAAAACAATTACTCAATGCGCAATAACGGTTATAAATTTGATTGTTGTGCAGGCTGAGTAATTATTCGTTAATGTTGAGAGTTTTGCTCAACGTGCACAACTGGGTGTAATTTGACTAGTTGTGCGGCTGGGTAATATTTCGCAAAGGTATACCATTTTACTCACCGCACACAACGGGTCATATTTTAACAAATCAAAGAATTGTAGATAATTTTGTTCAATGCTCACAATGGTCACTACTTTTGCCCGTAAGGCAGGATGATTAATTTTGGCTAATGGATTATCGTAAGCAGTTTTGCTCAGCGTGCACAACGGTCAGGGCATTGACTCAAATTTAATGACATTTTGTGTATACGTAAATAGTTTTGCTTAGCACGCAATATGGTCTATCCTTTTGCCCGTTGTGCGTGTTGGGTAATGTCTATTACTGTTTACTAAAAAAAATTCAATGTTGGACTTTGATTCAAGTTAGCATCAATGTATATATCACCTATCTCAATTTTGTAATGTCCTGCAATTGTATCAAATTTAATGACATTGTATTAAGGTCGGTATTCCATCATACTACAACATTTATTCATTCAAAATTACAAAACACAGCAAAGTAGAACTACATATAAACATTTTTCAACTTCACATTTTGGAACTGGTATGAAATTCAATCATGGGACTATCCTACGGATGCATGGATTCCTACTACGAGAAACAGTTCAAAGTTGTTTTGAACAGCTCAAGCAAGATGACAGTTATGATTAGCTCCATCCGCATGCACCATCGTCACTTGCCACTAGTATCTTGGCCATATGTCCCCAGTATGCCAGCTTGAGAAAAGAGAGAAGTGTATTGACAATGGACTGCATATGCCGGTTTGAGCACTTCCGAAGGGAAACTGGAACTACTGGCAATGTAATGAAGCAATTGAGACAGTCGAAAACATCTGAAAGAGCAAAGAACATCTTTGAGTCCATATACATTTGATGGCTCCAATTTATGCATCACGTCACTTGCCGCTAGTCTATTGGCCATCTTTGTGTTTTGAAGATGAAGCAGTGATGAAAAACACAAAAAAATTATGATGAAAAAATATATTTTATAAGTTTAATCTGATAGAATAAGATATAATACCATCATCAAAAAGTGTTGTGGTTGATGAGGGCTTGTGGGTATGTGTTACAACCTCAAGATCAGCCTAGTCGATCTTAGCCCGTATGTTCAAAGCCCAAATCATGGCCCATCGAATCTCCATAATGAGACCTAGTTTGCCAAGTCTTAGAGAAGCTCGCCAAGGATCAGAGTAGCCGGCACTTGCGGAGCTGCAAACTCGTCAATCCAACCAAAAAGAAGAGCCCTCTAGCGGATCACGTGATTTACACCAGCTCGCCCCAGCGGCAGCTCGCCTACCTCTCCATCCAGGCGAAGTCCACTCACGGAGGAAGAAGACATGCCACTAGCGTCACTACCAGTTTTGCTACAGACAAGTCTGACAAAAGTGCATATGGCTGCTTTGGCGTCTGACGTCTTGACAAAAGCACACCTAGCTGTTTTACTGCCTGACAGCCTGACAAAGGCACACTTGACATTAATGGCTCTGACGGCCTGACAAAAGCGCACCTGACACGTTCGGATCTGACATCCTCAGTCAAGCCCCTGACACTACCAGCTCAGCTAAAGCAACCTACTCTAGCAGCCTATAAATACCCATCTCCTCCAACGAGAAAAAGGCTGGCTAATCTGTAAGAATTCCTAACACATCTACTTATATTCAAGGTCGAATATCTTCAACATATTCGTGCCTTCCACACTAGTTCGCCACGTAAGCACCAATCTATCACTAAGATCGCCAGGCGTGTTCGACATTCTCCCAATGGTAACCAGCTGACTTAAGCATCGGAGATGGGCTGACAGCCAGCCCCGCCTTTCGGACGAGTCGTTCTCCTTGTAAGTAACTCGCCCCAGCCACTGGCGGTCAAAGCAACCCACGGAGAACTACTCCAATAGACGTGCGATTTACTCTGATTGACGGGTGACCATGAGACTTCCATCTACAAAGCCTCTTCCAATCGAGATTAGTCTCGTCTACCCCCCAAAACTTGTAATTATTGTACCTATGATTCCCATTTCAATACAAATTCAGTGTTAACGGATTTTACCCCGCAACATTTGGGGCCGTCTATGGAAATAAGGGTTACATCCATGGCAGACCCCACATAAAGTCACCGCAGTCATCGTAGCGATAAACAGCCGATGCTCAAGGATGCATCCTTTGTTAGGAGGTCCCCCTCGAGAGATGCGTCCCCTGAAGGGCCAGACGCTACCATCGAGGCTGCAGCCTGTGGATTCTATCAAAGCTTTTAGATCTTCGACAAGGTGATGAAGGACATGGCTGTGGCAAAATCTACGAGGCGGCCTCAAACATCAGGCCCCTCCAGACCACTCAACATGAGGTGGAACCATCTCCCCGAATTCAATGAAGAAGCGGCCGCTCGAAGGAGGCACTCTGATGAAGAGGAGTTAGCCGCTCTGTAGAGGCATCTCGATAATGACGAGGCAGCTTATCATGTCCCGCTTCCCAAAAACATGGAGGCGAAGCATGAGAAGGTCCGCACGGACTTGAAGCTGCAAAGCCGCAAGTCCGATAAGCGTCAAATAAAACGAAGTAGCAGGTCCCTGTAAAGTGACTCAGAACAACAATAACAACAATAGGAAAAGAGAGACAATAATATAACATTATTCCAACTCATAGTCCAACAAAAGTCCAACAACCAGAAATACCACTAGGCAACAAAAGAGTCAAAAGCAAAAGGCCTAGCATGGCCAACAGAATCTAACAAAACGGTGCTACTCACAGACAACCACAGCTAATAAAAGAAGAGTACGGAAGATCTCTAAGATTGATCACCGGTGTCCTCGTACTCCACGTCACCAACAGGTTCGGGCACGAACTCCACGAACTCGTCACCCTCCGCAACTGTCTCTGGCTCAGCAACTAACATGCGTCACCCAAAGAGAAGGGGCACATGTCAGCAAGTCTACAAAGACTTTTGCAAGGAAACTATAAAAAAGTAAAGCAACCTAGCAGTTCTAAAGTAAAGTATGACATGGATAAAAATGACAAATGACAAGGCATGGCAAGTAAACAAGTAAAGGCAAGTACTGGAATTGTAATCACGTCGTGCACAGAGATTCCGCCCTTTGGCTAGAGTGGCTGTACGGGCCAACTCTTACGCTCAAGTGACCGTTTATCCCTACCCCTCCACGTGTGTCGAGCCAGTGCATTACCCCCGAACACGGAATGCTCGCTTCTGGATCACGAGCCAGGAAGTGTTTTTAACACGGATGGCGTAGGGTTATGCCCGCATAACGGGTGCCTAGCCGGTAACACGGAAACATGGATTGTACAAGTAGTGTAGCGTGTGCTACGATGCAAGTTTAACTAGGATGACATGTACGATGCAATACATGGAAGTTAACAATTCAAATGCGTACAGTTAAGAATTTAAACATGACAGATATCAATGCATAAATGATATGGCAAGGTGTCGGATCTAGCTTCATTGTCAAGCTAGATCACAAAGTTGCGCCTAGATCGCTATCACTTCACGATCTAGTCTCTTTCATGCTAGTACAAGGAATTGGCCTAAAAACATGGCCCAAAGAAGTGTTGGCAAGTTTCACTTGCATGGTACCAAATTGTTGATCGACGTGAGTTACGAGAACGGTGTCCTACGGTAGATGAATTCGCTGTTATGGCAAAATAAAAGATTAGATGGAAGTTCTAAATTGTTTTGCATTGGAACCCTATGTCTAGTAATCCATTTTTAATTTAGGGTTTCTAATTTACGGTGTGGGTTAAAAGCGATTAAGGGATTAAAGTTACTAACCGTAGAGTAGCGAATGGAAAACACCAAAACAGATCTTGCTTTGGCGATGAAGAACAATCAGGGAAGCTACGGCCGAAAAACGAGATCCGGGCGACCTAGATCGGTAACCAGCGCAAGATTCAGCGAGAAAGAACCTCCGAGGATGAAGGAAATGATTTGGGGAAGGTTGGGGATGATTTGAGAATGATCTTGGCTCAGGAAGCATGAATGAAGAATGATAGAATCGACGGATTAAATAGAAATGAAAACGGCGGCTAAAAATAGATCTAGGGTTTCGGGGTCAACTAGTCGGTCAAAGAAGAGTGGTTGACCGACTAGTTTAGGAACTAGTCGGTCGGTCGTCTAACTTAGACCGACTAAGTGGCAAACCGAAAATAGGGTTTTGGTACAGGTCGACACATTAGTTGTAACGACTGGTTTTCTTGTATCAGGATTTATTATATTATAATATATGTTTTGGTGGATTTTCTCCTCTTGTGTGGTTTTCGTCTCCGTAACTTTCATTTTCGATCGTATCGTCGTGTTTTCTTAGATTTTTCCTTAGAATCGTTGATTTCGGAGTAAGTCATTCGTGACGGGCTTCGTATCGGTCATATCTTATTATTAGATCAAGCCTAGGAGTCTTAGGAATCGATCCCGGAGCTCCGCGCTCCATATCGGAACTTTTGGTGCACGTTAGCCGGTGTAAGAAGGGGAACCGACCGACTAGATGACGATTTAGTCGGTCGGCAAGCCTTCATGGACCGACTAGTGGGCTTTCTAAATTTCTCAGGAGTTACTGTTTCTCGTTAGTCGGTCTAAGAATGTTGGTTGACCGACTAGGTTGCAAACTAGTCGGTCGGCAATGCTTCTTTAACCGACTAACTCATTTACTATTTTTGGTATCAGTTACTGTTCCTTCTTAGTCGGTCTAAGTTCATCTCTCGACCGACTAGTTGTCAAACTAGTCGGTCAGCAGTTGTTCATTGACCGACTAAATCTAAATCCTAATTCTGTATAGGAGTTACTGTTTGGACTTAGTCGGTCTGCGTAGGTCAACCGACCGACTAGTTCCCAAACTAGTCGGTCAGTGGTTGCTCTTTGACCGACTAATCTGTGTTAAAACCCTAATTTCTGGGCAGCCGCCAGCCCATCCTATTTAAACCCCTCCCAAACGTTTTCTTCTTCCTCCTCTCGACCCAAAACCCTAGTTTCTCCCCCATAGAGCCCCCTTCTACCTCAACCCCTTATTCCTTCATCCCAAGCCCAAAATCCATCATCCAAACCCTCCCTCAACACATTCTACCTCTCATCTTCCTCAATCTTTCATCAAATCCCCAAATCCCCCAAAACCCTATTTCTCCAAACTTCTCCATCCATCTCCAGATCTGAACCCTAGGTCCTCCGGAGTGTTTCTTCCGCTTCCTCACGGTAATAAATCAATCTCTTGATGTTTTCATAAACCGTTGTGTTTTGTGGAACCCTAATGAAATTACTTGTTGTTTTGATGATTGTTTCTCCATAACAGCGACTTCCCCGTAGATTAGCATCCGTGAGACGAACCTTCGTGATCGTCATCCCCGGTGCTAGGCAAGTGAAACTTGCCACTTAGGGTTTAGGCCATGTTTTAGGCCAATTGCTTGTTGTAGGCGAAAAAGAGACTAGGCGACGAAATGATACTCGCCTAGGCGCAATTCCGGAACTAGCTTGACAACGAAACTAAGACCATCGTTTACCATATTGCACAACTACCATGTCATGTTTAATTTTAATTATCGGTACGCGAATGCATTGTCATCCATGCTAACCATGTTGTATGTCGCATTCGTAGCACACGCTACAATACTTGTGTTTCATGGCTCGCGTTCCAGAAGCGGGCCATGTGTTGGTTGATAGCCAATGCCAGACCAACTAGTTTCCGGCTAGGCACCCACTATACGTGGGCATAACCCTACGCCATACGTGTTAATCACACTTCCTGGCTCGTGTCCCAGAAGCGAGCATTCCGTGTTCGGGGGTAATACCCTGGCTCGACACACGTGGGAGGGGTAGAGATAAACGGTCACTTGAGCTTAGGAGTTGGCCCGATCAGCCACTCTAGCCAACAGGCGGAATCTCTGTGCACGACGTGTTTACTTGACGTGATTTACATGAATTGTACTTGAACACAGCCTGCGGGCAATAGGGCACTCGTTGAGTGATCCTTGTACTTGTTACTTGACATTACATGTCACAACTACCACTTGTTACTTGCTACTTGTACTTCTCTTGTTATTACCATGCGATACTTGCCATGCTATGCATCATACTATAACTGTTAGGTTGCTAGTTTACCTTACCTTCAGTTTCCTTGCCCAAGTCTTTTAGACTTGCTGACATGTGCCCCTTTACTCTTTTGGGTGACACATGTTAGATCTCGAGCCTGAGTCCGTTGTTAAGGACGAGGTGTTTGCGGACGCCGTGCCCGAGCCTGTGTTTGGCGAGGAGTACGTGGACACTGGGGACCAGTCCTAGTGTCTTCGTTGAGCTTTCCTTTTGTTTTAGACTGCTGTTTTGTTGTCGGTGCGTGGCACCTTTACTTTGTTACGTTGTTGGTTTTGTTGGCCTTGTTCTGGGCCTTTAGACTCTTTCTTTTAGCCTGGTGGCTTTTCTGGATGTTGAACTTATTTTCGTGTTGGACAAATTATGAGATGTGAGAATTTTATTTATGTCTCTCCTTGTGTTATTATTGTTGTTCCGTTTGTGGTTACAGGGACCTGCTTATGTTTTATTGACGCTTATCAGGTTTGGGGCTTCACATCTCCACTCTCGTGCGGACCTTTTCACGTCTCGCCTCCATTTTAAGGAAGCGGGGCGTGACAGGTTTTGTTGGTGGCCCATCCAGGTCCTTCTGTAACTGCGATTATCGGAATAGCGATAATAATATTAGAATGTCCAATAAACTAAGTTCGACGTCCGAGTCATAAGCTATGAGTCCAATTGTTTCGTTTTATGTGTCACTAGATGGCAGGAAGACTAATCACACGTGGTGGAGGTAGCGGTGCGCCCCCTCATGATGAGGAGCCTGAGCGGGAGCCCACCAACGGGGAGATGATGTGAATGATGCTTCAGATGATGCAGGTGCAGCAAGGCGTGCTCCTGCAAGTCCAGAATGCTCCGGCTGGTCGTGCCCCTCGGACGACTCCGGAGGCCCCTCGCTCCGAGCCGGGAGCGAAGCAATTTCCGGAGCTGGGTCCCGCATATTTCGATGGGTTTGAGGGTCCTCTGGCTGCCGATGAGTGGATTCAAAACATAGAGGATAATTTGAAGATGGCCAAGATCACCCCAGCTGGATGGGTTGATTTGGCAAAGAGGCAACTCAAGGATAATGCTCGAAACTGTTGGGATGCAGAAGAGAAGATGTTGGTGGAGCCGATAGCTTGGGCTACCTTTAAGTCCAGGTTTGATGAGGAGTTCTTTCCGAAGGCTGCTAAGAAGGAGATGCTGCAGCGTTTCATTGATCTGAAGCAAGGGAGCTTGACGGTGGACCAGTACCACCAAGAGTTCACTAGGCTGAGTCGGTTCGCGCCAAAGATGGTGCAGGATGCTGATGAGAGGGCTCAGAGGTTCCTGTAGGGACTTGCTTTGGAGCTCCAGAGTTTTGTGTCTTCCTCCTATCTGGACTCTTATCAGAAGGTTCTGGTCGCTGCCAGGAAGCAGGAGCTGAACCTGAGTCAGAGGAGAGGACATGTTTCTGGTGCTGGGAAGAGGCCTATGGAGCAGGCCAGAGCGATGGTTAGGCCTGGTTTCAAGCCTAATCAGTCAGCTCAGTTCAAGAGGCCAGGAGGGCCTATTCTGAAGACTTTCCATTTCTGCGGTAGGACCGGACACGTCAAGGATCAGTGTAGGAGATTCCTGGGCCAGTGTGTCGTCTGTGGGGATCCTACCCATGCCATGAAGGATTGTCCGAGGTTGAAGCAGCCTTGGAGGGCACCTGTAGCAGCACCGCCGTTGCAGCAGAGAGCCCCTGTGCCCGCTGGTCGTGGAGCAGCTCTTGTTCCACAGAGTCAGGCCTTTCGGCAGGCTGTTCCGCCAAGAAGGCAGGCCTTTTTGATGACTGAGGAGGAGAGCATGGCCGTGGACGAGGTTATTACAGGTAACGCTCGTTCTAGCTATTTTCTTCCTTAGTTAGTTTGATTGTTAATTATGTTGGTTGCTTGCTCATGATTGTTTGCTAGAATAGGATTTGATTGTTAATTGCTTGTTAGGTGTGGTTTTGGTGTGCACATTTCCTGTACGAGTCCTCTTTGACTCTGGTGCGTCGATGTGCATTTTGGCCCGGAGCTTCTTGGAGAAGCATTCCTTGTCGACGTCCTCTCTTCCTAAGAGTTGGAATATCGTCACAGGGAACGGTGTGGTCTCGGTGCATCGTGGGTGCAATTCTTGTCCGTTGGTGGTTTGTGGACGTGAGCTTTGTGCTGATTTCATTGTCCACGACATCATCAATTATGATGCGGTCCTTGGGATGGATTGGCTTGCGAGCTTCTATGCTACGATTGACTGCAGGAGGAAGAAGGTGGTGTTCGAGATTCCCGGACATCCGGTGTTTGAGTTCAGCCGTGGTAGCAGTTCGCTTGGTCCTGTCAGATATCGGGCCAGACCGGTGGAGGTCGTGGCTATGCAGATGGAGTTGGAGAGGCCAGCTGTGGTGCGGGATTTTGATGACGTCTTCCCCGAGGAGATGTCTGGTTTGCCACCGGATCGAGCTTTGGAATTTTCTATTGATCTTGTTCCGGGTGCGCAGCCGATTTCGAAAGCGCCGTATCGTATGGCGCCTGTAGAATTGGAAGAGTTGCGAAAACAGTTGGATGAGCTTTTGTGGAAGGGTTATATCAATCCTAGTGTGTCTCCGTGGGGAGCACCGGTGCTACTAGTGAAGAAGAAGGATGGTTCGCGTCGCATGTGTGTGGACTATCGGAAGTTAAATGCGGTGACCATTAAGAATAAATACCCGTTGCCTCGCATCGATGATATTTTTGATCAGCTTGGAGGTTCGAGGGTGTTTTCTAAATTGGATTTGAGGAGTGGTTACCATCAGTTGAAGGTGAAGAAGGATGATGTTCCGAAGACAGCGTTCAGGACGAAGTATGGACACTATGAGTTTGTGGTTATGCCTTTCGGTGTAACCAACGCACCTGCAGTTTTCATGAATCTGATGAACCTGATTTTCTACGACTTTTTAGATAAGTTTGTCGTTATCTTTATTGACGACATTCTGATCTATTCGAAGTCAGAGGAGGAGCATGCCTCGCACTTGAGGACAGTGTTGGAGATTTTGAGGAAGCATCGTTTGTATGCTAAGTTTTCGAAGTGCGAGTTTTGGCTGGACAGAGTTGCTTTCCTCGGGCATGTGGTGACTGGAGATGGTATTTCAGTGGATCCCGAGAAGATCAGGGCCATCAGGGAGTGGCATGTTCCGTCGTCAGCGTCTGAGATCCGGAGTTTCCTTGGGCTTGCTGGTTATTATCGGTGTTTCATTAAGGATTTTTCCCGTATTGCCGAGCTGATGACCAGGTTGACGCGGAAGGATGTACCTTTTGTTTGGTCGGGTGATTGTGAGAATGCTTTTGGTGTTCTGAGGGAGAGGTTAACGACTGCCCCTGTTCTTGCTGTGCCTGATCGCAGCGGTGGATTTGAGATCTTTTGCGATGCTTCTGGCAAGGGTCTCGGTTGTGTGTTGCATCAGCACGGACATGTAGTGGCTTATGCATCTCGTCAGCTCAAGGTTCATGAGAAGAATTACCCGACGCATGATTTGGAGTTGGCTGTTGTTGTGTTTGCGCTCAAGATTTGGAGGCACTTCCTGCTGAGTGAGAAAGTGAAGATTTTCACCGATCACAAAAGCTTGAAGTATATTTTTACCCAGAAGGAGCTCAACATGCGACAGCGTCGATGGTTGGAGCTCATGGCGGATTATGAGATTGATTTGCAGTATCACCCTGGCAAGGTGAATGTGGTCCCTGATGCGCTGAGTAGGCTTCCAGCGGTAATGATTTTGACTTCGCAGTGGAGATTGCAGCAGGATTTTTGCGAGTCTGGCGTTGAGATTGTTCTTCCTGGAGAGACTTCTTCGTTGATGTGTATGCAGATACAGTCGACGATTGTGGATCGGATTAAGGCGAGTCAGGCTGAGGATCCGAAGCTGGTGAAGATTTGGGAGCAGGTGGAATCCGGTCTGCGGACTGATTTTCTGATTCTTGAGGATGGCTCGCTGAGGTTTGGAGCCAGGTTGTGTGTGCCAGCTGGGGATATTAGAGAGGAGTTGATGGTGGAGGCACACGGTTCGCCGTATTCTGTGCTTCCTGGTGGCACCAAGATGTACCAGGATCTTCGTCTGAGTTATTGGTGGCATGGTATGAAGAGGAGTGTGGCTCGGAGTGTGGCCAAGTGTTTGGTTTGCAAGCAAGTGAAGGCGGAGCATTAGCGTGCGGCCGGGTTGCTACAACCGCTTCTGATTCTAGAGTGGAAGTGGCAACACATCACTATGGATTTCGTGACTGGACTACCTCGGAGTCCGAAGCAGAGTGACGTGATTTGGGTGATCGTAAATCGATTGACCAAATCCGCGCACTTTATTCCGTTCCGAGTGGGACAGTCCACTGAGGCGCTAGCGAGGAGATATATGGAGGTAAATTCTTTTACTCCCCGTTTTTATTTCCTTTTCCTAGTTTAGATAGTGATGTAACGTGAATCGTGCAGGAGGTCGTGCGACTTCACGGAGTCCCCGTGAGTATCGTGTCGGACAGAGACACGAGGTTCACATCTCAGTTCTGGCAGAGTTTGCAGAAGAGTTTGGGTACGCGTCTGAGTTTCAGCACGGCGTACCATCCGCAGACGGATGGCCAGTCCGAGAGGACGATTCAGATTTTGGAAGACATGCTGAGGGCGTGCATGTTGGATTTCAAGGGTTTGTGGGAGGTCCATCTACATCTGGTAGAGTTTTCTTACAACAACAGCTTCCAGGCGAGTATTGGCATGGCGCCTTTCGCCGCTCTTTATGGGAGGAAATGTCGATCGCCATTGAGTTGGGATGACATTGGTGATCGGGAGTTCTTGGGACCTGAGATGATCGTGGAGGCCGTGGATATTGTCAGGAACATTCAGGAGAGGTTGAGGATTGCTCAGGACCGTTTTAAGCATTGGGCGGATGCGAAACGTCGTCCTTTGGAGTTTCAGCCGGGCGATCATGTGTTTCTGAAGATTTCCCCGAATCGTGGTGTGATTCGTTTTGGGAAGCGAGGGTAGTTGAGCCCGCGATACATTGGACCGTTTGACATTCTGGAGAGAGTTGGCGAGATAGCTTATCGCTTAGCCTTGTCGTCATCTTTGGAAGGAGTTCACAATGTTTTCCATGTGTCGCAGCTTCGTCGATACATTAGCGATCCATCTCATGCTTTGGATTTCTCGGAGATTACCGTTCGCCCCGACATGACGTATGACCAGCATCCAGTGCAGATTCTGGACAGGCGTCAGAAGTCACTTCGGAACAAGGTTGTTAACCTTGTGAGGGTGATGTGGCGACACGGCTCGCCAAGAGAGTCTACTTGGGAGAATGAGGATGAGATGCGAGATCGTTTCCCACTTTTGTTTCCGGACACGTGAGTGTTTGGAAATTCCGAGGACGGAATTTTTCTTAAGTTGGGGAGGATGTAACGACTGGTTTTCTTGTATCCGGATTTATTATATTATAATATATGTTTTGGTGGATTTTCTCCTCTTGTGTGGTTTTCGTCTCCGTAACTTTCATTTTCGATCGTATCGTCGTGTTTTCTTAGCTTCTTCCTTAGAATCGTCGATTTCGGAGTAAGTCATTCGTGACGGGCTTCGTATCGGTCATATCTTATTATTAGATCAAGCCTAGGAGTCTTAGGAATCGATCCCGGAGCTCCGTGCTCCATATCGAAACTTTTGGTGCACGTTAGCCGGTGTAAGAAGGGGAACCGACTGACTAGATGACGATTTAGTCGGTCGGCAAGCCTTCATGGACCGACTAGTGAGCTTTCTAAATTTCTCAGGAGTTACTGTTTCTCGTTAGTCGGTCTAAGAACGTTGGTTGACCGACTAGGTTGCAAACTAGTCGGTCGGCAATGCTTCTTTAACCGACTAACTCATTTACTATTTTTGGTATCAGTTACTGTTCCTTCTTAGTCGGTCTAAGTTCATCTCTTGACCGACTAGTTGTCAAACTAGTCGGTCAACAGTTGTTCATTGACCGACTAAATCTAAATTCTAATTCTGTACAGGAGTTACTGTTTGGACTTAGTCGGTTTGCGTAGGTCAACCGACCGACTAGTTCCCAAACTAGTCGGTCAGTGGTTGCTCTTTGACCGACTAATCTGTGTTAAAACCCTAATTTCTGGGCAGCCGCTAGCCCATCCTATTTAAACCCCTCCCAAACGTTTTCTTCTTCCTCTTCTCGACCCAAAACCCTAGTTTCTCCCCCATTGAGCCCCCTTCTACCTCAAACCCTTATTCCTTCATCCCAAGCCCAAAATCCATCATCCAAACCCTCCCTCAACACATTCTACCTCTCATCTTCCTCAATCTTTCATCAAATCCCCAAAATCCCCCAAAACCATATTTCTCCAAACTTTTCCATCCATCTCCAGATCTGAACCCTAGGTCCTCCGGAGTGTTTCTTCCGCTTCCTCACGGTAAGAAATCGATCTCTTGATGTTTTCATAAACCGTGGTGTTTTGTGGAACCCTAATGAAATTACTTGTTGTTTTGATGATTGTTTCTCCATAACAGCGACTTCCCCGTAGATTAGCATCCGTGAGACGAACCTTCGTGATCGTCATCCCCGGTGCTAGGCAAGTGAAACTTGCCACTTAGGGTTTAGGCCATGTTTTAGGCCAATTGCTTGTTGTAGGCATAAAAGAGACTAGGCGACGAAATGATACTCGCCTAGGCGCAATTCCGGAACTAGCTTGACAACGAAGCTAGGACCATCGTTTACCATGTTGCACAACTACCATGTCATGTTTAATTTTGATTATCGGTACGCGAATGCATTGTCATCCATGCTAACCATGTTGTATGTCGCATTCGTAGCACACGCTACAATACTTGTGTTTCCTAGCTCGTGTTCCAGCGGGCCATGTGTTGGTTGATAGCCAATGCCAGACCAACTAGTTTCCGGCTAGGCACCCACTATACGTGGGCATAACCCTACGCCATACGTGTTAATCACACTTCCTGGCTCGTGTCCCAGAAGCGAGCATTCCGTGTTCGGGGGTAATACCCTGGCTCGACACACGTGGGAGGGGTAGAGATAAACGGTCACTTGAGCTTAGGAGTTGGCCCGATCAGCCACTCTAGCCAACAGGCGGAATCTCTGTGCACGACGTGTTTACTTGACGTGATTTACATGAATTGTACTTGAACACAGCCTGCGGGCAATAGGGCACTCGTTGAGTGATCCTTGTACTTGTTACTTGACATTACATGTCACAACTACCACTTGTTACTTGCTACTTGTACTTCTCTTGTTATTACCATGCGATACTTGCCATGCTATGCATCATACTATAACTGTTAGGTTGCTAGTTTACCTTACCTTCAGTTTCCTTGCCCAAGTCTTTTAGACTTGCTGACATGTGCCCCTTTACTCTTTTGGGTGACACATGTTAGATCTCGAGCCTGAGTCCGTTGTTGAGGACGAGGTGTTTGCGGACGCCGTGCCCGAGCCTGTGTTTGGCGAGGAGTACGTGGACACTAGGGACCAGTCCTAGTGTCTTCGTTGAGCTTTCCTTTTGTTTTAGACTGCTGTTTTGTTGTCGGTGCATGGCACCTTTACTTTGTTACGTTGTTGGTTTTGTTGGCCTTGTTCTGGGCCTTTAGACTCTTTCTTTTAGCCTGGTGGCTTTTCTGGATGTTGAACTTATTTTCGTGTTGGACAAATTATGAGATGTGATAATTTTATTTATGTCTCTCCTTGTGTTATTATTGTTGTTCCGTTTGTGGTTACAGGGACCTGCTTATGTTTTATTGACGCTTATCGGGTTTAGGGCTTCACATCTCCACTCTCGTGCGGACCTTTTCATGTCTCGCCTCCATTTTAGGGAAGCGGGGCGTGACAGGTTTTGTTGGTGGCCCATGCAGGTCCTTCTGTAACTGCGATTATCGGAATAGCGATAATAATATTAGAATGTCCAATAAACTAAGTTCGACGTTCGAGTCATAAGCTATGAGTCTAATTGTTTCGTTTTCTGTGTCACTAGATGGCAGGAAGACGAATCACCCGTGGTGGAGGTAGTGGTGCGCCCCCTCATGATGAGGAGCCTGAGCGAGAGCCCACCAACGGGGAGATGATGCGAATGATGCTTCAGATGATGCAGGTGCAGCAAGGCGTGCTCCTGCAAGTCCAGAATGCTCCGGCTGGTCGTGCCCCTCGGGCGACTCCGGAGGCCCCTCGCTCCGAGCCGGGAGCGAAGCAATTTCGGGAGCTGGGTCCTGCATATTTCGATGGGTTTGAGGGTCCTCTGGCTGCCGATGAGTGGATTCGAAACATAGAGGATAATCTGAAGATGGCCAAGATCACCCCCGCTGGATGGGTTGATTTGGCGAAGAGGCAACTCAAGGATAATGCTCGGAACTGGTGGGATGCGGAAGAGAAGATGTTGGTGGAGCCGATAGCTTGGGCTACTTTAAGTCCAGGTTTGATGAGGAGTTCTTTTCGAAGGCTGCTAAGAAGGAGATGCTGCAGCGTTTCATTGATCTGAAGCAAGGGAGCTTGACGGTGGACCAGTACCACCAAGAGTTCACTAGGCTGAGTCGGTTCGTGCCATAGATGGTGCAGGATGCTGATGCGAGGGCTCAGAGATTCCTGCAGGGACTTACTTTGGAGCTCCAGAGTTTTGTGTCTTCCTCCGATCTGGACTCTTATCAGAAGGTTCTGGTCGCTACCAGGAGGCAGGAGCTGAACCTGAGTCAGAGGAGAGGACATGTTTCTGGTGCTGGGAAGAGGCCTATGGAGCAGGCCAGAGCGATGGTTAGGCCTGGTTTCAAGCCTAATCAGTCAGCTCAGTTCAAGAAGCCAGGAGGGCCTATTCTGAAGACTTGCCATTTCTGCGGTAGGACCGGACACGTCAAGGATCAGTGTAGGAGATTCCTGGGCCAGTGTGTCGTCTGTGGGGATCCTACCCATGCCATGAAGGATTGTCCGAGGTCGAAGCAGCCTTGGAGGGCACCTGTAGCAGCACCGCCGTTGCAGCAGAGAGCCCCTGTGCTCGCTGGTCATGGAGCAGCTCTTGTTCCACAGAGTCAGGCCTTTCGGCAGGATGTTCCGCCAAGAAGGCAGGCCTTTCTGATGACTGAGGAGGAGAGCATGGCCGTGGACGAGGTTATTACAGGTAACGCTCGTTCTAGCTATTTTCTTCCTTAGTTAGTTTGATTGTTAATTATGTTGGTTGCTTGCTCATGATTGTTTGCTAGAATAGGATTTGATTGTTAATTGCTTGTTAGGTGTGGTTTTAGTGTGCACATTTCCTGCACGAGTCCTCTTTGACTCTGGTGCGTCGATGTGTATTTTGGCCCGGAGCTTCTTGGAGAAGCATTCCTTGTCGACGTCCTCTCTTCCTAAGAGTTGGAATATCGTCACAGGGAACGGTGTGGTCTCGGTGCATCGTGGGTGCAATTCTTGTCCGTTGGTGGTTTGTGGACGTGAGCTTTGTGCTGATTTCATTGTCTATGACATCATCAATTATGATGCGGTCCTTGGGATGGATTGGCTTGTGAGCTTCTATGCTACGATTGACTGCAGGAGGAAGAAGGTGGTGTTTGAGATTCCCGGACATCCGGTGTTTGAGTTCAGCCGTGGTAGCAGTTCGCTTGGTCCTGTCAGATATCGGGCCAGACCGGTGGAGGTCGTGGCTATGCAGATGGAGTTGGAGAGGCCAGCTGTGGTGCTGGATTTTGATGACGTCTTCCCCGAGGAGATGTCTGGTTTGCCACCGGATCGAGCTTTGGAATTTTCTATTGATCTTGTTCCGGGTGCGCAGCCGATTTCGAAAGCGCCGTATCGTATGGCGCCTGTAGAATTGGAAGAGTTACGGAAACAGTTGGATGAGCTTTTGCGGAAGGGTTATATCAATCCTAGTGTGTCTCCGTGGGGAGCACCGGTGCTACTAGTGAAGAAGAAGGATGGTTCGCGTCGCATGTGCGTGGACTATCGGGAGTTAAATGCGGTGACCATTAAGAATAAATACCCGTTGCCTCGCATCGATGATATTTTTGATCAGCTTGGAGGTTCGAGGGTGTTTTCTAAATTGGATTTGAGGAGTGGTTACCATCAGTTGAAGGTGAAGAAGGATGATGTTCCGAAGACAGTGTTCAGGACGAAGTATGGACACTATGAGTTTGTGGTTATGCCTTTCGGTGTAACCTACGCACCTGCAGTTTTCATGAATCTGATGAACCTGATTTTCTACGAATTTTTAGATAAGTTTGTCGTTATCTTTATTGACGACATTCTGATCTATTCGAAGTCAGAGGAGGAGCATGCCTCGCACTTGAGGACAGTGTTGGAGATTTTGAGGAAGCATCGTTTGTATGCTAAGTTTTCAAAGTGCGAGTTTTGGCTGGACAGAGTTGCTTTCCTCGGGCATGTGGTGACTGGAGATGGTATTTCAGTGGATCCCGAGAAGATCAGGGCCATCAGGGAGTGGCATGTTCCGTCGTCAGCGTCTGAGATCCGGAGTTTCCTTGGGCTTGCTGGTTATTATCGGCGACTCATTAAGGATTTTTCCCATATTGCCGAGCCGATGACCAGGTTGACGCGGAAGGATGTACCTTTTGTTTGGTCGGGTGATTGTGAGAATGCTTTTGGTGTTCTGAGGGAGAGGTTAACGACTGCCCCTGTTCTTGCTGTGCCTGATCGCAGCGGTGGATTTGAGATCTTTTGCGATGCTTCTGGCAAGGGTCTCGGTTGTGTGTTGCATCAGCACGGACATGTAGTGGCTTATGCATCTCGTCAGCTCAAGGTTCATGAGAAGAATTACCCGACGCATGATTTGGAGTTGGCTGCTGATGTGTTTGCGCTCAAGATTTGGAGGCACTTCCTGCTGAGTGAGAAAGTGAAGATTTTCACCGATCACAAAAGCTTGAAGTATATTTTTACCCAGAAGGAGCTCAACATGCGACAGCGTCGATGGTTGGAGCTCATGACGGATTATGAGATTGATTTGTAGTATCACCCTAGCAAGGTGAATGTGGTCCCTGATGCGCTGAGTAGGCTTCCAGCGGTAATGATTTTGACTTCTCAGAGGAGATTGCTGCAGGATTTTTACGAGTCTGGCGTTGAGATTGTTCTTCCTGGAGAGACTTCTTCGTTGATGTGTATGCAGATACAGTCGACGATTGTGGATCGGATTAAGGCGAGTCAGGCTGAGGATCCGAAGCTGGTGAAGATTCGGGAGCAGGTGGAATCCGATCTGCGGACTGAATTTCTGATTCTTGAGGATGGCTCGCTGAGGTTTGGAGCCAGGTTGTGTGTGCCAGCTGGGGATATTAGAGAGGAGTTGATGGTGGAGGCACACAGTTCGCCGTATTCTGTGCATCCTGGTGGCACCAAGATGTACCAGGATCTTCGTCTGAATTATTGGTGGCATGGTATGAAGAGGAGTGTGGCTCGGAGTGTGGCCAAGTGTTTGGTTTGCCAGCAAGTGAAGGCGGAGCATCAGCATGCGGCCGGGTTGCTACAACCGCTTCCAATTCCGGAGTGGAAGTGGCAACACATCACTATGGATTTCGTGACTGGACTACCTCGGAGTCCGAAGCAGCGTGACGTGATTTGGGTGATCGTAGATCGATTGACCAAATCCGCGCACTTTATTCCGTTCCGAGTGGGACAGTCCACTGAGGCGCTAGCGAGGAGATATATGGAGGTAAATTCTTTTACTCTCCGTTTTTATTTCCTTTTCCTAGTTTAGATAGTGATGTAATGTGAATCGTGCAGGAGGTCGTGCGACTTCACGGAGTCCCCGTGAGTATCGTGTCGGACAGAGACACGAGGTTCACATCTCAGTTGTGGCAGAGTTTGCAGAAGAGTTTGGGTACGCGTCTGAGTTTCAGCACGGCGTACCATCTGCAGAAGGATGGCCAGTCCGAGAGGACGATTCAGAATTTGGAAGACATGCTGAGGGCGTGCATGTTGGATTTCAAGGGTTCGTGGGAGGACCATCTACATCTGGTAGATTTTTCTTACAACAACAGCTTCCAGGCGAGTATTGGCATGGCGCCTTTCGCCGCTCTTTATGGGAGGAAATGTCGATCGCCATTGAGTTGGGATGACGTTGGTGATCGGGAGTTGTTGGGACCTGAGATGATCGTGGAGGCCGTGGATATTGTCAGGAACATTCGGGAGAGGTTAAGAATTGCTCAGGACCGTTTTAAGCATTGGGCGGATGCGAAACATCGTCCTTTGGAGTTTCAGCCGGGCGATCATGTGTTTCTGAAGATTTCCCCGAATCGTGGTGTGATTCGTTTTGGGAAGCGAGGGAAGTTGAGCCCGCGATACATTGGACCGTTTGACATTCTGGAGAGAGTTGGCGACGTAGCTTATCGCTTAGCCTTGCCGCCATCTTTGGAAGGAGTTCACAATGTTTTCCATGTGTCACAGCTTCGTCGATACATTAGCGATCCATCTCATGCTTTGGATTTCTCGGAGATTACCGTTCGCCCCGACATGACGTATGACCAGCATCCAGTGCAAATTCTGGACAGGCGTCAGAAGTCACTTCGGAACAAGGTTGTCAACCTTGTGAGGGTGATGTGGCGACACGGCTCGCCAGGAGAGTCTACTTGGGAGAATGAGGATGAGATGCGAGAGCGTTTCCCACTTTTGTTTCCAGACACGTGAGTGTTTGGAAATTCCGAGGACGGAATTTTTCTTAAGTTAGGGAGGATGTAACGACTGGTTTTCTTGTATCCAGATTTATTATATTATAATATATGTTTTGGTGGATTTTCTCCTCTTGTGTGGTTGTCGTCTCCGTAACTTTCATTTTCGATCGTATCGTCGTGTTTTCTTAGCTTCTTCCTTAGAATCGTCGATTTCGGATTAAGTCATTCGTGACGGGCTTCGTATCAGTCATATCTTATTATTAGATCAAGCCTAGGAGTCTTAGGAATCGATCCCGGAGCTCCGCGCTCCATATCGGAGCTTTTGGTGCACGTTAGCCGGTGTAAGAAGGGGAACCGACTGACTAGATGACGATTTAGTCGGTCGGCAAGCCTTCATGGACCGACTAGTGGGCTTTCTAAATTTCTCAGGAGTTACTGTTTCTCGTTAGTCGGTCTAAGAACGTTGGTTAACCGACTAGGTTGCAAACTAGTCGGTCGGCAATGCTTCTTTAACCGACTAACTCATTTACTATTTTTGGTATCAGTTACTGTTCCTTCTTAGTTGGTCTAAGTTCATCTCTCGACCGACTAGTTGTCAAACTAGTCGGTCAGCAGTTGTTCATTGACCGACTAAATCTAAATCCTAATTCTGTACAGGAGTTACTGTTTGGACTTAGTCGGTCTGCGTAGGTCAACCGACCGACTAGTTCCCAAACTAGTCGGTCAGTGGTTGCTCTTTGACCGACTAATCTGTGTTAAAACCCTAATTTCTGGGCAGCCGCCAGCCCATCCTATTTAAACCCCTCCCAAACGTTTTCTTCTTCCTTCTCTCGACCCAAAACCCTAGTTTCTCCCCCATTGAGCCCCCTTCTACCTCAAACCCTTATTCCTTCATCCCAAGCCCAAAATCCATCATCCAAACCCTCCCTCAACACATTCAACCTCTCATCTTCCTCAATCTTTCATCAAATCCCCAAAATCCCCCAAAACCCTATTTCTCCAAACTTCTCCATCCATCTCCAGATCTGAACCCTAGGTCCTCCGGAATGTTTCTTCCGCTTCCTCACGGTAATAAATCGATCTCTTGATGTTTTCATAAACCGTTGTGTTTTGTGGAACCCTAATGAAATTACTTATTGTTTTGATGATTGTTTCTCCATAACAACGACTTCCCCGTAGATTAGCATCCGTGAGACGAACCTTCGTGATCGTCATCCCCGGTGCTAGGCAAGTGAAACTTGCCACTTAGGGTTTAGGCCATGTTTTAGGCCAATTGCTTGTTGTAGGCATAAAAGAGACTAGGCGACGAAATGATACTCGCCTAGGCGCAATTCCGGAACTAGCTTGACAACGAAGCTAGGACCATCGTTTACCATGTTGCACAACTACCATGTCATGTTTAATTTTGATTATCGGTACGCGAATGCATTGTCATCCATGCTAACCATGTTGTATGTCCCATTCGTAGCACACGCTACAATACTTGTGTTTCCTAGCTCGTGTTCCAGCGGGCCATGTGTTGGTTGATAGCCAATGCCCGACCTACTAGTTTCCGGCTAGGCACCCACTATACGTGGGCATAACCCTACGCCATACGTGTTAATCACACTTCCTGGCTCGTGTCCCAGAAGCGAGCATTCCGTGTTCGGGGGTAATGCCCTGGCTCGACACACGTGGGAGGGGTAGAGATAAACGGTCACTTGAGCTTAGGAGTTGGCCCGATCAGCCACTCTAGCCAACATACGGAATCTCTGTGCACGACGTGTTTACTTGACGTGATTTACTTGACTTGTACTTGAACACAGCCTGAGGGCAATAGGGCACTCGTTGAGTGATCCCTTGTACTTGTTACTTGACATTACATGTCACAACTACCACTTTGTTACTTGCTACTTGTACTTCTCTTGTTATTACCATGCGATACTTGCCATGCTATGCATCATACTATAACTGTTAGGTTGCTAGTTTACCTTACCTTCAGTTTCCTTGCCCAAGTCTTTTAGACTTGCTGACATGTGCCCCTTTACTCTTTTGGGTGACACATGTTAGATCTCGAGCCTGAGTCCGTTGTTGAGGACGAGGTGTTTGCGGACGCCGTGCCCGAGCCTGTGTTTGGCGAGGAGTACGTGGACACTGGGGACCAGTCCTAGTGTCTTCGTTGAGCTTTCCTTTTGTTTTAGACTGCTGTTTGTTGTCGGTGCGTGGCACCTTTACTTTGTTACGTTGTTGGTTTTGTTGGCCTTGTTCTGGGCCTTTAGACTCTTTCTTTTAGCCTGGTGGCTTTTCTGGATGTTGAACTTATTTTCGTGTTGGACAAATTATGAGATGTGAGAATTTTATTTATGTCTCTCCTTGTGTTATTATTTTTGTTCCGTTTGTGGTTACAGGGACCTGCTTATGTTTTATTGACGCTTATCGGGTTTGGGGCTTCACAGCTCCACTCTCGTGCCGACCTTTTCACGTCTCGTCTCCATTTTAGGTAAGCGGGGCGTGACATTAGTCGATCAAAGAACAACTGATGACCGACTAGTTTAAGAACTAGTCGGTCGGTCGACCAACATTGACCGACTAAAAGATCAACCCAAAAACTTTCGAAGAAGAACTGAACATAGAACTAGTCGGTTGAAGAGCAACTCTTAACCGACTAAAAAGAAAGATTATACAAGAATTAGTCGGTTGAAGAACAATAGCTGACCGACTAGTTTGCAACCTAGTCGGTCGGAAATCGTTCTTAGACCGACTAACGACAAACGGTAACTTTACTGTACAGTGAACTCAGAATTAGTCGGTCTGAGTACAATTCTTGACCGACTAGTTTGAGAACTAGTCGGTCGAAGGGTGAACTTAGACCGACTAACGACAAACAGTAACTCAGCTATTATTTATATGTTGAACTAGTCGGTTCCTGAAGGATGGCAGACCAACTAGATCTCATTCTAGTCGGTTGGTTCTCCTTCGTGAACCAACTAAGATGCACCAGAAGTGCCGAAACGAAGCGCGAAGCTTCAGGAAAGATTCTATGGCTTCTAGGATCGTTCTAACTTAAAAATTACGGCGTAAAGAAGCTAAACGTAAGAATTTAATCGAGAAAAACATACAAGGAGGAAAATTCAATATCATTCATATAAAATAGTCATTACAAACACCGGTCGTTACATCCTCCCCACCTTAAGAAAAATTCCGCACTCGGAATTTCCTAACACTCACGTGTCAGGGAACAAAAGTGGGTAGTGCTCACGCATCTCATCTTCCCTCTCCCAAGTAGACTCTCCTGGCGAGCTGTGTCGCCACATCACCCTCACAAGATTTACGGTCTTGTTCCGAAGTGACTTCTGATGCCTGTCCAAAATCTGAACTGGTAGCTGGTCATACGTCAGATCAGGGTGAACGGTGATCTCCGAGAAATCCACAGCGTGAGACGGATCGCTAACATAACGACGAAGCTGCGACACATGGAAAACGTCGTGAACTCCAACCAAAGATGGCGGCAAGGCTAAGCGGTAGGCTTCCTCGTCAACCCTCTCCAGAACGTCAAACGGTCCAATGTATCTCGGGCTCAGCTTCCCGTGCTTCCCAAAGCAAATCACTCCTCGATTCGGGGAAATCTTCAGAAACACGTGGTCACCAGGCTGAAACTCCAACGGACGCCGTTTAGCATCAGCCCAATGCTTAAAACAGTCCTGGGCAATCCTCAGCCTCTCCCGAATGTTTCTGACAACATCCACAGCCTCCACGATCATCTCAGGTCCCAACAGCTCCCGATCTCCAACGTCATCCCAACTCAGTGGCGATCAACATTTCCTTCCGTATGGCGCAGCGAATGGTGCCATGCCAATACTCGCCTGGAAGCTGTTGTTATAATAGAACTCCACCAGGTGTAGATGGTCCTCCCACGAACCCTTAAAATCCAACATACACACCCTCAGCATGTCCTCCAAGATCTGAATCGTCCTCTCGGACTGGCCATCCGTCTGCGGATGGTACGCCGTGCTGAAACTCAGACTCGTACCCAAACTCTTCTGCAGACTCTGTCAGAACTGAGACGTGAATCTCGTGTCTCTGTCCGACACGATATTCACAGGGACTCCGTGCAGTCGAACGATCTCCTGCACGAACACGTTACATCATTAACTATTCTAGGAAAGGAAATAAAAATGGAAAGTAAAAGAGTTTACCTCCATATATCTCCTCGCCAGCGCCTCAGTGGACTGTCCTACTCGGAACGGAATAAAGTGTGTGGATTTGGTCAATCGGTCTACGATCACCCAAATCGCGTCATTCTGCTTCAGACTCCGAGGTAGTCCAGTCACGAAGTCCATAGTGATGTGTTGCCACTTCCACTCCAGAATCGGAAGCGGTTGTAGCAACCCCGCCGTACGCTGATGCTCCGCTTTCACCTGCTGGCAAACCAAGCACTTGGCCACACTCCGAGCCACGCTCCTCTTCATCCCATGCCACCAGAAATTCAAACGAAGATCCTTGTACATCTTGGTCCCACCAGGATGCACAGAATACGACGAACTGTGTGCCTCTACCAACAGCTCCTCTCTGATATCTCCCGTAGGCACACACAACCTGGCTCCAAACCTCAGCGAGCCATCCTCGTGAATCACGAAATCAGTCGCCAGACCCGCTTCCACCATCTCTCGAATCTTTACCAACTTCGGGTCACCACTCTGCCCAGCCTTGATCCGATCCACGATCGTCGACTGTATCTGCATACACATCAACGAAGAAGTCTCTCCAGGCAGAACCACCTCAACTCTAGACTCGCAAAAATCCTGCTGCAATCTCCACTGCGAAGTCAGTAACATCACCGCCGGAAGCCTACTCAACGCATCAGGAGCCACATTCACTTTACCCGGGTGATACTGCAACTCGATCTCATAATCTGCCATGAGCTCCAACCACCGACGCTGTCACATGTTGAGCTCCTTCTGCGTGAAAATGTACTTCAAGCTTTTGTGATCGGTGAAAATCTTCACTTTCTCACTCAGCAGGAAGTGCCTCCAAATCTTCAGCGTAAACACGACAGTAGCCAACTCCAAATCGTGCGTCGGGTAATTCTTCTCGTGAGCCTTAAGCTGACGAGAAGCATACGCAACCACGTGCCCATGCTGATGCAACACACATCCAAGACCTTTGCCAGAAGCATCGCAAAAGATCTCGAATCCTCCACTCCGATCGGGCACAGCAAGAACCGGGGCAGACGTCAACCGCTCCTTCAGAACACCAAAAGCTTCCTCACAACCAACGGACCAATCAAAAGATACATCCTTCCACGTCAACCTGGTCATCGGCTCGGCAATACGGGAGAAATCCTTGATGAATCGCCGGTAATAACCTGCAAGTCCAAGGAAACTCCGGATCTTAGACGCTGACTGCGGAACAGGCCATTCTCTGATAGCCCTAATCTTTTCAGGATCCACCGAAATCCCATCACCAGTCACCACATGCCCAAGAAAAGCCACTCTATCCAGCCAGAACTCGCACTTCGAATAGTTGGCATACAACCGATGCCTCTTCAGAATTTCCAATACCGTCCTCAAGTGCGACACATGCTCCTCCTCTGACTTAGAATAGACCAGAAAGTCGTCAATGAAGATAACGAAAAACTTATCTAAATAGTCATAGAAGATCAAATTCATCAGGTTCATAAATACTACGGGCGCGTTGGTCACACCAAAAGGCATAACCACGAACTCGTAGTGACCATACTTCGTCCTGAACGCCGTCTTCGGAATGTCTTCCTTCCTCACCTTCAGCTGGTGATATCCACTCCTCAGGTCCAATTTGGAGAATACCCTCGATCCTCCGAGCTGATCAAAAATATCATCAATCTGTGGCAATGGGTACTTATTCTTTACAGTCACCGCATTCAGCCCTCGATAATCCATGCACATGCGACGTGAACCGTCCTTCTTCTTCACCAGCAGAACCGGTGCTCCCCACGGAGACACACTGGGATTAATGTAACCCTTCTGCAAGAGTTCATCCAGCTGCTTCCTAACTCCTCCAATTCCACTGGAGCCATACGATAAGGTGCCTTTGAAATGGGCTGCGCTCCCGGAATCAGGTCAATCGAAAACTCTAGAGCTCGTTCGGGCGGCAGACCAGACATCTCCTCGGGGAAGACGTCATCGAATTCCCGCACCACAGCAGGCCTACCCTGCTCCATCAGCATAGCCACAGCCTCCACCGGCTTGGCCCGAAACCTGACCAGACTAAGCGAACTGCTACCATGGCTGAACTCAAACACTGGATGTCCGGGAATCTCGAACACCACCTTCTTCCTCCGACAGTCGATCATAGCATAGAAGCTCGCAAGCCAATCCATCCCAAGCACTGCATCGTAGTTGATGATGTCGTGGATAATAAAGTCAGCATACAGATCGTGTCCACAAACCACCAACGGGCAAGAATTGCACCCACGATGCACCGAGATCACATCATTCCCTGTGACGTTGTTCCAACTCTGGGGAAGAGAGAAGTCGACAAGGAATACCTCTCCACGAAGCTCCGAGAAATGATGCACATGGATGCACCAGAGTCAAAGAGAACTCGTGCAGGAAAAGCGCAAACCAAGATCACACCTAACAGACAGTCTAACAATCAAATTCTATTCCAGCAAACAAACATATGCAAATAACTAATCATATCTAACAACCGAACTAACTAAGAAAGGAACAGCTAGATAGAAAGTTACCTGCGATAACCTCATCCAGCGTCTTGGTCTCAGCAGCAGTCATCAGAAACGCATGTCGTCTCGGCTGGACAGCCTGCTGAAACGCCTGCCTCTGCGGAACGAGCGATGCTCCACAACCAGCAGGAACAGGTGCCCTCTGCTGCAACGGCTGAGCTGCAACAGGTGTCCTCCATGGCTGCTTCGACTTCGGACAGTCCTTCATGGTATGCGCAGGATCACCACAAACCAAACACTGCCCCAACATCTTCCGGCACTGATACTTGATATGCCCAGTCTTGCCATAGAAATTGCAAGTCTTCAAAGTAGGAGGTCCTCCGGGCCTCTTGAACTGCACAGGCTGGTTGGGCCCGTGCCCTGGTCTCACCACTGCTCTGGCCTGCTCCATAGGCCTCTTCCCAGTGCCAGAAATCTGTCCCCTCTTCTGATTCACAATCCTCTCCTGCCTCTTCACCGCAATCAGAACCTTCTGGTAAGTCTCCGCATCAGAAGAAGTGACATAGCTCTGCAGATCCAACGAAAGCCCCAACAAAAACCTCTGGGCTCTCTTCTCAGCATCCTGCACCATCTTCGGTGCAAAACGACTCAGCCTCGTGAATTCCTGGTGGTACTGATCCACCGTCAAATTCCCCTGCTTCAAGTCAATGAAGCGCTGAGCCATCTCCCTCCTGGCGGCCTTAGGAAAATACTCCTCGTCAAATCTGGACTTGAAGGTAGCCCAAGAAATCGGCTCCTCCAGCAACTCCTCCTCGGCATCCCACCAGTTCCGCGCGTTGTCCTTCAGCTGCCGCTTTGCCAGATCAACCCATCCAGTCGGGTCGACCTTCGACATCTTCAGATTGTCTTCCATGTTCCTGGTCCACTCATCTGCAGCCAGGGGTCCCTCGGTCCCATCGAAGTAAGCGGGACCCAGCTCCCGAAATTGCTTCGCTTCGGGCTTGAAGCGAGGGGCAGCCTGGACAGCCGGCGCTGCACGAGCAGGCGGAACATTACGGACAGTCTGCAGAATTCCTTGCTGCACCTGCATCATCTGGTGCATCATCCTCATCATCTCCCCGGTGGTGGGCTCTCGGTCCGGCTCCTGGTCGCGAGGGGGCACACCACCACCAGCACGGGTATTTCGTCTCCCAGCCATCTATTGACACGGGAAACGAAACAAATCAGACTCTTTGCTTATGACACGGTGTTGAATTTTGTTTATTGGACTTGCTATAATTCTTATTGTCATTCTAATTAAGTCACAGTTACAGAAAAATTGGACCTGCATGGGCCACCAAAAAACCTGTCACGCCCCGCTTCCCAAAAACATGGAGGCGAAGCGTGAGAAGGTCCGCACGGACTTGAAGCTACAAAGCCGCAAGTCCGATAAGCGTCAAATAAAACGAAGTAGCAGGTCCCTGTAATGTGACTCAGAACAACAATAACAACAATATGAAAAGAGAGACAATAATATAACATTATTCCAACTCATAGTCCAACAAAAGTCCAACAACCAGAAATGCCACCAGGCAACAAAAGAGTCAAAAGCAAAAGGCCTAGCATGGCCAACAGAATCTAACAAAACGGTGTTACTCACCGACAACCACAGCTAATAAAAGAAGAGTACGGAAGATCTCTAAGATTGATCACCGGTGTCCTCATACTCCACGTCACCAACAGGTTCGGGCACGAACTCCACGAACTCGTCACCCTCCGCAACTGTCTCTGGCTCAGCAACTAACATGCGTCACCCAAAGAGAAGGGGCACATGTCAGCAAGTCTAAAAATACTTTTGCTAGGAAACTATAAAAAAGTAAAGTAACCTAGCAGTTCTAAAGTAAAGTATGACATGGATAAAAATGACAAATGACATGGCATGGCAAGTAAACAAGTAAAGGCAAGTACTGGAATTGTAATCACGTCGTGCACAGAGATTCCGCCCTTTGGCTAGAGTGGCTGTACGGGCCAACTCTTACGCTCAAGTGACCGTTTATCCCTACCCATCCACGTGTGTCGAGCCAGGGCATTACCCCCAAACACGGAATGCTCGCTT
Source organism: Scilla litardierei (assembly GCA_030789695.1). NCBI lineage: Eukaryota > Viridiplantae > Streptophyta > Magnoliopsida > Asparagales > Asparagaceae > Scilla > Scilla litardierei. The sequence continues at coordinate 51,236,976 of CM061139.1, forward strand.
CTGGATCACGAGCCAGGAAGTGTTTTTAACACGGATGGCGTAGGGTTATGCCCGCCTAACGGGTGCCTAGCCGGTAACACGGAAACATGGATTGTACAAGTAGTGTAGCGTGTGCTACGATGCAAGTTTAACTAGGATGACATGTACGATGCAATGCATGGCAGTTAACAATTCAAATGCGTACAGTTAAGGAATTTAAACATGACAGATATCAATGCATAAATGATATGGGAAGGTGTCGGATCTAGCTTCGTTGTCAAGCTAGATCACAAAGTTGCGCCTAGATCGCTATCATTTCATGATCTAGTCTCTTTCACGCTAGTACAAGGAATTGGCCTAAAAACATGGCCTAAAGAAGTGTTGGCAAGTTTCACTTGCCTGGTACCGAATTGTTGATCGACGTGAGTTACGAGAACGGTGTCTTACGGTAGATGAATTCGCTGTTATGGCAAAATAAAAGATTAGAATTTAGGGTTTCTAATTTACGGTGTGGGTTAAAAGCGATTAAGGGATTAAAGTTACTAACCATAGAGTAGCGAATGGAAAACACCAAAACAGATCTTGCTTTGACGACGAAGAACAATCCAGGGAAGCTACGGCCGAAAAACGAGATCCGGGCGACCTAGATTGGTAACCGGCACAAGATTCGGCGAGAAAGAACCTCCGGGGATGAAGGAAATGATTTGGGGAAGGTTGGGGATGATTTGAGAATGATCTTGGCTCAGGAAGAATGAATGAAGAATGATAGAATCGACGGATTAAACAGAAATGAAAACGGCGGCTTAAAATAGATCTAGGGTTTCAGGGTCAACTAGTCGGTCAAAGAAGAGTGGTTGACCGACTTGTTTAGGAACTAGTCGGTCGGTCGTCTAACTTAGACCGACTAAGTGGCAAACCGAAAATAGGGTTTTGGTACAGGTCGACTACATTAGTCGATCAAAGAACAACTGATGACCGACTAGTTTAAGAACTAGTCGGTCGGTCGACCAACATTGACCGACTAAAAGATCAACCCAAAAACTTTCGAAGAAGAACTGAACATAGAACTAGTCGGTTGAAGAGCAACTCTTAACCAACTAAAAAGAAAGATTATATAAGAATTAGTCGGTTGAAGAACAATAGCTGACCGACTAGTTTGCAACCTAGTCGGTCGGAAATTGTTCTTAGACCGACTAACGACAAACAGTAACTTTACTGTACAGTGAACTCAGAATTAGTCGGTCTGAGTACAATTCTTGACCGACTAGTTTGAGAACTAGTCGGTCGAAGGGTGAACTTAGACCGACTAACGACAAACAGTAACTCAGCTATTATTTATATGTTGAACTAGTCGGTTACTGAAGGATGGCCGACCGACTAGATCTCATTCTAGTCGGTTGGTTCTCCTTTGTGAACCAACTAAGATGCACCAGAAGTGCCGAAACGAAGCGCGAAGCTTCGGGAAAGATTCTATGGCTTCTAGGATCGTTTTAACTCAAAAATTACGGCGTTAAGAAGCTAAACGTAAGAATTTAATCGAGAAAAACATACAAGGAGGAAAATTCAATATCATTCATATAAAATAGTCATTACAAACACCGGTCGTTACACAGCTGCTAGGCAGAGACGGTTCGACGAGGAGGAGGCCGTGATACAAAGACGGCTTGATGAAGAAGAAGCTATCCGACAGCGACGTTATATTGCCGCTACGAGGGAAAGGATCCAGCAGGGGAGCTTGGGAATCATCTACCCATCGATCGAGATAGTTCATGAGCACATCCCACAAGATCAAGCAGCAGAGAGTCGCTCTCGTAGGAGGTCGCCAAGCCCAAGATGCGAAGGGCGCCCCTACCAAGGCCGAAGCCCCCCAGGCTGAGTGCCTCTCTCCTAGGCGTAATGATCGGTGGGGGCAGAACCGCGAGTGAAGCCCAGTCCCCGAGGCACATAGAAGGGACTCTTTTGAGCGCTGAGGTGGCTCGTCCAGTGTCCGAGGCATTCGGGACGTCGCACGAAGGTCGCCAGCACACCCCCAATATCCCGAAGAAGCCAAACCGCTGACGCAAAGGGTGATCTCAACCCCGATACCGAGTTGGTTCAAGTTACCCCAGCTTGGATTGTACGACAGCTTGGGTGATCCACTCGAACACGTGCAGTGCTTTAGGAGGCTGATGGAGAACCAAGGAGCGGACGACGAGCTCCACTGATGTGCCTTCCCGACAACTCTACAGAAATCTGCCTCGAAATGGTACAATGACTTGTCGGACCGAGCGATTGACTCCTTTGGTGATCTGTCCCATAAGTTCTATATGCAAGTTCGAGCTGGGCATAGAATGAAGAAGGCACCTGACTATCTATTTACGATAGTCCAAGAGGAGGGGGAGACCCTCCAAAGGTTCCAGCGGTGCTTCAATGAAGAACGTCTTAGCGTGACGAGCTGTTGAGACGAGATCGCCATGGCAGCCTTCAAGAAGAGGATCACCAATCGCAATCTACACAAATCCCTCCTCTACGAACCACCAATGGACCTCGACGCTCTCTTCTCCAGAGCAGACATATTCATTCTTAGTGAAGAGTCATTGGGGGTGAAGAAAGCCGTTATCCCGCCGAGCGTCTCAGAGCTGAGCCCCGGCCTCCACCTAGGCTGAGGCAGGATGAACACCCTCGAGGGAAAGATTAGGATCGCCCCCAAGGGTATGACCAGGGATGCCCCCGAGGGCAGGATTGCCCCAGACCTCTAGGGGGTTCCACGCACCTAGGAATCCCGCTCCGAGGAACGGACCTGAAATAGCACTGGAAGAGGTGCACTATACAAGGCTCAATGCCCCACTGGCTAAAGTGATGGCAGCGGCCAAGACGGGCTGACTTCTTATAGACCCGCCCTTGGAGATGGAGGGGAGGCCGAACTTCCGCAATGCGTAGAAGTACTATCGGTATAACCGCAACCATGGCCATGACACCGCCAATTACTTTGCTCTGAAGAAGGACATAGAACAGCTAATCCAGGGTTACCCCCTTCAGAGGTTCGTCGATCAAGGTGGCCAGAGACGAGAAGGGTGATTCCAGCGAAACCGGTCCGCAGACCCAGGCCCAGAACGCCGAACTAGCCGCCCATCCTATCACGGGTCCGATCATGTGCATTGATGTGATATGCAGCAGGCTAGCCTCGAGCGAAAACTCGTCATTACTAAGGGAGAATTATGTGAGGTAGGTCATGGTGGCGAGCGCTGGTGAAGGGGCGAAGAAAAGGACAGCTCCACCACCCCATCTCCTTCTTTGACGACGACCTGGAGGGGATCGAGCTGCCACATGATGACGTCATCACCGAAGCACTCATCGGGTTGGCAATTGTGAGCATGCTCTTGGTTAATACCGGTAGCTCGTGTGACATACTATTTTTTGTCGACTATCCAGAAGATGGGGCTGGGCGAGGTAGACTTAAAGCCATGCTTGGGCCCGATTGTCGGCTTCACTGGCCAATTGGTGCCCATTGTCGAAACGATCGACTTGCCCGTCACCCTGGGGGAGAGGCCAATGATTGCTATGTGAATGACGTAGTTTGTCATCGTTAACATCCCCTCGGTGTACAAAGGCATCATTGGGTGGCCTTATAAGACTGTCGTCGAAGCTCTCCCCTTACTGCTACACCAAATGGTGCAGTTCCAGACCCCGTATGGGGTTGGACAAGTACGAGGAAGCCAGAGGCTCTCACAGAGTTGCTACATCAGCTCCACCAAATATAAGCAGTCTGAGCAAGCCTTGTCGGCCAAACTTCGTGATGGTCAGGAGGACTTGGAGCATCAACGACCAACCCTAGTAGAGGGCATAGAGGAGGTGCTGCTGATGGAGGAGGCAGACATGATTGTATCGATCGTCACAAAGCTGACTGCGAAGCTGAGTGCTGGGCTGATCGATCTCCTCAGGGCGAATGCGGACATCTTTGCATGGTCACCCTCTGACATGCCTGGAGTCGATAAGGTGGTGATCGCCCATGAGCTGTATGTCGACCATGAGGCCCGCCCAGTCCGACAGAAGAAGTGAAGCGCGGGGGGAAAGAAAGCACGGGCAGCAGGAAAAGAGGTGGAGTGGCTCCTCAAGGCTAAATTCATCAGAAAGGTTAGCTATCCTGACTGGCTGGCCAACATGGTGATGGTGAAGAAGCCCATGGCAAATGGTGAGTGTTCGTGGACTTCACCAACCTCAACAAAGTCTGCCCAAAGGATAGCTTCCTGCTTCCAAGGATCGACCATATGGTGGACAATATCTCAGGGTATGAACTCCTAACTTTTATGGATGCCTTTTCAGGCTACAACCAGATACAGATGGCAACCCACGATGAGGAGAATATGGCGATCATCACGGACCAGGGGACATTTTGCTACACCAAAATACCGTTCGGACTCAAAAATGCTGGAGCAACCTACCAACGGATGGTCGATAAAATATTCCATCCCCAGGTCGACAGGAATCTGGAGGTCTACATCGTTGACATGTTGGTAAAATCGAAGAAGGCCAGAGATCATCTTGCCGACCTGGAGGAGACATTCCAAAAGGTGCGACGTTACAACCTACGGCTCAACCTGGCCAAATGCATATTCGGCGTCGAGTCGGGGAAGTTCATTGGTTTCATGATCACCAAGCCGGGAATTAAGGCCAACCCCGACAAGTTAGTCGCCTTCACCAACATGACAGAGCCAAGGATGTTCTGGGAACTGCAGAGGCTGAATGGACTGATCGCCACACTTGGAATATTCCTGTCGAAGTCTATGGAGAGGTCACTCCCATTCTTCAAGATTCTTTGGAAGGCTCTCGCTGAGAGGAAGGGCATAAAAAGGTGGTGGAGTAGGACGACTCTTGCACAAGAGCTTTCGACGAGCTGAAGGCCTACCTACAAAGCCCACCGCTGCTTGCAAAGCCTGAAGAAGGAGAGTAGCTCGACATCTACCTCGCCATAATAGAGGAAGCTATAAGCTCGGTCCTAATAAAGGAGGACGTGCGCATCTAGAGGCTGGTCTACTATGCCAGTCGGGTGCTCCGGGATGCAAAGCCCCGCTATGACCCAATCGAGAAGATCGCCTATTTCCTAGTTCTGACTGCAGGAATGCTCCGACCCTACTTCTAGGCACACACTATCGTCGTCTACACCAATTCACCATTGGAAAAGAACTTGAGGCTGGAGAGGTCAGGCCGAATGCTGAATTGGAGTGTCGAGCTCAGTGAGTTCGATATTATTTACAAACCAATGGCAGCGATCAAGGGCAAGCACTACCAGGCTTCGTGGGGGAGTGCACCATGGGAGAGAATGGCGAGGCCCAGCCCGATGATCGCCTGGGTGCGGTACCCTAGTAGCTCGCCGTCGATAATCCTCCCTCTACTTCCACCCAATCCGATGGAGAGCAATGGGTCGTCCACATTGATGGATCGACCACAGTGTCAGGGAGCGGAGCTGGCATTGTAATAAAGACTTCGGAGGGGAGCCTATTGGAGTACGCCCTCTGCTTCAATTACTTGGTGATCAACAATGTGGTAGAGTACGAGGCCGCCCTCAATGGCCCAAAGCTCTGTCAGGTGCTTGGAGCGACGAATGTGTTGTTGATCAGCAATTCGAGGTTCGATGTCCAATAAATTGAAGGAAGCTTCGAGGTGAGGGAGGAACTGATGAAGCGGTACCTGAATGTACCCAAGCCGAACTCCTCAAATTTAGGAGAGCAGCGATACAACATCTGCCGAGGTTGAAAAATGTCCGCGCCGATGCCCTCTCGAAGCTGGCTTCATCTTCTCCGACAAAAATTGGAAAAGCCATCTACATTGAGAACTTATTGACGCCTAGCATTGAGGAGGGAGAATTGATGTGCATCAACCAAGGGCGATCGTGGATGGACCTGTTCGTCTCCTACCTAAAGACCGGAGCCCTGCCAGAGGATAGGCTGGAGGCACAGAAGACCGAGAGACAGACTTTATCGTTCATGATCTGCGGCGACCTACTCTACCAAAAGAGTCGTGCGAAGAACGACGTACTGTCCTATTTAAAGTGCCTGGGACCGAGAAGAGCTGGTGAGGTCATCCATGAGATACATAAAGAATTCTGGGGGAATCATCATGGGGGCTGCACCATGGCACATAAGGCAGTCCGACAGGGCTACTATTGGCTGACTATGCTGAAGGATGCGATCAACTTCGTCAAGCGGTGCGAGGAGTGCCAAAAATTCTTCAAGCATACAAAGGCTCCTCCCACTGACCTGATTCCAATCCTCAGCCCGGTTCCATTTGACAAGTTGGGCCTCGACATCCTCAGACCGTTCTCGATGGCAACTGGAGGAAGGGAATTCCTAGTTGTCGTCGTCGATTACTCACCAATTGGATAAGTCTGTCAATGCCGCTTTGGGATACCCCGCTCCATAGTGACGAACAACGGGATGTAGTTTGACTCCACGGACTTCAAAATTCTGCTAAGGCTGGGGCATCAACCTCCACTTTGCCTATGTAGCGCACCCACAGTGCAATGGCATGGCCGAGGCTATGAACAAGTGCATCCCTAAACCCCTGAAGAAGGCTGGCAACACTCCTGGATCTTGGCCTGACGAGCTACCTGGCATCCTTTAGTATTACCGCACCACCGACAGAGCTTCAACTTGCGAAAGCCCCTTCATGCTAGCCTACGGGGTGGAATCCGTCGTCCCAGTGGAGGTCAGCGAACATTCCCTCCGCCTCCAGTACTTCAATGAACAAGCGAATGAAGAAGGCCTCGACCTCAACACCGAACTCCTTGATGAGGTAAGGGATTGTGCTCTAACATGTCTTATCAAGCAGAACCAAATGATGGCAAGGTATTACATTTCTCAGGTGAAGAAGCGAAGCTTCAGAGTCGGTGACCTCATCCTCAGGGACACCACCTTCAAACCCGAGGTCGGCTGCCGTAGAAAGCTCTCCGTCAAATGGGAGGTCCCCACAAAATAGCTAACGTCATAGGACCCGCAACCTACATTTTAGCAAACATGGAAGGCGAAGAACTAGCTCATCCATGGAACTCCCAACACTTACTCAAGTATTATTAATAAATTTGTGATTTTATATTTGTACCAACAATGCATTGCTTAAACAAAAGTTTCAGATCCCCTCTAAGATAGAAAGTGCCTCCATAAAGGCCGCCTTAATCATCCGAAGCGGACTAATTCACTACAAGTAAACTTTTGTATTTTCATTTATACATACTTATTATGCAAACTGAAATTACAGCCCGCCACACAAATGGAGTGATACATGCGGGGTCGGCAACGACCACTCTATACCCGCAATCTTGAAGACCTCCGGGGCAGTTTGCCATCCAAACTGGAGTGATAAATGCGGGGTCGGCAACAGCCACTCTATACCTTGAATCTTGAAGACCTCCGGGGCAGTGGAGTGATAAATGCGGGGTCGGCAACAGCCACTCTATACCTTGAATCTTGAAGACCTCCGGGGCAGTTCACCATCCAAACCAGAGTGATAAATGCGGGGTCGGTTACGGCCATTATATACCCGCAATCTTGAAGACCCTTGGGGCAGTTCGCCATCCAAACCGGAGTGATAAATATGGGGTCGGTAACGGCCACTCTATAAACGCAATCTTGAAGACCTCTGTGGTAGTTCGCCATCCAAACCGGAGTGATAAATGTGGTGTCGACAATGGCCACTCTATACTCGCCATCTTGAAGACCTCCGGGGTAGTTCCCCATCCAAACTGGAGAGATAAATGCGGGGTCGGTAACGGCCACTCTATACATGCAATCTTGAAGTCCTCCGGAGCAGTTCGCCATCCAAACCGGAGTGATAAATGCTGGGTCGGCAACGAACACTCTATACCCACAATCTTGAAGACCACCGGGGCAGTTTGCCATCCAAATCGGAGTGATAAATGCGGGGTCGGATATGACCACTCTATACCCGCAATCTTGAAGACCTTCGGGGAAATTCTCCATCCAAACCGGAGTGATAAATGCGGGGTCAGCTACGACCAATCAGTACCTGCAATTTGGAAGACTTCCAGGGTAGGTCGCGGTGTAGCTTCCCATAGCATGCCGGGCTTTGCTAACCAAACCAGACAGGGGCTTGAAGAAGGGCTCCGCCCGAAATTTTCCCTCAGGAAGACTTCCCGGGCAGGTCGCGGTGCAGCTACCCATAGCGTACCGGGCTTCGCTAACCAAACCAGACAGAGGCTTGAAGAAGGGCTCTGCCTGAAATTCGCCCTCAAGAAGACTTCCGGGGTAAGTCGCAGTGCAGCTACCCATAGCATGTCGGGTTTCTCTAACAAAACCGAATAGGGGCTTGAAGAAGGGCTCCGCCCGAAATTCGCCCTCAGGAAGACTTTTGGGGCAGGTCGCGGTGCAGCAACACATAGCGTTCCAGGCTTCGCTAACCAAACCGGACAGGGGCTTGAAGAAGGGCTCTGCCTGAAATTTGCCCTCAAGAAGACTTCCAAGGCAGGTCGCGGTGCAGCTACACATAGCAAGACGGGCTTCGCTAACCAAACCAGACAGGGGCTTGAAGAAGGGCTCCGCCCGAAATTTGCCCTCAGGTATACTTTGGGGGAGGTCGCGGTGCAGCTACCCATTGTTGGGGGATGTATGCCCCCAGATCATTTGTATTTGATGCAAATGATTTTTAAGCTTAGATAGGGACTATTTTGCATATGATGCAAGCTGCGTTAAATGTGCCGTAAATAGTTTACCACAATATTTAATTAAATAAATACATTGAAAAGGGTTACCTGGATGACGGGATTGTCGTGCTCTAACGCAAGTTCAAACCGCGTCAAAAACGGAGTCCAAACGAGACCAATAAGTCTATTTAAAGTTGTTTAAATAGTAGACCCAAATAGACTACCCAAATAGCTTTAAAGAGTAAAGCTATTTTTTAAGGAAAAAAACCTGTAAAAAGGGGCTGCCTGGGCTTGCCCAGGCGGGCCCGGGCAAACCCGGGCGCCCAGGCGCCCGGCCCCCAGGCACCTGGTGCCTGGGTGCCTGGCCCAGGCCTGGGCCCAGGCGCCCAGCCTGGGTGGGCCCAGGCCTGGGCCAAGCGCCCAGTCTGTCCTGGGCTCGCCCAGCTGGCGCAGGTGGGCCCCACACCTGGGTTTCAGAAACCTAGGTGCAGAATTTGCAATGACGGCTGGTTTTGTGCGAAATGTGACTTTGGGCTGATCTTTGGACGATCAATTGGAGGGTCAAACGGACTCCGATTGAATCACCTTTTTTCCTAAGCATTCACCGTTCAGCACCCTTCGATTTGATAGGTTGTATCAAGTTCGAAGCTCAACTGTGAGGGAGTTAAAATTCATAGAAGTTTGCTCTTTATGAAAGGCAAACTAACTTGAATTTATTAATTCCAAAACATTAGTCCCATATCGGAAGTGGAGTAAATGGGAGGGGTCAGCCGCCTATATAAATAAGGGCATGCCCCCTTCCTCTAAACTCGTCCCAAGCTCTAGATCTGAGCAACTCCCAAAAATATTCGAGCACGTTCGGATCTAAGCTTAAATTAATATTATCTTCTCCCTAATTTTCTGCCTTGCTCCTGAAGGGCTCTAGCAAAGCCACGAAGGAGTTCGGATCCGATCCGAAGTCTTGGCGAAGGTTCACATTCAGGTGAAACTTTCTTCGGCGCATGGTTGGCTCGGCGACAAGGAGATTGCTCGGCGACAAGCATTGAACTTTCCTGATCGAACCCTAAAGGTACATTTTGCAGGGTTCAGCCGAAGGTTGTATCGTCGGATCTATTCAAATGTCTCTCAGAGATCTGCAATGTAATCTGTCGGCTTTTCGACTTGACCAGCATGTCATCAACGTAGACTTCCAGGTTCCGCCTAATTTATACCTCGAAGACTCCTTTCATCATATGTTGGGACATGGACCTTGCATTCTTCAAACCAAATGGTATTTTGTATAGCAGAAAATACCTTGATCAGTGATGAAAGAAGTCTTTTCTTTGTCTTCTGGTGCCATTTGGATCTGGTTGTAGCCGGAGAAAGCGTCCATGAAGCTGAGGAGCTCATAGCCCGAGGCATTGTCGACCAGATGGTCGATCTGGGGTAGTGTGTAGATATCCTTCAAACATGATTTGTTGAGATCAGTGAAGTCGACACATATTCGCCATTTGTCGTTTGCCTTTTTCACCATCATAACATTCGATAGCCAATCGGGGTATTTGACCTCTCGAATGAAGCCCGCCTCTAGCAGTCGGTCCACTTCCTCGATTGCAGCCTTCATTTATTCGCCTCCAATGTTTCTTTTCTTCTGCTTCACGGGTTTGGAAGTCGTGTCGACTTCCAGCTTGTGGGATATTACCTCGGGGTCGATGTTGAGCACACCCCTTGGGGACCAGGCGAAAACATCTGTATGCTCTCTTAAGAGCGATCAACTGCTCCCTTAGGTCGAAAGGGAGGATCGACCCAATGGAGACAGTCATCCCTTCTTCTTCAGAGATCTGGATGTTCTTCGTCTCTTCGACTGCCTCGCGTCGTTGATCCTCACTTTTGGGGTTGACTGGGTCAGTCTGCCACACCCTTCTTAAAGCGGTGGAAAGAGAGTAGCATGATCGAGCTTGCTTCTGATTCCCTCTCGCCTTCCCGACTCCATCTGGAGTTTGGAATTTGATCATTTGATGGAAGGTCGAGACCACCGCTTCTATAGCATTGAGCAGTGGTCTGTCGATAATTCCATTGTACGCTGAGTTGATCTTCACCACTATGAAATTGGTCAGGCGAGTGACCTGTCGTGTATGCATACCTAGGGTCACCGGTAGGGTGATGATGCCTGCTATTGGGGCAGAATGTCCGGTGAATCCTACAAGAGGCCCCGAACAAGGTCTTAACTCTGTTGAAGACAACTTCATTCTCTCCAGTATGGTGAAGAAAATCATATCGCACGAACTTCCAGTGTCGACGAGTAACCTCTTTACGGCGATCTCGTTGATGGTGGCTGTGATGACGATGGCATCATCATGTGGCAGTTCTATACCCTCTAGATCTTCATCTGAGAAGGATATAGGAGGTGTAGAATCGATGGGACGTTTTCGCCCCATGGATATTGTCATCAACCTTCCGGCATAGGAGCTTTGGAGCGAGGTTGACAGTTCCGGTGTGGAGGACCTCCCAATATATGTTGATGGAACTAACATTGGGAGGTGCCAAGGCATCATCGGAGGGTGTTGATGGGTGAGCCGACATGGTCGAGATGTGTCGTCGACTGGGATGTCGATTCATGTTTTCCACATACGTCGCCAAACTGTTAAGGCCAAAATGATCGAAACAATTGTGTTGCTGACGTGGACCCTTCCTGATGAGTCAGAGCCTCGTCAGCCGGTTGAGGGGGACCCTATGTTGGAAGAACCATGGTCGTTGATGGGTGATGGATGACTTACGCTGCTCGATCGACCCTCGAGTTATTTGTATATCGATTGTTCGAGGCTGAGAAGCTCTAGAACGACCCTCGCGTAGGAGTGAGTTTCGTAAATCTGTACCACAGGGAAGCGTCAAGAGGGTCGGATCTGGGTCCCGACCCAAATACCCTCTAATGCTTAAGTTAGAATCGGAACTTAAGGAAGAGAGTGAGCTTGGAGCAGCTGAGATCGACCCACGGAGGTTCGTCTCAGATCTGACGTCGCAATCTCTTTTGTGGAAGAAATGTAAGCTGAAAGAGTAGAGTCTATGTAATAGATCTCGTACCATGGGAATTGGAACCCTTTTACCATTGTCTTTTCAGGTTTTTATAGGCGTTGTTTTGATGATTTCGAGTAATCGTCCCTCATTGATTCGTGCGGGATCTTCTCCAGGATTGGTGATAACGGATGTCCATTTACTCGGTCTCATTAACTCCACCCTAAGTATCAGCGGGAGCTTAACGGTTGAGTGAGCCGTTCGTTTGACTAGGTATTACTCCGCCTTAATGACGGGTTTCGGGTCGTAGGCACTAAATGGGTCGGATATCTTGATACCGCTTCGTAATCCGTACCTTTGATATAGCTAAGAGCGTTGGCAAAGTCAAATCCGGATGGGAGATCCCGGCTTTGACTCCTCCGACGCTTAAATTAGAACCAGAGGGAAGTAATAAAAAGGATGCTAAAGATGGAGAGAAAGTTAGAATGAGAATCCCGCTACCTCCTCCCAAGAGGTGATGACTTTATATAGACGATGCCGGGTGGTTGCAGTTGCATGATATGCTACTTCTGAAGTGGAATTAGAGCATGTCTAGGGGTTGGGCCTTTACGCACCTTAACCTATTAGATTTATGGGCATCCTCTAGGGTGGTATAATACCAATTGTTAACAATGGATTCCAAGCACACAAATTTTGGTGCGTTTAGTTCAATAAAATTTTGGTACGTCTAAACTGGCTTGAATATGCTCTCGTTGATGTAACATGCTTGGTTGATGACGCTCCGCAGTTTAGGTCAGCATGATGCGAGACCGCGAGACACGCCAAGCCCAATCAGCGATTTTACGAAACTAGTTGATACTTAACATAAAAGTGCACCTAACATTCTCAACCTCGTCAACACCACGAACGAAATTAAAAAGAAAATCTCAAGCTGTGAAGTTTATTGCAGTCAAGCCTGAAAGGCACCTCCCCTTATGTTGGAGGCTCTGTGGGTGACAAAAAGCATCGAAGGTGCCCCTCAATGTGTCGTGTTGGAGAACGACCCCAATCGCATCATTTCGGACATCCGTTGATATTCCCTGGTTCATGCGCTGCCGTGTCTGCACAGTCCCAGTCTCCCAATATTTCTCTTAGTGACTGCATGCTCTGGGACAAAGACCTTCCACCAAGACCTTCTATTTCTCTCAGGGACGGTGCCCAGGAGAAGGCACCCCTCATCATGCCTTGCTGACGTGGTCGCCTCCTCTTGAAACCTGCAACGGCAGGCCTGATTCTCGAAGGCGAATTGCTGCTGATGTGGCGCAATCCACCTATGATAGGTGAACGCAATCGTGTGGGTGGAACGACCACGATATGCTCAATGCGATCATGGTCCCGAACGGCCACGATCAGCTCCCGTCTTGGTCAGAAGAACTTGCTCGTGTGGATCGGACGGCCATGATCAACTCCTGCCCGTGCACCCAAGGGCGGAGCCATGTTTGGGCTGACCAGGGCCATCGCCCGGGTCAATTTCTACCAAAACCTTGAATATATATACTTAGACCAGAGCCCACAACTTAATTAGCCCAAACAACAACGGATTAGCACAGGCCCCAAACAATTAGGCGCTAAAAATTTTGCCCAGGTCATGACAAAGATCCACATGTTGAGAGGAAGTCCTCGATCAAAAATCATCCCCAAAAAAAATCTCCCGAGTCCCGATCACGCGTTTGCTCTCTTTCTTCTTTTCATCGTCCCGGTACCTAAATCCAATTATCACCGGCATCGATTCCCCCCAAAACCTAATCGGCTATCGGCGAACTTTGGATTACTTTAATGGGGTAATCGTGTGATTCCTTTCTTCGATTCGATCACAGAAGCCTAACGAACCATAGGCGTCGATCTCTTCGATTCGCGGCAGTGCCGAATTTTTGCCCTAGGAAAATCTTTGTCGCCAATGCCATAAGAGTTTTTTGAACTTATCGTTTCTGTAAATTAGGGTATTTTCCTCTACATTAACACATTAACATGCCATGCCAATGTCGATTCTATTCAATTTGGGTTTTTTCAATTTGGAATTTTTCATAGTTGTGTCGACACCAATGTCTATCTATTCAATTTTAGTTTCATATGCTTGATGTATTGAAATTTTAAAGTATTTAACATCAAAAAATCTAAAAGGGCTGTTCATCTGGAAAAGTAATGAAGTGTGAATTTTCTAAATTGTTGTTCTCAATAGACAATAAACATCTACACGACTTAACTCAATATTGATTCCTTTGTATACACTATGTACTGTTAATTGTTTGGGTTCTTCATGACTAGAATATTTAGGGTAGCTCAAGACAGGAAAAAATACTAGCTCCGCCCTTGCTTGCCACCAAGCTCTTGCATAGGGCATGTAAAAAAGGTAGGGGAGGCTAGTTGTTAGCTGTACTTGCCCATAACTTTTCAACCCTCTTGCCTTTCTTCTGATGTTGTGCCTCCGCGCTCTCTGACCTCCACAGTGGTTGCTGCTCTTTGTCGGAAAAGGTAAATTCTCCTTTCCTAGCCCTTTGCTTCCTCCTTTCCTCTTTCTTCCTTCATCGTTCTCACCCTAAACAAAAACATGTTGGATGCCTTCGATTCTCAAGCTACCCCCCCCCCCCCCCCCCCCCCCCGAGCTGACGTCACTGGAGAATTCATCATCACCCGTCGAGGTCTCCATCAGTGGAGAGGGTGGCCAATCCCTTCATGGGATGGGAGAGAAGTAGTGGACTCGGGAGTTAGAAGGCTGGTCAAATTAGCATCTGTGGTGGGGAGACTGCCTCGCCGGGCAAAACACCATGGTGCTCAGATATGTGGGGGCCATGTTGTCTTTTCCCCTTCGACATGATGCCTCAGTTGCACCACCCCCTTTAATATCACCTACCTAACCTTTGTTGGGCTCATCGTCTAGCCATCGTGCTCTTGTTGGGCTGCCGATGCCTTCTTCTCTTGAGCTAAGCCAAGACGCCTTGAACGCAGCTAGGGTGGTCGACCTCCGAGGAAAGGGATGTAAGATAGCTAGGGAGAGGTTGCCAAACTTCCGCGTGCAAGACTTTAGGTCCAAGATGGTAATGGCGAAGCTGGCAATGCTTATGGGGAAGTATCAGATCCCCCTTCAATAGGCCTAAGGCTTGCTCACGAGCTGGAGGGAACTACCGACCAAGCTCCTTATATGGCATTCACGCTGAGCTCCATGCTCTTGCATGCAGGGCTCCGCCTCCCTTACAACTGCCTCCTTTGCTGCTTCTTCTACCTCTCTAACTTGGCACCGTGCTAGCTCACTCTGAATTACTTCAGGAGCTTGGTCTCTTTGGCCACGATGTTTGCCTTCTACCATAAGGGCTGGTTGTTGGGCGAGCTAGTAGATGCTATTTTTGAGTTGAAGAAAATCACCAACGGCTATGATTACATTTGTGGCCAAGCTATAGCCCTAAGGATCTTCGATGAGAAACAATCAGGAAACAAGAAGTGGAAAGAGATATGGTTTTGGGTCACGGGAGGTTGGGAGAGCTTGGAATAGAGCTCTATCCTAGATGAGAAAAGGGTGCCACACCGGTTTGGGTGTGTTGGGATCCAGTGGATGGTAAAATAGATACTTGAGGGGGGTTATTAGTATCTCAATAAAACTTATAACTCCCTTTAATAACTCTACCAAGAGTTACAATTGGCGTTATCCAAATTTAACTCTAATCTACAATATCTCAAGCAAATAATGAGTATGCAACAGAAATGAAATTGCAAGAGAAAAACAACCCAAAAATAATCACGCGCAAACATGAGATATATCCTGGTTCAGATATCCAAGTCCCACTTGACCTATCGTACATCCAGCGGAACCCGAGTTCCACTCGACTAATTCCTCTATTTCCCAAATAATGAAATTACAATTGCCTCTTCCCTAGAGGTCTTTCTTAAAACTAATTTCTTCTCAAGAAATCACAACTTACCACCTCACACTTTAAGGATTTTCTACTTACACTTGATGAAGAGAGAATGCTCTTTTCCTATAGCCTTGCTTGAAGCTTTGTGAAGTGATGAAGGCTATGGTGAGGATCTCCTAAGAATGAAGAGCTAGAGAGCTTTATGGAGATCTAAAACTTTAGGCCAATGATTTGAAATCAATGAAGAATTTTTGCCTTGAAAGAGTTTTGTGCTTAAAAGCTTTTGGGCTAAGAAATACTCTTTTTCTATTGAAAATATTAGCTATTACCGTTGGAATAAATTCTACACCAAACCCTCATTGATAGAGCCCAAACTATGCACAAAACAGCTCCCAAAATACCCTTCAAACGGCTAGAAAAAAGGTTAGAAAATGAGGGTAAAATTGGACTAGCTAGGCAAAAACAGTCGGTTTCTATTCATTGAGCAGTCGGCTGTTTGGCCTGAGGCAGTCAACTGATCAATTAATAGCAGTCAGCTATTTCAACCAACAGAACACATCTCATTTATTCCAGATCAAATCAGTCGACTAAAACTAAAAATTAGTCGGCTACTTTTCTGATACTGGGGTTTTAGGATATAAAACTTTGTGAAATTATTTCAAAATAGTTTTATACTTTAGATATATGATTTAAATACTTTTGAAAACATTTTAATACTATTCTTGTGTGTGTGCGCACGTGCGTGCGAGCTTCTTGAAAGGCTTTACAGAGCTAAATAAAATTAAGAGAATACATATAATTAATACATTGAATTCCAAATCTTGGTCTTCATTCATCTTACTTTAGCTCCAATGGTTCATGTCCTTGCTAGCTCATCACACCATCCTTGTATGCATCTTCTTGATTTCTTTTAAGCTTATGAGCACTCCAAATGCTTGGTTATCATGAGTTGATCTTCAATGTTTCATAGCATAGCTTGAATGGCACAATACCTATGCATAAAACTAAATGGAGATATTAGTATCACATTATGTTTTTCATCACCAAAATAACCATGGGGTGGAACTCAAAAACCAACATTCTACCCCTTTATGATGATTACAACATATTGCATATAAAATCATAAAATCTTATGTAATGCAATGAAAGTGTGTGTATGTGTTATACCCAACAATGCATCCCACACACATCTCTCCCCCTTTGACATCTCAAGAAGATATGACATACATAAATTCTCTCCCCCTACATATGTCCATGAGTCTAAAATGTGTGACTCAAAAATCAACATGGGTGCATAAAGAATATGATATGCCATGTATAAAAAGAATTTTACTATATAGCTCCACCTAAAAATTTGCTTGATATATTCATTTACCTCCCCCTTAATATGTGTTTGTTCTTGAGAGCTTGCTTTTCATCCCCAAATGCGTGAGTACCTACAAATCAATACTTTTGGGACTCCTTGCTATTGAGTCCATGGGGTTAGCACATATGATATTTATAATAGATAGGGAACCAAACCCATTGAGGTCTTGATTTCCTATCATATGAAAATCTATAATCATGACAAAAATGAATATTGTCCATAAAACTAGAAAGTTATTTGTCTTTCATTTGGATTATTCCTCTCTTGGGGATCCAAACTTTGACAAACCCATTTTTTTGTCTTTGGGACCCTATGATGATGAGTACCCTTAGCATATTGATGGGTCACATATTCTAAGCCATGTTTGCTAGATGAGAGTCTTTGTGAGCAAATGATATCATCTAATTTATCTTTTCCCTTGTTGAACCTAGCAACGTTAGCACATAAATCATTATGCTTGGCCTTAATAGTGGAAAAAGTCTTTTCTAAGTCACTAAACCTAACACTTAGGTCATTGTACTCTAAACTATGTTTCATATTCAATTCATCTATTTCTTTATTCTTGATAACCAATTTTTCATTTTCTTCTCTAATCTTTTCTAAATCAAGATTGAAAGAAGTAGCGTTGCATTTTTTATGCCTTTTCTTGAGAGCCATAAGTTCTCTTAAATTGTTCTCATATTCGACATAAAGCTTGCTATACTCATTTTTCCAATCCTTCTCATCATCACCAGAAGAACTATCACTAGATGTGAGTAATAGGAATTAACCTCATTGTCGGTTTTGGCCATGAAGCACATGTAGGCCTTATCTTCCTTTTTCACTTTCAGATGATGCGGCAAAAGCTTTTCTTTTTGGTTTCTTAAGCTCCTTCTTATCATTTCCCTTCCTTTTAGCAAGCGGACAATCCCTCTTCAAATGTCCTGGCTTGTTGCACTCAAAACAAATAGGCTCATTAGATAATCTAAATTATGAATTTCTAGACTTACATCCCTTAAGAATTTTCTTAAAACCCTTGGAGATGAGAGCAAGTTGCTCTTCAATATCATCTTTGACTTCTCGATTTCTGATGTAGCTTTAAGGGCTAGGGTCTTCTTGTTATTTTTTCCCTCTTTATCTTTTTTTGTTGGAGCTTGTTCTCGCAGGCAGTGAGGTTTGCTACCAACTCTTCTAAGGTAAGCTTGGAAGTATCATTTCCTTCTTCAATGGCTGTGACCTTCCTCTCTCATTCTGGTGTGAGAGAATCAAGTAACTTGGTTACATAATCTTCTTTGGTGTACTTCTTGCCTAGGCTTGCAAGAGTATTGATTATTTCGATGAAGCGAGAGAACATTTCGGTAATGGATTCTACGGTCTTCATTTCAAATTCTTGATACCTACTAACATAAAGAGAAACTTTAGAAGCTTTAACCTTAGAGTTTTGTTCGTCGCCTAGGGCTCAAACCCAGGGGCGTGAATCACCGTAAGTGCATGGTGGTTACAGTATATAAAGATTGTCGAACTCTGGGGAGGCAGTTGTTTAGTGTTTAGCTTGTTGGAAGAGGGAGAATGCGTGGTCAGGGGGTTATCACATAGAAATTGATTGTCACGAAAATGGGTTTACAAAATAATAAAAGTCCAATGCATTCGGGAGTCCCGCCTAGGCCTTTCGGTCATGGATGTCAATTCAAGGGTCCTTTCGTTGAACGATGGATGAGGGTAGGAGTGTCACATCTGAGGATGTGAACGCGTATTTAACTTCTGTTTTCCTACTCGTCTAACGTTCCATGTGCAGCTCTGCTTTCACAATCAACTTCGCATGAGAATGCATGCATTACGCTTGACACTGGTTCCCGCATCGCAATACATATCCGCTTGCGTGATCTACGGAATGGGATGTTACACTACGGTTGGTTCTAGCAATCGAGCTACTTTCGTAGTCATCGACTAGCAGATCAGGGATTAGTAATCACCCCCAGAGCTCGAGTCACACTCGTGATCACGAGCCCTGAAGGCGGCCGCTACTTCCTAATCATATTTGTGGGTATTCTTCCTAGAATATGGAGTTACTTTCGCGATCCTCCAATTCTAAGGCTAATCCCCCAAAACCCTTGTTCAAACTACTTTAGAGCAACCCTAGATTCGTCCAACTAAGTTTTACCTAACATCAAATCCCCAAAGGTCCTAGGGTTCATTCCTTAGCCCTAGAATCACACTACTCTAGCATCACAATAGCAATATCAATGGAAGCAATAGACAGATTCATTGCAAACAGAGCAAACATATCAAAACTAATATCAAAATGTAGAGAATGCAATGTAAAAGTGGAATGTATTAAAATTAATGAGTTAGATCCATTCACAAAGGATTGGATCGAAGAAACAAGCAACAAGAGCTCCTCTCCCAAGTGATGGCTTAAGACCTAGCTGATAAAAAAACTCGCCTCTCTTTTCTAAACTCAGTTTACTTATATACAAAACCCAATGAGTCACGGGTTTCCCAAAAATCCAGCCTAAAACCCGTTAAGAATGCCCTAATTTGGAGGCTGTCGACGATGCGCTCGGTCGAGTGGGGAAGATGCTCGGCCGAGCTTGTCCCTTGTGACTCCCGTTGGGCGCTCTTGAGAAGGGGCCGCTCGGTCGAGCTATCTGATTCGCTCAACCAAGCACCATCTTAGGGCTTCAGCTCCTGGCTTGGGTGGAAGGATGTCGATCGGTCGAGCGAGGAAGGCCGCTTGACCGAGCGAATTAGGCAGACAATGCTTCCTATTTCCAGCTCGTCAGGAAGAGAGGACGCTCGGTCGAGCTAGGAAGTCGCTGGACCGAGTGAATTAGGAAGAGTGCTCTAGGCCAAATGTGAAGGTCCTCTGCAGAGATAGATCGGTCGAGCGAGGTGTGTCGCTCGGCAGCGGCCCCTTATAGTTATCCCTTCTTTCACGAGATCTCAGCTCGGTCGAGCGTGTGGCATGCTCGACCAATCGACCTGGAAACTCCTTGCTGGGCCTCTCTTTCTCCTCCTCTCTTCTTCCTTCCTTCCTTTGCTCTCTTCTTTTGCTTTGATCCTTCCTTCCTTTACTCCTTTGAGTCAAGAAACATGGCAACGCGTGATCGTGCCCAGATATACACCCAAAAAATGACTGTAGTCTTACCGCAAGCGCACGGTGAAGTGGCAAGCGGGTATCGATCACAGGGAGGACAATTGACAATACTTTATCTTGATCACCTAGCTATTGATGATAGAATGGAATGGTTTGGATAAAAATGTCACTGTCGTTCAAATAACAAATAGAATTCAATATAATAAAAGCCTCTAGAGCTAGAGAATCCCCACTAAGAATCGTCAATTATCCTTGTGGATCATGAATCTCAATGTTGCTAAGCTTGAATGTAGGTGAACTAGTCGTAACTGAATATAGAACCAAGCTCACGCTCTCGTGCTATTTCCAGTCTATAGCAACCTAGATTAGAGCCCACTCTCGTGCAAACCCTAACCTAAGCCACTAGCATGAAGATCGACATCATCGTCCAATCGCACCTCGAGCCCACCCTCGTGCAAACTCGAGCTACGATCTAGGTTATGGTAGTTCGTATTCGTCTAATCTCTTGCAAATGAATATTAGTATAGATTTATAATAAAGGTCCTAGCTTTGGTCCAATCTCTTGTAAACCAAATCTAGAAGATCTCGATTATAAACCTGAATCGAATATCTAGGCCTTTCCATCGATTGAAATCCAATCTCTTGCAAACCCCAATCGATGGAAATTCCTAGCTACACGTAGTAAATCAATCACAACCTAACCTTTTATCAATCCTAGCAACAATTCAATTCATTCATCACAATTCTAAGATCGGGCCCATAGGGTTCATCCACATGCCCTAGAACAACGGAACTACTCACAATTCATCATAGCAATCTCAGAAATAACAAGCAAGATCATAGCACAATTCATTATAGAGAGAAAACAATTCATAAAAACAAGAATTTTAGATAAAAAGACCAAACCAAATTGCGCGTCTTTGATCTTCAGCTGAGAATTACAATAAGAATAGCCGTCAAAATTAACTTCCAGTCTCTCCTAAAACTAGGAATATAACTAGCCTTAAATACAAGTCAAAATCATCCAGAAATTCCTGACAGATTTGCCCCTGGCGCAGCCAAAAACCCTAATTCACGACACAGTCGGACTGCGCTACTCGGCCGAGTGAAACATGTCACTCGGCCGAGTGACAAACCTAAAGAAAAACAGAGAATCTAGGAAAAAGGGGGGTCTGTCACCCTGTCATACTCGGGCTAGTGGTCTTCTTCATTCGGCCGAGTGAGCTATCTTGCTCGGCCGAGTGGGTCTTCTCCAAATTTCATTAAGTCGGATGATTTTCGGGAGAAAAACCCTGTTCCACTCGGGCGAGTAGGCTTCTCCATTCGTCCGAGTGGGTTTTCTTGGTTGGCCGAGTGAACTTCGAAAATTGGCAGTTATGTATCCGTTTAACTCGGTCGAACGCACTCCTGCACTCGGCCGAGTAAACTCTCTGGTCGGCCGAGTGAGCTGTTTTTGGGCTCTTTTCTTCTCTTCCTCGTCGATTCTATCGAACTTCTTCCTCTTCTGCCCATCATCTAGCACTGCTAGCTCCCCAAAAAGGCCGTGGGCAATGGTCCGGTGTGCGTGAAAGTCCATTGATCTTGTTTTTGCTCCAGATCGTTCCATATTTCCTGAAAATCCGACAAAAACAAGAAATAGTGAAAAGCAACGCGATATCGTCGAATAACCGTGAAAAACACAATATGAGCGATCGAAATGATTTGAAAACATGCAGAAAAAAGGTGTAAAATAGGGAGAGATCAAAAACTCCCAAGCTTATACTCGTCATCGAGGAAGATGAGTAAAAGGCGAACCTGGCGGGTAAAAATAAGGAAAAAAGAAAAAGAAGATAGAAAAGAAAATGAAGAGGGAGGTGCTAGATCATTTTCTCAGGACGTGGAGCTGATTACTCAAATAGCATACGACGAATGAAAACATGCCAAAGATTTTTATCTCGATATCATGATCATATATACATGCATTGTTATAGAAACCGAAGAATATCAAAACGATATGAAACATGAAATCATTCTAGAATTAGCATCATCTGAGGCATCTAAAGTAATATACATAATCATACTTTGCACACTTTTCAATTGATCGCTTTCTATTTGGAGTATAAGAGGTATCACACAATATGGAGCAATAAGAATAGAAAGAAATGGTATTCATGAAATGCATGCCAAATTTCAATCAGTGGACTTCGTAATACTTTTAGAAATCTTCCTGAGTATAGAAAATTACCTAGCTTAGGTTGTCATGCACAGAAAAATAGTCACTCTCTCACACATCATTGGATCCTCCCCCCCCAAGCTTATCTATAAGCGTGGTGGTATCAAATAGAACAATAAGACCTTTTCCCATTTTTGAAGCTCCAAGAAAAAATAAAAATAAAAGAGGGAAGAAAGAAAGAAATTGGATCATGTATAAACTTCTTTTTTGATTCTCTCTCTATTTTTTTCTCTTTTTTTAAATCAATATATACAATAACGATCCCAAATCAAAAGATAGAGAGATATGCATGTATTTTTTTCTTTTTGATTTTGGGGTGTTGGAGCATGGATTTTATAGAAAAGGGGAAGATGCCAATATAAGTTTCACTAAAGGAAGATTCACCAATGATTTTAAGTATAGAAATGATGTTCAAGGTATGGAGAAAGAAAAGTATGCAACCCTCAGTTCACTCTTTAGAATGTGCAGGACAACTTTCAGCGGAGTAATGTAAACTCAGTTTGAAATCAGAAAGTAAACTAATCCAGTCATATCAAAATGGCATACATTCAATCAACCTGAAAGTCAAGCGTACAATTTTCATGCAGAAAGAAGTGATATCAGACAACAAAGTAGTACTCCAAATATAGGCAATCAATGCGTGAAGCTTGGTGGGTTTTCTATGAAAAGTATACAATATAAATCATCAGACTCAGCTAATAGTATAATTTCATTCACATTTATATAATGGAGGTACATGTTACTATTCCGAATGCATAGCAAGCATAGCAAATGATATCTGAAATAAAAACGATGGCATGGCAAGATAATATGCATATAGAGGTAAGCTAATTCCACGTCATCATCATCACAGAAAATTCATCTCTAGCCAAAAGGATAAAAGAAATAAAGATAAAGGAAAAATAAGAACTACTATACATATGCAGCACACACACAAAAAGAAAACGTGATGCATGAGAAAAAATGAAAACATGGGTGATAATAAGTGGAAAATATAGAAAGGTGGAAAATGAAAATAAAAATGAAGAAAATGAAAAGTGCGTGAGACACTCACTCCCCCAAGCTAAACTGCACAATGTCATCAATGTGCTAAGTGTGGCACACGGAGAGATATGATATGGGTGGGGTGGGTGAGGATGCATGCATGATAAAGTAAGAAAATAAAAGAAAATGAGATGGATATGCAAATGATGTATGCAGATATGCAAGTGATGCATGCAGAGGTCAAGATGGTGCAATATAACTGTCCCCAAAATACCTCCTCTCTCCCAAGATGATATAGACAAATACGAACAAAAAGTGACCAAAATGTGTGGAGGAGGGTTGCAAAATCAGCAGAAATAATGACATCCATCACAACAACGACAAAAGTATGGTAGCCATCAAGTGTGTGCCTGAGCTGGTGGTGGAGCACCAGCACCGTCCTGTGGTGGAGGTGGTGGTGGAGGTGACTACTGGGAAACGGGACGGGCAGCAGCAGGTGGAGGCTGTGACAGTCGTGCAAGAATCTGGTTCAGGCTAGCCTGAATACCAGGGAGTAGAGCGACACGAGACTGGACAGCGCTAACGGTAGCTGAGAGGGCCCAAAATCTCCTCTGAGCCTACTAACGGCCCCCTCTAGAGCACGTAGGTGTTGAACTAGGGTGTCAGGGGGAGGAGGGACAGAGGGACGAACAGGTGGGGAATGAGGCTGCCTAGCACGGCCACCGTAGACAACCGGGGCAACTACCGGGTGGGGCTGTGGGGCTGTGCTCACAAAAAGACGCTCAGCCTCTGTGGGAGGCCGAGACGCATGAATGCTCTCAGAAGCATAAGAAGCGATGGAAGTAGCAGTGGTGACAGAGGGCAAGAAGGGTGGAGAGGTCACTGATACAAAAATGGGGACAGACGTCACGACACTCTCGGTGAAGACAACGGTAGTGGAGACGGTAGTGTCAACGACTGGGGAGGCCATGAAGTGTGCAGAAAATGACTCCCCAGGGGTTAAGAAAGATAGAGTGGACAGGGTCTCGACTGCGGAAGTGAAGGAAGGCTCGCCTCTCTCAAGAATAGTGGTGGGGGTGCTCTTGAAACTCACAAATGAAATGGGATCAATGGCTAGCGGCACAGTGGTGGTGGTAGTGGTGGTGGTAGTGGACTCAGTAAGTGTGTCCCAGACACTGACATAAGTGTTGACAGAAGTGTCGGGAGGAGCGGTCAAATCAGGTGCACGCTGAGGGATCTCCGGGTCCAGAGGTGGAAGGAGGGGCTCCTGCTGAGCGCCCTCAGACTCTAGCACGTACGCTGCTGGGATGAGGATGTCCATCGCTGGAATCCACACCCCTCCTGTGGGTCCAATATGGGTCCGAGCGGGGCTCGGAAGCACCATGCAATCTGCGCCGAATGGACCGTGCAGCCAGACCCAGTGGTGCTGACCATGAGGACGTAACATCCTCATGCGGGCCATAACATCAATGGAAAGGGAAGTGGGGCCCGGGGGTCGTAGCAAACCAGCTGGGAGGTCAATCCCACACATGGGAGCCAGAAGGGTAATCAGATCACCGCAACAGATAGGCGTCCTGGCGCCAAAGAGATAATGATGTGGTCTATGTACCAACTAGCTATGTCAATCTAAACTGCGGGGAGTAAGATGTCTCCACCTACCTCGAAGGCCCTCGCTCGAGTCATCGCGTAGAGCATGTAAAGCTCAGGCGTCGACATCGTCCCTGGCTTATACCTCGCTAGGAAAGTGGTTGCTATAAGGTGATGTGCAATGCGAAGGCATGTGTGGAGGATAGCGGAGGCCTTGGCCCGGCTAGGATCAAAGGCAAGAGGTGATCCCGTGATAAGTGTCCAGAAGGCGTGAGTGTCGAATGACGGTGGGTGAATGTGCTTGGGACTATAGGCTCGGTCGGGGTCTGGGACAGGGGGCCACTGAAAATAGGCTCGGAGCTTGTCGAGAGTGATCTCGCACTTATGATCCATCAGTCGAAATGAGCAACCCCCCGGAGTCCTACTAATGGAACTAAGGACCTCGAGTGTCGGCTGGACGTATGTGTCCGCCGACACCGACAAAAAGTCATGCCACCCCATGTTGTCATACAACTGGAGCAGGCCCTCAAACACCCCTAGGCACTCAAAATCTGCAATATGCGCAAACCTAGAGGGGACGATCGAACGATGGGAGATCCTCTTAAATCTGGCGCGGTGTGCATCGTCTCTGAATGTGATCCCCATCGTATCGAAAGCGGGGACGGCCTATGCCGTTGGTGGTGGAATAGGTGCGGTAGGAGGTGGAAATGTGGGTGGTGGTGGGCTAGGTGGCGGGGAGTCCGCTCTAGCAGAGGAGGAGCCAGGCTCGCTGGTCCTCTTCCGCTTCAAGACGGGCGCCCGCGAGTGTAATCTACTCCGTGGAGGCATGTGCACCATGAAACGTGCCTACAAATGCGAAGTGAAATATAAAAGGAGCGAGTGTATCCAAGCACGATGCAAATGCAAGCGGTGGATGTGAGCAGAGAAACGCCTCCTCCGGGAAGCTCCAAATCTGCCTCTGATTCTCCCCCAAGCTAGCCTGAAACTCAAATTGACAAATTAGCATTGAATATCAATATATTTGGGGTAAAATCTAGAGTAATAGATGTGTATAGAGTTTAATTTTGATTTGGGGCGGCGTAGGGCTTACGAAATGGAGAAATGGAGAAAAGGGGAGAAATTGGGCGAAATGGGAGATGGCCGGCGGCAGACTTGGCACCGACCGCGGTGGTCGGAGGGTGGGGACGGTGGCGTGGGGTCGCCAACTCAGGCGGAGGGTCGGTGCGGCTCGGGCGAACGAAGGGGTGTTCGGGGGAATTGGGAAAGGCTCGGGCGAAAGTTAGGGAAATTTGGGAATTTTGTGATTTTTGGCCGCAAGCTGTAGGATATATAAGATAAGTCACTCAGGCGAGTGACGCTCCACTCGCCCAAGTGGCTCAGTGTTTTAAATTTTCGAAATTTTTCTTAAAAAGTTCTGACTCGGGCGAGTAACACATACCACTCGGGCGAGTAGATAAAAGTCACTCGCCCGAGTGGAAATGCCACTCAAAGCTTGAAAGTGTCTGATACACTCGGGCGAGTGAACGAGTAGCATATTAATGACAGAGAGGGGTTTTTAGAATTTTCCCTGATCAGTACCCTACTCGGCCGAATAGGGTCTTCACTCGGCCGAATGAAAATTTCACTTGGCCGAGTGGGCTGCTATTTTCAGCTCCAACTCTCTATTTTCGCTCCACTTTCTGATTTTCTCTTCCCCGTCAGTTTCTTCCTTCTCCTGAAGCCTGAGCGCATCCCTGGACCGCTCTCCTTTGCCATGGTCGTCCTCCATTCAAATGGTCTCCTCTTCTCCATCTCCTGCAATGAAATATATAGCCCGTTATCAGGGTTTTCTTCGACACTTGCCTCTAAACACTAATGAAGATCTACGACAAAAATAAAAGGAAAAATTAAACTAAAAATAAGATAAAACCGTCGGGTTGCCTCCCGATAAGAGCTCGTTTAAGGTCTTGAGCTCAACCCTTTAAGATACGCGTTCAAAGTTCGATGTTTGGTGCATGTGAGAAGCGCGCATCAAACATGCCGGGAAGGACACTTGGATTAGGTTGTTAATGTTCGTTGGCGTTCCTCGGCTCCCCTTCATCATGGGTAGTAGTGGGGGATGAGTCCCCCAAGCTTGAGCTTTTAACATCCTTTTTCTTGGCCGGCGGTGAAGATTTGTTGTCCGGTGGAGCTTTCTTCATATGCTTCACCGTAGAGGGCTTGCATAGCTCTCTAATCTTGACGACATCAGCTTCGTCCTTCTCCTCATCTGTAAGAGGGCCCGATGGGTCTCCCATCATGTCGCCATCTTTAGTAAGTTGGCCCTCTTTGAGGCCGTCATCGTGCTTGGTCCCGATGGCAAATAGCATGGCGTCATCAATCACTTCGTCGAGGAGGTCCACGTAGTCGACGTCCTCTTGCCAAGGCATATGCTTCATCGCCTTTGGAATGTGGAGCTCAACTTCGATATTGTGTACGTTCAAGGACAAGGTTCCTTCCCTCACATCTACAATCACTCTGGTGGTGGCTAAGAAAGGGCATCCAAGAATCAGTGACGTATCGCCCTCCTCTCTAATATCCATCACCACGAAGTCACATGGCAAGCAAAGTCCGCCCGGTACTTGTAGTGGTATGTTTTCGGCAATACCTACCGGCCTAGTGATCCCACCATCCGCGACTTGTATCTTCAGGTCTGTCGCTTTTAGGTCGGTCCCCGTATTCAATTTCTTAAACATCGTGAGGGGCATGAGGCTTACGCTTGCTCCCAAATCTACCAAAGCCTTTTGAAGTGGGACTTCTCCAAGCGTGCAAGGAATTCGAAAACTGCCGGGATCCTTGAATTTGGTCGGTGCTTTCTCCTTCCTAGTAAACCACGCACTTTTCTCGGCGAGCATGATCCTCTCTTTTTGCTTCTTTTCCGCTATCAAATCCTTTAGGAACTTTGCATATGATGGGATTTCGGTGATTGCATCCAAGAATGGAATATTCAAGCTCACATCTCACAAATACTCCAGAAATTTGGCGAGCCTCTTCTCAATCTTTGCCTTTACCAACCGTTATGGGAATGGTACCGGTGGCATGTAAGTGTGCTCCTCACGTGGCTTATCAACTTCAGATTTTTTCACCGTCATTTGCCCTTTTGGGCCCTCCTCTTCATTGACTGGTTCCTTATCAACCGAAATTTCTTCTCAGGGCTCCTTAGTTTGAATCATGGCAGGGGTAGTGTCCTTTCTGCCTCTTGTAGTTACCGCCCCAACCGCATTGATGTGGCCGGTATTTCTCCATGGGTTTTGTTCCGGTTGAGCCGGCAATTGTTAATTATTCTTATTAAGCAATGCTAGTTGCTCCGCTAGTTGTGCCATGACGGTGTTGAGGGAATCTTGTTGGGCCGTCAATCTTGCATTGATCTTATTTTGTTCGGCCATGAATTCTTCAACCCTTGCTTCATGCTCCGACCTCAGCGGTGCTTGGGGTGGATTGAGTGCCCTCCATCCTTGATTGTACCCCGGGGGTCTATATGGCACCGCTTGTTGCCTCGGTGGATAGTTTTGTTGTTGGGGTGCTCTTTATTGATATTGCGGTTGTTGTGAAGGTCGGGCTTGTGGTTGTTGCGGTGGTGGATTCAACGCTCTATCATTGTTCGCATATGAAAATCCCGGGAGATTCCTCGTAGCCAGGTTTGCCCAATAACCGGTGCTTCCCGCAACATATTGAACTTGCTCTGCAGCTCCCTCTCCCTGCTCCCCTCCAACAAACGTAACATGGGCTTGATCTTGCCAATCGCTCATGCTTCCTCCCGGTGGCTCCATGCGGTTCACTAATCAACTTCTCCAATCTCTCCACGACCTTGTGAAGAGAATCAAACTTCGTAGAGAGCTCCGCCACGGCTTTTGCCTCATAAATACTTGCTGGCTTTAAGGATGAAGATGAATGTCCCCTTTCTTCAGCCCACTGTTGATTATTTGAGGCCATCTCTTTAAGTAAGGCCGTAGCATCATATGGTGTCTTTGACAAAATAGCTCCATTGGCGGTTGCATCAATTATTTGCTTTGTGCTCGGTTGCAATCCGTATAAAAGCTATGCACAAGCTCCCATGGCTCAATACTATGATGGGTGCATTGGTGTTGGAGATCCTTGAAACGCTCACATGCCTCATATCGAGTTTCTTGAGGTCCTTGCTTGAAGGATATGAGCACGCTTCTTATCTTAGTAGTCTTGGATGGCGGATAGAACTTGTTGACAAATGCACTTGCCAGCTCATCCCAAGTAGTGAAGATCCCCTCGGCTTGCGTCCTCAACTAATATAATGTCTTGTCTCAAAGAGTAAACAGGAAGAGGTGCAGTCGAATAGCAACGGCTGGTACGCTGGGCATATGGAAAGTGGCGCATTTGGACAAGAACAATTGAAGATGGTAGTGCGGGTTTTCCTGAGAGTTCCCATGGAATGGGTCTTGTTGCATCAACACTACAAGTTCGGTTTTAAGCACGAAGTTCTTGTCGGCCGGCAACTCCGGCATGACTATAGAAGAGGTGGTAGAAGTGGTCTTAGGCCGTAGCCTACCTCGGATGGAGACAAGCCTACCCATACGCGCAGCTAGCTCCTCTGGTGTTTCTGGCATGGCCATATGATCTTCCTCTATAGCAAATCTCCTCTCAGCTCTAAGCCTCATTTCCATATGCTCGATCTCAGGATCAAATAATATATCTTCTTGGTGTGCCTTCGATCTCGTGTACATGCACAAAAAAAGAGAGTCTAGATAGAATTGTTAGCACAATAGAGGAATAAAAGAGTGAAAATAATAAAATAAAAATAAATAACTAAGTAAAGAAAATAAAATATTGTCGCTTATCCGGCAACGACGCCAAAAAATTGATCGCGCCCGGATATACACCCGGAAAATGACTGTAGTCTTACCCCAAGCGCACGGTGAAGTGGCGAGCGGGTAACGAACACAGGGTGGACAATTGACAGTACTCTATCTTGATTACCTAGCTATTGATGGTAGAATGGAATGGTTTGGATAACAATGTCACTGTCGTTCAAATAACAAATAGAATACAATATAATAAAAGCGTCTAGAGCTAGGGAATCCCCACTACGAATCGTCACTTATCCTTGTGGATCATGAATCTCAATGTTGCTAAGCTTGAATGTAGGTGAACTAGTCGTAACTGAATATAGAACCAAGCTCACGCTCTCGCGCTATTGTTGGTCTATAGCAACCTAGATTAGAGCCCACTCTCGTGCAAACCCTAACATAAGCCACTAGCATGAAGATCCACATCATCGTCCAATCGCACCTCGAGCTCACTCTCGTGCAAACTCGAGCTACGATCTAGGTTATGATAGTTTGCATTTGTCCAATCTCTTCCAAACGAATATTAGTATAGATTTATAATAATGATCCTAGCTTTGGTTCAATCTCTTGTAAACCAAATCTAGAAGATCTCGATTATAAACCTGAATCGAATATCTAGGCCTTTCCATCGATTGAAATCCAATCTCTTGCAAACCCCAATCGATGGAAATTCCTAACTACTCGTAGTAAATCAATCACAACCTAAACTTTTATCAATCCTAGCAACAATTCAATTCATTCATCACAATTCTAAGATCAGGTCCATATGGTTCATCTCCATGCCCTAGAACAATGGAACTACTCACAATTCATCATAGCAATCTCAGAAATAACAAGCAAGAATCATAGCATAATTCATTGTAGAGAGAAAACAATTCATAAAAACAAGAATTTTAGATAGAAAGAACAAACCAAATTGCGCGTTTTTGATCTCCAGCTGAGAATTACAATAAGAATAGCCATCAAAATTAACTTCCAGTCTCTCCTAAAACTAGGAATAAAACTAGACTTTAAAACAAGTCAAAATCGTCCAGAAATTCCTGACAGATTTGCCCCTGGCGTAGCCAAAAACCCTAATGCGCGACACAGTTGGACTGCGCTACTCGGTCGAGTGAAACATGTCACTCGGCCGAGTGACAAACCCAAAGAAAAACAGAGAATCTGGAAAGATTGGGGGTCTGTCACCCTGTCATACTTGGGCGAGTGGTCTTCTTCGTTCAGTCGAGTGAGCTATCTTGCTCGGTCGAGTGGGTCTTCTCCAAATTCCAGTAAGTCTGATGATTTTCGGGAGAAAAACCCTGTTCCACTCGGGCGAGTGGGCTTCTCCATTCGGCCGAGTGGGTTTTCTTGGTCGGCCGAGTGAACTTTGAAAATTGGCAGTTATGTATCCGTTTCACTCGGCCGAACGCACTCCTTCACTCGGCCGAGTGAACTCTCTGGTCGGCCAAGTGAGCTGTTTCTGGGATCTTTTCTTCTCCTCCTCATCTCCTCGTCGATTCTATCGAACTTCTTCCTCTTCTGTCCATCATCTAGCACTGCTAGCTCCCTAAAAAGCCGTGGGCAATGCTCCGGTGCGCATGAAAGTCCCTTGATCTCATTTTTGCTCCAGATCCCTCCATATTTCCTGAAATCTGACAAAAAACAAGAAATAGTGAAAAGCAACGTGATATCCTCGAATAATCATGAAAAACGCAATATGAGCGATCGAAATGACATGAAAACATGCAGAAAAAAGGTGTAAAATAAGGAGCGATCAACGTGAGCTCTGGCGTTCGGTATATGTGTCTATCATCAATTATCACTCCGAATCGTGCCAATGTTCTTGAAAATCCACAAAACATTGCAAGAGTCAAATATATCATGAAAAGCACGATGGAATATAAAAACATGAACTTCGGACGATCAAAATGCTATGTGTTAAGGCCAAAATTGACCGGTACAGTTGTCAAGTTGACGGGGACTCGAAGCGCTGAGCTGGATTCTTGTTAGCAGTTGAAGTGCGACCCTTGGTTGGAAGAACCAGGTTCGGATGATTGTAGTCAAGAGTGATACAACCTTCGATCGACCCACGAGCGACCGTTGCGTCGATCGTTTGAGGTTAAAGGGCCAAGCGTCGACCTTCGTTGTTGGACAGCGATCACCGGTCTGCACCACAGGGAGTCTTTAGGGGGGTCAGATCTGGGTTCTGACCCAAATCCCCTCTGATGCTTAAGTTAGTAAGGAACTTAAGGAATAGAGGGAGCTCGGTGTAGCTGAGATTGACCCACGGAGGTTTGTCTCTAGACTAACGACGCAAACTCAAATGTAAGAATGGTAAAAGCAAGAAGATAGAGTTCTATGTATTAGCACTCGTACCTTGAAGAGGGAACACCTTTGCCTTCGCTTGTCAGCCTCTTTATAGGTAGCTCCTTCTTGATGATGCGTAACCATCCCCCATTGATCAGGGCACGATCTCCTCCGGGATTCCTGTAACGGTCGCTTTCTGACCTTATGTATTTTCTGCGTGTACGCTCATTTCGTACGTGTATTTTATTTGATTCTTTCTTGGACTTGGACTATGCAATGTGATATGTCGTTGAGACCGTAAGGAAGAGTAGTTATTTGTGGGATTTTTAGTGAACGTCATTTCACGGGTCGTTCTCCCACAAATCAGGTTTGATTGCAGAGTCGTCATAGCTTTAGACTCGGTCGCCAGATCTTTTATTTTTCTGTTCATTTTTTGTGGACCAAACGCGTGATTGACCATCGTATCTCTGAGCCTCTCTTCGTCATGGTCGTCCTGATATTTTTTGGTAATTTTTTGACATTCCTAGCCCAATTAGCCCATTAAGCCCAATTAAATTCGAAATTTCTGTTGCTAATCAATCCTTGGGAAGATTTGTACGTATCATGAGTTTGATTCAGCCACTAACCTCACCCAATATTTCCCCACTTCGTACACCCCCTCAGTCACCCTCTCTCCTAGTCACCCTCTTAACTACACTCTCTTTAAAATGCATATAGCAAAACTTCATCTTCAAAATCTCCAAACTGGCCGAACTGAAATAGCTCATGCAAAACCCATTGGTCGCCGACTTTCGCTCCTTCTCTGGCCGTCGATGGCTGCCCCTAGCCTACCACCTCCGACCACCAGGTCCTCCACCTCCTTCTCCTCCATCTCCTCCTCCCAAAGAGCCTCAAAAATCCAAGAGGTCAAGCTTTGGCCGAATTTTTTCACAGCAGAACCCATCGGCAGAGTTTACCACCGGCCGCCACCTTTCGGCCATCCCCAGCCGCCGTCGCCACCCACACTTGACTCCTCTCAAACCCCCCTATCATCAGCAATTCCCCTTACCCTCTTCCCGCATCTCTAGCTCCTCGAAAACCCGTTAAAACAAGCCCTAGCGGCTGTTTTTGATAGATATGTGCGCTGATCTTCAACGCCAGCACACGGCCACCTCCGATCACTTCCGACGACCACTCCACCACCGTTGGATTCCTCTTGGAGTCGTTTAGATACTGCAATTTTCTTTTGACTCTTTTCATCACTTTTTTCCGCTCAGACGTGCGACAACGACCGTTGCGCGAATCTGTCCTCTTCGTCTTCTCATGGCCGCCCACCGCCGTACACTCATGTCGTCGGCCACCCACCAGGCCAAGCAACCCCCACTGACCTACTTCAATCATCGATAGCCTCCTTGGACCCTTGGAGTTTACGTGCATCACCGTACTCACGTGTTTTTACCCGACGTCGCCACCGTCGTGAAGATCCGTTGCGCTATCCGCAACGGGAGAGAGATCGCCGCTTGTTCGCTGTTTTTGTACCACAACCTCACTGTTCAGAGGTGTCTCTCTGTGCTACCTGCGTCCGAGACATTGCAGACGACGTCGATCCATCACCGTTCAGACCCCTACATCCGCTTTTTGAACGACGTCAAAAGGTTAGTCCTCTAACGCGTAGTAAAAACCCCCACCGTAGCAAAACAAAAAATTAAATCTAAAAATCATCAAAAATAACTAAATTTCATTTCCGCACCTTTAAAACGTTGCAAATATTAGGCATCGACAAAGGACTGAATTTCTGTGCACATAGGATAGATCGTCGATTAGGCTGAACTGAAACGAAAACGTGACTTTGACTACTAGGATAGCCATGTTGAACCTAGAAATAAACTCTAATAGGAATGATGAAAATGTGTACTAACACCACCGTTGACACCTTTTAGACGGACCCTCGCTGACGCACCACTTCGACGGGACGCTCCGGACAGACGACGCTCTCGCCACCGTAGGCAAGTGTTTACACTTGTACTCGTGCATCCATGTTTAGGCCATCCCCTTCTTAGAATGTTAGAGTACATTTAAAGAGAACCGGATGTGAAATGATAGCATCCGGAACCCCCCTTGACTTAGACTTGACGACGAAGTCTAAGCGCAACAACAACAACAACAACTGACACCTTAGGGCTATTCTGTGTGTGCGTGTGTATGGACCCCCTAGAAAGAACTATCCCTGACACTTGTCATGTCGTGTCCTATTACAAAAAAGCCTTCGGGCGTTTCAGATTCTCTCCATGCGGGAGTGATCTATGTGTTACCAAAAAGCCTGCGGGCATTTCAGGTGCTCTCCCTACGAGAGTGATCTCCGTGTTACAAAAAGCCTTCGGGCGTTTCAGGTGCTCTCCCCGCAAGAGTGATCTCCGTGTTACTAAAAGCCTTTGGGAGTTTGAGGTGCTCTCCTCACGAGAGTGATCTCCGTGTTACAAAAAGCCTGCGGGCGTTTCAGGTGCTCTCCTTGCGAGAGTGATCTCTGGTTGTCTTGTCTAGAGCACTTGGGTTTGGGGTAGGGTTGAGCAGTCGCACAGGGAGAGGGTCTGGCCGCCCTCAAACCGTAAGGCGTGAACCCTTCGAGTTTTACTTGTCCTGTCTTGTCTTGTCTTGTCCCGTCTAGGTTAGTCCCGTAGTCGGTAGCACACGCTACGGCTATTGTCTGTCCTGTTTACTTTCCAGTACCGTTTTACTTTCTGTCATGTCATAACCCCTACATGTTAATCAACCAGTAAAATGTTGCTCTTAAATCATATTACACTTGCAGTAGAGTCTAACTCTTTCTTGTAGACTTTACTTGACGTACAGTTCCTTTTCTCTTGGGTGATGTACGTCAGGTATTGAGCCGGAGTATGTTGACGAGCCGGACTTACCCGAGTACGTGGAGCCAGAGGACGTCGACCCAGAGAACGTGCCTGAGAAGGACCAGAGCTAGAGGTTCCTCACTGTTGCTGATTCAGAGATTTACTACTTTCTAGGTTGGGTGCGTAGTACCAATTACCTTTCTGTCTAGGTTGGGTGCTTGCGCCAGTAGTTTACTTTCAGTTGTTGTAGCCGTTCTGGGCTTTATTTTAGACTTCTGTACTTTTCTTGATATCTGTTGGAATAAAATGAATGCATTCCTTTTAGTAATTTTGTTGTTCCGTACTTTTCTACAGGGGCATGTTCCTTTGTCTTGGAGTACCTCACAGACGCTTATTGGGTCCGAGCCTCACAGCTCCGGCCCAAGCAGACCTTAGTCACACGTCGCCTCCGTAGTTTTAGGAAGCTGGGCGTGACATGTTTTAGTGGTGGCCCATGCAGGTCCTTTTCTACAAAAAGTTCGGAACAATAATAGTATCGCAATCATTTAATATCTGGTACAAGTCTAAGTTGGGTTTTCCTATCAATAGGATGGTAGGAGGACGCATAACCCGAGTTGGGCTTTTAGCTGACGGGACCTTGGATGGCCAAGGTGACGAGTTTTGCCAATTACTGGACGTTATGAGAGAGATGTTAGATGTTCAGTATCGATTGGTTGAACTGGCACATCAGATTGCCCATGCTGCTCAGGCTCCTTTGACTGTGCCACCACCGCCACCACGAGGGAACCAACCAATGGAGCAGTTCAGGCCAGCAGCTAGGCCTGCAGTGAGACCAGTTCAGACAGTGCCTTTCAAGAGGCCTGGAGCACCTGTGCAGAGTCAGAGCAAGGGATCATGTCATTACTGTGGCAAGCCAGGACATCAGCAGAACACTTGCAGGAAGAATATGGGACTGTGTGTGGCGTGTGGAGCCGCCACACAGATCACCAGAGTTTGACCGAGGCATCGCCATGTGGAGGGCGGAGCGCCAGTTCCGGTGCAGAGTAGAGCGCCTGCCCCAGTTCAGAGAGGAGCTGCTGTCTGTGGACCACCCTTGGCACCACAGAAGAAGATGTTTCGACAGTCAGTGCAACTCCGGAGGCCGGCGTACACCATGACAGCCATCGAGGCTGAAGACTTGGATGGTGTTTTTACAGGTATTTCTTTTTAAGATCTAGTCTTTCTTTTTATAGTTTAGATCGTTTTGTTTTCATATGTGTGTTGTCCTTGCTAGTTGTTGGGTAGTGTTTGGCCGTTGTTCTTTTATACCTTAGACACCATTCTAGTGTCGTCCCACCCGGCCTTGACCTTGTTCGACTCCGGTGCATCTATGTGCATCATATCCTGGAGATTCATAACAAGACATTCCATTCCCACCCATACACTTCTGAAGTGTTGGGACATCACCACAGGGAACGGACTGGTGATAGTGAATCTGGGTTGTCGATCGATCCCGTTGGTGGTCAGTGGACACGAACTATTGCAGATCTCATTGTCCATGATCTGCCGCTTTTCGATGTCGTTCTTGGCATCGAATTGCTGGGAGACCTCCACGCTCTGTTTGAATGCCACAGTGAGAAGGTGGTATTCCGGATTCCAGGCCATCTTAAGCTCGAATTCTCGAGGATTGCAGAGCCGATGACGAAGCTGATGAGGAGGGCCGTGGAGTTCCATTGGTCAGAAGCTTGTGAGGAGGCCTTCAGTATCTTGAAGGCGAGGTTGACTTCAGTACTGGTATTGGCTGTATCGGATTGGAGCGGAGGCTTTGAGGTATATTGTGATGCATCAGGGAAGGGCCTTGGATGTGTTTTGCATCAGCATGGCCATGTGGTCACGTACGCTTCTCGTCAGTTGAGGACTCATGAGAAGAATTACCCGATGCACGATTTGGAGTTGGCAGCGGTGTTATTTGCACTGAAGATCTGGTGGCACTTCTTGCTGAGTGAGAGCGTGAATATTTTAACCGATCACAAAAGCTTGAAGTACATCTTTACGCAGAAGGAACTCAACATGCGTCAGAGACGATGGTTGGAGCTGATGGCCGACTACGAGATAGATCTGCAGTATCACCCGGGGAAGGTGAATGTCGTGCCAGATGCTTTGAGTAAACTCCCCGCCATAATGATACACACTGTCGACTGGAGGATACATCAGCAGCTGAGGGAGATGGATATAGAGGTCGTCCTACCTGGTGTGGTTCTCTCATTCATGAATTTGCAGATACAGTCCATGATTGTGGATCGTATCAAGGCAGCACATGCAGGGGATCCGAAGCTACAAAGGATCAGGAGGCAGGTTGAAGCTGGACTTCGGGCAGAGTTCGTTATTCATGAGGATGGTTCGCTAAGGTACGGCAGTAAGCTCTGCGTATCTGCAGGTGATGTTCATGAGGAGCTGTTGAGCGAGGCTCATAGCTCGCCTTATTCTATACATCCTGGGGGCACCAAGATGTATAAGGATCTCCGTCTGAATTATTGGTGGATTGGCATGAAGAGGAGTGTGGCATGGAGCGTTGCCAAGTGTTTGGTATGCCAACAGGTGAAGGCTGAGCACCATCGTAAGGCTGGATTGCTACAACTGCTTCCCATCCCAGAGTGGAAGTTGCAACATATCACGATGGATTTCATGACTGGTTTACCTCGGAGCCCGAAACAGAACGACGCAGTCTGGGTGATCGTTGATCGATTGACCAAGTCTGCGCACTTCATTCCATTCCGAGTGGGATAGTCTACGGAAGTCTTGGCGAGGAAATACATAGATGTAAATTTTATTTTACTTCTCTTTATAGTTCCTCTTTGAGTTAGTTGTGATGAAGACCGTGTACGTGCAGGAGATTGTACGCTTACTTGGAGTCCCGGTGAGCATCATGTCTGACAGAGACTCGAGGTTCACATCACAGTTCTGGAGAAGTCTGCAGGAGAATTTGGGTACGAGTCCGAGCTTCAGCGGCGTACCACCCGCAGACCGATGGCCAGTCCGAGAGGACTATTCAGATCCTGGAGGATATGCTGCGAGCTTGTACGCTCGATCTGAAGGGTTCATGGGAGGACCATCTTCACTTGGTGGAGTTTTCATATAACAACAGCTACCAGGCGAGCATTGGCATGGCGATGTTTGCTACCTTATATGGAAGGAAATGTCGATCGCCGCTGAGCTGGGATGACATCGGAGATCGGGAGCTGTTGGGTCCAGAGATGATAGTGAAAGCTGTGGATGTCGTGAGAGACATCAGAGAGAAGCTCAGGATTGCGCATGACCGCTTCAAACATTGGGCAGATGCCAAGAGGAGACCTTTGAAGTTTCAGCCTGGAGATCACGTCTTCCTGAAGATTTCTCCGAACCGCGGAGTCATTCGTTTTGGGAAGAAGGGAAAGCTAAGTCCAAGGAATATTAGACCGTTTGATGTGCTCGAGCGTGTGGGAGCAGTGGCCTACCGCCTTGCTCTGCCACCATCTTTGGAGGGAGTTCATGACATATTCCACGTATCTCAGCTACGTTCATACGTCAGTGATCCATCGCACACTGTTGATTTCTCAGAGATCACAGTCTGTCCAGACCTGACATATGACCAGTAGCCTATGCAGATTTTGGACCGTCGACAGAAGCAGTTGAGGAACAAGGTAGTCGACCTGGTGAGAGTGATGTGGCGTCACGGATCACCGGGAGAGTCCACTTGGGAGCGCGAGGAGGAGATGAGAGAGTGTTTACCATTTTTGTTTTCTGATCAGTGATGTTGTTGATTCCGAGGGCGGAATCATTCTTTTAGTGGGGTAGAATGTAACAGTCGCTTTTCGACCTTATGTATTTTCTGCGTGTACGCTCATTTCGTATGCATATTTTATTTGACTCTATCTTGGACTCGGACTATGCGATGTGATATGTCGTTGAGACCGTAAGAGTAGTTATTTGTGGGATTTTTAGTGAACATTATTTCATGGGTCGTTCTCCCACATATCAGGTTTGATTGCAGAGTCGTCGTAGCTTTAGACTTGGTCGCCAGATCTTTTATTTTTCTTTTTGTTTTTCGTGGACCAAACGTGCGATTGACCATCGTATCTCTGAGCCTCTCTTCGTCACGGTCATCCCGATATTTTTTCGTAATTTTCTGACATTCCTAGTCCAATCTATTCACTAATCAAATTAAGCCCATTAAGCCCAATTAAATTCGAAATTTCTGTTGCTAATCAAATCTTGGGAAGATTTGTACGTATCATGAGTTTGATTCAGCTACTAACCTCACCAAATATTTCTCCACTTCGTACACCCCCTCACTCACCCTCTCTCTTAGTCACCCTCTTAATTACACTCTCTTTAAAATGCATATAGCAAAACTTCATCTTCAAAATCTGCCGAACTGAAATAGCTCACGCAAAACCCATTGGCCGCCGACTTTTGCTCCTCCTCTGGCCGCTGACGACCGCCACTAGCCTCCCACCTCCAACCACCTGGTCCTCCACCTCCTTCTCCTCCATCTCCTCCTCCCAAAGAGCCTCAAAACCCCAAGAGATCAAGCTTTGGCCGAATTTTTGCACAGCAGAACCCATCGCCGGAGTTTGTCACTGGCCGCTGCCTTTCGGACATCCCCAGCCACCGTCGCCACCCCCATTTGTCTCCTCTCGAACCCCACTATCATCTGTAATTCCCGTTACCCTCTTCCTGCATCTCTAGCTTCTCGAAAACCCGTTGAAACAAGCCCTAGCGGCTGTTTTTGACAGATCTGTGCACTGATCTTCAACGCCGGCGCACGGCCACCTTCGACCACTTCCGACAACCAGTCCACCACCGTTGGATTCCTCTTGAAGTCCTTTAGCTACTGCATTTTTCCTTTGACTCTTTTCATCGCTGTTTTTCCGCTGAGACGCGCGACAACGACCATTGCGTGAATCTGTCCTCTTCGTCTTCTCACGGCCGCGCATGGCCGTATGCTCACACCGTTGGCCACCCACAGGGCCGAGAAGACCTCACTGACCTACTTCAATCACTGACAGCCCCCTTGGACCCTCGAAGTTCACGTGCGTCTCCGTACTCACGTGTTTTTACCCGACGTCGTCGCCGTCGTGAAGATCCGTTACGCTACCCGCAACAGGAGAGAGATCGCCGCTTGCTCGCTATTTTTGGGCCATCACCTCGCTGTCCAGAGGTATCTCGCTGTGCTACCTGCAGTTGAGCTGTTGCAAACGACGCCGATCCATCACCGTTCAGACCCCGACATCCGCTTTTTGAACGATGTCAAAAGGTTAGTCCTCAAATGTAACGCCCCGCTTCCCAAAAGACACCGGAAGCGAGAGCGTTACGCGGTCCGCTTGAACTGGAGGGGTGAAGCTCGAGTTCAATAAGTGTCTGTGATAAAAACACAGAAAGGGGTCCTTGCATTTGCGTCTCAGAAACAAATCAGAAAACTTTTCATTAAATTAATTCCAGAATTGTTCGTACAGAAAAATAAACAAATGGGCCTCAACATGGCCAAACAGGAAACTACAACAAAACACTAATCCTACTACATGGAACTAAACTAAAACTCAAAGCAGTGGCGAAAGCTCTGGTCTTCCGCAGAAAGCGTCTTGGCATCTACGACAACTCTGGCTCTCCAAGTCAGACGTCACGTATGAATCCTCCGGGTACTCAAGCTCTGAACCTGACATACATCCACAAACATGAATGTATGTCAGCTAGGGGTCTGCAAGAAATAGTTAGCATCCCAAGGCGAAGTATATAACAAGTATATGAAATTTAGAAACATCATTAATTTAAAAGAAGAGACTACAGCAATTTAACATTTAACAATTACAGAGCAGAAAGAAACAATCCTAGCATGTAGTTCTAGTCGATGGAAATTTCAAAGTTAGATTCTCTGATTTTTGTTAGCATTTCAATATTCACGATGACCAAGTTAGCGTTACAATGACCATGTCAAGAATTCACATCTAATCTAGGGTTCTCGCCTTTAGGTCGTGATGAGAAGGTCGTTCCTCTCACGGGGGCTTACCGTGATTGACACTAACCCACCGCGTCGGGTGGTTCTCTTAAGGAGAGTACCTTTCATACGCCCAGTGGCCGCTCAACCCTAACCCCACCCAAAAGTTTTGCCGGAACACGAGCCGGCCTAGTCGACTCACACGACATCACTTTATCACGATACCGCCTTCGAGACGCACGATTTCACGATGTCCATATTGTTAATCATGTCAAGACTCACTGAATTTCATTGTTGACAATATTAAAGTTTTATGGTGACAGTTCTGCAAAGCGGAAACGGGTCGAACGACCGTTTCCGTAATTTCAAATAATGACGATTTCGTCCTTTTTCTTCAACTTGCTACAGAAACAATTTCTTTCTCTAGTTGTTTAAATTGGGGATATATCGTATAATATACCGTTGGATCCCAATTTTCGTCCTAGTCATTATGGTGTCAGTTTTGTACGTCATTTCACATCTAAATTTTGAGTTACACAGCAAAACATGAAGGCGGCGTAAACGTGCCGAAACTTTTAAAATTCATAACAAATCATATACTTGCCTGATTTTGGCGTTCCTGGTGTCGTTGGATTCGTCTCGACGAATACTATGATGTGGAAGGTTCGGTTCATTGTTTTGGCAGAAAATAAAATCAGAATAGGCGTTTCTTGTTCAGGACAGATTTACAAAAATACCCCTACGACGTCTAATCACCCAATTTTATTAAGTCTTCTACTTTACGGTGTGGGTTAAGAGTTATGGGGGTAGATCTACTAACCTGGAGTGAAGCGAGGGATCGGATGACATCCACGGGCAGTGGTGACGCGTGGAACTCCAAAACAGCCAGCATCGAGCGTCGGGTGAAGCGTTCTCGTCAGATCCGGGCTGTCAACGCGCACACGACCTGAGCGTGAGTGCTCTGAGGCTGTCAATGTTAGATCTGAGGGCGTGGAGTTGAGAAGAGGCAGTGTGTGCTCGGATTCGGCCTGATGCAGACTGGAGTTTGTTGCGTGGGGCTCGGCCTGGAGTGTGGCCATGAGAGGTGGCCTGTGGGGCTGCTGCCGTGAGTAGGGAAGGAGGAACTCGGCCTGGCGGTTGCTTGCGTGGGGGATGGAGCTGTGGAGAGAGGCTCGGGCTAGAGTGTAGATAGAAACTAGGGTTTTCTAATAGTGAGGGGCCGTGAGTTGCGTGGAGATGTTGTGGAGAAGAGGAGGTGTAGAAGACTCAGCCTGGCGTTACCGTGGGGGTGGGGGCTCGGTTGAGGGTTGGAGAGGAGAAGAGGGCCGGCTGCTGGAAGCTTGCGCGAAGAAGAAAAGGAGCTATGGGGCGGTTGTAGGTAGATGGTTAGGGTTTTAAAAGTAGACCTAGGGTTCTATTAACAGGTTGTTGAGGTCTTGCGAACAATAGATAGGCTGCTAGTAGGAAACCTAGGGTTTTATAAAGATGTAGTAGTCTGTAGGTGAAGCCTAGGTTGAACTTATATAACAAATAATATGGTAGAGGGCTGCGGCTGATGGGCCTAGGGGTTTGTTTTATAGAAAGTTGGGGGGTCTATTGCGTGGTTGGTTTAGGCCTAGGTTATTATATGTTCTCTCTCTTTTTTAATAGAGTGTAACAGGCATGTGCGGCTGAGGGAGCTTGATAGGGTTTAAGTTGTTGCAAGTAGGGTTGGTAGAAGCTAGGGTGTTTTAATATAGGGGAGGGGTTGGTTCGGTTGCTGTACAGACCTTAGCCTAGGTGTTGTATAGGTTTATAAATATATCCCCTAAGCCTAAGTTATAAAAGAAAGTGTGTGTGTGTGTGCGCCCCCAAAGTGTGCGTGAGTAGCTTAGGAGGGGGTAGGCCTTGGGTTCACATAAGAGGAGTATATGGTTTAATATATATAGTAGGCCTAGGGATGTGAAAGAAGTAATAATAATAATGATAATAATAGAGATAATTCAATAATAAATACTCTGAATGCCATAAGAATAATAATAATAACAATAACAATAATAATAATAAATAATAAGAAATTAACTTGTACCATAAGACAATAGTAGAAATAATCAACATGGATAGGTTGGTACGCGCACCGATGCTAATACGGATACAGACAAAAACACGCCAGAGAAAAACGAATAATATCATCAAAAGACTGGTCGTTACATCCTACCCACCTTAAAGAAAATTCCGCCCTCGGAATTTCTAACAATCGCTGACCAGGAGACAGATAGGGGTATCGCTCCCTCGTCTCATCTCTTAATGCTTACACACCATAGACAACCATCATGACATATCCAAATGGTATCTCTAATATTTGTAACGTCACCAAATGTATTACCATATATATATCTTATACACCCACAACCTATAGTGATATAGTACCACATGCCACTTAGATATACCATTAAAGCAAAATACAATCATTCTTAGTCAATTAACACTTCAATCGCACAACCACTTTTACATACCGCATATCACCATAAACACACACAATAATACAAATCACTACACGTATATACATGCACGTAATACATTACACCACACACAGATTTATACAAGCCTTACTCCTAGCACTGGGGTTATTGTAATCTACCCACCTTAGGATCAAGTCCGTCTCCTGATTTCCTTAAATAGGCCGACGTAGAGGTGGGGGACTTAGACACTAAAGTCGTTCTATCCTGGACACACATATACTATAAAGAAACCATATACATCCATATACACGCACTTACA
The DNA here is from genome assembly GCA_030789695.1 of Scilla litardierei. Lineage (NCBI taxonomy): Eukaryota > Viridiplantae > Streptophyta > Magnoliopsida > Asparagales > Asparagaceae > Scilla > Scilla litardierei. The sequence goes on from CM061139.1 coordinate 51,280,355, forward strand.
AATTCACATACATATATCACATACATATACATACTTACACTGCTCCATTCTTACCTCGCATGTATATAGGTCACATATACACTCACTGGCATACACAACCATGGTAATATACATAGGTAAGTATACTATTTCATACATTCACACATACGTAGTCACAAACATACGGCTATGCATACCTCCTGGTATACACATGCTCACACATCATCCCGTAGGGGTAACATTATATTCTTGCTATGCATACAACACACTCATTCATACAATACATATATATACACACCTATAACTAACCACGTACATATACATGCACAAGTACACACCGACATGTTATCACACAATAATCTGCACGCACAACTATGCGTACACCTGTTAACATTGCACCTAACACACATATCACTATACCAGCATCCAATTACAAACATTAATAAGTACAACTATGGTACATATACTCCTAGTAACTGGCCAAAACTAAATCTAATGTTCTTATAATGATATAGTCAATTACTCGCCTAAGTATAAACATAACACTTACTATTCTATACTCGCCTATAAACATATTTATCACAGATTGCCGTACATGCACGTATGACACAATAGACAGTCACCCCATAGTAATATCCTAAAGGTAAGCACACTCATACATGGGTGGTATATAGAGATTAGCATACGCGGTCCACAGTCACTATCTATATACATGCACCACAATACCACAATCAAGCTAATGGTCCCACTATACTTGAACTAAAACTGACATACGGAAAGATAAGCTCTAATGTGATAACCAAGCAAGGTGCAAGAATGAGGCAACGAGTTGATGTTGTGATGGACGGTTTTGAAGATGGTATGGTTAAGAGAGTAGTTTGGTTGGGTGACAAAAAAAATATTTATGAACCAAGGTAAGAAGATAAGGATGATGTGTGTGAAAATAATAACATCGTAAAATAGCGAACATATGGTATAAGTTAAAATGTAAAATGTGATTAGTTAAATAATATGTGAAGAGTAATACGGGCCTAGTGATGTGGTGCTTGTTTTGCAAATGGGAAAGGGTTTAAAAAATGTGAAGGCAATGATTTTTGAAACTGACACACAAGATTTTGAAGTTCTATTTAACTTAGTAAGGTGTATATATATATATATATATATATATATATATATATATATATATCTATATATATATATATATCTATCTATTATACAATTGACAGCGATTTTTGAATCCTAGGGCTGACTAGGACAAGATAAAGAATGGCTGAGATTTGGTCTTGAAAATCAACGGAGGAGATCAGCTGTTGTAAAATTTTTTTGGGGGACCAACTTTGAGTTTTGAGAGAAAAAGATAGGTGGGTTCAGCTGAAAAGAGGAAGGGTGAATATGTGGGTTTCGTTGGGTTGGGTTTCTCTTCCCAAATTTATGTTCATCTCAACCCACCAACGCACAACGCCCTCGGTCTCCACGCACAGCACGCCTCGACTCCACACGCCGCCTCGCCTTCTACCCAAAAAACCCCAATGGGTTCCGCTTCTTCTCCAGCCTCGAGATCATCCTCCATCCTCGTAAGCATCCTCTACATCCTCCAGCGTTGCAAGCATCCTCCACATCCTCCAGCCTCGCAAGCATCCTCCAGAGTTCTTCAATCTCCTCGCATGTAACCCCTCGCAGGTAACCCCATCTGCTTCCGATCTTTGTTCTGATCTCTCCTTCCGATCTAATCTTTGTTCTGATCGCAAAGTTCTGATCGCAGGTAACCCACAAACGTAGATCCCAGGTAACCCCTCGCAGTTAACCCCTCGCAAAGTTCTTTGTTCTCTCCGTCCGATCTGCTTTCATTTGAGCCGGTTCTAATCTTCAAGGTTCTAATCGCAAAGTTTTGATCATAGGTTACCCACAAACTTAGATATTATTCTGCAAAATCAGCATCATCTTCAAGTTTATTGTTCTGCAATTTTAATGTTAGCAGTTTATTATTTTGCAAAATCAGCATGATCCCAAGTTTATTGTTCTGCAATTAATGATCATTTTTATAGAGTCCTGCAATTAGATGCAATGGGAGAAATTTTAAGCAATTGGAAGAAATTTTTCGAAGAAGAGCTGGGGTTGTCATGGCGTCAATTTTTGGAAGAATTTTTGGAAGCAATTAGATGCAATGTGAGAAATTAATGAGCTGGGTTCAAAGGCCCATAGCCGAATCAAGATTGTTAAGCATTTGGAATTAGCAGTTAGCTTTTTGGAGGAAATTTGTTAAGCATTTGGATTATTGGAACAATCATTTGGGGATTTCTTTTTGGAACAATCTTTTTTGGAATAAACCCATCAGATACTTCAACCAAAATGGAGAGAGAGGAGTAACGGGTGTTGTGGCTGTGAGGATGGGTGGTGGATTTCTTTTCTTTTGAATTTCTTTTCTTTTTTTTTCGTTTTCTCCCGAGAGCTGATCTATTGAGATTAAATTGAAGATCCATTTCTATTTAGTGTTGATGTATGTTTGGAGAGTTTTGTTCAATCTGGCTAATCATGTTCACATGACCAATGCAAGATAATTACAGTGAACAATAAACTGGTTAATATAAACGTCAAGCAATGTGCCTAATTAATGAAGAGAAATGAAATAGATTACCCATCCTCTTCTGACCACAGCCATTGATCAGTAAATGTGAGAATTGTGACGGTTTGCGATGGAAGAAAATGTTGTGCATGAAGACATATGGAAGAAAATGTTGTGCATGAAGACATATGAAGAAACTGCGACCAATGGAATAAGAATTTGCTGGCAATATTGACTTTAAGTACATATGCAGAAAGTTCTGGTTTTTTAAAAGATCTTCGTTGAGATATTGTGCTTGGTTCTTCAAATATTACAAATTCGTGACCTTCATTTACAACAGTCGAAAATTTTCCCAGGCATTTGGAAGCTTCTGATAGGCTTTTGTAGTTTGTGGTAATGAGAAATGAGAAATATTCGGTTGGCTTAACGTGCTCTCCATCAGTGTCGAAGCCTAGAAGATGGATTAAGTTTGCATAATCAGCGATTAATTGTAACTTACTAACTGTGTGAGCTTTATCTGGACTCTACGAGATTAATCATGTTCATAATACTCTCTAATGTATAAAAATAATTTGTTCAATCCTAATGCATATTTAAAATAGTGAACAATAAACTGGCTAATGCATATTTAAAGGGCGATTCTAATGTATGAAAATAATGATAAGGAGTGTATTTTAATTGTTATTTTAAATAATTCTAATGCATTTAAAGGGCCCTTTAAGTGTAGTGATTCTAATGTATCAAATTATTTTAAATTGCCAGATTAGCCATAATTCTACTGTATGAAAATAATGCCAATGCGTATTTAAAATACACTCCTTATGCATGATTCCCATGACCAATAACTAAGCAATATCATGCTAATGTTTCAATGAAATATGCAATTGTGCATATTCCTTTAATCCATTATCTTGATTAGTTTCATACATAACTGAATACAAGATCAAATCTTATAAGAACATGTAACAAATGCATACCATGTATATAGTGATGAAATATTAAGTTTCGCATCCATTCTTAGTAATTTCTGGTGAATACATCATCCTTTCGATTTTTGGCAATTAAACTGATTTGATCATCCAAGTAACGATTTCATTTGCTAGCATCTTGGCGCATGTATCTCCAGGTAACGACTTCATTTGCCAGCATCAAGTCGCACGATTTGATGACCGATTTTTGGTAACGATTTCATTTGCCAGCATCAAGTCACACGATTTCATCTTGCAGGTATCTCCAGGTAACTCCGATCAAGTCGCAGGTTACTCCGATTTGATCATCCAGCCTCGCGAATCATCCCCATTTGCCAACATCTTGGAACTTCATCTCCAGGTAATTGATCAAATTAATCTGATTTGATCTTCATCTTGGATCTTGGATTTGATGACAGATTTTTGTCAATTAAACTGATTTAGCGAACTGATGAGAGATTAATGTAATTGATTTTTGGCAATTAGTGTAATTGATGACAGATTAACATATCTTATTAAACTGATATTAAACTAACCCCTGAAATATTAAACTAAGGAACATTATCACAGTTTTATAGTATCATAGTAATACATTATATAATCATGTGCTACTGTAATACATGTATTAATTGTGATAATCCTTGAAGTCGATCACAGTATCTTTCTATTGCTACCGATATTGCATGTATTACTGTATCTTATGTATTAATTAGTATCATATGTATTATCACAATTAGTATTAATTAGTGGCACATATTAATTTCTATAGCTGGCAATATCAGCAGCATCTTACATGTATTAGTGATATCAGTAGCACATCTTATGATACAACTTGTGATAATTCTAAACTATTAAAACATAGGTCAAGTTTAGAAATATTAAACTAAGCATATCACAGTATCACGGTATCAGTAGCAATAGAGCGGGACCTCGAACCCTTGAAAGCGTATCACAATATCAGTATCACAGTATCAATGTCAATGGACTATGCACAATATGCTTAGCTTTCCTGTTCAAATTGAAATAAGTTCACAATTTTCCTTCCCTTGAAGCCGCAGAATTACACACTTTGGAGATGATAAAGCTTAGTTTACATTTTCTCATTCATAATTGGGCTAGGGAAGAGATGGTGTATTAATTAGTATCACAGTAGTATCATAAGTTGAAGCTACAGTAGTATCATAAGTAGTAATTAATATGTGCTACTGATATTGCCAAAGATGATGAAGCTACTGTAGTATCATAAGTTGAAATACATGTATTAATTAGTATCATAGTATCCCAGAAATATTAAACAAAATGTAGTATCTTTCTATTGCTACTGATATTGCAAAAAAATTTATCAATTAAACTGATGTTCTGTATTTTGATGTTATGCAATTTTTGGCCTGCATTTGATGTTCTGCAATTGATGTGCCTCAACTAAACTTGACTTTAGGAAATCTTGGACAGAGGCTTTGGGAAGTTTTTTGGAAGAAATTTGGATTATTGATTTTTTTGATTACTGTTAAGCATTTATGAAAGGCCGAAGTGTCTTTAACGCGAAATTTTGGAAGAAATATTTTTGCTACAAGGACTTGAAATTTCTTTGTTGGACATGAACCAAAAAACCAAAACAAATCCCAGGCACACGTGTGGGCATGGTCCACACTTAAAAGTTGACTGCTTCTTATTCAAGAAGTTAAAATCTTCAGAGAACCATATATCTGTGGTAAAGAGCACTGCAAAGGCAAAAAAGCAACAAGTCAGTTGCAAGTGGAGATGCCTAACTATAGACATCTCACATCTTAAAATCTATAAGGAGCCAGACTGCTAGAAACCCCAAGGCCAATAAGAGACATTTGAACCATTACTAGGATATTACCATTCATTCATGGAGACAAACTATGACGTCAAGGACATAATAACATTCAACTAAAACCATGATTCAGTAATACAAACATAAAATCATTTCAACAGTCAAGATATAGGTTATGCTTTTGCAAGTGCAAAGTTCATCATTAAGTGGCATTGAGTGTATTCATGGCTCATGAAAACTATGTTCAGTTTTCATCACCTTAGATTATTTTCACACAAAATGGGATTAGTCATGGAGCACCAATTCTGAATTGAGAAATAAGAAGCTTAAAAATATTTATATGACACGCTTAATCTTTGTTATGTTGATGGGGATCATTGAGTCAGAATTGAAAAGGCCTCATGGAAGCTCTATTCAGTTTTCATCACCTTAGCTTATTTTCAAACAAAATGGGATTAGTCATGGAGCACCAATTCTGTACTGAGAAATAAGAAGCTTAAAAATAATTCTATGGCACGCTTAATCTCTGATCATTCTTGCAGGAAAGGCTTTGGATTATCGACAGTTTGGATGGATTGAACCAGGGGATCGTTAGCATGTGGATTCGTGGGAATCGATTGCTTTTCTTGCTAACAATCCTGGTTCGTAAAGATTCGACCTTTGTAGTTTCTGTATGCTCTCAACTTGAAATTGCATTTTAACAACATTATTCGAGAAAATTAATTGCTTTCCATTTTGCCTCAATAAATAATTGTAAAAGGGGGAAGTTTGGCATGTCATATTTGACAAGGATTGATAAAAAATGGTATGAGATTTAACATATTCGGTTACTTTGGTGATTGTTCAAAATGAGAATAATCTTGAGCGGTTTTTTAATCCCCTAAACCATTTGTTATGCTGTGAGTTCTTTCAAAGCTATTTGCATAAATGCAAACAGAATGTGACATTTACCTTCCGCTCCGGTTTACTAATAATTTATGATATTATTGATGAGAAACTTGGACTTACTGCTAAGAACTTCTATACAATGCATAATGCTTGGACTATAACCGATTTTACAAATTATTCAGTTTCAATATGAGTTATGATTCTGTCATAACTAAGAATATATGCATCTAAGTTTAAAGAGCTAAAGCTTAATTGCCATTAAGTCTACTCATCCCAGCCCAAATATTATCTGTTGTAAAATTTCCCCTTTTCAGAGTTTCTCTTTAAAAGTACGGTGCATATAGTGTAACAACATAGATGCAATCTTTTGCTACAGAATTTTTATATGGTTGGAAGAGACAAGATTAGAACACTTTGGTGAATTCTGAAGATCGATAGGTTGGAACCATCTGAGCTGAATATCTGCGAGGATTCCACGACATACATGGAAAGCGAATGTAACGAACTATTGAAGCGAATCATGAAGGAACATGGTGACTGGTGGGCTGAATTTCGTTACAAGTTGTTATGGTATTATTGGTAAGTTCATGTCCCTTTGACGTCTATAGGATATCGAGGAATAGTGTTTCTGTTTCCGAGTTATTCTATGATTTCTTACAATTCCTTTCTACTTTTTCGGGATTTGTTAAGTTTCTGGGGCCTTGCTACATGTTGCTTATTACAAAGCGAAAGGAGATAGGTTCCATTTGTGGTCGTATGGTGTATGCTGTAACCAAAAGTGAAATGATTGCTCTTCCAAATCCTACAGTCCGTTCCAATATGGTTGTTTCTAATAATGAAAACAGGTATTATGTCTATTCTATTTATAAATAAATGCTTCATTTCCTGATTGCATCTACTGATGAACAACTGTATTATTACTGCTAACATATTTTTCTTATTGTGTATGTAATTGTCATAGAGAGCCATGTCCTCTTATTGAAATTTTAAATTTTATCCATATCCCTTATATTTTAGAAATATCTTCTGAACATTTGGGAATTCTTTTTAACTGTACATTTTTCCATTCCTGAAGGAATTGCGGTACTAGAACATACCAACATTGAAGCGGTGCCTGCAACAATCAGCGGTGTAGATGATCAAGAGTCTCACTTATCAGCAGACGAAGACTAAGACTGTATTACTTGATACAATAGATTGACTTCCACCTGAGGGTCTTGATCTGATGACTTATCAAGCAATAGTTATTAATCGCTATTGTTGGGTGACCAAAAGATAGCAGCTTCTCGCTGCAACCTCTGCCTGTTTGGGTGTTCCAACGGGTTGAAGACTGCTACCGTGTCGTTGGGAAAAGCTCGAAGTTCATGTTTTCACGATGTTGTTGGGCAGTGATGTGAGATTTTGTAGCCAGTTTGATGTTGTGTAGCATGTGTTCCATCATAGAGATGAAATTTGTGATCTATTTGTGATCTATTAAATTGATTAGCTGTATGTGCAATCATTTACATGATGTCTCTTTGCATGGATTGAGTTGGTACGTGTCTTGAACTACAGTTGTTTTTTGCCGTATGGTTGTTATGCACTTTGGTAAATTTAACTCGCTTCCATGCCTTGATCGTTGCAAAACTGATCTTGGGATTTGGCATTAGATGGCATTTGTATTGCCGCCTATAAAAGTGGGGAATGACATGGCTATTTGCAATTTTTAAAAACCAAATAACCAAATCTATTATACATTTGACGCTGTTTTTCGAATTTTCATGGGTTTAGATTCCAGGTTTGGGTTTTGAATTTTCATGGGTTTCTACTACTAGCCAGTTCCATGTTATCTTATTCGTGCGGATAAACATTTTATCAGGGAGAACTAAAATTTTGGGATAAACTAAAAAATTTTGAACTTAAAAATTTATCTGGGTGAATCCTAAAATTTTGGATATGAACTAAATTTTGACGGAACTAATTTTGTTGGGGAACTAAGATTTTTGTGATGAACTTAATTCCTTGGGATGAGCTAAATTTTTAGGGAACTACGCTTTTGACAGGGGAATATCTTAACTGAACCGTGCCCTACGGGCACGGGTTATGACTAGTATATATATATATATATATATATATATATATATATATATATATATATATATATATATATATATATATATATATATATATATAACTATATAGGAATGACTGTTTTTGAAATATGTTGGTAAGAAAAGATGAAATTTTGAACTAGCAAAATAGAAATAAAGGGTTTTTTTAAAGGAAGTTCATTACATGAGGAAAATAGAGTGGCTATACCAGGTCATGCGAAATAGAAGTGTGGAGGATGTATGTTGGAAAATTGCTGTAAGATGTTAACTAAGGATCGTGTCGGAAAAGTTTCATAATCAAGGTTTGGTTTAAGTCGACCAAAGTGTAGAAAATCTAAGTGAAGTTTTCGAAAGAATTTTAAACTTAGCGAAGAATTCAAATAATGAAATATCGAAAACATTTTTGGAAGTCCCGAGATCTGCAATGGGGAGGTTCAAGGTTAAAGATGGCGGATCTGAAGAGTTTGTGTGTATCGAGGACAAGGATCAGGTTCGATGATTGAAACATAAGTACGATTAAGAACTACTCCGTGGATACGCTACGATGGCTTCCTACGATCACTAACACGGAAGTGTAGTGATCGGAAAAGCGGAAATATAATCATTGATCGACTAAGGTTTAGCACTAAGGTTCGTCAAAGAACTAGACTGTTATAGGGAAGCCGAGGTGGTGGTTCATAGAGGATCAAGGTCGGGATCTTATGGGTCTGGGATGTCTTACGTCTCGAAGTCTACTCATGCAGGAGTCTCAGATTCGACTTGCACGGTGACGATCGCTATGTTCGGTTGGGCCCTAGGTTCGATAAACCTAAGCGAACGATTAACAGAACTCAAAAGTCTAATAAGGTCGGAGCTGGATGATCAATCGACAGGGTGACTCCTAAGATGATAATACTAAGTCGTGGCAAGGGTGTCTAACTAACGAGCACAAGCGTCTAACTAACTCTTCCTATCATCCTGATATTGGGTTCCTATCATGCTGAGACAAGGCATTCGAGTAATTTCGCGTACGAACTAATTCTGGACGTTTTGGCTAATGAAAAGTGTTCTCATTGTTCTGATTTTCGCAGTTGCATGACCTGCATTGGCCACCACTAAAGCCTGTAACGCCCCGCTTCCCAAAAGACACCGGAAGCGAGAGCGTTACGCGGTCCGCTTGAACTGGAGCGGTGAAGCTCGAGTTCAATAAGCGTCTGTGATAAAAACACAGAAAGGGGTCCTTGCATTTGCGTATCAGAAACAAATCAGAAAACTTTTCATTAAATTAATTCCAGAATTGTTCGTACAGAAAAATAAACAAATGGGCCTCAGCATGGCCAAACAGGAAACTACAACAAAACACTAATCCTACTACAAGGAACTAAACTAAAACTCAAAGCAGTGGCAAAAGCTCTGGTCTTCCGCAGAAAGTGTCTTGGCATCTACGACAACTCTGGCTCTCCAAGTCAGACGTCGCGTATGAATCCTCCGAGTACTCAAGCTATGAACCTGACATACATCCACAAACATGAATGTATGTCAGCTAGGGGTCTGCAAGAAAGAGTTAGCATCCCAAGGCGAAGTATATAACAAGTATATGAAATTTAGAAACATCATTAATTTAAAAGAAGAGACTACATCAATTTAACATTTAACAATTACAGAGCAGAAAGAAACAATCCTAGCATGTAGTTCTAGTCGATGGAAAGTTCAAAGTTAGATTCTCTGAATTTTGTTAGCATTTCAATATTCACGATGACCAAGTTAGCGTTACAATGACCATGTCAAGAATTCACATCTAATCTAGGGTTCTCGCCTTTAGGTCGTGATGAGAAGGTCGTTCCTCTCACGGGGGCTTACCGTGATTGACACTAACCCACCGCGTCGGGTGGTGCTCTTGAGGAGAGTACCTTTCATACGCCCAGTGGCCGCTCAACCCTAACCCCACCCAAAAGTTTTGCCGGAACACGAGCCGGCCTAGTCGACTCACACGACATCACGATATCACGATACCGCCTTCGAGGCGCACGATTTCACGATGTCCATATTGTTAATCATGTCAAGACTCACTGAATTTCATTATTGACAATATTAAAGTTTTATGGTGACAGTTCTGCAAAACAGAAATGGGTCGAACGACCGTTTTCGTAATTTCAAATAATGACGATTTCGTCCTTTTTGTTCAACTTGCTACAGAAACAATTTCTTTCTCTAGTTGTTTAAATTGGGGATATATCGTATGATATACCGTTGGATCCCAATTTTCGTCCTAGTCATTATGGTGTCAGTTTTGTACGTCATTTCACGTCTAAATTTTGAGTTACACAGCAAAACATGAAGGCGGCGTAAACGTGCCGAAACTTCTAAAATTCATAACAAATCATATACTTGCCTGATTTTGGCGTTCCTGGTGTCGTTGGATTCGTCTCGATGAATACTATGATGTGGAAGGTTTGGTTCACTGTTTTGGCAGAAAATAAAATCAGAATAGGCGTTTCTTGTTCAGGACAGATTTACAAAAATACCCCTACGACGTCTAATCACCCAATTTTATTAAGTCTTCTACTTTACGGTGTGGGTTAAGAGTTATGGGGGTAGATCTACCAACCTGGAGTGAAGCGAGGGATCGGATGATGTCCACGGGCAGTGGTGACGCGTGGAACTCCAAAATAGCGAGCGTCAAGCGTCGGGTGAAGCGTTCTCGTTAGATCCGGGCTGTCAACGCGCACACGACCTGAGCGTGAGTGCTCTGAGGCTGTCGACGTCAGATCTGAGGGCGTGGAGTTGAGAAGAGGCCGTGGGTGCTCGGATTCGGCCTGATGCGGACTGGAGTTTGTTGCGTGGCGCTCGGCCTAGAGTGTGGCCATGAGAGGTGGCCTGTGGGGCTGCTGCCGTGAGTAGGGAAGGAGGAACTCTGCCTGGTGGTTGCTTGAGTGGGGGATGGAGCCGTGGAGAGAGGCTCGGGCTGGAGTGTAGATAGAAACTAGGGTTTTCTAATAAAGAGGGGCCGTGAGTTGCATGGAGATGTTGTGGAGAAGAGGAGGGGGAGAAGACTCGGCCTGGCGTTACCGTGGGGGTGGGGGCTCTGTTGAGGGTTGGAGAGGAGAAGAGGGCCGGCTGCTGGAAGCTTGCGCGAAGAAGAAAGGAGCTATGGGGGTGGCGGCTGTAGGTAGATGGTTAGGGTTTTAAAAGTAGACCTAGGGTTCTATTAACAGGTTGTTGGGGTCTTGCAAACAATAGATAGGCTGCTAGTAGGAAACCTAGGGTTTTATAAAGATGTAGTAGTATGTAGGTGAAGCCTAGGTTGAACTTATATAACAAATAATAGGGTAGAGGGCTGCGGCTGATGGGCCTAGGGGTTTTTTTTATAGACAGTTGGGGGGTCTGTTTCGTGGTTGGTTTAGGCCTAGGTTATTATATGTTCTCTCTCTTTTTTTAATAGAGTGTAACAGGCATGTGCGGCTGAGGGAGCTTGATAGGGTTTAGGTTGTTGCAAGTAGGGTTGGTAGAAGCTAGGGTGTTTTAATATAGGGGAGGGGTTGGTTCGGTTGTTGTACAGACCTTAGCCTAGGTGTTGTATAGGTTTATAAATATATCCCCTAAGCCTAAGTTATAAAAGAAAGTGTGTGTGTGTGTGTGTGTGTGTGTGTGTGTGCGCGCGCGCGCGCCCCCAAAGTGTGCGTGAGTAGCTTAGGAGGGGGTAGGCATTGGGTTCACATAAGGGGAGTATATGGTTTAATATATATAGTAGGCCTAGGGATGTGAAAGAAGTAATAATAATAATGATAATAATAGAGATAATTCAATAATAAATACTCTGAGTGCCATAAGAATAATAATAATAATAATAACAATAATAATAATAAATAATAAGAAATTAACTTGAACCATAAGACAATAGTAGAAATAATCAACATGGATAGGTTGGTATGCGCACCGATACTAATACGGATACAGACAAAAACACACCAGAGAAAAACGAATAATATCATCAAAAGACTGGTCGTTACATCAAACGCGTAGTAAGAACCCCCACCATAGCAAAACAAAAACTTAAATCTAAAAATCATCAAAAATAACTAAATTTCATTTATGCACCTTTAAAACGTTGCAAATATTAGGCATCGACAAAGGACTGAATTTTTGTGCACATAGGATAGATCGTCGATTAGGCTGAACTGAAACGAAAACGTGACTTTGACTACTAGGATAGCCATGTTAAACCTAGAAATGAACTCTAATAGGAATGATGAAAATGTGTCCTGACACCGCCGGTGACACCATTCAGATGGACCCTCTCTGACGCACCACTTCGATGGGACGCTCCGGACAGACTACGCTCTCGGCACAGCAGGCAAGTTTTTACACTTGTACTCGTATAGCCATGTTTAGGCCATCCCCTTCTTAGAATGTTAGAGTACATTTAAAGAGAACCGGACGTGAAATGATAACGTCCGGAACCCCCTTGACAGTTTAGACTTGACGACAAAGTCTAAGCGCAACAACAACAACAACTGACACCTTAGGGCTATTCTGTGTGTGTGTGCGTGTGGACCCCCTAGAAAGAACTATCCCTTACACTTGTCATGTCGTGTCCTGTTACAAAAAATCCTTCGGGAATTTCAGATGCTCTCCATGCGGTAGTGATCTCTGTGTAACCAAAAAGTCTGCGGGCGTTTCAGGTGCTCTCCCTGCGAGAGTGATCTCCGTGTTACAAAAAGCCTTCGGGCGTTTCAGGTGCCCTCCCGCGAGAGTGATCTCTGTGTTACAAAAAGCCTTCAGGCGTTTCAGGTGCTCTCCCCGCGAGAGTGATCTCCGTGTTACAAAAATCTTGCGGGCGTTTCAGGTGCTCTCCTTGCGAGAGTGATCACGGGTTGTCTTGTCTTGAGCACTTGGGTTTGGGGTAGGGTTGAGCGGTCGCACGGGGAGAGGGTTTGGCCGCCCTCAAACTGTAAGGCGTGAACTCTTTGAGTCTCACTTGTCATCTCTTGTCTTGTCTTGTCCCGTCTAGGTTAGTCCCGTATTCGGTAGTACATGCAACGGCTACTGTCTACCACGTTTACTTTCCAGTGCCATTTTACTTTCTGTCATGTCATAACCCTTGCATGTTATTCAACTAGTAAAATGTTGCTCTTAAATCATATTACACTTGCAGTGGAGTCTAACTCTTTCTTGTAGACTTTACCTGACATACAGTTCCTTTTCTCTTGGGTGTTGTACGTCAGGTATTGAGCCGGAGTACGTTGACGAGCCGTACTTACCCGAGTACATGGAGTCAGAAGACGTTGACCCGAATACGTGCCTGAGGAGGACCAGAGCTAGAGGTTTGACGTGCGTATATATTTCATATATTCACGCACGTTTTCTTTTGTGTTTCTCCGTATTTTCCGTCGTCTTTTATCTGTTTTCTCGTATTTTCTCGTTTTCCTTCACTTTTCTTTGTTTCTCCATGTTTGCAGGGGATTGCCCGCATAGGGGACGTTTAACGACGATATTTCAAGTCCCCGGAGCAACGGGAGGAGTCACGCATGATCTAGGGGGTCAAACAACGAAGATTACATCTTTCAGCCCCTCACCCGATCTGTTGGTCATCTCCAACCGATCGGGTGATGCACGCATGCACCACCCGATCTCAGCCGGAGCTCAAGTGAAAGTCACCCGACCGGTTCACAGGCCGGTTCAACGGGGGCCAACTCTATCTTTTCAAGCCAAATTCCAACCGATCGGGTGACTCTCACCCGATCGGTTCATCTGTAGCTGCTGCTGAGGAGTCGAGACACGGGCACCCAACCGATCCCTTCACCCGATGGCGCCAAGATCCAACCGGTCACTCCAAGAACTCAACCGACCGGTTCATATGACCGGGTGAAAGTCCGCCGTTTTCTGTTTATTATTTGTAACGGATCACCCTCAACCGATCGGGTGATACGAGATCCTATAAATAGGACCCCTAGGGTTCCAGAAACGGGGGGCTTTTAGTTTTTACTATTTTCTCCTTTTGTGACGGCTGTAATTACTTTTCTATTGTAAGTTTTTGGATCTTTCTTAAACTTTAGTATTATCTTAATTGCTCTACTACCTTCGCATTCCAATCGTCTGATTATGATTTCAACGGTTCATTTTCGTTTAGATCGCTTTTTAATGAATATTTGTGAGTAGTTCCCAAATCTGGGATTTTGGCGGAAACCCCTTCGGGGGCTCTTCCCGATGCATCCATAGGGTTAGGAAATCGATAGGGATTAGGAATCTAACGGTTACGCGGGGTGTTTCATTGTCATCGGCGGGAAAAAGACCGCCTTTGACCGTTGGGCCTAGGGGGAATAAACTTGGCGGTTGACTCCCTAGCCATAGCTCACGCCCTTTGCGTAGACACTGAATCCTAGCGCGCGGGAGCGGCAGGATGAGACGTTGGGAGTTATCGTTGCGAGCTTAGTGCTCCTGGAATCGATCAGTGTTAATGGACACGGGAGTGCCCACTGATCGAATCCGGGAAGTCCGGTGTATCATCCTGGGCACCGACCGGAATATTGGGCCCATGGGATGCCGGTACCACTTTCAGAGGCAATGTCTCACCATTAGACCCTAATTCTGATCACCATCCTACCCGTAGGCCGCATCGGCGAGAGTCGCTCGTTGGAGTGGAAACCAAAGTCCCGGGTTTATTTTCTAATTGTTCATACCTTGCATTCCTTTCCGTGACAACCCATCAACCGATTCGCGCTAGCTCGCCCACGGGGTGATTTTGGTCCTCATTGACACAAGCACATCCTAGCCTCCCTGTGTTCGACCCCCCAAGCCACACTACAACACCGTGCACTTGCGGTTACAAATATCTAAAACCCCACGCGGGTCCCCCGGTCATTTGTTGCTAGCAAACCGGGGGCACACGTCAAGTTTATGGTGCCGTTGCCGGGGAGGCAACGTGCTTGTTATTTTAGGATCTCTTGAACCATAGTGTCTAGCTCTTATCCCTACCTCGCGATAATTTTCGCATTCTCCTTTTTCCTTTTTATTTTCTTTTTTTTATTTCTTATCTTATCTGTTTCTTTCCCACTTGTCGCTTCACGGGTGTTTGTTGTTTTTCATGCGCAGGAGTTCAAGAAGTCTCGACGACTTGATCCTCGTTGATCCAGAGATTAACGCCACCCTTAGGCGCTTGGCCACTGAGAAGCGAAGAAGAGAGGACCCTGAATCCATGGAGGAGAACACCCCGCCTCGCAAGTCCCTGCTGGAGTACTCGATGCCATTTATCGAGTCCACTTCCGCCATCCGTCCTCCAGCTATTACGGCCCAAAGCTTTGAGCTAAAGCCGTCCTTGGTGACGTGGATCCAGCAGGATCAGTTTTCGGGTGCACCCATAGAGAGCCCGATCGAGCATCTAGACTCCTTCTTGGAGAAATGTGACACCTTCCGGATTAATGGTGTCACGACTGAGGCGATCCGTCTGAAGCTGTTCCCCTTCTCGTTGCGAGACAAAGCCAAGCAATGGCTTAGGGAGAAGGACCCCAACACTTTTAATACCTAGGAGAAGCTCTCCAACGCTTTTCTGACGAAGTTCTTTCCTCCGGGGAAGACCATGAAGTTGAGGAGTGAGATCTCCTCCTTCTCCCAGGCCAGCCACGAGTCCTTGCATGAAGCTTGGATGAGATACAAGGAGATGCAGAGAAGATGCCCTCACCATGAGCTTCCGAAGTGGCAGATTATTAATCTGTTCTACAATGGGCTGAGGGATGACCTAAAATCTTCTATGGACGCCGCGGCTGGGGGTTCCTTCATGTCAAGGAGCGAGGAAGATGCCGGACATATTCTGGAAAATATGGCATCCAACAATGAGCGGTGGTGTGACGAGAGAGCCACACCTAGGTCTGAGGGTATACACAGAGTTGAGGACGTCGACAAACTTTCAAGCAAGTTAGACTTGCTTTCGACCCAGATCTCCGCACTAATGGTAGGAGCCGGTGGGGCCGGTGCACAACAAATTGCAGCGGTAGAATCCGAAATTTTTGGGGAATTCGACGGTGGTGACGTCTCACCACCGTTGGATCAAGCGAGTGCACTATTTTACAACCCCATGGGAAATGCTCCGTATCCACCAAGAACCAATTCCAACCCGGCCTACTCTCCAAACAACCGGAACCACCCTAACTTTGGTTACCGGGCACCATTCCAGCCCTCGCCGCCTCAGCAGCCGCAGCAACAAACATATCAGCCGACTAGGCCACAGCAGAGTCAGATTCAGCAGCAACAATATCAGCAGCAGCCTCGACAACAATTTTACGCCCCCAGGAATCAGCAGCCAATCCAGCAGCAGCAGCAGTATGGCCAACAGAGGGCCGTCTCTCCGGTTGAGTCTCTCTTGACTCAATATATAACCAACCAAGAGAAGATCAATCAAAAGCTGGAAATGGGTTAGTGGGCCCTCACTGACCAAGTAACCCAGCTGGGGTTACAAGTGGCGAACCTTTCAAGGTCACAAAACCAATTGTCGCCACAACCTGAGGTGAACCCGAGGGGAGCAACCCAAACGTCGGCACTCGTGCACGAGCACGCAAATGTGTCCGCTATCGTTCTGAGAAGCGGGACACAAATCCCTACTAGAGTGCCCCCTAACAGACCGGAAGCACCGTTGGTCGTCGAGCGACCGATCGAAAAATCAAACGACACCGGTGCTTCGTCATCAAATCCTACGACTCCGGAGGGAGTCTCTGAAGAAGAGAAGAAGAAGAACGAGGAAGGGAGCCTGAAAGTGTTCAAACCCATTGTGCCTTTTCCACAACGGTTAGCTCAGGCCAAAATCGATGAGAAATATGGCAAGTTCTTCGCCATGGTCAAGGATCTGAGCTTGCAAATCCCCTTCCTGGAAGCAATCGAAACAATCCCCTCCTATGCAAAATTCCTGAAGGATTTGGTGACGAGAGGGTCTAAAAAGGAGAAAGTAGTGTTGACGGCGGAGTGTAGCGCTCTCATCCAGAGGGCAAATCCGCCGAAACTTAAAGACCCGGGGAGCTTCTCAATCCCTTGCACGATCGGGGCAGTAAAGATTCATCGTGCACTCGTTGATCTCGGAGCGAGTGTCAGTTTGATGCCCTTATCGATGTATAAGAGGATAGGAATGGGTGATTTGGAGCCCACCGGTATGACCCTACAACTTGCTGACCGGTCGGTCAAATATCCGATGGGGATTGTGGATGACCTCCCCGTCAATGTAAAAGGGGTGCATGTGCCAGTGGACTTCGTAGTCATGGACATGCCTGAAGACGCACACACCCCCATCATCCTGGGACGGCCTTTCATGGCCACTACTGGCATTTTGATTGATGTGAAGAATGGAAAACTTTCGCTAAACGTCAGCGGAGAAAAGGTTGAATTTGATCTGGGGTTGTCCATGAAGTACCCCGATCCCCCAGATGACCCTCGGTGTAATTTGCTGGAGGTGGAAGAAGATAAAGCTGCTGAAGAGAGCTCCTGGGAGATTCTCTTAAGAAACCCCCCCCCCCGATGACTTGGGGGATTCAGAAGACCAAGACGGCCCCAAGAACAATGATGCTGCTGGGAAAGCGAGTGCAGCACGTACGACCCCTCCTGGGTTCCCCAAGGCTCCTCCTGCGAGGAAAACGGGGAAAGAACCCATGGACCTCACCAAAGACGAGGTCCGGATCCTTAAGAAGATGGCGGTAAACGCCAATACAAAAGAGAAGCCCCCGGATCCCAAAAACAAGGAGAGGGTAGTCGAGCAAATCTTTCTCCAGCCGCTGACTACTCCAAAGGCCTTAAGCTCCGATGAAGAAGAGATGCCGAACTTTGGGCATCACCCGTATCAACCACCGTGAACATCACTTGCGGGCGTCGAGCCAACGACGTTAAACAAGTGCGCTTCATGGGAGGCAACCCATACTCTAAACTTTTGCCCCACTTTTTAGTGTTATTTTTTACTTTATTTTATCTATTTTTATAAATAAAATCAGCCGCAAGAACATCCGTTCAAGGACTTAGATAATCTGTTGGTTTTTGCAGGAAACAAAGCCCCAACCGATCGGTTGATAACTCAACCGATCGGTTGGGATGTATCAGATACAAGCCGCAACTGTCCCCATATGAACCGATCAGTTGAAGAATGGAGAGACCGTGTGACAGACCGGGTGATCTGGGGAGAATTCTCGGGAAATTTTTGGGAAATATCAACCGATCGGTTGAGTTAGAGCGCGATCGGTTGAGGCGACCGGGTGAGCAACCCTCAATTCTCGGGAAAATGAGTGGAGCGGCCAACCGATCGGTTGACAAGTCAACCGATCGGTTCGCCTGTAGCACTTCTTCGGCAAGAGTTTTCGACCTAACAATCAACCGATCGGGTGACAAGTCACCCGATCGGTTCGACTTAAAACCCTATAAATATCCCCGGCCACCCGTTCGTTCCGCCCTCTCTATTTTTGAATCCCAACCCGACGTTTCACCTCCTCCTCTTGCGTCGGACTGCGGTCTTCCCCAAAATCAACCCAATCGACTTTCCCCCCATTTCCCTATCCATCCCACCATCGATTTCTCTCCATTCTCCTCGATTTCGAAACCCTAACTTTCACCCATTCTCCTAAATTTCGAAACTTACTGGAGAAATCGCTGCGGCTTCATAACGTACTCCTATCGAGCAGCATCGGGGCGTCTACGAGCAACGATCTTCATCTCATTTAGGTAAACTCGCTCCTTAGCTCAATTTTAATTTTGCCCCAAATATTCCATTTGCTCGTTGGCCGTGTTTCGTGTTTGTGTTGATTTATTGTATTTTGCATACTCACGCACACCCATGACACCCACACAATGCCTCCCCGCCGTGTTAAGCCCACCGACACCAGCTCTTCGAACCCTAGGCCCACCCGTCGTACTCGTCGCACACAACCCCCCGCTCAACCCACCACCTCCAACCCATCTACCCCCGCTCAATTCCAAGCCGACGACCAAGCCAATCGATTCACGGTCATGATCCTCCTAGCTGGACAGGGCGGTCGGATAACCGAGGAGTCCGTCGACCGAGACCTCCCCTTTCTTCAAAGCTTCATTCGCCACATCCGTGAAGACCCACCCGATGTCTCCGAGCTCCACATTCCCCCACCCCCCACGACTCCTGGTCCCCAGCGCAGGCCCCCATCACCACCCCCAGAGGGTGGTGCCCCTGCTTGATTTTTTTCTTTCCCGCTTTTGCCCCTCCCCCCGTATTTGTGCCCATCTGTCTTTTAGGGGCCCTGCTTTTTCTCTGTCAAGGGGGGGGACCCATTCACGTGTCGCATCACTTCCTTTTTATTTTTTTTTATTTTCTGATTTCACCTTGTTTGTTTTTGACTCCCACTTGCATATTTCTGCATTTCACAATCACATTTTATTTGCTAGCACTGTCATGTCTAGCTTGGGGGACGTCTATTTTGGTGTGTTGTCGTGTTTTGTTTTTTCTCATTTCTGTGTGTGTGCTTGTTCTTCCCCTTTTGATTTTATTTCTATTTTCATGTCGTTTGATTCTGATTTTGATTTTTCTTTATTTTCAGTTTCATCTCTGTGTTTTTCTCGTTTTCATTTCTTTTTGTGTCGGTGCGTATTCCCCCCATCTTCATTGCCCTCCCGTACTCACGCATATTGCATTGAGGGCAATGCAAGCTTCAGCTTGGGGGAGTCGCACTGTGTGCGCCATTTGAGTCCTTCTTTTTTGTTTTTGTGTCGTTTTCATCGTGTTTTTTATTTTTTTCCTTTTTCTCTTCTCTTCTTTTTATCTCTTTCTCCTAGAGATGAACCCTATGATGAATCGCAACAAAATCACACACACCTAGCATGGCATCGATAATCACACTCACTGACCCTAGGATTTCGAGTCCTCTTGCATTTCACGCATCGTGGGTCCACTTAGCTATTTGTGAGTCGTGCATCGTGCCTAGCTATTTGGTGTGCTTCTACTCTGTGATTTTACTTTGTATACCTGTCCAGGAATGACCCCTAGATTATCATGCTTCGATTTGAATATGCGGTATTTGCTTCTACTATATGCATGCTATATTTATATCGTATATTTCAATTCACATGTGTCGGGATTCCATAATTAAGGACTAGGACAACCCATTTAGCCCATGCTCTATTTAGCGAGAATAGTTTCCTTTGCCCAAGTGTTTAGATTTCGAATTCTTTTTTGTTTTACTTGGTGCAAATCCCCTCGTCGTGTACCGTTCTCCCACTTGGGAGAGTACACATGTGTATAGCCAAAAACCCAAAAATCCAAAAAAAGAAATGAAAAGAAAAATTTTGTATAGCCAAAAAGCCAAAAAAATACAAATACCCAAAACCCAAAAAATAATTTCAAGTGTGAATATTTTTCCTACCTACCGAGAATAAAGGGAAGGCGAGAATTTGCACCGAGTTTTCTACTCCACATCATCTCAACCCCCATCGTTTTCGAAAACACTTGGCTTAGGAACTTTTTAGCTAGTATCTAGGCTATAGTGGCGTGATTTCCTTAACCCTAGTTGTGGAATCCCCGATGCATGATACGCTTCTATTCTTTTACTCTTCTCATGCATGCTTGAACTAATATTCACCGCAATTTCAAATTTGAATCGGTATTTGGGTCGTTTCCTGGGTCCGTGTATATCGAGCTTTATTGCACATCGTAGATAGCAACACCGACTGCTAGCGCACGACCACACTCACTCGCGCTTCACCGCGTGGGCCCACGACACTTATTTGGACTCGTTTTCCTAGGTTTAGTGATGTGATTTGACGTTTGCTTGCTTGGTGTGTCGTTTTTGATTTTGTTGGCTCTGACGGACGATCTGGGATATAGAGTTTTCTTTTTCTCTCTTTCTCTCTATTTTTCCCCTCCGAGCTCCTACTCTCACTCGTCTTCCTCGAGGACGAGGAAGAGTTCAGCTTGGGGGATTTTGACGTGCATATATATTTCATATATTCACGCATGTTTTCTTTTGTGTTTCTCCGTATTTTCCGCCGTCTTTGATCCGTTTTCTCGTATTTTCTCGTTTTCTTTCACTTTTCTTTGTTTCTCCATGTTTGCAGGAGATTGCCCGTGTAGGGGACGTTTAACGACAATATCTCAAGTCCCCGAAGTAACGGGAGGAGTCACGCATGATCCAGGGGGTCAAACGACGAAGATTACATCTTTCAGCCCCTCACCCGGTCGGTTGGTCATCTCCAACCGATCGGGTGATGCACGCGTGCACCACCCGATCTCAGCCGGAGCTCAAGTGAAAGTCACCCGACCGGTTCACAGGCCGGTTCAACGGGGGCCAACTCTCTGTCTTTTCAAGCCAAATTCCAACCGATCGGGTGACTCTCACCCGATCGGTTAATCTGTAGCTGATGCTGAGGATTCGAGACACGGGCACCCAACCGATCCCTTCACCCGATGGCGCCAAGATCCAACCGGTCACTCCAAGAACTCAACCGACCGGTTCATATGACCGGGTGAAAGTCCACCGTTTTCTGTTTATTATTTGTAACGGATCACCCGATCGGTTGACTTGTCAACCGATCGGGTGATACGAGATCCTATAAATAGGACCCATAGGGTTCCAGAAACGGGGGGCTGTTAGTTTTTACTGTTTTCTCCTATTGTGACGGCTGTAATTACTTTTCTATTGTAAGTTTTCGGATCTTTCTTAAACTTTAGTATTATCTTAATTGCTCTACTACCTTCGCATTCCAATCGTCTGATTATGATTTCAACGGTTCATTTTCGTTTAGATCGCTTTTTAATGAATATTTGTGAGTAGTTCCCAAATCTGGGATTTTGGCAGAAACCCCTTCGTGGGCTCTTTCCGATGCATCCATAGGGTTAGGAAATCGATAGGGATTAGGAATCTAACGGTTACGCGGGGTGTTTCATTGTCATCGGCGGGAAAAAGACCGCCTTTGACCGTTGGGCCAAGGGGGAATAAACTTGGCGGTTGACTCCCTAGCCATAGCTCACGCCCTTTGCGTAGACACCGAATCCTAGCGCGCGGGAGCGGCAGGATGAGACGTTGGGAGTTATCGTTGCGAGCTTAGTGCTCTTGGAATCGATCAGTGTTAATGGACACGGGAGTGCCCACTGATCGAATCCGGGAAGTCCGGTGTATCATCCTGGGCACCGACCGGAATATCGGGCCCATGGGATGCCGGTACCACTTTCAGAGGCAATGTCTCACCATTAGACCCTAATTCTGATCACCATCCTACCCGTAGGCCGCATCGGCGAGAGTCGCTTGTTGGAGTGGAAACCAAAGTCCAGGGTTTATTTTCTTATTGTTCATACCTTGCATTCCTTTCCGTGACAACCCATTAACCGATTCGGGCTAGCTCGCCCACGGGGTAATGTTGGTCCTCCTTGACACAAGCACATCCTAGCCTTCCTGTGTTCGACCCCCAAGCCACACTACAACACCGTGCGCTTGCGGTTACAAATATCTAAACCCCCACGCGGGTCCCCCGGCCATTTGCGGCTAGCAAACCGGGGGCACACGTCAAGGTTCCTCACTGTTGCTAATTCAGAGATTTACTTCTTTTCTAGGTTGGGTGCGTAGCACCGATTACCTTTCTGTCTAGGTTGGGTGCTTACACCAGTAGTTTACTTTCAGCTGTAGTAGCCGTGATGGGCTTTGTTTTAGACTTCCATACTTTTCTGGATATCTGTTGGAATAAAATGAATGCATTTCATTTTAGTACTTTTGTTGTTCCGTACTTTTCTGCAGGGACCTGTTCCTTTGTCTTGGATTACCTTACAGACGCTTATTGGGTCCGAGCCTCACAGCTCCGGCCCAAGCAGACCTTAGTTTCGCCTCTGTAGTTTTGGGAAGCGGGGCTTGACAATTCCAGTTAACGGCTGCCTATGTACTCGGTCGCCATAACTCCACCCAATTAATGTTGACAAGAGTCCAATGGTTAGAAAGAATTATTCCTTCGACCGAGTCTAAGGCTACCTTCGTCTTGTTTACGGGCCCTGTGTTGTTTGTCGTATGATTTTGGACCGTGATTGGGCCTCAATTTTCCCATGCTGATTGGTGGGCTGTACCCGGGTAACAACATTGGCCCCCGTCATTTGTTCTCGAGAGAAAGCACTGATCGAGGCCGAATGATGAGTGCTTTCATTAAATGGGATACGACATTCAAAGCATCTGATTTGATTTATGCCGCCAAGACTTCTTACCTTCAGTTGATCTCAACCGTTGCTTTTGGTGATTTTCCGACGCGTGTCGGTCATTGGGTACCGAGCCGACTAAATCCCTTCGTGTATAAGAAACTGGAGTTACGAACCCAAAGGCTTTTGCACTCCTGTCCCTTGGCAACTTGAGGAAATCTCATCTTCTTCTATTTGCTTCTGGCAATCAAAGATTGCATATGGTGTTGGATATGGAAGACGTTTGTACACCCTTGTGGGGGATGTACGAGGGAATACGGACCTCGAACGTCGTGTACACGAAGTCGTGTACAAAGGGAATCTGTTCCCTTGCGGAGAGGATCTCTGGATGAGTGGGAAAGTCGCATTACATATGCATAAGTGCATGCGACATATGGCTAATAAAGGGGGAATATCTTAAGCTTATGTTGTACCATGCATATTGTACAACTTAAGCTTATAATGTGCCATGTATCATGGTACACCTTAATTAAGTTGTTCCAAAGGAACAACTTACCCTAAAATAACTACCTTGGGGGCTATAAATAAGACCCAAGGGTAAGCCATTTCTTACACCTTTTGCATGAAATTCATGCATGCATCTTCTTCCTAGCGAAACTCTGCAGAAATCCTCTCTCTTCCTCTATTCAAGTTCTTAATCTAAAATAGAGATTTAGATTGTGGATTAGTAGCCTTACTCCGTTCGTGAGAAGACTCGATCCGTCGTGGCGAATCCGAAGGCAAAGTTCCGAGACTACAGTTCCGCATACGCTAGCGTAAGTCTCCACTTTAATTATCGATCCTAACTCTGTTTTGGACAGGATCCCACATTGGTATCAGAGCCATATGGGTTCACCCCGGTCAAACCACCACCCCGTCGAAACTATGAACGAGTCGTTGTCTTTTTCATGAATGGGTCTCCTACTATTACGGATATAGTAGGAACGCTTCGTGACGGAGAGAACGCAGCGGTTGTTTTTTTCACGTTAGGGTCTCCTATCATTACGGATATGGTAGGAACTCTCCATGACGGGAAGAACCGACCGTTCACATAGTAAGTTATTTTTCATTTTTGGCACACGGCCATTAGGAAATAACTAATTTCTCGACGAACGGGTGCTTCATCGACGAACGGGTGCTTCATCGAGGAAGATGATGGTAGTTATTTCCATCGGGTAAGAGGAAATTTTGTACATGTGCACCATGGCCAAATGGGCTATGAAGGCCATGCGCCCCCCCTCCTCAAGCGGAGGAGGTTGGCTACGGCCAATAACCACCGGCGATCACCCCATCAAGGGGGAGGAATAAGTGCGGCAACCCCATTCATAGGGGGTGGCCGGCCATGGCCAAAGGGGCCATGGCCGGCCAACGCCAAATGGCCTTGGCCATGACCGGCCATGGCCAGGCCGGCAATGGCCTGCCAAGGCCAGGCCGGCAGTGGCCGGCCTTGGCCAAGGCCTGCCGGCCAGGCCGGCCCTGGCAGAGGCCAGGGCCGGCGCCCTGGCCACTGCCAGGGCCGGCCTGCCGGTGCCCTGGCCTCAGGCCAGGGCCTGGCCGAGGCCAGGGCAGGAGCCCTGGCCCCGGCCAGCGGCAGGAGCCCTGGCCCCGGCCAGCGGCCAGGCCGCCCTGGCAGAGGCCAGGGCGGCGCCCTGGCCTCAGGCCAGGGCCTGGCCGAGGCCAGGGCAGGAGCCCTGGCCCCGGCCAGTGGCCTGGCCGGCCGGCCCTGGCAGAGGCCAGGGCCTGGCCGGCCCTGGCCGAGGGGGCCAGGGCCCCTGGCCGGCCAGGGCAGAGGCCCTGGCCGGCCCTTGGCCAAGCACCGGCCAGGGCAGAGGCCCTGGCCGGGAAGAAGTTGCTTTCGAAAAATTGGTCGACCAATTTGGAGTTTTTGGTCGACCAATCTGGCAGAAGGTCTGGGTCGACTGCAAACTTGCCAACTGACCCATACGGGGTGACAAAAGGCATTGGCCAAACTCGAATGTGCTGATTAGCCCATACGGGGCTAACCATATTGCCGACTAGTTCATACGGAACTAACGTTTTTAATGAAGTTTTTCATTTGGGCTCTACTCCTTGAAGATTAGCCATAGTGCTCTACTTCATGCGAGATTAGCCATGTCATTGTGCTCTACTCTACGGAGATTAGCCAATGTACTTGTGACGTTGTGCTCTACTCTACAGAGACTAGCCAACGTGCTTTCAAATTTTTTGAAAAAGATGTTTTTCAAATAGGTTATG
This sequence comes from Scilla litardierei, assembly GCA_030789695.1. NCBI lineage: Eukaryota > Viridiplantae > Streptophyta > Magnoliopsida > Asparagales > Asparagaceae > Scilla > Scilla litardierei. Next base: position 51,305,997 of record CM061139.1, read on the forward strand.
TCCCGTCCTTAAATCGGGATAGCGCAATTTAGAATTCCAAGTCCTACCACGATCCGGCCATGGTTATCTAACCCATGGGTGTGTAGAACAGGTCTCGTGGCTTGGCAATTGTTGCGTTAAAATTCTTTGCGCTAATTCTCACCTATTCTATTTTGAAAGATATGTTTTTTTCAAAGTAAATTTCCGCTGCTAATACCATACGGGTATTTCTGATTTCTTTTTACTTAAAGATAAGTAAGAGGGATACTTTGAAAGTTACTTCTAGATGGTAGTTGGGAACGTAGTGAACTTCTCGATTCTAGAGTAACATTTCAACGCATCCAAGGAACTTATCAAGTGTTTAAAGAATCGAAACTTTATGCATAGAATTTTGATCGTGTTTTTCATTCTCTTTGCAGTTTTTTGAATCGAATATGTCTACCGCTTCTAAGAACATTGTCGCAGAGCTTAACAAAGGTGAAAAGCTCAACGGCGACAATTATAAACTTTGGTCAATAAAGATCCAATATGTTTTGGAGGAGCAAGATGTGCTCGAGACACTCCAAAACATAATGGTAGAACCTGAGTTGGGCAATACGGCCCAACACAAGAGGGACCGGGAAGCTTATGATACTTGGACTCGAAAGAACAAAATAGCATGCATTACGTTACTGTCCGCGATGGACAATGACATAATGCGTCTATTTCGGGAATTCGATCTAGCCAAAGACATATGGTCTGAGCTAGAAGTAAAGTTTGGTGGAACTTCGGTTACCAAACTCCGCTCCTTGAATATTCAATTTGATTCGTACAAGATGCGGCGAGATCATTCCATGAAGAAGCATCTCCGCCACATGGCGAATCTTATATCTGAATTAAAGGATGCGGGTGTTACGCTGTCTGACGAACAGCAGATCCAAGCAGTCATTCGTTCACTCCCAGATAGCTGGGATAACATGAAAATGCATCTCACTCATAATGAGTGCATTAAAACTTTAAGCGATGTATCGAAACACCTCGAACTCGAGGAAGAGCGGATTCAAGCCGCAAAACCAAGTGCAGAAGTGCACGTGGCCGCTAGTTCCTCACATGGGGGGAATAAGCGGAAGAATAAACGCTTAAGGTTTGTGAACGAACGAAAGCAAGAACCGGAAACCTCAAAGAAGACTAAGAACAAAAAGTGGCAAAAGAATGTGCACTCAAAGAAGAAAAACTTGAAGAAGATCAAGTGCTTTAAGTGCAACAAGTACGGTCACTTCGCCCGTACATGTACGGATGGAAGTGATAAGGTAACTTGTAGGGCTAGTTACATATGTGTTTCTAGTTCCATGTTTCTTGCTGAATCTAACTATTTTTGGTTGATTGATTCAGGGGCCACAGACCACGTTGCGAAGGACAGAAGGTTCTTCGTAGAGTATCGAAGGATAACTCAAGGAACAAAGTGGATATACGTCGGCAACAACACTCGTGTTGAAGTCAAAGGCGTCGGAACATGCAAGCTCGTTCTCGACAACGACCGGACTTTATTATTGCACGACGTCCTCTTTGCTCCAGATATTAGAAGAAATATCGTATCCGTGGTCATGTTAATGTCTTTAGATTATGAGTGGAGGTTCTATAAACAATCTGTTGACCTTGTTTGTAATAATTCTTTGATTGGTTCTGGTAATGTTTGTAATGGATTAATTGTATTAAACACAATGTATGATGATTCTTCTTCCATTAATGAAAGTTTTCATTTGACAAATGCTTCTAACTCTGAGTCTAAGATCATTTGTTGGCATGCAAGACTTGGTCATATTGGACCAACTAGAATGGATAGACTTGCCAAAAGTGGCTTGCTATCTAATGTTTCAAAAGTTGAAATGTCAACTTGCGAACATTGTCTTGTAGGGAAAACTTGTCGCAAGCCGTTTGGAACTGGCACAAGGGCCGAAGTTCCATTACAGCTTATCCATTCGGACATTTGCGGTCCAATGAATGTTAAGACAAGACGCGGGAAGTCCTATTTCATCACTTTCATTGATGACTTCACCCGTTTCGGTCACATTTATTTGATTTCCCACAAACATGAAGCTTTAACTTGCTTCAAAAACTATATGAGTTTAGTGGAAAATCAACTAGATCGCAAGATAAAGGTCTTGCGAACCGATCGGGGTGGAGAATATCAATCAACGAGTTTTAAGGAACTCTGTGATGAAAAAGGCATAGTTCATCAAATAACTATGTCTTATACTCCACAACAAAATGGTGTTGCGGAAAGAAGAAATAGGACATTGATGGAAATGGTCCGATCAATGATGTCACAGGCAAATTTGCCTATCACCTTTTGGGGTGATGCATTATTGACGGCAGCATTCATCTTAAACCGTGTACCCTCGAAGTCGGTAAGTTCTACTCCTTATGAGTTGTGGAACAATAGAACTCCAGACTTAAGCATTCTAAAACCTTGGGGTTGTGCCTCTTATGCACATTTATCCTCTCACAAATATGGCAAACTTGGGCCACGTGGGAGGAAGTGTATCTTCATCCGATACGCTGAAAACTCCAAAGGATATGCTTTCGTCGGTCAAGAGGACAATGGAGGTCTTATAGAATTCGAATCGAGGGATGTTGTCTTCTTGGAAAATGAGTTTCCAAGACAGGGTGAGATAAGTCAAGACTTATCCTTGTTTGAGACTTGGGATCAAGTAGGATCGGAACGTTCGAGTGGGAGAATTCTTGGTGAAGAAGAAAATACGTTTCAAACTTCACCAATGGATGATACGAACGATACCAATCCTATTCCGAGTGGGAGTGATATTATTCCAAGTGGGAGTGATGTCATTCCAAGTGGGAGTGATCAAACTCAAACAAGACGTAGTAATCGAATGAGGCTAACACCTCTGAGATTTGAGGATGAATTTCCTCAAACATTCATGACATTACTACAAGATGATGACGAACCTGCAAATTTCAAACAGGCTGTCACATGCCCTGCTAAAGATAAATGGATAGCGGCTATGGAAGAAGAAATTCAATCCATGAAAACAAACCAAGTCTGGGACTTGGTTGATTTACCTAAGGGACGTAGAGCCATTGGGAACAAGTGGGTTCTCAAAATCAAGCATAAGGCTGATGGCTCCATCGAGAAATATAAAGCTCGCCTTGTTGCGAAAGGTTTCACGCAACAGGAAGGAATAGACTACGAAGAGACTTTCTCTCCTGTCGTGCGTTTTACCTCCATTCGCTTAATTCTGGCAATGGTGGCTTGTTTGGACCTCGAGTTACATCAGATGGATGTAAAGACTGCTTTTCTTAACGGGGAACTAGATGAGGAGATCTACATGGAACAACCAAACGGGTTCGTACAAGAAGAAAACAAACATAAGGTTTGTAAACTTCATAAATCCATATATGGTCTTAAACAATCCTCAAGGCAGTGGTATATGCGCTTTCAAGAAGTCGTTTTGTCGTATGGTTTCTCCATGCTCGACGAAGACAACTGCGTATATATTAAGAGGATTAAAAAAAAGTATGTAATTATGTCTCTTTATGTAGATGACATACTTATAGCCGGAAATGATAAGCGTCTTATCTTGGATATCAAAGCTTGGCTTTCATCCGTCTTTGAGATGAAAGACATGGGTGAAGCTGCATATATCCTTGGGGTTAAGATCTCAAGGAATCGTTCTAAGAAACTTCTTTCTCTCTCTCAAGAGACATATATAAAGAAAGTTTTAGAACGGTTTAATATGCAGGACTACAAGCCAATTGATACTCCAATAAGCAAAGGTGATGGTCTATGTTTGGAAATGTGTCCCAAAGATCCAAAAGAAAAGAAAGCTATGGAAAAAGTTCCATACTCCAGTGCTGTCGGGAGTCTGATGTACGCCATGATGTGTACCAGACCGGACATTTGCTATGCTGTTGGTATGGTAAGCCGTTACCAATCCAACCCAGGACAAGCACACTGGAAAGCGGTAAAGAGGATATTAAGGTACCTCAAAGGGACTGCGGACTATGCGTTATGCTATCAAGGCAATACCTTGAGACTCGAAGGCTATACCGATGCTGATTGGGCAGGTGATCTCGACGAGCGAAGATCTACCTCAGGCTTTGTTTTCTTACTCGGGAATGGTGCAATATCCTGGAGCAGCAAGAAACAAACCTGCATCGCTCTATCAACCATGGAAGCCGAGTTCGTAGCATTCAGCATGGCGGTCCAAGCTATTTGGCTTAGGAAATTCTTAGACAGGCTGACGAATGCCACTGACTCAAGCACTGTTCCTATATACAGTGATAGTCAAGCTTCGATTGCCTACGTCAAAGATCCTAAATTTCATTGTAAGACCAAACACATTGACATTCGATTCAAGTTTGCGAAGGACTATGACAAACGGAAGGAAGTAGACATAGGATACATATCCACGCATGAGATGATAGCGGATCCCCTTACTAAGGCGATCCCCAGAGATGTGTTTTACAAACACTTATCATCTATGGGAATGCGTAGGTGCTGAGCTGTATCTTGTAATATTTCCCATGTCTATAGAAGATCAAAGTTTAATAAAAGAAAGAAGTTCTTTTATATATTGCATACAAGTTTCTTTCAAATGATTTTATACATTTGTGTTTAAGTCTCAGCTATTTTATTGTGTGTATGTCGGACAGATTAAGGTTGGCTCTCTCACATGAGCAACCACCTTATCTTATCAGAAGGATAAGATAGAGATGAGACTAGTTTAAAGTCAAAATCATTAGACAAATGATTTAGAGTCATGACTTAAACAAGATAGTCGAATTAAAGATCTGCATCATATGGATGCTTACAAAAGATCTGAGATCTGTATCACAAGGATATTTGAAAGAGATCTCATAGGATTTTTTAAATCCTATCTGTCTTATGCAGGATGAGAGTCCGTGAATATTTCACGAGTAGTAAGGGGACTCAAAAAGATAGGCACAGTGGTGTCTGATCTTTTCATCCGTACAACATCATTAAGACATACTCTCCCTGGGAAAGGAGTGATGTTGTAATACGTGTTCATACCACGTATGCATTTCGACCACTGAGTTAGTAGCAATAGTGTTTGCTATTATGTGAGACTCAAAGGCCATACGGGTCTTAACTCTTACCCTCAAGGACTCCAATTGGTTCCATTAGATTTGACGAGATGATCGCTATCTTAGCGTGTTACTAATGGGCTATGGTAATTCGGCTCGGCGGGGCACGTTAGAAAAGCGAATCAAGTCAAGATCAGAAGGTTCGCAAGAAGAGGAAGATTGATTTCATATTCGCATTTGGACTTTAGTGATTCAAAGCTGGCCAGCCAATTGTAATCCAGATGGGATTCAATTGTTGAATATAAAGTACAAGAAATGTGAAGAAATAATCTAGGGTAAAGCATGCGTTGAACTACTCAACTTTTCACCTTCGAGGTCGTTGTGTATCTCTAACAAGTGCACAACAACAGACTCTACGCGCATGACGGTCGCACGGTCTATTTCTCGGTATGATAGATGAAAGAACTAAGGGAAAGACATTCTCTTACAATCCCCTCAAGTGTGAGTGGGAGATGTTGGATATGGAAGACGTTTGTACACCCTTGTGGGGGATGTACGAGGGAATACAGACCTCGAACGTCGCGTACACGAAGTCGTGTACAAAGGGAATCTGTTCCCTTGCGGAGAGGATCTCTGGATGAGTGGGAAAGTCACATTACATATGCATAAGTGCATGCGACATATGGCTAATAAAGGGGGAATATCTTAAGCTTATGTTGTACCATACATATGGTACAACTTAAGCTTATAATGTGCCATGTATCATGGTACACCTTAATTAAGTTGTTCCAAAGGAACAACTTACCCTAAAATAACTACCTTGGGGGCTATAAATAAGACCCAATGGTAAGCAATTTCTTACACCTTTTGCATGAAATTCATGCATGCATCTTCTTCATAGCGAAACTCTGCAGAAATCCTCTCTCTTCCTCTATTCAAGTTCTTAATCTAAAATAGAGATTTAGATTGTGGATTAGTAGCCTTACTCCGTTCGTGAGAAGACTCGATCCGTCGTGGCGAATCCGAAGGCAAAGTTCCGAGACTACCGTTCCACATACGCTAGCGTAAGTCTCCAATTTAATTATCGATCCTAACTCTGTTTTGGACAGGATCCCACATATGGAGCGTACAGAGATTTGACTTCAGAGTTGGAGCAGGCCTATGAGGAAGATCGAAAGAGGAAAAGGTCTAAGGTGGAAGAGGAGGAATTGGAGTACTTCCTTCTGGACCTGGGGGAGGCCGAAGGCTCCTCAAGTCGAGCTACGGGGGCGTTGAAGGCGGGTCCATCTGATCCCCATGGTGGGGCTGAACCTTCCGCTATCCTGCCTCACGACAGGTGGCCATACGATGACATTATCCCTCCGGTACCTCCTGTTGGCCCCATTTCTCCAGAGTTTGGCCACCTCCTGTTGTCGAACCGTATTTCGGCCTGCCGTCCTGTGGAGACTCAGGGGGAGCCCTATCGTCCCCCGTTCGTCGTAGGGGAGGGATGAGTCGGCCCTCTTGGATTTCGGGACCGGGGCTCGTCTGGCAGAGAATATCACTCTGCCAAGGGACTTTGGCTTCCTGTAGGGGGTCGAACTTGAGACGATGGCCAACTGCTTCGTCCGTAGTGGCCTTCAGGTTCGTTTCCACTGGGCCGTCCTTCTTGGCTTCCTTTTCTGCTTTTGCTGCTTGTCGTTCTCCACAGGTGACCCTTTTCGGTGCATACCTGCGCCGTCGGGCCCTTGACCTGATCGAGGGGCAGCGCTGGCTGGCGGCTGTCGAGCACCAGGCTTTTGAGCCCAGAGCTCAGGTGAGGAATATGTAGGAGGACTTGGGGACGACCATGTTCACCAAGGCTGCATCGGATTGGGCGCTGCTGAGGCAAGATCCAGCTATGCCTCTGTGTCAATCACCAGGAAGCAGGCGGAAGCTCAATGGGGGAGAGAGCGATCTCAACTCCATTCTGAGCTTGAGGCATCAAGGAAGGAGGTTGCTGACCTTCAGGTTAAGCTTCTCGAGAAGGGGAAAGAGGTCGATGCTTACAAGGCTCGGACCACCTCCAAGATGGATAGGGTAACGAGAGCGATAAAGGACCTTTTACACCGGACGATGCCTCGTCTTCCTAATTTTTTGCGAATCAGCACTTTTGTAAGACTGATCTCAAGCGAGTCATATGTAACTGCCAAAAATTAAATGAAAAGAATTTTTGCAACATGAAATTTTGGTGTTTGTTTTTGTTTTTGAAGTCCTTGTCAGTGTTTAGATATGTGCGCAGGTGTGTGGCCCCTCAACGACGTAAGTTTAGTAGACTTAGATCGTTGGAGTGTCATGACACAATCTGACAGAAATTTGCTTAACATTGTTGTTTGGCGGCGAGGGATGTGGTCCCTTCGACTTATGACCGACGTTGACCGAGAGTCGCTCAGTGGCAAGGGTGATCACTTGGCCTGCGGCTGATGATCGAGGATCGAGGGTCGTTCGGTGGTGGGGGACGTGGTCCCTTCAACTTATGGCTGACGACGATCGAGAGTTGCTCAGTGGCAAGGGTGGCCCCTTGGCTTACGGTTGACCACGGCCGTTCGGTGACGAGGGGCACGTCCCCTTCGACTCATGGACAACGATGGTCGCTCGGTAGCGAGGGGCGTGGCCCCTTCAACTTACGACTGAAGAGAGGTCGTTCGGTGGCAAAGAGCAGGGCATCTTCGACTTACGATCGACGAGAGGTCGTTCGGTGGCAAGGGGCATGGCCCCTTCAACTTACGACCGACAACGGTCGTTCGGTGGCGAGGGGCATGGCCCCTTCGAATTACGACCGAAGAAAGGTCATTCGATTGCGAAGGGCATGACCCCTTCGACTTACGGCCGACGAGAGGTTGTTCGGTGGCGAAGGGCATGGCCCCTTCGACTTACGGCTGACGACGGTTGTTTGGTGGCGAGGGACGGGGCCCCTTCGACTTATGGCCGACAGAAGGTCATTCGGTGGTGAGGGGCGAAGCCCCTTCAACTTACGGCCGACGAAATTATTACGACTGATGTCGAAGAATGATCTAATTTGCATTCATAATGAACATGTATAAGAGAAAAAATGAATGGTTGATTTACCCCTTTAGTACAATCATTGATAATACTTTCGTAGATGTTCCGCATTCCAAGGATGAGGAAGTTCCCTATCATCCAAAGTAGCGAGTCAGTAGGTGGACGGACCGAGTACGTCGATCACGGTGTAGGGCCCCTCCCATTTTGCAGCGAGCTTTCCCTGCTTGAGGATCTCGGGAGTGAAAGAGGCCTTGCGCAGCACCAAGTCTCCCACACGAAAACTGCGTTCATAGACTTTCGAGTTGAAGTATCGGGCCATGCGCCCCTTCTGTTCAATGAGGGTTGCCAATGCCCATTCACAGACATCGTCCACCAATTGTAGGTTGAGCTCGAGGCCCTCTGAGTTGTTGGATCTGGATTGTAGCCTAGAGGGGGAGTGAATAGGCTAATAAAAATTTTCGTGCAACCCACCAGAAATCACACACAGTTATAAACACATGCAGGGTAATAAAATATCAATCACAGAGTACGCACAGATATACCCTGGTTCTGTCGTCCCCACGACCTACTCCAGCCCCCGAAAGCAAATACTAGATAGATGTGTAATCCTGTACAGCTACAATGAGTCAAGATCCCAAATCTACTCTCAACTAGCTCGTACGCACACCACGTGCTCTACACTCTCAATCTAGTCAGATGCTCTCCCTCCGTGACAACTCCCAAAGTCGTCAGGTCCCCAAAAAGTAACACAGATGGTAAAGTTTCTCCTACAGAGATCGCTACACCAATACAAAGATAAATAAATAGAGTTTTAGAAATGCTCAGTAATGATGTGTCGTCTCTGTCGTTCAATGCGTGGTCAGATCAATCTGACAAGTAGTAGTCTCTGATGTCCCCTCAATAGTTTGCCTCCCCTCTCGATGAGACTTGCGCCCCTCCACCAAAGGTTGAAACTTGTGGCACCTCCCCAAAGATTGCAACTTACGACACCTTGGCTCGTGAGCTCTTTTGGGAAAAAGAATGTTGCGGCTGCCTTCTATTTGCTCACGAGCCTTTTGTTGTGCGACAGGATGATAGAGCAGTCACAAGTTTCGGCCCTGTTATGATTTTTGTACGGCTGCCATCAAAAGTGCGGCTGCAAAAAAAATATCAAACAAATTCACCTGCACTCTTGGAAATTGAGAAGAAGAGGGCCTGGATATTTTTTTAATAAGTGCTCTTCAAACAATTCGGCATGCTCTTCAAATGGTTCTCAGCACCTCCCAAAAGAATTTAATGATGATACTTTGTGCGCATGAAAAATGATGAAGGGAAAAAATCTGCTCTTAAAAAAACACATCCCTCGGAAATTTACGCACATAGGAGAGATCAACCCCAAAAAAATACGGCTAAAACACACCCCCTTTTAAAAACTCATATGGCCGGCGGCTCTGTGTAAAATAAAAGGGTTTTTGGTCAAATCTCTTGGAGAATGTTTGTGCGGCTCTTCACACAAAAAAGGCAGAACGAAAACTCAAAGAAAATTGGCAGGCTCTCTTTTGTTTTAGGTTTTCAAAGAGGATGAGATTTTTTTTGATTGAAACGTGTGCCTCCACTGAAGACTCTCAAAGGGAGAAAGAAAAAAAAACAAACTTGCCTTTTTTAACCTTAATGCACAGAACTCTCTCTTTTTAGAAGATGCGGCCGAGGCTTGGAGATTTACGTGGAAGCTCTTTAATATCGATGGCCGCAATTTACCATCCCCTTCATTTTTGAGAGGTCGGCTAAGATGATATATAGGGTTAGAAAAAAACAAACCTAGCCTCTTATTTACAAGATTGCCACCAAGCTTTAGTATCGCATAATTAAGTTGTTTAGACCCGTTTTCAGATCCGAAAAATTTTGTGACCTTCTTGTTAGCTTTCTCATGATTCATGGTCATAATTGATATTTTATAACGTCGTGAAAAGACCAAATTTTCCGTTGATTATCTACAAGCTTGCCATTTCCTGAAACACGTAACACACACGTTAAAAGCGTTCACACACGTTTGTTATCATCAAACACGAGGTTCATAGATCGTTGCTACCAACAATCTCCCCCTTTTGATGATGACAAACTAAGCATTAAGATTTGAGCATTAAGTTTCCAAATAGTGTGTGTGAAAGTGTGGCGATAGTGAGTGACATGCAATGAGATATACTGATGTGCAAACAGTTATATGTAAATTTTAACAATAAGCATGCTCCCCCTATTTTTGTGCTTCCCCAAAATTCATTAATGCTCCCCCTTAATCAAACAATCATATTTTCTAATGCTCCCCCTTAATCAAACAATCATATTTTCACAAGCATTAATATCAAATCTTTCCCAAATTTTTCTCCCCCTATGTTATCATCAAAAGTTATAACACGAAGTCAAAATCATATACCATACAAAAAGAGAGCATTATAAGCCAATACCAACAATTGCATGTATGCAATCATGGAATAATCAAGTCAAAATCCAATGAAATTAAACGACTATGACTTCAACACCAACGTGTAAAGTGTGATGATTAAAATTGAAGCACATGAGGGAGAATCATTTAAGAAAGTCAGCCAAAACCAATCCACATTTTCCAAATAACATTCTATCACTTAGGATTGATTTTTCCCCCCTCATTAAAAATGAGTTCAAGGTATCACACCCTAAAAACATAGCCTACAAGGACTCTTAGATGCGGGGGTGACATTGCTTGACGAGTAAATACACCAAAGCTAAAGTTTACCCATAAAGCTTATGTTGGATACTCGTGGGTAATACCGTTGCCAAGGATTATATCCATTTTCCATACGGAGCCATTATCTATTGTTTTCACATTTTTTTAAAGAATATATATAACAACAATTTCCTTTGCTCAATTTTAATCCATGGCAAGGTATATTATATCCCTTAGATTTTCAGTTAAGTTTCCTCCTACATTCACTTTCCATACTTCATAAACGATATCTCCAAATGTGCAACAATAGTAATACATGTGGAAGTGAAATAGGTGGTGTAGAATTCAATTTATTTTCAGTCATTGAACATGCCATGAATATTTAAAAAGATGAGCATGCGCATGTGGCAAAAGAAATAATACACCAATTTCTACATAGATATGAAAATCATTCATGAATGACTTCATTTAATGAGTCAAAGAAAAAGATATACATTTAAGCACCATTTTTTTATTTATATTGTTTTTATTTTTTTTGTTTTTGTTTTTATGCATGAAGTACTAAAGCAAACATGAGATGCAATCACTCAAACAAAAAAGTCATGCACACAGAACAATGCAACTACTAGCACACAGGAGGAAAAAGTTCAAGCACACAAAAAAAAGCGAACAAAAAAAATTTGCTATAAAGGTATGCATTAAGACCAAACATATGAAATCATACCTTCGCGTCGCTATTTGACTAAGGAGCAAAAAAATGAGACATCCAATTTATCGCTCCTCGTCAAGTTTCCATCCACCTACAAAAGAGGTGTTATGTGTGACCTTAGAATCCAACAAAGTCCACTAGTGTTAGTCATCAAAGATTTAGGAACCCATATTTGTTTGAATTTAATATTGGAGTTCCTATATTTGCAATGATACGATGTATGACCAATGCATCCACATGTAAAGCACTTTGCATGAAAATTTCCAACCTTTGTTGTTTCAATGTGAACTTTTCTATAATTTGATTTTTCAACATTTTTAGAACCATATCCTAGTCCTCGTCTATTATTGCCATAAAGTTTATTTCCAAGAATAATGTCCAAATTTTTCTTTCCAATGGAGAATCTCTTTAATGACAATTCTAGGGTGGTGACTTTGGATTTCAAGATATCGCTTTCATTCACAAGCAAAGTGCATTTACTAATGAAAGCTCGCTTGTTTTCCTCTTCTTCCTTTTCAAAATCCCTCATTTTTTCTTTAAGTTCAAGATTTAGCATGTTAATCTTTTCAGAAAGCAATTCATTTTCAGCTTCAAGCTTTATCTTATCTAGCTTATACATGCTAATATCCTTTAATAAAGAGGGACATGAAAGACAATTAGTTTTTTCAGGCAAGCTAGCTTTCTCTTTTTCTAACATGGTAATGGTAGCTTTGCATGCAACAAGCTCTTGTTTAAGATTTTTCATTTCTATAGACATGTCATACTCAGTTTGTTGCAGATCAAAGTTATCATTCCTATAACTATCCACATCAGCTTCTAGCTCATCAATTCTACATTGCATTCCTTTACAGATTTCTAAAAGTTCAGCTTTAGTGGGAGATTCTACCTCATTATGTTTGGCCATTAATGCCATGCAGGAGTGGGCTTCATGTTCCTCCTCCTCATCCTCAGCTTCGCTATTCATGTCCCACGTCAGCACTTTCGTTTTTTCCTTTTGCAACTTGAGCTGTGTGTTGTTGTGCGCAATCTTTTATGTGATGTCCCTTTTTCCAGCATTTAAAACATTCATTTCTATTAATAGCTTTCTGATCAGAGGAATTTCTACCAAAATTAGAATTATTAGAACGAATGAACCTTTTTCCCATCTCAGCTCTTCCTTGATCAGTCTGAATGTATCTCCTGAAGTTTCTAACCATTAGGGCTTGCTCCTCATCAAGATCGTCGTCGTTAGCTTGAAGAGATAATGGTTTGGGAGCTTTGGTCATCTCTTCAGGTTTCTCTCTGGCTTCTATACTCTGCAACTCAAGCTCGTGTGACATCAGGTTGCCTATCAAGTCCTCCACTTTCATTGTTGATAAGTCCTTAGCTTCTTGAATGGCGGTGACTATAGGCCTGAATGAGCTTGGTAGCGCCCTTAAGATCTTTCGTACCTGTTCATGGCTAGAGTATGGCTTACCGAGGGAACTGGATTTGTAGACGATGTCCGTGAACCTCGCAAACATCTCTTTCACAGATTCTGTTGGTAGCATGCGGAAGCTCTCATATTCTGTGAAAAGCAACGCAAGTCTGGATTCCTTCACTTGCAATGTTCCCTCGTGTGTCACCCCCAGAGTTTGCTAGATTTCCTGTGTAGTTAGACAATGTGAGATACGATTAAACTCAGATTTATCAAGAGAGCATATAAGCGCATTCATAGCTTTACCATTAAGAGTATAAAGTTTCTTATCAGCTAAATCCCACTTTTCTTTAGGCTTAATCATAACACTATCTTTAATTTTAATAGTGGGTAGACTATAACCATTTTCAACAATATCCCACACATCATAATCTACAGACACTAAATAGATTTTCATCCTAGCCTTCCAATAAACAAAGTCTACACCGTTAAACTTAGGGGGACGGGCTATAGACTGACCTTCAGCAAAAGCACAATCAGATATATTTATGGTTATCTAAAAATCTAGACTAGATCCTCTAAACTGGCTCTGATACCACTTGTTGGCTCTGGATCGTAACCTAGAGGGGGGGTGAATAGGCTAATAAAAATTCTCGTGCAACCCACGAGAAATCACACGCAGTTATAAACACATGCAGGGTAATAAAATATCAATCACAGAGTACGCACAGATATACCCTGTTTCAGTCGTCCCCACGACCTACTCCAGCCCCCGAAAGCAAATACTAGATAGATGTGTAATCCTGTACAGCTACAATGAGTCAAGATCCCAAATCTACTCTCACCTAGCTCGTACGCACACCACGTGCTCTACACTCTCAATCTAGTCAGATGCTCTCCCTCCGTTACAACTCCTAAAGTCGTCAGGTCCCCAAAAAGTAACACAGATGGTAAAGTTTCCCCGACAGAGATCGCTACACCAATACAAAGATAAATACATAGAGTTTTAGAAATGCTCAGTAATGATGTGTCGTCTCTGTCGTTCAATGTGTGGTCAGATCAATCTGACAAGTAGTAGTCTCTGATGTCCCCTCAATAGTTCGCCTCCCCTCTCGATGAGAATTGCGCCCCTCCACCAAAGGTTGAAACTTGTGGCACCTCCCCAAAGATTGCAACTTGTGACACCTTGGCTCGTGAGCTCTTTTGGAAAAAAGAATGTTGCGGCTGCCTTCTATTTGCTCACAAGCCTTTTGTTGTGCGGCAGGATGATAGAGCAGTCACAAGTTTCGGCCCTGTTATGATTTTTGTACGGCTGCAATCAAAAGTGCGGCTGAAAAATATATCAAACAAGTTCACATGCACTCTTGGAAATAAAGAAGAAGAGGGCCTGGATATTTTTTTAATAAGTGCTCTTCAAACAATTCGGCATGCTCTTCAAATGATTCTCGACACCTCCCAAAAGAAATTTAATGATGATACTTTGTGCGCATGAAAAATGATGAAGGGAAAAAATCTGCTCTTAAAAAACACCTCCCTCGGAAATTTTCGCACATAGGAGAGATCAACCCCAAAAAAATACGGCTAAAAAACACCCCCTTTTAAAAACCCATAAGGCCGGCGGCTCTGTGTAAAATAAAAGGGTTTTTGGTCAAAGCTCTTGGAGAATGTTTGTGCGGCTCTTCACGCAAAAAAGCCAGACGAAAACTTAAAGAAAATTGGCAGGCTCTCTTTTGTTTTAGGTTTTCAAAGAGGATGCGATTTTTTTGATTGAACCGTGCACCTCCACTGAAGACTCTCAAAGGGAGAAAGCAAAAAAAAAAACAAACTTGCCTTTTTTTAACCTTAATGCACAGAACTCTCTCTTTTTAGAAGAAGCGGCCGAGGCTTGGAGATTTACGTGGAAGCTCTTTAATATTGATGGCCGCAATTTACCGCCCCCTTCATTTTTGAGAGGCCGGCTAAGATGATATATAGGGTTAGAAAAAAACAAACCTAGCCTCTTATTTACAAGACTGCCACCAAGCTTCCGTATCGCATAATTAAGTCGTTTAGACCCGTTTTCAGATCCGAAAAATTCTGTAACCTTCTCGTTAGCTTTCTCATGATCCATGGTCATAATTGATATTTTATAACGTCGTGAAAAGACCAAATTTTCCGTTAATTATCTACAAGCTTGCCATTTCCTGAAACACGTAACACACACGTTAAAAGCGTTCACACACGTTTGTTATCATCAAACACGATGTTCATAGATCGTTGCTACCAACATGAGTTTCTTTCTTCGTCGTAGTATTGAAGACGAAGCGGTCGCTCATTGACCTCGACGGGGATGACGGCCTCGCACCCGTAGACCGGCATGAAAGGTGTTTCCCCTGTCGAGGTTTTGTGGGTCGTTCTGTATGACCATAATATGTCGGGGATCTCGTCCGGCCATGTTCCTTCAAGCCCGACTATTCTCTTCCACAGGGGACCAAGGATGCTTTTGTTGGCTGATTCCGCCAAGCCGTTTGACTAGGGATGAGTGACTGAGGCAAAGTGCAGCTTGATCTTCAGCTCTGCGCAGAAGTCCCTGAAACCAGTACTATCGAATTGTGTCCCGTTGTCTGTTACTATGGATTGTGGAATGCCGAAACGACAGACGACAGACTTCCAGATGAAGCTTCGAGCCTCCTTCCAGGTGATTCGGGATAAAGGCTCCGCTTCGATCCACTTGGTGAAATAGTCGATCGCAACTATCAGGTATCTTCGTTGTCCACTTGTTGGTTTGAATGGATCAAGGATATCTAGTCCCCAATTGGAGAAGGGAACTAGGGTGACGATGGGAATCCGAACAGTCGGTGGTGCCGAGCTGCTCTTTGAGAACTTTTGGCAGGTCGAGCATCGTCGAACGTATTCGACAGCATCTTTGAACATCGCTGGCCAAAAGTACCCTTGTCTCACAGCATTCAAGGCTAAGGATTTCTCTCTGCAATGGTTCCCGTAGTCACCTTCATGGATCTCCTGGATCACGTAGTGCGCTTCCTGCGGGGCTAAGCACTTAAGATATGGGAAGGTGTCATACCATGTCCATCGTCTTTTGTACAATGAACTATCCAGCAGGACGAATTGGTAGGCCTTCCGCTCAAGTTTTCGTGCCTCTACTGGATCGGTCGGTTTCTCCCTGGTGTTCAAGTAGCGGATTATCAGATCCATCCACGTGGTCACCTGGTCGAGGCTCAGAAGTTCGTGTGCCAGCATGCTGGGATGGGGTAGACATTGCACATATACGGTCCGACCGAGTCCTGCAGGGAAGGACGATGCAAGCTTCGACAAGGCCTCAGCTCGATGATTCTTCAATCTTGGCACGTGATGAACTTCTACGCGTGCGAATGTGGCGAGCTCTGCCTTAACGACTTGTACGTAACTCTGCATTGAGTCATTGCGGGCCTCGAAGGTCCCATTAAGTTGATGGACGACGAGGCTAGAGTCACTAAGTAGTTGGATTACTCTCGCCCCAGGGCTCGAGCCAGTCGGAGTCCGTTGATGGCCGCTTCATATTCCACACCATTGTTAGTGGTTTGGAAACCGAAGCGAAGGGCGTACTCAAGTATGTCACCCGCGGATGTTTGGATGATTATCCCAGCCCCGCTTCCGGCCTGTGTGGCTGAACCATCGATGAAGACGATTCAGGTTCCCTCGTCCTCGATTGCATCTTTTGCCCTGCTGGTTGAGGGCGTAGGGATAGCCTCATGCATTGTGCTAGTTGCATATACCTCTTCCCGGGGGCAGTCATTGTAGGTGAGTTTGCCAATAAAGTCGACGAGAGCCTGCCCTTTGATGGCGGTCCTCGACTTATACTGGATGCCGAACTCGCTCAGTTCGACCTCCATTTTGTCATACTCCCCGACCGATCCAACCTCTTCAAGGTCTGTCCTAAGGTAGTATCGGTGAGGACCAAGATGGTGTGTACTTGGAAATACGGCCGTAATCTCCTAGCGGATTGGACTAACACGAAAGCCATCTTTTCGATCCTCGAGTAGTTGACATCTGCACCTCGAAGGACCTGACTGACGTAGTAGATGCGTTGGATCTGGATCTAAGCCTAGAGGGGGTGGATGAATAGGCTTATAAAAAATTCTCGTGCAACCCACGAGAAATCACACGCAGTTAATAATCACAAGCAGGGTAAATATGAAGCAATCACAGAAAACATGCAGATATACCCTGGTTCGGTCGTCCTACGACCTATTCCAGTCCCCAAGCAAATACTAGCATTAATATGTTCCTTTTGTATAACTACCATGGGTCCTGAGCTCCCTGCCCCCCACCTAGAACGTACCACACTCCCCGAGTGCAGAACACTATCAACCTAGTAAATGCTCTATCTTGACAAGTCCCACTTGTCAAGACACTCTTGTCTAATCCCAGACTAGACAAGTCCCCAAAAGAACACAAAAGTGGTAAAGTTTTTCTTACAGAGATCGCTACACTAAAATCACAAATATAAAATAATCAGAGTTTAGAATAGCTCAGTTTGTGATCGTGTAATCGTCTCTGCCAATCAGCGCGAGTCAAATCTGAATCTGACAAGTTATAGATGTCGTGTCACATCTTGTAGCACCCCCAGATGTCTTGGCAGCTCAAGTTACGGCTAGGGCTCCTCCTAGGATGGTTGCGGCACTTGGTGCACCCCTTGGCAAGTTTCGGCCTTTGGTCAAATTAGATGATTACGGGACTTGCTTGGTTGCCAAGCTAAGATGGCTCACGGCTGCAAGGGTCGTCCAAGGCTATGGTAATGTTGATTAATGGGTCGACAATGGGCAAAGTAGTGCAGCTGCTTGATGATGGCACAGATAGGCTTCGGTCGGCAGCCTTGATTATTGCGGCGATGTAATGGAGTGAGAGCTAGAAACAAACACAAATTTCGACGGCCTTGATTATTACACATGGGCTGTCGTGCCCAGATATACACCCGAAAAAAGATTGTAGTCTTACCGCAAGCCCACGGTGTAGTGGCGAGCGGGTATCGAACACGAGGAGGACAAATGACGGTACTCTGTTTTAATCACCTAGCTATTGGTGGTAGAATGGAATGGTTTCAAGAATATTGTCACAGTCATTCAATTATCAATTTGGATTCTATATAATAAAAGCATCTAGGGCCAGGGAATCCCCATTACGGATCGTCATTCATCTCTGTGAATCGTGAATCTCAATGTTGCAAGGCTTGAATTGAGGTGAACTAGTCGTAACTGAATAGAGAACCAAGCTCACGCTCTTGCGCTATTGCCGGTCTATAGCAACCTAGATTAGGGCCCCACTCTCGTGCAAACCCTAACCTAAGCTGCTAGCATGAAGATCGACATCATCGTCCAATCGCACCTCGAGCCCACTCTCGTGCAAACTCGAGTTACGATCTAGGTTATGATAGTTCGTATTCGTCCAATCTCTTGCAAACGAATATGAGTATACATTTATAATAAAAATCCTAGCTTTGGTCCAATCTCTTGCAAACTCAGTCTAAAGAATCTCAATTATAAACCTAAATCGAATATCTAGGCCTTCCTATCGATTGGAATCCAATCTCTTGCAAACCCCAATTAATTGAAATTCCTAGCTACTCGTAGTAAATCAATCATAACCCAACCGTCTATCAATCCTAGCAACATATTAATTCGTTCACACAAGTCTAATATCGGATCCATATGGTTTATCCCCATGCCCTAGAACAGCGGAACTATTCGTAATTAATCATGGCAATCACAGAATAAACGAATAAAAATATATAGCAATTCATGGTTGAGAGAAAACATTTCACAGAAACGAGAAATTTTGATTGAAAGAACAAACCAAATTTCCAATCTTCAATCTCCAGCTGAGAATTACAATTAGAATAGTCCTCAAAACTAATATCTTGTCCCTCCCCCCAAAAACTAGGAAGAAAACTAGCCTTAAATACAAGCCAAAGTCGGCCAGAAAATCCTGACAGATCTACCCCTGGCGCAGCCCAGAACCCTAATTCGCGATACAGGCAGACTGCGGCACTCGGGCGAGTAGAACATGTCACTCGGCCGAGTGACGGACCCAAAGAAAAACAGAGATATTTGGGATTTGGGGGTCTGTCACTCTGCGCTACTCGGCCGAGTAGAGTTCGTCACTCGGTCGAGTGAGCTTTCTCACTCGACCGAGTGAGGCTTCTGCTGTTCTCCTCCAAACTTCAGAAAGTCGGTTGAAATCTCAGGAGGAAAACTCTGACGTACTCTGGCGAGTGGGATTTTTCACTCAGCCGAGTGAGATCATTCACTCGCCGGGACTGGACTTTGACTCCAGGCGCTCTTGTATCTGTATACTCGACCGAGTACGTTCCTTCACTTGGCCGAGTGAGCTGTCTGCTCGGCCGAGTGGGCTGTTTCTGGAGTCAGATCTTCTCATCCTCTCCTCCTCGTCGATTTTCGAACTTCTTCTTCTTTCGCTTATCATCTAGCATTGTTGGCTCCTCGATATAGTCACGGGCGGTGCTCCAGCATGCACGAAAGTCCCTTGATCTCATTTATGCTCCAGATCACTCCATATTTCATGAAATCCGACAAAAACAAGAAATAGTGAAAAGCAACGCGATATCGTCGAATACTCGTGAAAAATGCAATATGGGCGATCGAAATGACATGCAAACATGCAGAAAAAAGTTGTAAAATAAGGAGCGATCAAAATCCCCCAAGCTTACCTCTTACTCGTCCTCGAGGAAGATGAGTAAAAAGGCGAATCAGGCGGGTAAAAATAAGGGAAAAAGGAAGGAGAAGATAGAATAGAAAACGAAGAGGGAGGTGCTAGATCATTTTCTGATGACGTGGAGCTGCTTACTCAAATAGCGCATGAAGAATAAAAACATGACAAAGATTTTTTACATTGATATCATGATCATATATAAGTGCATTCGATATAGAAACCAAAAATATCAAAACGATATGAAACATGAAATCATTCTAGAATTAGCATTGTTTGAGGCATCCAAAATAATATACATAATCATAGATTGCACACTTTTCAATCGATCGCTTTTTTACTTGGAGTATAAGAGGCATCACACATTATGGAGCAACAAGAATAGAAAGAAATGGTATTCATGACATGCATGCCAAATTTCAATTCATGGACTTCGTAATACTCCAATTAATCTCCCTGAGTATAAAAAATTACCTAGCTTAGGTCATCATGCACAGACAAGTGGTCACTCTCTCACACATCATTGGATCCTCTCCCCCAAGCTTATCTATAAGTGCGGTGGCATCAAATAGAACAATACTACTTTTCTTAATTTTTTTCGAAACTCTGAGGGAAATAAAAGAGGGAAGAAAGCAAGAAAAAAAAGAAATGGGATCGTGTATATACAGATGGACTCCTTTTTTTTGTTTTTGGGGGTATTGGATTTTATAGCAAGGGGAAAAAAAAGAAAACTCATTTACGCAATAACAATCCTGAATCATAGATAGAGAGATGTGCATGTATTCTTTTTCTTTTGATTTTGGGGGTATTGGAGCTTGGATTTTATAGCAAGGGGAAAATGCCAATGTAAATTTGCCAAGGGGAGATTCACCAATGATTTTAAGTATATCAATGATGTTCAAGATATGTGGAGAAAAAAAAATATGCAACGCTCAGTTCACTCTTTTGAATGTGCACGACAACTTTCAGCAGGGTAATGTAATCTACTCAGTTTGAATTTAGAAAGTAAACTAATCCAGTTATATCAAAAAAGCATATATTCAATCAACCGGAAAGTTGAGCGTACAATTTCATGCAAGTAGAAGTGATAGCAAACAATAAAGCAGTATTCCAAATTTAGGCAATCAATGCGTGAAGCTTGTAGGATCTAAATAAGGCCTAGAGGGGGGGTGAATAGGCCTTTGACCAAATTATCGCAAGATAAAAATTAAGCCTAGTTTATAGCATGCAGTTTAGGAATCAGACAATCAAAGCATTCACAGAAGACACAGAATTTAACGTGGTTCGGTCCCCATGACCTACGTCCACCCCAATGAGCAATCACTTATACTGTTTCTTTAAGAAGTTACAATCTCCCTTAGATTGGTGCCCCAACACCAACCTGTCAGACCTAACTCAAGCTCACCAAAGTCAAAAAGAAACATACAAGTATCACTCCCCAACCCAACTTGCCCCAACAAGTTTGGTTCCCAGAGTCCCAAATAACGGAAGAAATTATATTACAGAAATGCTGATCAAAACATTAATAACTTCACAAATAACAAAGATCAAGAGTTTAGAAAGCTCATTTGTGAAGATCTCTCTGGTTGTCGTCTTTCAGCACATCAGTAGCTTCGCAACGCTTCTTACGGAATGATGATCGGATGTCTGTAGAAGAAGTAGTCTCTGTCCCCGTGGAAGTAGTCGGTACAAGTTCCTCACTCAAAGTGATCTCATTTGCTGCACAGGAGGAACTAGCTGCTTAACTTGATGTCACTGCGTCGGGGATGAAGTCACGGTCGCAACGCTTCTTACGGAACTCAATTTGGATCTCTAGAACTCCACTTATTGATGAAAATGTGAAGAGATGTACATGGGTATATATAGGATCAGCTTAACGGGTATGTGCACTGTGCGAGGGGATCCGCTAACGTCGGCTTCACGGGTTTAAAGCCGCTGGGACCCGCATCCGTAATTTTCGCGCTGTCGGCAACCGTTGGATTTCAGATGGACGATCGCGATTGCGCCACGTCGCCGCGGATTCGATACGTTCAGCGCCCGCCTCCGCTGACCCGGACCCACGAGCCGCCCGCCAGCGCTGACTCGAAGTCGGCAGCGTTTGGACCGCTGGATGGCGATCCGACGGTGGTGATTATGCCACGTCGCCACGTGGCTGACCCAGCGGCGCCCGCCATCTGCGACTCGATTACGTGGTTGGTGGCCGTTGGATCGAGATCGGGCGGCGGACAAGCGGCCACGTCGCCCCGCTTCGAGCGACCGTCAGATGCGAAATGGACGGCCCAGATCATGCCACGTCAGCCGTATGGAGCTGCGATGAAGCGTATATATGCACAGTACCGTATGCCGTATTTTCTGAGTATTTTCACTGTATTCTTGCGTATTTGGGCATCAAATAAATCCCAAAAATTCTGAAATAATTCTCAAAAATCCCATAGCTTCATATTGACATGTGAGAATTTTTTCACCTCATTTCACCTCTTGTAGAAAAAATTTCTTCTTTGTATACTCAGTATTTTCTCGTATTTCCCTGTATTTGGACTTCAAACAATCTCCATAAATCTTGAGAAAAATCCCATGCTATTTATAGCCTATGATTAACTCTAGGGTAGAGTTTCATAACTATACTCTCTTGTTTGATCAGCTTGTGTAATTCCAAATGAAGTTTTAGCTCTGTATTTCAACGTACTTGAGTAGGTGCATGTGTAACTTGAGCAATCATGACTATAGGGACCTGTGACACACTCAACAAACAGATTAGAACAGTTCAGTAGGGTTTTTTATCATCAAACATAGGTTAGGATGTTGTTTCCAACAATCTCCCCCTTTTGATGAGAACAAACCAGCCATTAAGATTACATCAAAAATGTGGGAAGTGTGTGAGTGTGTGAAGCATGAATATGAGCATGAATGGCAAAAATGATATGCTCCCCCTATTGACATGCTCCCCCTATTGACATGCTCAATCTTAATATTTCTCTCCCCCTTTGTTTTCATCAAAAAAACTGTATGAAATAGCATATGAGGAATGGAAAATTGAACATTATAAAGCATAACAAACAGGCAAGACATCGATGACCACAAGGAATAAATAAGCAATAAGCAATAAGTCATAACTACCATAATTCATCTCTGTGCTCAAGTGTGAAGATCAAATGTTTAGAAATATGGAGAGGAAATAAGGAATACAGCCTGTCATATCCATCTTTTCAACTGAATATATGAACATCAAAGATTGAGTTTCCCCTTCTCATGTAGTATGAGTTCAAGTTACCAATTTCAAACATGACCAATAAGGATTTTTAAATGTGAAATGGCATTGCTTGACGGACTTAACACCAACGCTAAAAAATGACACTTATAGCATAAGTTGGATGTCCGAGGGTAGTATCAAGGACATGGATCGTATCCATTTTTCATACGAAGCTCTGTGTATATATTTTGAAGACACTCGTCTTGCTATTCTTTTTATACACGTATATTTTGATGAGAGCTTTTCTTTTTACCCATGCCTTGAAACATCATATCTCATTAAAACATAAATTAGTCCACCAACAACCACTTTTCTTATTCAATATTGCAAATCCATATCAAAAACTTTTTGATCTTGTGTAAGTGCGATTTGAAGATGAAAAACGTTAGTTACTCATTAATGAATATGACCTAATTAAGCATGTAGTCTTTGAATGCAAGCATTGTTAAGAATATAATATTCAAAATCCATAAGACATATGTTTTGCATTTAAAACTGTTTCTGATGAAAAGAGCAAAATGAGGAGATAGATAATTCACTTTCCCTTTCTTTTATATTTTTTATTTTTATTTGTTTTTATTTTTATTTTTCATTTTTTTTATTTTTCCCCTTTTTTTGTAGCACACCACACAAAAATAATAAACGCACACCAAATAATATTTTCACTCTAAATATGATCAATAATGCCCAGTTCTAGACGTAGACGACAAAAGCGATATTCTGGCAAAGGTTTTGTAAAGATATCTGCCAACTGAGAATCAGTAGAAATATATTCAATGGATACATCCTCTTTTGCCAAATGATCTCTAAGAAAATGATGTCTTACGTCTATGTGTTTTGTCCGAGAGTGATGAACAGGATTGTTAGAAAGATCTATAGCACTCTTACTATCACATCGTAATGGAACTTTTCTAAGATCCAAGCCGTAGTCAGATAGGGTTTGCATCATCCAAAGTACTTGGGCACAGCAACTGCCAAGGGCAATATACTCAGCTTCAGTAGTGGACAAAGCAACACTGTTCTGCTTACGACTAGACCAAGAAACTAAGGATTGTCCCAAAAGAAAGCAAGTTCCACTAGTGCTTTTTCTATCAACCAAGCTACCAGCATAATCAGCATCATCATAGCCAACCAAATTAAGATTACCACAAGAGGGATACCATAGTCCAAGTGTAGGAGTGTGAATAAGATATCGAAAAATCCTCTTAATGGCTATCAAATGTGATTCTTTTGGACATGCTTGAAATCGTGCACACAAACAGACAGAAAACATGATGTCTGGTCTAGATGCAGTTAAATAGAGTAAGGACCCAATCATACCTCGATAAAGCTTTTGGTCCACATCTATACCTTTGTCATCCTTTTCAAGCTTCGTTATCGGACTCATTGGAGTTCGCATTGGCTTTGCATTTGCCATCCCAAATTTCTTCAACAGTTCTTTTATGTACTTGGTTTGGGAAACATATATGCCATCTCCAGTTTGTCTTACTTGAAAGCCCAAAAAGTATTTCAACTCTCCGACCAGACTCATCTCAAATTGATCCTGCATAACCTTTTCAAACTTTTGGCATAAAAGATCATTAGTAGCACCGTAAATAATATCGTCCACATAAATCTGAACAATAAGAAAATGATCCTGTTCAAGCAAGATAAACAAAGTGTTGTCTGCACTACCCTTTTTAAAGTTATTTTCCAAAAGATATGAACTGAGACGGTCGTACCAAGCTCTGGGAGCTTGCTTCAGACCATACAAAGCCTTTTGCAACTTGTAAACGTGATTTGGAAAACTATGACTTTCAAAACCAGGGGGTTGTTCAACAAAAACATCTTCTTTCAAATAACCATTTAAAAATGTACTTTTCACATCCATTTGCTTCAATTTAAAACCTTTAAAACTTGCAAAAGCCAGCAATATTCTAATGGCTTCTAATCTAGCAACGGGTGCAAAAGTTTCAACACAATCAATTCCCTCAATCTGGTTATATCCTTTGGCCACTAATCTTGCCTTATTTCTGATTACATTTCCAGATTCATCAAGTTTGTTTTTTAAAATCCATTTAGTGCCAACAATTGGGTAATTATCAGGTCGGGGCACTAATGTCCAAACATTATTTCTATCAAACTGATTAATCTCATCATGCATGGCCATAACCCAACTTTCATCAGTTAAAGCGATTTCAACGTTCTTGGGTTCAATTTCAGAAATGAAGTCACTATGAATGCATAAGGTACACAAGTTATTGAAAGTGGATCGAGTGCGTATACCTTCCGTAGGAGTCCCCATGATCAGCTCAGGTGGATGATGTGGATTGAACCTGAGCTCTCCTCTTTCCAGTCTATTTCCTTGTGGTACTTCTGGTTCAGCTTCCTTTTGACCTTCAGATGGTTTAGCTATGTTTTCAGGCTCTGTAGTTTCCTTGTCTGCATCTCCAGCTTCAGTTTCCCTGCAATTTAAAGGATCTATTTCAGCTTCATCAAATTTTACATTAATTGACTCAACAACAGTTAAGGTTCGTTTATTGTAGATCCTGTATGCTTTGCTCCTTGATGAATATCCTACGAACACTCCTTCGTCTGATTTGGATTCAAATGTTCCCAGCTGATCTCCTGTGTTTAAAATGAAACACCTGCATCCAAATACTCTGAAATATGAAATGTTAGGAGTCTTGCCATGCCACAGTTCATAGGATGTTTTGTTCATTAAAGGTCTAAGCATAACCCTGTTGCAGACATAGCAGTCTGTATTCACTGCTTCGGCCCAAAAATACATAGGAAGAGAATAATCATTAAGCATGCTTCTTGCCATCTCTTTTAAAGTTCGATTCTTTCTTTCGACCACCCCGTTTTGTTGAGGTGTTCTAGGAGAAGAAAATTCATGTAAGATCCCTTTTTCCAAACAGAATTTTTCAAAAACAGAGTTTTCAAATTCACCACCGTGATCACTTCTAATTTTCATAATTGAAAGATTTTTCTCATTTGAAACTTGATTACAAAAATTTTGGAAATTTTCAAAGGAATCCGATTTCTTGGCTAAGAAGTAAACCCATGTATATCTAGAAAAATCATCGATCAAAACAAAACAAAATCTCTTCCCATTGAAGCTAGCAACATCGGTAGGCCCAAACAAATCCATATGAATCAATTCTAGGACTCGTGAAGTGGCAACTTCCCGAATTCCCGTAAAAGTGGATCTAGTTTGCTTACCTTTTGTGCATGCAACACACAACTTACCATTCTCGTACTGTTGATGTGACAAGCCTCGGACCAGGTTTTTATTCTCCAGCTTATGTAGCAACTTCATGCTGGCATGTGATAGTCTCTGGTGCCATAGTATAGCCTCCTCCTCCCTGCCAATCAAACATTTAGCAATTGTCATGTCTTCAATCATTATTGTATAAACATTATTTTTCCTATTGGCTATGAAGAGGGTATTACCTGTGACCGAGTCATAAATTTTACAAATTTTCTCATCAAAAAGTACTTTCATACCTTTGTCACAGAGTTGGCTTATGGAGATGAGGTTGTGTTTGAGATTTTCAACCCAGAGGACGTCAGAAATTTTAAAAGTATTGTTGCCAACAATACCTTTACCCATTACCTTGCACTTGCCATTGTCCCCTAATGTAACACTTCCTCCTTCTTGCTTCACGAGGCTAAGGAACTTGTCGCTGTTCCCTGTCATGTGTCTTGAGCAGCCTGAATCCAAATACCACTCACACAGTTGTTCCTTAGCCACGCTGAGTCCCTACACATAAGAAGAAAAAGGTATGTGTGACCTGGGTAGCCAAATAGGTCCACAATGGTTAGTCATAGTACCTTTCGGAACCCATACTTATTTGAACTTCATGTTTTGGTTCTTATAACGACAATTTCTATATAAATGCTCAAAAGAACCACAGGTATAACATTTGGCGTTCCGTTTCTTTTTCTTGATGTAATGATTTTTCTTTATCATGTTTTCATTATAAACATTTCCAAATCCTAGTCCTTGTTTATCGTTTTTGATTGACTGGTATCCAAGAATGATGTCTAGTGATTTCCTTCCTACACCAAATTTTCTGATACTCAGTTCAAAATCAGAGAATTTGGATTTCAAAAAGATGTTTTCATTTACAAGCATGACACTTTTATTTATAAAACTCTTTCTAACATTATCTTCATTTTTAGAGAGAGTTTCTATTCTTTTATTTAGGCCAACAATCTTTTCATTACCATTCTTAATTTCTAGTTTTAATGAAGCACAAGTCTGACAAGGTATAGCTTCAGTAATACTAGATTTTCCTTTGAGTTTTTCAATGGTAATTTTGAGCGAAGCAATTTCATTTTTCAATTTTATTTCATTTTGCAAAACATTATAATTTTCCTGCTGTAGTTGGAAATTCATTTCTTTATAATTTTCTATAGAGGATTCAAGAGAAGTAATTTCTGAATTCATGTTTTCACAAATGTTCATTAATTCTGGTAAAGAAAATTCATCTCTTACCTTGTTCGTGTCGCTTTCACCTATTAGGCAAAGTGATGATTGCGCTACCTCGTCTTGTGGTTCGTCTTCGTCGTCATCGTCCCATGTTACCATAAATGAATCGTTTTCTCCCATCAGGCAAAGTGATGATTGTGCTACCTCGGCCTGTGGTTCGTCTTCGTCGTCATCGTCCCATGTTACCACAAATGATTTCCCTTTGGCTTCGGATGACGCGTTCTTTGTTGGACAGTTTTTCATGAAATGTCCAAATTTCCTACAGTTGAAACATTGAACACTTTTATTAGTATTCTGTTCAGACGAGGAATTCAAAGGATTAAACTTATTAAAACGATTGAACCTTTTAGCCATTTCAGATTTTCCGGCAGGAGTTCTGATGAAGCGTCGGAATCCTCTGACCATCAGTGCATGTTCCTCGTCGAGATCTTCTATGTCACTTTCTTCGGCTTTGAGAGCGATGGTCTTTAAAGGTTTAGCCTCACCTTTCTCTCTTGTCTCGACGGTTTTGAGTTCCCGCTCATGGGATAACAGATTCCCAATCAAATCATCCAGCTTCAGCTTAGTGAGATCTCTCGCTTCTTGGATGGCCGTCACTTTAGGCCGGAAGGAACTAGGAAGCGCTCTTAGGATTTTCCGAATGAGGTCGATGCTGTCGTAAGACTTTCCCAAGGCTTTTGAGTTGTATACGATGTCGGTGAAGCGAGTGTACATGTCCTTGATGGATTCTCCTGGTAGCATGTGGAAACCATCGTACTCTGAGCTCAGCAGCGCTAATCTGGACTCCTTCACCTGAGAGGTTCCTTCGTGAGTGACTTCAAGAGTGTTCGAGATTTCCTGCTCAGTAAGACAATGAGATATACGATTAAACTCAGTTCTGTCAAGTGCACAGATAATTGCATTCATAGATTTACCATTTAGAGCATAAAGTTTGTTATCATTATCATCCCATTTATCTTCTGGTTTTGGTACATCAATATCTTCAATTTTGATTGTAGGTGGGTGATAGCCTTTAGCAACAATTTTCCAAATTTCAAGATCTGAAGAGACTAGGAAAATTTTCATCCTAGCTTTCCAGTAAGCAAAATCAGTCCCATTAAATTTGGGTGGTCTAACTGTAGACTGTCCTTCAGCAAATGCTGAATCATATGTATTCATTATGAACTAGACTCAAATGGCCAGGCCTGGTGCTCTGATACCACTTGTAGGATCTAAATAAGGCCTAGAGGGGGGGTGAATAGGCCTTTGACCAAATTATCACAAGATAAAAATTAAGCCTAGTTTATAGCATGCAGTTTAGGAATCAGACAATCAAAGCATTCACAGAAGACACAGAATTTAACGTGGTTCGGTCCCCATGACCTACGTCCACCCCAATGAGCAATCACTTATAATGTTTCTTTAAGAAGTTACAATCTCCCTTAGATTGGTGCCCCAACACCAACCTGTCAGACCTAACTCAAGCTCACCAAAGTCAAAAAGAAACATACAAGTATCACTCCCCAACCCAACTTGCCCCAACAAGTTTGGTTCCCAGAGTCCCAAATAACGGAAGAAATTATATTACAGAAATGCTGATCAAAACATTAATAACTTCACAAATAACAAAGATCAAGAGTTTAGAAAGCTCATTTGTGAAGATCTCTCTGGTTGTCGTCTTTCAGCACATCAGTAGCTTCGCAACGCTTCTTACGGAATGATGATCGGATGTCTGTAGAAGAAGTAGTCGATGTCCCCGTGGAAGTAGTCGGTAGAAATTCCTCACTCAAAGTGATCTAATTTGCTGCACAGGAGGAACTAGCTGCTCAACTTGCTGTCACTGCGTCGGGGATGAAGTCACGGTCGCAACGCTTCTTACGGAACTCAATTTGGATCTCTAGAACTCCACTTATTGATGAAAATGTGAAGAGATGTACATGGGTATATATAGGATCAGCTTAACGGGTCTGTGCACTGTGCGAGGGGGTCCGCTAACGTCGGCTTCGTGGGTTTAAAGCCGCTGGGACCCGCATCCGTAATTTTTGCTCTGTCGGCAACCGTTGGATTTCAGATGGACGATCGCGATTGCGCCACGTCGCCGCGGATTCGATACGTTCAGCGCCCGCCTCCGCTGACCCGGACCCACGAGCCGCCCGCCAGCGCTGACTCGAAGTCGGCAACGTTTGGACCGCTGGATGGCGATCCGACGGTGGTGATTATGCCACGTCACCACGTGGCTGACTCAGCGGCGCCCGCCATCTGCGACTCGATTACGTGGTTGGTGGCCGTTGGATCGAGATCGGGCGGCGGACAAGCGGCCACGTCGCCCCGCTTCGAGCGACCGTCAGATGCGAAATGGACGGCCCAGATCATGCCATGTCAGCCGTATGGAGCTGCGATGAAGCGTATATATGCACAGTATCGTATGTCGTATTTTCTGAGTATTTTCACTGTATTCTTGCGTATTTGGGCATCAAATAAATCCCAAAAATTCTGAAATAATTCTCAAAAATCCCGTAGCTTCATATTGACATGTGAGAACTTTTTCACCTCATTTCACCTCTTGTAGAAAAAATTTCTTCTTTGTATACTCAGTATTTTCTTGTATTTCCCTGTATTTGGACTTCAAACAATCTCCATAAATCCTGAGAAAAATCCCATGCTATTTATAGCCTATGATTAACTCTAGGGTAGAGTTTCATAGCTATACTCTCTTGTTTGATCAGCTTGTGTAATTCCAAATGAAGTTTTAGCTCCGTATTTCAACGTACTTGAGAACGTGCATGTGTAACTTGAGCAATCATGACTATAGGGACCTGTGACACACTCAACAAACAAATTAGAACAGTTCAGTAGGGTTTGTTATCATCAAACATAGGTTAGGATGCTGTTTCCAACAGCTTGGTGTGTTTTCTATGAAAAGTATACAATATAAATCTGCAGACTCAGCTAATGGTAGAATTTCATTCACAATCATAAAATAAAGATGCAGGTTACTATTCTCGAATACATGGCAACGTATAGCATATGATATATGAAATAAAAACGATGGCATGGCAAGAGAATATGCATATAAAAGTAAGCTAACTCCAAGTCATCGTCATCATGGAAAACATATTTCTAGTAAAAAAGATAAAAGAAATAAGGATAAAGGAAAAATAAGAACTACTATACAAATGCAGCACACACACACACAAAAAGAAAACGTGACACATAAGGAAAAATATGAAAAAGTGGGTGAAAACAAGTGGAAAATAAAGAAAGGTGGAAAAATGAAGATAAAAATGAAGAAAACGAAAAGTGCATAAGACACTCACTCCTCCAAGCTAAACTGCACAGTGTCCTCAATGTGCTGAGTGTGGCACAAGGAGAAATATGATATGGGTGGGGTGAGAATGCATGCATGATAAAGGATGAAAATGAAAGAGAATGGGATGGAAATGCAAGTGATGAGTGCAAAGATCAAGGTGGTGCAATATAATGGTCCCAGAAATACCTCCTCTCTCTCTCAGGATGATATAGACAAATCTGAGCAAAAAGTGAACAAAATGTGTGGGGAGATGGGGCGAAAAATCGACAAAAAAGATAATATCAATCATAGCAGCTGCAAAAATATGAGAGGCATCAAGTGTGTGCCTAAGCAGGTGGTGGATCGCCAGCACCGCCCTAAGGTGGGAGAGGTGTTGGCAGGGGAGGCTGCTGTGAAATGGGACGGACAGCGGCAGGTGGAGGCTGTGGCAAGCACACAAGAATCTGGTTTAGGGTAACCTGAATACCAGGGAGTAGAGCGACGTGAGACTGCACAGAGCTAACAGTGGCGGCAAGATCCCGAAAATCTCCTCTGAGCCCACTAACGGCCCCCTCTAAAGCACGTAGGTGCTGAGCGAGGGTGTCGGGTGCGGGGGGAGAGGGTCGAACATGTGGGGATTAGGGCTGTCACACACGGCCACCGTAGACAAGTGGGGCCACTACTGGGTGAGGGTATGGTGCTGTGCTCGCTAAAAGACGCTCAGCCTCTGTGGGAGGCTGAGACACAGGGATGATCTCAGAAGTGAGCAGCGGCAGAATTTGAAGTGGTGAAAGTGGGCGAGAAGGGTGGAGCGGTCGCTGACACAAAAATGGGGACAGACGTCACGACGCTCTCGGTGAAGACAGAGGCAGCAGAGACGGGAGGGTCGACGACTGGGGATGACATGAAATCTACAGAGAATGACTCCCCATGGGTCAAGAAATCCGGTGAGGACAGGGTCTCAGCTGTCAAAGTAAAGGAAGGCTCGCCTATCTCAAGAACAGTGGTGGGGGCGCTCTCAAAACTCTCAGAAGACATGGGGTCAGTGGTCAATGGCACATATGTGGTGATGGTTGTGGTGGTGGTGGTGGACTCAGCAAGGGTACTCCCAACACTGACAGAAGTGTGGACAGAAGTGATGGGAGCTGGGATCAAATCTGGTGGTGGCTGAGGGATCGGGATCTCCGGGGCTAGAGGGGGGAGGAGGGGCTCATGCTGAGTGCCCTCAGGCTCAAGCACATACGCAGCTGGGATGGGGAGATCCATCTTGTTGATTATTGATTCCCTTGATTTGGTTTTGATGATGAACAAACATAAATATCGGGTACTAATTCTCTTTGAGCGCAGTTATGGAGATCGTCGCCAATTTACTTTGTAGATCTCAAGCGACGTCTCAAGACTTCTTAAGATCGCATGATCGCTGTGTCGGAAGCTTCGTTGAAGCTCAAGGAGTTGTTAATGAAGTCAAGGGATTCAGACTCATCGTGTTGAAGCATTGAAGAAGGTTTGTCGTGTACATTTTTATGTCTTCTAGCTTCGTTTTATAGAATGTTAAGCCTTGAGTCTTACTCGCCTAGTTACCATCATATCTATCCTATCTTATCTCGAGGAATACCTTAGAAGCCATTAGAAAGGGCTCTGTAGCTTATCGCTTCTTTTCTTGGCTTTATGTCCATCTTAGCTGGTTCAAGTAGAAGAACCAATCGATTAGATGACAATCTAATCGGTTGGAAATTCTTCTTGAACCGACTAGTTAGCTTTGAGAATTGTGGCATATTCTCTGTCAACCAACTAGTCGGTCCAAGAAGGTTCATCGATCGACTAGTTCGCAAACTAGTCGGTTAGTGTTTCTTCTTAGACCGACTAGATTTTCCCTATTATTTCACACAATTCTCTGTTTCAAACCAGTCGGTCCAAGAAGGCTCACCAACCGACTAGTTCTCCAACTAATCGGTCAGTGATCCTTCTTAGACCGATTAAGCTGCTTTAATTTTCCAGCCGTTGGAGATTTTATTTCCACAATTTTTCTTGATCTGTTTTGATTCTTTCCATATATGTTTGATACGTTTCAAACATGGAAATTTCTCTATTATGAGATAGGATTCAGATCTAATTCTAGATCTATTAATTATCAATTTCCAAGGCTCTCTCTCTCTCGAAAATCTCTCTCTCACTTTGTGACCTAATTCTTTCCAAGAGATTTTCAGCTTTTGTGCGATCATTCTCCTGAAGGATTGAATCACGATCAATATCTTCATCCTAGCCGTTTCCAACTGCTCATCTCATTGTTGCTAGGGTTGCAATCATCTTTCGTGATCTTTTCTCATCATCTTTCCTTGCCCTAATATCGTAAGTATTTCTCAAGGCATAGGAATTTGTGGTGAGTTCTTTATATTTCATTTAACTTTATATTTGAGTTTTGCTCTCGGTTTGTGATAGGTTCGTGATCCCGGTTTGTGGGAGTCACGATTCAATTGTTGTATTGATTTATCTTGTAGTAGTTTCTACAAGAAGTTTTTAGTGAAAGCTTGAGTTAGTGGATTCTAACTCAAGTAGCCGGAAGGGATCTGGGTGTCTGGGACGTAGGATCACTGGGAACAAGTCGGAGAGACTTGGGTGGATCCGAACCCATTATATCTATTGTTTGCGTTGTGGCTTTCTTGTTGTTCATACTTATCTGCATTGTTGTTTGTGATTGCAAAATAATTAGGAATTATCCTCTTGATTATTTTAAAGTACTATTCACCCCCCTTTAGTACTTGTGCAGTAGTTTCCAGTGTATTACATTTGGTTCAGATCTTGGTTCAGAGCTATGACAAACAACGACAACAAGGCCGTTCGACCACCTCCCGACTACAGCTCTTACAAGAATGGTGAAGGAGCTTCTTCAGTGATCAAAGGATATTCCTCAACCAGGCCTCCTCACTTCAATGGTACCAACTATGGGTACTGAAAATGCCGGATGAAAACTTTCCTCCGGAGCACGTCACTTTGGAGAGCCACGTTAACGGAGTACGTTGAGCCCACTGAAGAAGACATCACACAGTGGATTGCCGCGGAGGTCGCCGCGGAGGTGAGCAATGCCAAGGCAATGAATGTCTTACAATGTGCACTGGAGCCTGAAGACTTCAACAAGATATGCACCTATAAGAGTACATATCAGATTTGGAATCAACTCCTCATCTTACACGAGGGAACGAGCAGGGTAAAACACTCTAAACTCACTGTTGCTAACAAAGAATTCGAGTTATTTCACATGGAACAGGGTGAAAGAATTAAGGAGTACTATGCTCGCTTCATAGATCTAACCAACGAATTGGAAGCTCTTGGGAAGACCTATACCCAAGAAGAGAAAGTCGCAAAGTTTATTGACGGACTTTCTTCGAGTTGGGAAAAGCGAACCTACGCTATCGAGAAAGGTAATGATATGTCAAAATATACTGTTGTTCAACTAATGGGTACATTAATGTCTTATGAGGTATGAAAGGACAGCAAAATCAAGATGCAGGACAAGATGAAGGCGTTCTTGAAGCAAGAAGAGCCGAAGAAGAAGGCGATTGCTTTCAAGGCCGCCCCTACCACACCTACCGATAGTGAAGAATCGAAAACTGAGTTGGACATGGAATCTTTGGCCCTCATGGCAAGGAAGTTCAACCCGTTTTTCCGAAAAGGTAATTTAAAGAACAAATCCAAAGTTGGTTCTACTAATGCCTCTGCTCCTTTGTGTTTCAAATGCAATAAGCCAGGACACATCAAGGTCGATTGTCCACTCAACAAACAAAAGGAGAAATGGAAGGCACCTAAGTACGACAAGTCAAGAAAGTACAAGATGGAGTACAAGAAAGGGCTTGTCGGTACATTCACCAACTCTGAAGAGGATTCTTCAAGTGGTGAGTTAGATGAAGAACAGGTGGAGAAAGCA
Source organism: Scilla litardierei (assembly GCA_030789695.1). NCBI lineage: Eukaryota > Viridiplantae > Streptophyta > Magnoliopsida > Asparagales > Asparagaceae > Scilla > Scilla litardierei. The sequence continues at coordinate 51,340,447 of CM061139.1, forward strand.
CACAGGTGCTTCATGGCAAGAGAACAACATGATCAAGAGACCGCTTCAGATGAAAGCGAGGATGAAGGTGAAGAGGTAACTATGGATGACTTTAGACTGGCTAATGAACAAATTTGGTCTAAGTATTCTAAGTTAGTGAATAGATATACTAAAATCAAAGATGAGCTAACTAGTCTTCAAACCACACCTAAACCTGTCATCACCAACAACGACACTATTGTTGAAGCCTTGAGAATTGAGATTTTAAATCTCAAATCTTAACTTGAGCATGTTAACATTGATGATTCGGATGAACATAAGATAGAGGATTTGATTTCTCGAAACTCAACTTTGAGTATTAAGAATGAAAATCTCAAGTCACGTGTTTGTGAACTTACAACGCAAGTGTCCACTTTGGATGCTAAAATACTTTCTCTCACTGAGAAATATGAGTCCACATTAGGCCGGATTGAGAAATTCAACAAAGGCAAGGATCATTTGGATAATATTCTGAATGACTTACTTCCGGCCAATCATCGCATTGGGTTGGGGTATAAAAAAGAAAATTCATCCAAATCTTCCACCAGCTTTGTAAGGCCATCCTCTGATGCCTGAACTAGTGGGAGTAAACACCCCATGGATAGTTCATCTACCAATGGTACTTCCATTAAGTTCACACCCCCTTTTGGAAAGAAACCCACTTTGGGTGGACCTCTAAAGAAGGGCCATGCATTTATGTACATAAATACTATGCCACGTAGGAACACACCTCCTACTCCACATGTTCACACTTATGATAATTTCTATGCTCCACGACCACGAGCACATGCACACCAAGTGAGACACACTCACGCACATGTTCCCCCACATGCATATGTTCACCCTCATCATTATTATATGAATGATTACCATCACGCACTGTATCATATATTGCCACCACCATTTCATCATGTGCCGCATGCTTATACACGTCATGCATACACTAGGCCACTTCCTCGTAGAACACATGCACCACGTAGAAATCAACAAAATGTGCATGTTCCCAATAGGAATAGGGCTCCCAAGACATTCTCTATTTGGGGCCCGAAGGACACTAGCATGCATGAGAAACAAGCATATATAAACTCGTATTTTGTGAATGTTGTGCACAATGATGACTATATTAGGAAGTCTAAGTCCAATTGGACTTGGCTTCCAAAGGTCTAATCTCTTAGGACCCAATGACCTTGGGTACCACGATATAACATTTTATTCTTCAGGTACTCAAGAAAAAGAAAAGTAGCAACAAATCTAAATCCAGCTCCAAGAACAGTTGGATACTTGATAGTGGGTGCTCAAAACACATGACTGGTAAAGCTCTGTTGCTATCCGAAGTGGTACCCATTGAAAATGGAAACCGAGTGGTCTTTGGAGGCAACAAGAGTGGAACCATCATAGGTGTTGGGAAAGTTGGTAACCTTTCTAAACCTCTTATAAAGTGATGTTTACCTTTTTAAAGGCTTAAATCACAATCTAATCTCAATAAGTCAACTTTGTGACAAGGGTTACAAAGTTAGCTTTGAGAAAGAAATGTGCCATATTTTAAGAACTGATAATAATAATGTGTTGTTCACTGGCACACGCCATAAGGACTTATATATTTTAGATATTCCAAATTCCCATGAACAATGTCTTATTGTCAACATAAGTGAGCAACACTTATGGAATAAACGTTTTGGTCATGTGAATTTCGGAACACTTTTCAAACTATCCAAGCTAGATTCTATAAAAGTATTACCTAAGCTATCTTTTAATAAGAAAAGCTTTTGCGACTCGTGTCAACGAGGCAAACTTCCAAAATCGTCATTCAAACCTAAGAAAAGCATATCCTCTAAAAGGCCTCTAGAGCTTTTACATCTAGATCTTTTTGGGCCAACTAGAGTTGCTTTATAAGGGAATGTCTGATATGGACTTGTCATCGTTGATGACTTTTCTAGATTTACTTGGGTATTTACTTTAGTCAATAAAAATGATGCTTTTGAAAACTTCACAATATTATCTAAGAAAGTACAAAATCTCATTGGAACCACCATTGTCACTATTCGTAGTGATCATGGATGGGAATTTGAGAACGAGTCTTTCTCAAGCTTCTGTGATGCGGTTGGTATTACTCACACCTTTTCTTTTCCTCGCGCACCCCCTCAAAATGGTGTTGTTGACGTGCGTTTATATTTCATATATTGACGCACGTCTTCTTTTGTGTTTTTCCGTTATTTTCCGCCGTCTTGTATCTGCTTTCTCGTATTTTCTTGTTTTCTTTCACTTCTCCCTGTTTTTGCGTGTCTGCAGGAGTTTGCCAGCATAGGGGACACATAACAAAGATATCATAAGTCCCCGGGGCAACGGGAGGAGTCACGCGCGATCTAGGGGGGTCAAACGACCAAGATTTCAATCTTTCAGCCCCCCACCCGATCGGGTGGATACTTCAACCGATCAGGTGATGCACGCGTGCACGACCCGGACAGCCGCAGAAGTAATGATAGCGTCAACCGACCGGGTCGGAGACCGGTTCAGCCCAACTGATCTCTCTGAAAATTGAAGCTGAATTCCAACCGATCTGGTGACTTTCACCTGATCGGTTCATCTCGAGCCGATTCCCCGAAGACACGACCCGGAGAGCTCACCCGACGGCTAGCTGACCGTGCCAAAATGTCACAACTCACTGTCTTTTGGGCGACGTTTCCAACCGATCGGTTGATTTATCAACCGATCAGTTCACCCGATGACCGTAAAGATCCAAATGGCGAGCTGCTTCCGCCAACCGACCGTGTCGCGTGACCGGGTGATGTTTTTGACGATCGCTGTCGAATCACGCAACAGCTCACCCGATCAGTTGATACTTCAACCGACCGGGGTGACGTCGTTTTATATATATATATATAAACCCGAGGTTTTAAGAAACGAGGGCTGTTTTTATTTTTCTGTTTTTTCTCTATTGCGACGGCTGGAATTTTATACTTATTTGTAAGTGTTCGGATCTTTGTAAACCTTTGATACTATCTTAATTGCATTACTACTACCGCATTTCTATTGCCAGATTATGTTTTTAACGGTCGATTTTCATTTAGATCGCTTTTTAGCTAAAATGTGTGAGTAGTTCCCAAATCTGGGATTTTGGTGGAAACCCCTTTGTGGGTTCTCCCTAATGTGTCCATAGGACTAGGAAATCGATAGAGATTATGAATCTATTGGTTACGTGAGGTGTTTCATTGTCATCGACGGGAAAAAGACCGCCTTTGATCGTTGGGCCGAGGGGGAATAAACTTGGCGGTTGACTCCCTAGCCATAGCTCACGCCCTTAGCATAGACATCGAATCCTAGAGTGTGAGAACGACAGGACGAGATGTTGAGAGTTATCGTTGCGAGCTTAGTGCTCCCGGAGTCGGTCAGTGTTAATGGACATGGGAATGCCTACTGACCGAACCCGGGTAGTCCGGTGTATCATCCTGGGCACCGACCGCAATATCGGGCCCATGGGACGCTGATATCACTCCTAGAGGCAACGTCTCACCATTAGACCCTAATTCCGATCGTTATCCTATCCGTCGGCCGTATTGGCGAGAATCACATGATGGGGTGGAAACCGAAGTCCCAGGTTTCCCTTTATATTGTTTAACCTCGTATATACATTTTGTGACAACCCATCTATTGATTCGGGCTAGCTCACTCGCAGGGTGAATTTGGTCCCTTCTGACACAAGCACAACCACGCCTCCCTGTGTTCGACACCCAAGCCATACTACAACACCGTTCGCTTGCGGTTATAAATATTTAAATCTCGTGCCCCCAATCTCATATCCTATTGCATTTTGCAAGCTCACATCGTGGGGACGTCAAGCTTTATAGCGTCGTTGCCGGGGAGGTGGTCGCTCCGGTATGTGACCCAAAGAACGGTTATAGTTTTACCGCAAGTGCACGGTGTAGCAGCGAGCGGGATATCGAACACAGGGAGTACGAATGACCGTGCTTATTCCAATCAACCTGGCTATTTAAGAGAGAAATTTGCCTTTGGCGATCCTGTCACAATCGTCAGACAATAATGCAGAAATATCAAATCAAATAAAGAACGTCTAGGGAATGGGGAATCCTCGCTACTCACCGTATTTCATAAATGCGGTTTATTGGTATCAAAATTGCTTGAATGAGAATTTGGATGAACTAGTTGCAACTGAATGTAGAACCAAGCTCACGCTCTCTCGCTGTTGCCGGTCTATAGCTATCTTAGGTTTGGGTCCAATCTCTTGCAAACCCTAGCCTAGGGCAGCTAGCATTAGGATCAACATCATCGTCCAATCGCGCACCGAGCCCAATCTCTTGCAAGCTCGGTCCACGACCTAGATTGGGATAGTTCCTACCCGTCCAATCTCTTGCAAACGAGTATCGGCATGGAATTGCAACCGGAAATCCTAGTATCGGTCCAATCTCTTGCAAACCGATACTTCGAAAAATCCGACTCCAACCCAATTCGGATTTCTAGGGCTTCCTATCAAATTGGGATCCAATCTCTTGCAAATCCCAATTGATATGAATACCTAGTAATCCGTAGTAAATCGATCCCGATCTAATCTCTAATAGCAATTCTAGCTCAATTTCTACCAATTCATCACAAATATGAAAGTGGGCTTGTAGGGTTCATCCCCACGCCCCAAGACGTGGAGACTACTCACAAATCATAGCGAGATCACAAAAATAATCGTTGAAATAAGCAATAGAATTCATCACAATATTGAGATAAGCAATAAAAATAGAATTTTTAAGGAAAAGAGATGCAAACCAATGTAGTTCTTCAATTAATCCAACAAAAATCCAAGTTTTGCTCCTTCTCCAATCACAAGAATAAAGCTAAAAAACTAATCTAAAAAGCTGCAAAAAATCTAAGAGAGAGCTCTCAAAACTAGGGTAAAAACAGGGTTTAAATAGCCCCAAAAATCGTCCAAAAATTGTGACCAAAATGCCCCTGCACAGCCTGTTTTCCGCAGTTTTCGCTACAGGCAGCGCATCGCACTCGGCCGAGTGACAAAAGTCGCTCGGCCGAGTGAGAAACCCTGTAATTTTCCAGTAAGTCAGGGCCTTCAGGGGTCTCTACTTCGGGGGTGGCTCGGCCGAGTGAGTTGTCGTCACTCGGCCGATGACTTCATGATAGTCGGGCGGACGGGATAATCCACTCGGCCGAGTGGGTCTTCTGAAGTTCATGCAGCCGAAAAACAGTAACTTGGATGTTTTGGAAGGGCTTCGTCTGGGCGCCACTCGGGCGGACGTGGTATCGTCACTCGGCCGATGTGGTCTTCGGTGCTCGGCCGAGTGCACACATAAATCGTGTCTGATCTGGTCGGCCGAGCAGTGTCTCGCTGGTCGGCCGAGTGGGACACAAAAAATGCCCAATCTGCTTGTTTTGGCCTCCTCGTCGCTCCTGTGACGTCTGTTCTTCTTCCACTCCTCTCCAACAGCACAATACCCCTCGGGGAGGTCGTTGGTGACCGTCTAGAGTAAGCGCATCTCGAGATCACTCCAAATCGCGCCAAATCACCTGAAATGCGACAAAAACAACAAATCGTGAAAAGCATCGCAATATCGTCGATATATCGTGAAAAACATGATTTGGGCGATCTAAATGGCATGCAAACATGCGGAAAAAAGGTGTAAAATAAGGAGTGATCAAAATCCCCCAAGCTTGCCTCTTACTCGTCCTCGAGGAAGATAAGTAAAAGGCGAACCCGGTGGATTCGGAAAACGAAAACGGCAAAAATGAAAAATGAAAAACGGAGAAGAATGAAATCGAAATAAAACAAAGAAGAAAGAAAGAAGCGAAGAGGTAGGATGCTAGATCGTTTTCTCAGGGCGGGGGTTTCACTTACTCATATAGCATGCACCGAATGAAAAACTCATGTCAAAGGATTTTATTTTGATATCATAGTATAATAGTGCAAATAGAAATAGAAAACCCACGAACAACTATATAATCATGAAAAACGGAATAATTCTAAAATTAACATCGTCTGAATTATTTAAAGCGGTATACGAATCACAGATCACACACTTTTCAATTGAACGCTTTCTATCTGGAGTATAAGAGTATCACAGTTTAGAATAGAGAGAATAGAAAAGTATGGATTTCATGAAATGAACGCTAGGCTTAGATTTCTGGATTTCGTAAAGCTAAAAATAATCTCACCGAGTATAGAATATTACTTAGCCTAGGTTGTCGTGCAATGTCAAGTAGTCACTCTCTCACACATCAATGGATCCCCTCCCCCAAGCTTATCTATAAGCGTGGTGGCATAAAAAATATTCACATCCCCATTTTTATATATAGCTCCAAAGGTAATAAGAAGAAAGAAGAAAGAAAGAAAGTGAGAAGGGATCTTTTATTGAGGATTTTTCCTCTTTTTTTTGCAATAGGCAATATATACACAACGATCCCAACTCAAAGAGAGATAATGATATACAAGAATGCTCTTCTCTCTTTTATTCTCCCTTTTTTTAGAGAATAAGAGATTTGGAGCTAGGAATTAATAGCGGGGGAAATGCCATATAATAGAATCACTAAGGGGAGATTCACCAATGATTTTTAAAAGTAGAGAAATGATGTTCAAGATTTGTGGAGAAAGAAATAAATGTAACTCTCGGTTCACTCTATAGGACATGCACGACAACTTCAGCAGGGTAATCTAATCTACTCAGTTTCGATCAAAAAAAAGCTAACTAATCCAGATTTATCATAGCTAACATCATTCAATCATCCTGAAGTGAAGTGTACAAATCATGCATATAGAAGTGATATAGGAATGAGAAATCAGTACTCCAGATATAGGCATTCAATGTGTGAATCTTGGTGTGTTTTCCATGGTAGCATACATATGAATAGTCAGGCTCAGCTAATAATAAAATTTCATCCATTTTCATGCGGAAAAAAGTGTGGGTTACTATCTCTAAATGCAAGGCAAGTCATAGCATATGATATCAGAAATAAAGTCTAGGACATGACAAATATAGCATGCATATAGAGTAAGCTAAATCCAACGTCATCATCATCACAGAAAAGTCATCTATAGCATGAGATGAAAAAGAAAAGAAATAAAGATACAGGGAAAATAGAACTATTTACAATGCGGCACACAGAAAAATAAGAAAAACGTGATGCATGGTAAAAATAAAAGAAAAATAATGAAAATGAGTGCAAAAGTGAAAAACGGTGTGAAAAACCAAAAATAAAGGTGGCAAATTGAAAAAGAGCGTGAGAACTCACTCCCCCAAGCTAAATGGCACAGTGTCCTCAATGTGCAAAGAGTGGCACATCGAGAGACAAGAAATGTGAGGGGATGGTGAGGATGCATGCATGATAAAAATATGAAAATAAAAATAATAAGAAAAATAAAGGAAAGAAAATATGATGCGGACATGATGCATGCACAGATAGGAGTGATACAGATATATAAGTGGCACCAAAAACTCTCCCTCTCTCCCAAAAAAGATATATAAAGATATGAACAAAAAGAAAATCCCAAAATAAGTGAGGGGAGGGGGGGTGGACAAAAGTGCATCAGGACCCAGCAAAAACGGGCAGCACAACGGCAAAAGGAATCGATGGCATCAGGGGTGCCTAGGAAGGTGGTGCTGCGCCGTCTCCGTCCTGAGGCGGAGGTCGTGTGGGTGGTGCTGACTGGACAGGCTGCTGAGCGGGGGTGGGTGTGGGAGTGGCAGCAGGTCGTGTGTGTGTGGAAGTGTGGGCGGGAACCTGCTGGGTGGGTGGGGGTACGCACGGGAGACGCTCCAGAACCTGGGTGAGGCAGTAATGGATCTGGGGGAGCAGCTCGAAGCGGCCAGCCATCACAGAGACGGTGGAGGACAGAGTCCTAAGGTCACCTCGGAGGCCACTCACCGCCCCCTCTAGAGCATGAATGCTCTGAAGTGGTCAGGGGGAGGTGGTGTCGAGGGACGCATTGGGCGTGGCTGTGCAGGGCGTGGCTGGCGAACTCGGGTCGCGTATGTAACTGGCTCAGCGGGGAAAGGAACGAAAGGTGCTGCGCCGACGAATGTGGGCCTGGCCTCAGTGTGAGGCCGGGGCGGGCGGTGGGAAGTGGAGGCAGCGGCAGCGAAAGAAGAGTGCAAAAGGTGCTGTGAGGCGGCTAGAGAGGTTAGTGGCACAGAAGTGTGGACAGACGCTACGACGCTCTCAGAAAAAGCAGCAGGGGTGGAGACAGAGGTAACTACCGCTGGGGCGGAAGTGTGTGGACCAAAAGGCGCAACCCCAGCGGAGATCATGCTAGCCATGGTCTCCACGACCGCGGCAAACGAGGGCTCTCCACTCTCAACAAAGGTCGACGGGCGCTCGGGGAGTGCGGAGCAAAGAGGCTCAGCGGACAGAGGGCCAGTGGTGGTGGTGGGAGTGGGGGTGACAGCCTCGGAAGTGGTGGAGGTGGTGGAAGTGGGCTCAGCTAAGGTACTCCCGACACTGACAGCGGTGTCAGGAGCAGCGGAAACGTCAGGTATGGGCTGAGGGGCCACAGGGTCAACAGGGTCAGCGGCAGGCTCGGCAGGGTGTGCAACAGGGTCGACAGGGGGAGCGTGGGCCTGCTCGGCCTTCTCGACCTCGAGCACGTAAGCGGCAGGGATGAGAACATCCATCGCAGGGAGCCAGTCAACGTGGGCCGGTGCAATCAGAGTCCGAGTAGGGCTCGGGAGAATCATGTAATCGGCACCAAAAGGGCCGTGCAACCAGACCCAGTGACGCTCACCGTGCGGGCGAAGCATCTTCATCCGGGCCATAACATCTATCGACAGAGAAGTGGGGCCCGGGACGCATCGCAAGTCATCGGGGAAGTCCTCGCCGGTCATAAGAGCAAGCAAGGTGATCAGGCCGCCGCAGCATATCGGTGAGCGAGCGCCCACCGATACGATGATGCGGTCCAAAAACCAAGCCGCGATATCGATCACGACGGCGGGGACCAGCTCATCGCCATCCCTAGATAGAGCTCTGGGACGTGTCATCGCGTAGAGCATGTAGAGCTCTGGCATAGACATCGTGCCCGGCTCATATCTGGCCAAGAAGGTCGTCGCCATAAGGCGCTGGGCAATGCGGAGGCAGGGATGGACAATGGCCGATGCCTTGGCCCTACTAGGGTCAAAGGCAGCGTGGAGACCCGTAATCCGGGCCCAGAAGGCACCGGCGTCGAAGGAAGGTGGGGGGATGTGGGTGGGGCCGTAACCGCGATCGGCACCGGGGACAGCGGGCCACGAGAAGAACGCTCTCATCATATCGAGAGTGACCGGGCACTCTCGATCCATGAACCGAAACGAGCATCCCTCGTCGGTCCGGGCGATAGAACTCAGAACCTCAAGTGTCGGGCGAGTAAAAGTATCCGCCGACACCTGGAAGAAATCTCGCCAGCCCACGTTGTCGTACAACGTGAGCATCCCCTCTAGTACCCCCAGGCGTCCTAGGTCAGCGAGGTGTGCAAACCTGGAGGGTACGATCGAGCGCTGGGAGATACGGTCGAAGAAGACGCGGTGTGCGCCGTCTCGGAACGTAATCCCGAGCGGCCCGACCAGTGGAGCCGGTGGTGGTGGCTGTGGAGCAGCAGGGAGAGGCTGTGCGGGCTGTGGGTGCACTGCAGGCTGTACGGGGTGTGCGGGGCCTGCAGGATGTGCTGGGTGTGCGGGGTGTGTGGGAGAAGGAGGAGGAGAGCCTTCCTCCTCGTGGGAGGGGCCGGCATCCTCCGACCGCTTCCGCTTGGCGGAAGGTCTCCTCGACCGCGGCCGTGTCCGGGGCGGCATATCGGCCCCGAGCGCGCGCCGAAAAACGTGAAAAGTGTGGCGTGTGCAAAAATAATGGAAAGAGAGTACCCCGACACGCCGCGAGTGCTAAGCAGTGGAAGCGTGCGAAGTCAGCGCCTCCGCGAAGTCCGAATCAGCCCGTAGAAGCTCCCTTGAGCTCCCCTAGGCTCCAATAAGCAACCTGCGCATGAAAAGGCGATATCAGTGAGTAATAATCAAAATGTATGGAGCATTAGGGGTATAATAGATAGATTTAGGAATTGATTTGGGTTAGGGGGTGTTTAGCACATGGATCCTCAAGAAATACTCGAAAAGAGGAGAAAACGGGCAATAGGGGTGATACCGGAGGTGGCCGGAGCAGCTGTCGCCGGCGGCGACTCGGGCGAGTCACGGTGGCGGTCGGCCGGCGGTGGCGGGCCGAGCGGCGGCGCGGGCGAGTGGGTCGGGCGAGTGATGTGCGAGCGAGGGCTATCGGGCAAGGGAAACGAAGGGTCGCGGGCGTTTGGGGATTTTTGCGATTTCGAAAAATGCGCCCCCCCTCGCCCTATATAATAAAAGTTACGACTCGGCCGAGTGACTAGGCCACTCGGCCGAGCGGGGTCAATGAAAATTTCTCCTCGCTTACGCTTCGGCCGAGTGGCTTTGTCAGCCTCGGCCGATTGGAGTAAGTCCATTCGGCCGAGTGACTCAAGCTACTCGGCAAGACTCGCCCTAGGAGGGTATCCGTTTTACTCGGCCGAGTGACAATATGTACTCGGCCGAGTAGAATTTATACTGAAATGAGGAAAATAAACAGAGAGTTGGGTACAGCAGACTTCCCTTGTTCGTGAGCGGCTCGGCCGGACGAACTTGTGTACTCGGCCGAGTGACTAGTATGCTCGACCGAGTGAGCCTTGTGTTCTGCTGTTTGTCTTCGTTTGGGCTCTAAACTCCGTCTTTCTTCCTCCAGTTGATTCCATCTTCCTCCTAAGCGTCGAGCGCCTTCTTGGGGCGCTCCTCGTCGTCCCGTTCATCCTCCTCATGATGGATCTACCTATCTCCTCTTCTGTTAAGAAAAATAGGACCCGTTATCACAAAATTTTCTTTTTGGGCGAACGAATCAAAACACTAAAAATTTCTAAAACGAAAATAAAGGAAAAGTGGAAATAAAGCAAAAAACCGTCGGGTTGCCTCCCGACAAGCGCTCGTTTAAGGTCGTGAGCTCGACCCCCTATAATTTTCAATCAATGCGGGATGTTTGGTGCATATGGGATGCACCCATCAAACTTTCCGGGGAGAACGCTTGGATTTGGATGTGGCGGCGTCGTGTTCTCCCTCGGTGGTCTCCCATCTCGAATAGTGTTGGGGGGAGGCTCCCCCAAGCTAGCATTTGCTCCGGTCAACGGCTTTACCGGTGATGCCGATTTCCGTACCGGAGGAGCTTTCTTCGGAGACTCCAATTTCGAGAGCTTGCAGAGCTCTCGAATCCTTGCGACATCAGCGTCGCCTTCATTATCTTCAGCGGAGAGGTCGGGGGAATCATCTTTCTTCTCGTCTTGGCCTAAATCCGGGCCTTCCTCGAAATCTTCATCAAAAAGAGCGCCAATTGAGTGAGGGATCGCCTCCTCTATCACCTCATCGAGGAGGTCCATGTAATCAAGCTCCTCGTGGTAGGGCATGTGCTTCATAGCCTTAGGAATGTGGAGCTCCACCTCAATGTTACCGACATTTAAAGTTAGGGTACCTTCGCGCACGTCGACAATTACTCCGGCGGTGGCGAGGAACGGGCGTCCAAGTATCAATGAAGTGTCTCCCTCCTCCTTAACGTCCATAATCATGAAGTCACATGGCAAGCATATTCCCCCCGGGACTTGTAGCGGTATGTCTTCGGTGATCCCCACCGGCCTTGTTATCCGTCCATCGGCTAATTGAATGCGCATGTCGGTGGGTTTCAACTTTGTCCCGGTGTTTAGCCTTAAGAACATGGAGAGAGGCATGAGGCTCACACTAGCCCCAAGATCAACCAACGCCTTTTGAAGAGGAACGCCGCCCAAAGTGCAAGGAATCCGAAAACTCCCCGGATCTTTAAATTTTGCCGGCTCCTTCTCTCTCTTGGTGAACCAAGAGCCCTCCTCGGCTAGCATGATCTTCTCCTTCCTTTTCCTCCCCGAAATCAAGTCCTTCAAAAATTTAGCATACGTGGGGATCTCGACGATGGCGTCAAGGAAGGGAATGTTAAGGCTAACTCCTCTTAGGTACTCGAGAAATTTTGCTAGCCTTTTCTCCATTTTCGCTCTAGCGAGCCTTTGGGGGAATGGGACCGGTGGCATGAAGCGCCTTTCCTCAATCAATTGCTCCGCTCTAGATTTCTCTTTGTCTTGTGGCTCTTTATCCTTTTCAACTTCAACTATCGGCTCAATTGGCTCCAAGCTTTCCTCCACGGGCTCCTCAATAGGAATCATGGCGGGGGTGGTGTCCTTCCCGCCTCTAGTAGTAACGGCAACTACGACATTGATGTGGCCGGTGTTGCCCCGTGGGTTTGGTTCGGGTTGCGCCGGCAATCGTTGAGTGTTCCGATTTAGCAACGCCAATCCGATATTTGAGCCACAACGGTATTAAGAGAGTCTTGCCCCGCCTTCAAAGTAGCATTTACCTTATTTTGCTCAACCATGAACGCCTCCACTCTAGCTTCGAAGTCGGATCGTTGTTGAGCTTGTGGAGGGTTTTGATTTTGATTCCTCCACCCTTGGTTGTAACCGGGCGGCCTATATGGTGGAACTTGTTGCTTCGGTTGAAAGTTTTGTTGAGTAGGCCCCCTCGTTGGATAGTTTTGTTGTTGGGGTGGTGGTGGTCGGGCTTGTTGAGGCGGCGGTTGTGGCGGGTTCAAAGCCCCTTCATTGTTGGCGTAGGAGAATCCGGGATGATTTCTTGCGCCCGGATTGGCCCAATATCCTTTGTTCCCCGCAACATATTGTACTTGCTCCAAGGATCCTTCTCCTTGCTCTCCTCCCGAGTACACGGCTTGAGATTGGTCTTGCCAATCGCACATTTGGTTCGTTGGAGCGGAGGTAGAAGGGGCTCCTTGGGGCTCCGTGATAAACTTCTCCAATCTCTCCACTACCTTGTGGAGAGAATCAAATTTGCTCGTAAGCTCCGCTACGGCCTTCACCTCGTAGATACTAGTTGGCTTTAAGGAGGACGTAGAGTGTCCTCGCTCATCGCCCCATTGTTGGTTATTTGAGGCCATCTCCTCAATTAAGGCCGTAGCTTCCTCGGGAGTCTTTGACAAGATAGCACCATTCGCCGCGGCATCAATAATTTGTTTAGTCCCCGGTTGGAGACCGTTGTAGAAGCTATGAACAAGCTCCCAATCTTCTATGCTGTGGTGCGGGCATTGATGCTGCAAATCCTTAAAACGCTCCCAAGCTTCATAGAGCGTCTCCTGTGGTCCTTGCTTGAAGGACATGAGAGCGCTCCGGATCTTCACCGTCTTGGATGGCGGATAGAACTTATCAATAAATGCACTCGCCAAACTCGTCCCAAGTGGTGAAGACACCCTCAGCTTGCGTCCTCAACCAGTATAGTGCCTTGTCCTTTAGGGTGAAGGGGAAGAGACGCAGTCTGATGGCATCGATGGAGAACCCCGGCATCTGGAATGTGGCGCACTTCGACAAGAACGATTGGATGTGGTAGTGGGGATTTTCATGGGCATTCCCATGAAATGGATCCTGCTGCATCAGAACCACTAGTCCAGTCTTTAGCTCGAAGCTCTTGTCGGCCGCCAACCCCGGCATGGCAATGGATGAGGTGGTAGAAGAGGTCTTAGGCCGAAGCCTATCTCGAATAGAAATTAGCCTCGCCATCCTTGCCGCCAATTGTTCCGCAGTTTCCGGGTTGGTCATAAACCGCCCTTCCGGATTTTGTCTCCTTTCCGCTCTAAGTCTCCGCGCGGTACGTTCGATCTCGGGATCAAATAATATAGCTTCAGGGTCAGCCGTAGATCTCGTGTACATGCACAGGGGAAACAGAGTTTCAAAGAAATGATTAGTACCGTGGAAGGGTTAGGTAAGAAATAGGAAATAAAAATAAAAAAAAGGAATAGCTAGGGTGAGAAAGAATCAAACGCAATCGCCTCCCCGGCAACGGCGCCAAAAACTTGGTCGCTCCGGGATGTGACCCAAAGAACGGTTGTAGTTTTACCGCAAGTGCACGGTGTAGCAGCGAGCGGGATATCGAACACAGGGAGGACGAATGACCGTGCTTGTTCCAATCAACCTGGCTATTTAAGAGAGAAATTTGCCTTTGGCGATCCTGTCACAATCGTCAGACAAAAATGCAGAAATATCAAATCAAATAAAGAACGTCTAGGGAATGGGGAATCCCATCTACTCACCGTATTTCATAAATGCGGTTTATTGGTATCAAAATTGCTTGAATGAGAATTTGGATGAACTAGTTGCAACTGAATGTAGAACCAAGCTCACGCTCTCGCGCTGTTGCCGGTCTATAGCTATCCTAGGTTTGGGTCCAATCTCTTGCAAACCCTAGCCTAGGGGAGCTAGCATTAGGATCAACATCATCGTCCAATCGCGCACCGAGCCCAATCTCTTGCAAGCTCGGTCCACGACCTAGATTGGGATAGTTCCTACCCGTCCAATCTCTTGCAAACGAGTATCGGCATGGAATTGCAACCGGAAATCCTAGTATCGGTCCAATCTCTTGCAAACCGATACTTCGAAAAATCCGACTCCAACCCAATTCGGATTTCTAGGGCTTCCTATCAAATTGGGATCCAATCTCTTGCAAATCCCAATTGATATGAATACCTAGTAATCCGTAGTAAATCGATCCCGATCTAATCTCTAATAGCAATTCTAGCTCAATTTCTACCAATTCATCACAAATATGAAAGTGGGCTTGTAGGGTTCATCCCCACGCCCCAAGACGTGGAGACTACTCACAAATCATAGCGAGATCACAAAAATAATCGTTGAAATAAGCAATAGAATTCATCACAATATTGAGATAAGCAATAAAAATAGAATTTTTAAGGAAAAGAGATGCAAACCAATGTAGTTCTTCAATTAATCCAACAAAAATCCAAGTTTTGCTCCTTCTCCAATCACAAGAATAAAGCTAAAAAACTAATCTAAAAAGCTGCAAAAAATCTAAGAGAGAGCTCTCAAAACTAGGGTAAAAACAGGGTTTAAATAGCCCCAAAAATCGTCCAAAAATTGTGACCAAAATGCCCCTGCACAGCCTGTTTTCCGCAGTTTTCGCTACAGGCAGCGCATCGCACTCGGCCGAGTGACAAAAGTCGCTCGGTCGAGTGAGAAACCCTGTAATTTTCCAGTAAGTCAGGGCCTTCAGGGGTCTCTACTTCGGGGGCGGCTCGGCCGAGTGAGTTGTCGTCACTCGGCCGATGACTTCATGATACTCGGGCGGACGGGATAATCCACTCGGCCGAGTGGGTCTTCTGAAGTTCATGCAGCCGAAAAACAGTAACTTGGATGTTTTGGAAGGGCTTCGTCTGGGCGCCACTCGGGCGGACGTGGTATCGTCACTCGGCCGATGTGGTCTTCGGTGCTCGGTCGAGTGCACACATAAATCGTGTCTGATCTGGTCGGCCGAGCAGTGTCTCGCTGGTCGGCCGAGTGGGACACAAAAAATGCCCAATCTGCTTGTTTTGGCCTCCTCGTCGCTCCTGTGACGTCTGTTCTTCTTCCGCTCCTCTCCAACAGCACAATACCCCTCGGGGAGGTCGTTGGTGACCGTCTAGAGTAAGCGCATCTCGAGATCACTCCAAATCGCGCCAAATCACCTGAAATGCGACAAAAACAACAAATCGTGAAAAGCATCGCAATATCGTCGATATATCGTGAAAAACATGATTTGGGCGATCTAAATGGCATGCAAACATGCGGAAAAAAGGTGTAAAATAAGGAGTGATCAGGAGGCAACGTGCTTGTTATTTTTGGATCTTTTGAACCCTTGAGTCTAGCTCACATCTCTATCTCGCAATAATTTTCGTATTCTACACTTTTTAATTATATTTGGACATATTGTAAATATTAGTTGTAAAGAATTGGTTGACCGAGTCGCCATACCGACATCGCTACTCCTCACCTCCCATTCATGCAACCGGTGCATTTGATGTGTTTTCTATCTGTGCAGTACTCTCTCCCTCCCTTTCTCACAGGTTTTCTGCTCCCCGACAAGGATGCTATGTGTCGTTTCGGGTGATATCTGGGATCATTCGCACCACGTCTGCTGCTTGGCACAGAGTTTGACAGAGTCCCTAAATGCCTCGAATATGCTATCCCTTTTGTCTGCTGCTATGGAAAATCAGAGGAGATATCATAATACGCAGCTGCACCCAGTCACGACAACTCTCCTTCCTCTAGATGAAGTGGCGTATATTGACGTGCCTAGTTCCAAATTCAGTGGGGGAGAATTGTTCACCTATGAGGAGTTTTGTCAGGAGTACTACCAGGCAGAGTCTGTCGAGCACTTTGACCAGGAATCGATCTATTTCTTGCAGACTTCTATAGAGTATCCAGGATCTTGGGAAAATGAGGAAGCTGGAAGCAGTGGTGGGAAACCATCGACTATTGAAACCTGTTTCCACGTTGAAGCCTTCTTCCCGGATAATTATTATAAGCTTGAGAAAGACCCAGAGCCATCCTCTGTTGTCCCCTCGTTACCTTGCGAGGCTTTGCCATGCGAACCCATGGCTGGGAGTGAAGTTCCGGATGCTAGCTCTCAAGAGATCCACGAAGGAGTCCTTTCACTAGAGGATACTCAGCTTGAGAAATATGCGTCGGGACCCCCATGAAGTTGAGATGAAAGAGTTGCCCCGGGACTAAAGTATGAATATTTGGGGAAGGATTCGACCCTGCCGGTCATAGTGAACTCCTCGCTGCCTGAAGACCAGATGACCAAACTTCTTGGTGTTTTGAAAAGGTTTAAGAGCGTTTTCGGGCATGCAATTGAAGACTTGAAAGGAGTTAGCTTGGGGCTCTGCTCACATAGGATATTGCTTGAGGATGAGCAAGCCTCCTCAATTGAGCCGCAACGGAGACTAAATCACATCATGATGGAGGTGGTCAAAAAATAGATTATTAGGCTTCTACATGCCGGTATCATATACCCTATCTCCGAAAGTTGTTGGGTTATCTCGGTGCACGTCGTACCTAAGAAAGGAGGAATGACGGTGATTCGCAACGAGAAAAACGAGCTCATACCTACGAGGACCGTCACAGGGTACCGGATGTGCATTGACTATAGGAAGCTGAACAAGACCACGAGGAAGGATCACTACCCTCTCCCTTTCATTGATCAGATGCTCGAGAGGATGGCAAAGCACAACTACTTCTGTTTCATGGACGGGTTGTAACGGCCGCTTTCTGATCGTATCTTCTCCGTGCACGTGCTGTTGACCGTGCACGTATTTATTTTAGACCTTGTTTGTTTTTGAACACTTTGGTGTGATATGTCGTTGTGAACGCCTCTGAGAGTATTAAATCGTGGCACTAATTTGGAACGACATTTCTCGGGTCATTCTCCCACGATTTGATCTTATTCGAAGAGACGTTGTGATTTTCACTTTTGACGTGAGACGTTTCTATTTTTAGTATCGTCACTCGACGTCGAAATTGAGATCCGTCTTCTTAGTTTTCTCTCTCATCATACCGATCACCCCAATATTTATTTCACAATTTTTGGATTTCATTTGACCCATTTTACATTTTTAGCAAAGCTTATAATATTTTTAATAACTAAGTTTTCAAGTATTTTTAGCCAAATATAATTTTTACTACATTAAAACACTTCAAACTATTTTTGACCCAAATCCTAGCCCTATCTTGGCCGCACCCTAGCCATGCGTGGGTAAGAGAGAGTGTGTTTGAGTTTTAAATGATTTTTAAATCCTAATCCTAATAGAAATAACCCTAGACCAAGTCAACCCACCTATACTATACAAACAACCCATAGGTTAACCTATTTTCGCAAGCAAACAAACCCTAGCCGCCCCATAACTCAAAAATCTCGCTTGCGACGTTCGTCGCAACCTAGCCCCGCAGCCGCCCGTGTCCGACCGAGGAATTCGCTTGGTTTCCATCAGTCTAACCGAGGCCAACCCCCGCTCCGCTCCGCTCAGCCGCCCACTCCGTATCGCCCCCGCCTGACCGATAGCTTCTCTCGGTTTGACCGAGAGCCCCGCCCGCTCCGTATCGCTCCCCGCTCCGCTGCATCTCCGCAGCGCCCGACCGGCACTCCCGCTGTGTCTGACCGACCCAAGCGCCCGCACCGCCGTTCATTGCAACCCCTGCTCATTGCAACCCCCGCTCGCTTTGTCTGACCGACAATTTCCCCCGAAGCGGCCCGCTGTGACCGACGCCGCATCTCTGCAAACGCTGCCACAGCCCGTGCGCTATGTCCGACCGATAGGATCTCTCGCAGCGGCCCGTGTCTGACCGAGCGACGTTCGTCGCAACGTTGCAACTTTCATAACGCTTGCCACCGTGGGCCCCCCAAGTTCTCCAGAGGTGTTGTGGGTCCCCCATTGGCCCCTAGCACTACTGTGGGTCCCACCTAGGTGTCTTCTCTTCGTGGATTTGCCGATTACGACGTTGCGATACGTCGTAGCCCGTCGTCGCACGTTCTAGCTTTGGAATCTTGGTTCGTTGATCTGGTTGCTGCCCAGACTTGGCGAGCAAGGAATCTATTCTGGAATCTGGACTAGGAGTGCATTCTTTTATTCCAACCCCTGGCGTCACTACCCGACGCCAGTGTAGCTTTCGCGTCGTGTTGAGGTAACGCTTTGCACTCTTAGGACCCCCAAACCACAGCCTGTTAATCAAGATTAAAATTGACGTTTTTAAAGTGTTTTAATTCAGTAATTAAGATTAATAAAATGGGACTGTAGGCCGGTGGACTTGTGCACGTAGGTTATTTGTGACTTTGGACTCGTTGGACGGTGTTTTTAAGACGTTTGACTTGCAGGCAAGTGAAACTTGCCAACTTTTGCTTAGGGCCATGTTTTAGGCCACTTCCTTGCTTTTAGCGTAAAAGAGACTAGACAGTGAAATGATAGCTGTCTAGACGCAACTTTAAGATCTAGCTTGACAACGAAGTTAGATCTGTCACCCTGCCATGTCATTCATGCATTGTTATCTGCCATGTTTAAATTCCTTATCTGTACGCACTTAAACTGTTATCTGCCATGCATTGCATCTTACATGTCATCCAAGTTGAATGTTGCATTCGTAGCACACGCTACAATGCTTGTACTTCCTTGTTCAGGCTAGGTGAACCCCTATGCCATCATGAAAAACACTTCCTGGCTCGTGATCCAGAAGCGAGCATTCCGTGTTCGGGGGTAAGGCCCTGGCCTGATACACATTGAGGGGTAGGCATAAGCGATCACTTGAGCTTAGGAGTTGGCCCGATCAGCCACTCAAGCCAAAAGGCGTAATCTCTGTGCACGACGTGCTTACTAGACTTGTCCTTGTACTTGTGTTTGTTCTTGCAAAAACTTGACATCCATGCCATGATTTAAATGCCATGCTCGTACTTTACTTTACTTGTTGCACTCATGCTATATCTTCCATGTCATTGCATCATGCTAGAACAGCTAGGTTGTTTACTTTTACTTTCAGTTTCCTTGCACAAGTCTCTTGTAGACTTGCTGACATGTGCCCCTTGCTCTTTTGGGTGTCACATGTTAGACCCTGAGCCAGAGACCGTTGCTGAGTACGTGGTAATTGATGACGCTGAGCCTGAGCCCATGTCTATCCAGGAGGAGTTTGTGGATACCGGTGACCAGTCTTAGTGACCTTGCTGAGCTTCCTTTTGTTTTAGGATTGTTGTTAGTTGTCGGTGCGTGACACCTTTACTTTGTACGTTGTACTTTTGTTGGCCATGCTGGGGCCCTTTAGATTCTTTTCTTTTAGCCTGGTGGCTTTTTTCTGTGATGTTGAAACTTATTTTATGGATATTCTGATATTTGCTTTTGTCTCATTCTCTTTATTATTACCTTTGTTTCGTATCGCAATTGCAATGACCTGCCATTTAATGTTGATTGACGCTTATCAGACTTGCAGCTTTGCAGCTTCAAGTCTGAGCGGACCTTCTCACGCCTCGCCTCCATATTTTGGGAATCGGGGCGTGACAGGTTTTGTTGGTGGCCCATGCAGGTCCTGTCTTGCAACTGTGAATTATCAGAACAACGATAATAACTATGGAATGTCCATTAAATAAATTGCAACATTTGAGTCATAAGCCTTGAGTCTAGTCGTTTTCCTATGTCACTAGGTGGTAAGAAGACTTAGTTAGACGCCTGTGCTTGCTAGTTAGAGGCCCCTGATTGTTAGTTAGACTCCCTGCTAAGAATTGATTTAATCGTCTTAGGAGTTACCTTAGTGGTTCTTGTCTAACTCTGACCATATTAGACTTCTAGGATTTCTTTAGTCGTTTGCTTGGGCTCATCGATTTCGGACCAAGCTGAACGCATTTCATTACCGTCTAGCTCCTTAGAAAGTCTTAGTGCTTAGTTTCTTAATCTTAGTTGGTCGACCGTAGGAGTTTCCCCGTAGATTTTCCTGGGTCATATCCTAGGCGTATGTATGTTTTGATCGTCCGACCATTTTCCTTGCCTCGATTCACGAGATTGCCTCATGACGATCGTCGTCAATTTTCAAATCTCTCTGTTACAAATCTTGAATCTTCTGAAAGTATTTTTCGATTTCCTTTTCCTAAGCTTAAATTTGTTCAAAAAATTTTTAGACTTCATACTCTTTCGTTGACTTAAATTTTTGAAACTCTTGTCGAAATTCTTAAGTACTAGCATAAGATATTTTTCCAGCCTATACTTTTTGTACCTATGTAAATACCTTGTCCCTTCATATACTAATTTTATTCTGAACCGCACTTTTATTTTGCCCAATTCGATTTATAATTTTCTTTACTTATTTATGCCATTCGAATGACACATCGCGCTTACTTTAATATACTTTTCAAGTCACATGGGACTTCAGCTTTCAGCAAGTCGACTTTATGCTCATCGTTTTCCATATTTCAGATTTTTGTAAAATTACTATTTCGTAACCATTTGATCTATACCCTCCATAATTTGGTTTTAAAGTCTTACTACCAATTTTGGTAATTCTACTACTAAGTTATAATTATCTTTCCGTTCACCATACATACGCGGGCGAAAATGGTGTTGGCAAGGAAGCAATGGGCGAAGCGGTAGCATGGGTGTATGATGTAAGATGCAAGAGCTACCAAAGGAAAGGTGGTATATCGTGTGAACCGTTGCCAAACGCCATCAGCCCGAAAGTGAGAAAAGATGTCAGACCGATCATGAGTTGAGCATTCAATATGACGATCGGGGTGAGGGAAATTAAGAATATTGTTAAGCTCGTTGAAACTCATGGTAAAATCGCAATTGAAGGTGCAGAAGGTGAAACCTAAATTGGTCACCTCGAGAGAGCTGAGGAACTCAAGTGTGAGATTCCTGTGTGTATTAGGGTGGGTCCGCAGAAGGAAATCGCAACCTATAAAGCGAAAAAGTGCGCTGATGCCCCGAAGGAGTCCAAGAGATTCGAGAGTGGGGGAGTCGGTTAAAAGAGTAGGTCGCATCGGGCGATGAAGGAGGGCTTGTAAACGATCGGATTTCTCTTTAGAAGAAGGGTTGATGCCAAGGAAAGAAGGGGAAAAAGGGCCGTATATGGGATGTCTGCGTGACGATGAGGCTATCTCCTTTCCCTTCCCAGACATGGTGACGGCGTGGGGAAGAATGATAAAGTGGGATATGGTGTCTATGAAGATGATGAATCAGATGAAGTGTGCAAACACAAATTCAAGACATTGCATATAATGAAAGAAATGTGAAGAGTGGAAAGAGGTTACCCATCAACGTTGTAAGATCAAGCACCCGAAAGACCCCACGCAGTACAAGGAAGCGATTTGGGAAGCCGCTGCTCGCTGATCCGACAAGAATCGAAATTTTCGAAAATTTGGGTGCTAGGGTTAGGGTTTGGACGTTTGGTGAGTGAATGTTGTTGATGGTAAGGGTGGTTATTGTGGGGGAGTATGGGAATGAGTGAGGATAAGGATTTAGAGGTAGTGTGGTAGATAGAGGAGATCGATTTGGCAGATGGAGGAGGAGAGAACGCGTGAACGGAAATTTGGGGGTCGGGTGGACGAAGTCGTGCGAACATGAATATATATAGGGGCGAAAACAAACCGATCGGGTGAGGGTTCACCCGATCGGGTGGCTGAGTTTCAAAAAATTTTTGTCGACCAACAGCTACAGGTGAACCGATCGGGTGAGTTTTCACCCGATCGGTTGACCGCTTCCCAAATCGTCCCGAGAGTTCTGTAAGTTTCCACCTGGTCAGTCACACGGCCGCAGCTTCTATCAACCGATCGGTTGATGAAATCCCCAAATTTCCCGAGAATTCAGCCGTTCCCACATGGTCAGCCACCCGGTCTCACTTTGCTTCATCCAACCGGTTCGCTGGAGAACAGATACAGGCCATTTTCTGATACGTCTAACCCGATCGGGTGAGATCGGGTGAGTGATCACCCGATCGGGTGAGGGCTCGTTTCCTGTAAAAATTCACAAATGGCCTTAGTCTCTCGTCGGAAGTTCCCGTGGCTGGATTTATTTATTAAAAAATAAGAAAAATTAAGCTAAAAATAAGCCAAAAAACAAAGGTGAGAGTTTAGAACATGGGTTGCCTCCCATGAAGAGCTTTTGTTTAACGTTGTTTGCTCGACACCTCTTTTGGTGGTCAGTTAGGATCCGGAGGGTTTGAAGACGAGTCGTCGGTTGTTAAGATACCGACCGGAGAGAATGCTGGTTCTCCTACCGCATAGTGTTTAAGGCAATGCCCGTTGACTTTGAATGGATCATCTCTTCCCATTATCTTGATAGCCCCATGCTGGAAGACCTTGGTGACGCGGAAAGGTCCCAACCACCTTGACTTGAGCTTCCATGGAAAAAGCTTCAGCCTCGAGTTGAATAGGAGAACCAAGTCTGCTTCCTTGAATTCCCGCTTCAGGATGCGCTTATCGTGCCACCGCTTTAACTTGTCCTTGTAGATCTGTGCATTTTCATAAGCATTGAGCCGAATCTCGTCGAGCTCGTTAAGTTGTAGCTGACGGTGGCCTCCGACCTCCTTGGCATCAAAATTTAGGTTATTGATTGCCCAAAATGCCTTGTGTTCCAATTCCACGGGTAGATGGCATGCCTTCCCGTAGACAAGCAGGTAGGGGGTCGTGCCGATCGGAGTTTTAAATGTCGTCCTGTAAGCCCAGAGCGCGTCAGAAAGTTTTGATGACCAATCCTTCCTAGAGTTGGCCACCGTCTTCTCCAGTATGCTCTTGATCTCCCGGTTAGAAACTTCCACTTGGCCGCTAGTCTGCGGGTGGTAGGCATGCCCTATTCGGTGTTGCACCTCGTATTTCTTGAAGAGGGCTTCGAATTTCTTCTCTATAAAGTGGCTCCCTCCGTCACTGATCAAAACTCGAGGCACACCTAACCGTGGGAAGATGTTGTTTTTAAAGAACTTGGCAACCACTCGGGAATCATTAGTAGGACTGCCTATCGCTTCAACCCACTTCGATACGTAGTCCACGGCTACCAAGATATACTGGTTCCCAGAGGACGAGGGGAATGGCTGACGTGCGTTTATATTTCATATATTTGCGCACGTTTTCTTCCGTGTTTTTCCTTTATTTACAGCCGTCTTATATTCGTTTTCTCGTGTTTTCCTGTTTTCTTTCACTTTTCCGTGTTTTTCGTATTTTGCAGGAGATTACTGGCATAGGGGACATAAAACGACGATATCATAAGTCCCCGGAGCAACGGGAGGAGTCACGCGTGATCCAAGGGGTCAAATGACGAAGATCACATCTTTCAGCCCCTCACCCGACCGGTTGGTTATTTCCAGCCGATCGGGTGATGCACGCGTGCACCACCCGGACACAAGTTGGAGCGGCCAAGAAGTCACCCGGTCGGTTCAGTGACCGGTTCAAACGCCCCAACTCTCTGGAATTATGACGCTGAATGCCAACCGATCGGGTGAATTTCACCCGATCAGTTCACCTATAGCCGATTCTCCGAAGCCAAGAACGGAGAGATCAACCGACCGGTTCACCCGACGGCACGAAGATCCAACCGATCGACTTCAGCCCTCAACCGACCGTGCTGGGGTGACCGGGTGCAGTCCGGTTCTGCGCTGCCGAAGAAATGAAGCGAGTCACCCGATCGGGTGACTTTTCACTCGATCGGGTGATTTCGTATTCTATATATATGACCCCTAGGTTTTCCAGAAACGGGAGTTGTTATTTTTTACTGTTTTTTTCTCTCTCTCTTGATGGCTGTAATTTTTCAGATATTAGTAAGTTTTTCGATCTTTGTCAAACTTTAATATAGTGTTATTAGCATTGTTCTTACTGCCTTTCAATCGCCTGATCATGATTTTTATGGTCGATTTCTATTTAGATCGCTTTTTACTAAATATGTGTGAGTAGTTCCCTAATCTGAGATTTTGGTGGAAACCCATTCGTGGGTTCTCCCCGATGCATCCATATGGATTAGGAATCTACCGGTTACGCGGGGTGTTTTATTTTCATCGGCGGGAAAAAGACCGCCTTTGACTGTTGGGCCAAGGGGGAATAAACTTGGCGGTTGACTCCCTAGCCATAGCTCACACCCTTAGCATAGACGTTGAATCCTAGCGCGCGGGAGCGGCATGATGAGACGTTGGGAGTTATCGTTGCGAGCTTAGTGCTCCCGAAGTCGATCAGTGTTAATGGACATGGGAGTGCCCACTGACCAAACCCGGGAAGTCCGGCGTATCATCCTGGGCATCGACCGGAATATCGGGCCCATGGGACGCCCGGTACCACTTTCAGAGGCAACGTCTCACCAATAGACACTAATTCAAATCGCTATCCTACCCGTAGGCCGTATCGGCGAGAATCGCACGATAGGGTGGAAACCAGAGTCCCGGGTTTTTACTTTATATTGTTTATCCCTCGCATTCTATTTTTCATGATAACCCATCATCCGATTCGGGCTAGATCGCCCATGGGGTGAATTTGACCCTTCTTGACACAAGCACATCCACGCCTCCCTGAGTTCGACCCCCAAGCAACACTACAACACCGTGCGCTTGCGGTTACAAATATTTAAATCTCACGCCCCCAATCATATTATTGCACACATCTAACACGCATAAGATGGGGACGTCAAGCTTTATGGCGCCGTTGCCGGGGAGGCAACGTGCTTGTTATTTTAGGATTTCATGAACCCTTGTGTCTAGCTCTCATCCCTACCTCGCGATAATTTTCGCATTCTTCTTTTTCCTTTTTATTCTCTTATTTTTTATTTTATTTTTTATTATTTTTTGTCTTATCTGTTTCTTTCCCACTTTTCGCTTCACGGGTGTTTGTTGTTTTTCATGCGCATGAGTTCAAGAAGTCTCGACGACTTGATCCTCGTTGATCCAGAGATAAATGCCGCCCTAAGGCATTTGGCCACCGAGAAGCGAAGAAGAGAGGAACCTGAAACCATGGGGGAAAACACCCCACCTCACAAGTCCCTGCTGGAGTACTCGATGCCTTCCATCGAGTCCACCTCCGCCATCCATCCTCTAGCTATTACGGCGCAATGCTTTGAGCTTAAGCCGTCTTTGGTGACGTGGATCCAGCAGGATAAATTTTCGGGTGCACCCATAGAGAGCCCCATTGAACATTTGGACTCCTTTTTGGAGAAATGTGACATCTTCTGGATAACCGGTGTCACAACTGAGGCGATCCGTCTGAAGCTATTACCCTTCTCTCTGCGAGATAAGTCCAAGTTATGGCTTAGGGGGAAGGACCCGAATACATTCAACACCTGGGAGAAGCTCTCAAATAATTTCCTGACAAAGTTCTTTCCTCCAGGAAAGACCATGAAGCTGAGGAGTGAGATCTCCTCCTTCTCCCAAGCCAGCCACGAGTCTCTGCACGAAGCCTGGACCAGATAGAAGGAGATGCAGCGGAGATGTCCCCACCATGAGCTCCCCAAGTGGTAGATTATAAATCTGTTCTATAATGGGTTGAGGGACGATTTAAAATCTTCCAGGGACGCCGCGGCAGGAGGGTCTTTCATGTCAAGAAGTGAAGAAGATGCCGGTCAAATTCTTGAAAATATGGCATCCAACATTGAGCGGTGGTGTGACGAGAGAGCCACACCCAGATCTGGGGGCATCCACAGAGTCGAGGACGTCGACAAATTATCCAGCAAGTTTGACTTGCTGTCAACCCAGATCTCCGCATTGATGGTAGGCGCCAGTGGCGCCGGTACACAACAGATTGCTGCGGTGGAATCCGAAGTTTTTGGAGAATTCGACGGTGGTGACATCTCACCACCGTTGGACCAAGCGAGCGCACTGTTCTACAATCCTACGGGAAATGCGCCGTATCCACCACGGACTAACGCCAACCCGGCCTACTCTCCTAACAACCAGAATCATCCCAAACTTAGCTATCGGGCGCCTTATCAATAGCCAACTCAGCAGCAACAACAACAAATATATCAGCCGACTAGGCCCCAGCAGCAGTTTCAGCAGCAGCAATTCCAACAGCAACAACCTCCGCAACAATATCAGCAATATGCTCCAAGGAATCAGCTGCCCATCCCGCAGCAATATGGCCAAAAGAGGGCCATCTCTCCAGTTGAGTCCCTCTTGACTCAATACATCGCCAACCAGGAGAAGATAAATCTGAAGCTGGAGATGGGACAGAGAGTCCTCACTGATCAGGTGACCCAGCTGGGGTTGCAAGTGGCGAAACTTCAGAGACCGCAGAATCTATTACCGCCACAGCCTGAGGTGAACCCGAGGGGGGTGAATCAAACCTTAGCGCTCACACATGAGCATGAGAATGTGTCCGCTATCGTCTTGAGGAGCGAAACGCAAATCCCCACGAGAGTGCCCCCCAAAGGACCGGAAGCACAGTTGGTCGTGGAACGACCAATTGAGAAATTAAATGACGACGGTGCTTCGTCGCCAAAGCCACCTACTCCGGAGGAGTCCATGGAGAGGAGAAGAAAAAGGATGAGGAAGGGAGCCTCAGAGTATTCAAGCCCATTGTGCCTTTTCCACAACGGCTTGCCCAAGCCAAGACTGATGAGAAGTATGGAAAATTCGTTACCATGGTGAAAGATCTGAGCTTACAAATCCCCTTCCTCGAAGCCATCGAGACAATTCCCTCATACGCCAGATTTCTAAAGGACTTGGTGACACGAGGATCCAGAAAGGAGAAGGTCGTATTAATGGCGGAGTACAGCGCCCTCATTCAACGCGCAAACCTGCCCAAGCTCAAAGACCCAGGAAGTTTCTCTATCCCTTGCTCTATTGGGGAAGTAAGAATCCAGAGGGCGCTCGTCGATCTAAGAGCGAGCGTCAGCTTGATGCCCCCATCGCTATACAAGAGAATAGGGATGGGAGACTTGGAGCCCACCGGCATGACATTACAGCTTGCCGACCGTTCGGTGAAGTACCCGGTGGGAGTAGTAGACGACCTCCCCGTTGATGTGAGTGGAATACAAGTACCGGTGGATTTTGTGGTGATGGACATGCCGGAAGACAAGCATACCCCTATTATCCTCGGACGGCCCTTTATGGCAACCGCCGGAGTTTTGATAGACGTGAAGAATGGGAAGCTTTGCCTCAACGTCGGCCAAGACAAAGTCGAATTTGACTTGGAGTTGTCGATGAAGCACCCCGATCCCCTGGACGATCCTAGTATCAATGTGCTGGAGTTGGAAAAAGAGAGAGCTGTGGAGGCAAGCTCCTGGGAAATTCTCTCGAGAAATCCCCCCGACCACTTAGGAGACCTTGGAGAGCAAGTTGGCTCCCCAAAGAAAGAAGTTGCTGATGAGGCGGTCGCGCGACATGTGATCCCTCCCGGATTCCAAAAAGCTCCTCCCACGAGGAGAAAAGGCAAAAAGCCCATGGGGCTCACCAGGGATGAGGTCCGAATCCTCAAACGAGTGGCAGTGGACGCCAATATGAAGGAGAAGCCCCCAGACCCCGTCAACAAAGGGAGAGTCGTCGAACAAGTTTTCTTGTAGCCACCGACTACAACAAAGGGAGACGCTGAAGCGATGCCTGACTTTAGGCATCACCTGTATCGCCCACCTTGAACATCATCAACGGGCGTTGAGCTAACGACGTTAAACAAAAGCGCTTCATGGGAGGCAGCCCATGCTCTAAACCTTTGTTTCCATTTTAGGTCTATTTTTAACTTAATTTTTTCTATTTTTAATAAATAAATCCAGCCGCAAGAACTTCCGTTGAGGGACTAAGGCCATTTGTGCACTTTTGCAGAAAACAAGGCCCCAACCGATCGGTTGATAACTCAACCGATCGGGTGGGATGTATCAGCTAACGGCCGTATCAGTCACTCAACGAACCGATCGGGTGAAGCCAGCCGAGACCGGGTGACAGACCGTGTGATCTGTATAGAAGTCTCGGGAATTTTGGGGAATTGGTCAACCGATCGGGTGAAGACAGCCGAGACCAGGTGATAGACCGGGTAAACTGGGCTGAATTCTCGGGAATTTTTGGGAAATGATCAACCGATCGGTTGATACGCAGAGCGATCGGGTGACAGACCGGGTGAGCTGTACCAAACTTTCGGAAAATTTTGTGGAGCGGCCAACCGATCAGGTGAGTTATCAACCGACCGGTTCACCTGTAGCGTTTCTTCAGCTGAAAATCTAGACCTAAAAGTCAATCGATCGGGTGACAACTCACCCGATCGGTTCGACTTAAACCCTATAAATACCCCCCAACCGTTCGTTTCTCTCGCCCGATCTCGCCGTTTTCACCGTCGTTTCATCTCCTCCGACTTCCCCACGGCCGAAAAACTCCTCCCACGACCTCCACTGCCCCTCTAGCCTCTCTCTCACCTACCCCTTCCATCTCTCCATCGTTCTCTCTCCATCTCTTCCCCCCATTTCGATTTCTCAAACCATAATCCCCCATTTTCGGATTTTTCGCTGAAGAGAAGTGCCACGGGTACACACTCCATCCGATTGCACGGTATTGGGGGTCAATTTCAAGCAAGGAACTACTACCTCTGCTGGGTAACTTTGCTCCATTGCTTAAGTTTACTTTTTATCTTAGAATTTCTAACCGCTTGCTTGTTTGT
Source organism: Scilla litardierei (assembly GCA_030789695.1). Classification (NCBI taxonomy): domain Eukaryota; kingdom Viridiplantae; phylum Streptophyta; class Magnoliopsida; order Asparagales; family Asparagaceae; genus Scilla; species Scilla litardierei. The sequence goes on from CM061139.1 coordinate 51,369,435, forward strand.
GTGTGCGTGAATTTTTCGTGTTCTACACTTATTTGCATCACTCTCACACACTCACTATGGCCCGGGATCGTGATAAGGGGAAGGGTATCATGCGGGAGGAGGAACCATCTCGAAAGAGACGCAAACAAACACGTCCTCCTCCCAATACACCACGTTCATTGTCACTTGCCCCTCCCCCACCTGTTATCCCCCCTCCAGACCCAATGTTGGGCCCGCATGGGTATCAATTTCGGAACCAAGAGCACAAAGACTTCTACCATAGACTTGATGCTCGGGGGCATCTATCAACCAAGTTTGCCCACACCCAGTCGCTCATCGATCTCAGTGTCTTCACCGAGGTCGAGACTCTTTTCGCGAACTTAGGTTGGATAGCCTTCCTGAACACCACCGCGGTGTCCTACCCGTCCCTCACACTGGAATTTCTTTCCTCACTCGTTTGTGAGTTGGGGTCGACCGTCACTTTCCGGGTGCATAACCAAACCATCTGCACCAACCTGAACACGATCAATGATATATTTGGTTTCCCTATTCTTGGGAACGACGCTATCCGACACTACGGATACCCGCCGGAATTTGACGTCGATAACTTTTGGTTCCGCCTCACCATACTCCCTTGCTATCCCCGAGGTAAGGCCAAGGCCTCCTCCATCATCCATCCTATATTCCATCTGGCCCATCGGATCATATCCTCAGCATTTTTCCCCAGGGATGAGACAGGCACTGTGACCATCCCTGATCTTTTCATTCTATGGGCCATGACCTTCCCCTTTGTTCGTAATGATGATGGGATTAGCTTTAGGGCCCCTACCGTCCCCGTCCATGCCGGCGACTGGCTTATTTATAAGCTCCTAGATATTAGTCGGGCTGGCAAGGGCAAGATTTGTTGTGGGGGAATAATCACTGTCATTGCTTCTTACCCCCAATTTAATATCCACATCCCCTGTGATCTTCCCGTCACCGCAAGACCCTCACGTCTAGATCTCGATGTCATGCGGCATATTCATATGATTAAGCCCCGTCCTGATCATCGTTTCGAATTCAACTACGGCCACCCCCTCGCCCCTACACCATTCTCCCCAACCCCGCTCGCATGACTGTTGCTGTAGTGGCGGATTGGACTTTTCCGCCCGATCACGAGTTTGTAGCGGGGTTGCACCTTCCTTTCTTTCCCCCGGACGCACGCAGACCACCTTCCCCTGCCGACCACTTAGGCGAGCAGGATATCCCTGCGTCCTGGGGAGATATCGGGGCTTGCCCGAGTCACACCACCCGTGCTCCTGGCCCTATCGCTGCTGAGCATCTTTCTACGGCCATCTCCGGCCTTGTGTCCAGTGCCGGCATGACCACTGCCACCGGCACTACTTCCACATCACTTCCCGGTACCACTTTCGCTTCACATCAGTCCACTTCTTTTGGTCGCCGCCAGGTCTCTACCCGTCTTGATCTCGAGGCGGAGGTCACAGCCCTCCGTGATCTTGCCACGTCCTCTGTCCCCTCGGACCCATCACCGTCCTCCTTTCTCACTCACCCACGCTTCCTCGCACTTGAGAGAAACATGGCCGCCATCCTTCGCCTTCTAACTCACCTCCACGGACCACCACCACCCACACCACCACCCTCACCACCACCTTCACCACCTCGACGATCCTCACCTCCCCCATCACATTCTTCTCCTCCACCATCCCACCCATCCCCACCTCCTCCACCCCCACCTAGGCGATCATCTCCCCCTCACACATCTATTCCCATCCCTGTATCCACCTCCCCTCTCACGACCACTTTTGTCGCACCCACACTACCTCCTCCCTCCTCCACCATCACTTCATATGTGCGTCGCAAGAAATTGCCTGTGCGCTCCAAATCTCTCCCACCACCACCTACTACTGCTACCATCATGCCTTCTCTCCCCATTTCTATCCCTTCTACCACCGCCTTGATCGCCGTACTTCCACCACCACCCACCTCCACCGACACTCTACCCATCATTCACACCACCACTGCACCTATTCCCCCACCTCTTTCCCCACTTCTCCGCACACCCCACTCCCCCCCCCCCCCCCCCGCATCCCCCGACCACCCATCCACACCCTCTTCTGTGGAGGGCGAGGACCCCCATCTCTTGCTTCTTGATTTCATTTTGTTTACTGACCTCCCCCTTGCATATCTCTGCATTTTCACGATCATATCTTCTTGCTAGCATTGTCATGTCTAGCTTGTGGGAAGTCAAAAATTTTGGGTGTGCTGTCGTGTTCGTTTTTCTTTGTGTGTTTGTTTATTTGTCGTGTCGTGTGATTTTTATTTTCTTTCTTTTATTTATTTTTATTTTCTTTTTATATGTCATGTGGTGTGCTTTTTATTTTTATTCGTATTTTCAGTCTCGTTTGTGTGATTTTCTTGTTTTTCGTGTCTTTTTGTGTCTGTGCGAATTCCCCCCATATTCATTGCCCTCCCGTCTTTAATTCTATTGCATTGAGGGCAATGCAAGTTTCAGCTTGGGGGAGTCGCACTTCGTGCGTCATTTGTCTCTTTTTCTTTGTTATTTGAGTCGTTTTCCCCCTTCTTTTTCTTTTTCTTTTTCTTTTCTTCTTTTTATCTCTTTCTCCTAGAGATGAACCCTATGATGAATTACCACAAAATCACACACACCTAGCATGGCATCGATAATCACATTCACTAACCCTAGGATATCGAGTCCTCCTGCATTTCATGCATCGTGGGTCCACTTAGCTTTTTGTGAGTCGTACGTCGTGCCTAGCTGTTTGGTGTGCTTCTACTTTGTGATTTTACTTTATATACCTATCCAGGAATGACCCCTAGATTATCATGCTTCGATTTGAATATGCGGTATTTGTTTCTACTGTCTGCTTCTGCATGATATATATATGTATATCGTATACTTCATTTCGCATGTGTCGGGATTCCACAACTAAGGACTAGGATAACCCATTTGGCCTATGCTCTATTTAGCGAGAATAGTTTCCTTTGCCCAAGTGTTTAGATTCCGATTTCTTTTTTGTTTTACTTGGTGCAAATCCCCTCGTCGTGTACCGTTCTCCCACTTGGGAGAGTACACATGTGTATAGCCAAAAAAACCCAAAAATCCAAAAAGAAAAGAGAAAAGAAAAGAAAAACCCAAAAAGAAAAGAAAAGAAAGAAAAATTGTATAGCCAAAAATCCAAAAAAATATACAAATACCCAAAACCCAAAAAAATTCCCGTGTGAATATTTTCCTACTTGCCGAGAATAAAAGGAAGGGAGAATTTGCACCGAGTGTTCTACTCCACATCATCTCAACCCCCATCGTTTTCGAAAACACTTGGCTTAGGAACTTTTTAGCTATTATCTAGGCTATAGTGTGGTGATTTCCTTGACCCTAATTGTGGAGTCCCTGACGCGTGATATGTTTCGATTCTCTCTCTATTCTCATGCATGCTTGAACTACATATATTCACCGCTTAATTCGAATCGAATTGATATTTGGGTCATTTCTTGGATTTGTGTATATCGAGCTTTATCGCACATCATAGATAGTGACACGGACTGCTAGCACACGACCACACTCACTCGCGCTTCACCGTGTGGGCCCACGGCACTTGTCTGGACTCGTATTCCTTGGTTTAGTGATGTGATTTGGCATTTGCTTGCTTGGTGTGTCGTTTTTGATTTTGTTGGCCCTGACGGGCGATCTAGGATATAGAGTTTTCTTTTTCTCTCTTTCTCTCTATTTTCTATCTCCGATCTCCTACTCTCACTCGTCTTCCTCGAGGACGAGGAAGAGTTCAGCTTGGGGGATTTTGACGTGCGTTTATATTTCATATATTTGTGCACGTTTTCTTCCGTGTTTTTCCTTTATTTATCGCCGTCTTATATTCGTTTTCTCATGTTTTCCTGTTTTCTTTCACTTTTCCGTGTTTTTCGTATTTTGCAAGAGTTTACTGGCATAGGGGACATAAAACGACGATATCATGAGTCCCCGGAGCAACGGGAGGAGTCACGCATGATCTAGGGGGTCAAACGACGAAGATCGCATCTTTCAGCCCCTCACCCGACCGGTTGGTTATTTCCAACCGATCGGGTGATGCACGCGTGCACCACCCGGACACAAGTTAGAGCGGCCAAGAAGTCACCCGGTCGTTTCAGTGACCGGTTCAAACGCCCCAACTCTCTGGAATTCTGACGCTGAATGCCAACCGATCAGTTGACTTTCACCCGATCGGTTCACCTGTTGCCGATTCTCCGAAGCCAAGCACGGAGAGATCAACCGACCGGTTCACCCGACGGCACGAAGATCCAACCGAACGACCGTGCCGTAGTGACCGGGTAGAGTCCTGTTTTGCGCTGCCGAAGAAATGAAGCGGGTCACCCGATCGGGTGACTTTTCACCCGATCGGGTGATTTCGTATTTTATATATATGACCCCTAGGTTTTCCAGAAATGGGAGTTGTTATTTTTTACTGTTTTTTCTCTCTCTTGACGGCTGTAATTTTTCAGATATTAGTAAGTTTTCCAATCTTTGTCAAACTTTAATATAGTGTTATTAGCATTGTTCTTACTGCCTTTCAATCGCCTGATCATGATTTTTACGGTCGATTTCTATTTAGATCGCTTTTTACAAAATATGTGTGAGTAGTTCCCTAATCTGGGATTTTGGTGGAAACCCCTTCGTGTGTTCTCCCCGATGCATCCATATGGCTAGTAAATCGATATGGATTAGGAATCTACCGGTTACGCGGGGTGTTTTATTGTCATCGGCTGGAAAAAGACCGCCTTTGACCGTTGGGCCAAGGGGGAATAAACTTGGCAGTTGACTCCCTAGCCATAGCTCACGCCCTTAGCGTAGACGTCGAATCCTAGCGCGCGGGAGCGGCAGGATGAGACGTTGGGAGTTATCGTTGCGAGCTAAGTGCTCCCGGAGTCGATCAGTGTTAATGGACACGGGAGTGCCCACTGACCGAACCCGGGAAGTCTGACGTATCATCTTGGGCATCGACCGGAATATCGGGCCCATGGGACACCGGTACCACTTTCAGAGGCAACGTCTCACCAATAGACACTAATTCTGATCGCTATCCTACCCGTAGGTCGTATCGGTGAGAATCGCACGATATGGTGGAAACTAGAGTCCCGGGTTTTTACTTTATATTGTTTATCCCTCGCATTCTATTTTTCGTGACAACCCATCATCCGATTCGGGCTAGATCGCCCATGTTGTGAATTTGACCCTTCTTGACACAAGCACATCCACGTCTCCCTGAGTTCGACCCCCAAGCCACACTACAACACCGTGCGCTTGCGTTTACAAATATTTAAATCTCACGCGCCCAATCATATTATTGCACACATCTAACATGCATAAGCAGGGGACGTCAATGGCCCCATGAAGTCGACCCCCCACACATCGAAGATCTCTACCTCTAAGATGTAGTGCTGAGGCATCTCGTTCCTCTTGGAGATGTTCCCCGTCCTTTGGCATTTGTCGCAGGCCTGGACATAAGCGTGGGTGTCTTTAAAGAGGGTCGGCCAATGGAATCCACTCTGGAGGATTTTCGCTGTCGTCTTATAGGCCCTCGCATGTCCTCCACAATGCTGATCATGGCAATGGGAAATTATGGAGGTCGCCTCAGTTTCAGGAATGCATCTTTGTATCACCCCATCATTACAGGTCTTGTACAAATGGGGGTCGTCCCAATAAAATTTACGGACCTCATGGAAGAATTTCTTCTTCTGCTGATAGCTCACGTTGTGGTTGACGATGGCACAAGTCAGATAATTTGCGATGTCGACGTACTAAGGAGTCCAAGCGGAAGAGATGGAGAAGATATGCTCGTCAGAGAGCGAGTCTTCTACCGGAGTAGCGTTCAAATCTAGAGTAGGCATTCTGGACAAGTGATCAACAACGACATTCTCCACCCCCTTCTTGTCTTTGATCTCTAGGTCGAATTCCTGGAGGAGGAGAATCCACCTAATGAGCCGCGGCTTAGCCTCCTTCTTGTTCAATTGGTATTTGAGAGCCACTTGATCCGTGTGCACGATCACCTTCGCACCAACGAGATATTGCCGAAACTTGTCCATTGCATAGATGACTGCTAGCAATTCTTTCTCCGTGGTTGTATAATTTCTTTGGGCAACGTCAAGGGTCTTGCTTGTATAATATATAACATGCAGATTTGTATCCTTCCTCTGCCCCAAGACGGCTCCAACGGCATAATCACTAGCATCGCACATTAGCTCGAAAGGTAAATTCCAGTCCGGCGGCTAAATCACGGGTGCGGAAATCAAGGCTTGATTCAGAAGGCGGAAGGCTTCCATACACTCCTCGTTAAAGACGAAGGGTGCATCCTTCACGAGGAGTTGGGTCAGCGGCCTGGAAATCTTGGAGAAGTCTTTTATGAAGCGGCAGTAGAATCCCGCGTGCCCTAAAAACCCACGGACTCCTCGAAGATTGAGCGGTGGCAGAAGCTTTTCAATCACCTATACTTTTGCCTTATCTACCTCGATTCCTCTCGAAGAAATAACGTGTCCCAGCACAACTCCTTCTTGAACCATGAAATGGCATTTCTCCCAGTTCAGGACTAGACCCTTGTCTTGACACCTCTCCAGGACTTTAGTTAGTTGCTGAGGTATGAGTCAAACTCAGTTCCATATACGGAGAAATCGTCCATGAAAACTTCCATGATATCCTGGGAGTAGTCGGAGAAGATTGCGGACATTAGTCTTTGGAATGTAGCCGGGGCATTACAAAGCCCAAACGGCATTCTTCTATAAGCATATGTCCCAAATGGACAAGTGAAAGTCGTCTTCTCCTGGTCATCATTATGGATGGGGATTTGAAGGAAACCAGAGTACCCGTGTCACGCCCCGCTTCCCAAAATATGGAGGTGAGGCGTGAGAAGGTCCGCTCAGACTTGAAGCTGCAAAGCTGCAAGTCCGATAAGCGTCAATCAACATTAAATGGCAGGTCCTTGCAATTGCGATACGAAACAATGGTAATAATAAAGAGAATGAGACAAAAGCAAATCTCAGAATATCCATAAAATAAGTTTCAACATCACAGAAAAAGCCACCAGGCTAAAAGAAAAGAATCTAAAGGGCCCCAGCATGGCCAACAAAAGTACAACGTACAAAGTAAAGGTGTCACGCACCGACAACTAACAACAATCCTAAAACAAAGGAAGCTCAGAAAGGTCACTAAGACTGGTCATCGGTATCCACAATCCTCCTGGACAGACATGGGCTCAGGCTCAGCGTTAGCAATTACCACGTACTCAGCAACGGTCTCTGGATCAGGGTCTAACATGTGGCACCCAAAAGAGCAAGGGACACAGTCAGCAAGTCTACAAGAGACTTGTGAAAGGAAACTGAAAGTAAAAGTAAACAACCTAGCAGTTCTAACATGATGCAATGACATGGCAGATATAGCATGAGTGCAACAAGTAAAGTAAAGTACGAGCATGGCATTTAAATCATGGCATGGATGTCAAGTTTTTGCAAGAACAAACACAAGTACAAGGACAAGTCTAGTAAGCACATCGTGCACAGAGATTACGCCTTTTGGCTAGAGTGGCTGATCGGGCCAACTCCTAAGCTCAAGTGATCGCTTATCCCTACCCGTCCACGTGTATCGAGGCAGGGCCTTACCCCCCGAACACGGAATGCTCGCTTCTGGATCACGAGCCAGGAAGTGTTTTTCATGATGGCATAGGGGTGCACCTAGCCTGAACAAGGAAGTACAAGTATTGTAGCGTGTGCTACGAATGCAACATTCAACTTGGATGACATGTAAGATGCAATGCATGGCAGATAACAGTTTAAGTGCGTACAGATAAGAAATTTAAACATGGAAGATAACAATGCATGAATGACATGGCAGGGTGACAGATCTAGCTTCGTTGTCCAGCTAGATCTTAAAGTTGCGTCTAGACAGTTATCATTTCACTGTCTAGTCTCTTTTACGCTAAAAGCAAGGAAGTGGCCTAAAACATGGCCCTAAGCAAAAGTTGGCAAGTTTCACTTGCCTGCAAGTCAAACGTCTGAAAAACACCGTCCAACGAGTCCAAAGTCACAAATAACCTACGTGCACAAGTCCACCGGCCTACAATCCCATTTTATTAATCTTAATTACTAAATTAAAACACTTTAAAAACGTCAATTTTAATCTTGATTAACAGGCTGTGGTTTGGGGGTCCTAAGAGTGCAAAGCGTTACCTCAACACGACACGAAAGCTACACTGGCGTCGAGTAGCGACGCCAGGGGTTGGAATAAAAGAACGCGCTCCTAGTCCAGATTCCAGAATAGATTCCTTGCTCGCCAAGTCTAGGCAGCAACCAGATCAACGAACCAAGATTCCAAAGCTAGAACGTGCGACGACGGGCTACGACGTATCGCAACGTCGTAATAGGCAAATCCACGAAGAGAAGACACCTAGGTGGGACCCACAGTAGTGCTAGGGGCCAATGGGGGACCCACAACACCTCTGGAGAACTTGGGGGGTGCCACGGTGGCAAGCGTTGCGAAAGTTGCAACATTGCGAGGAACGTCGCTCGGTCAGACACGGGCTGCTGCGAGAGATCCTATCGGTCGGACACAGTGCACGGGCTGTGGCAGCGTTTGTAGAGATGCGGCGTCGGTCATAGCGGGCCGCTGTGCGGGAAATTGTCGGTCAGACACAGCGGGCGGGGGTTGCAATGAGCGGGGGTTGCAATGAATGGCGGTGCGGGCGCTTGGGTCGGTCAGACACAGTGGGAGCGCCGGTCGGGCGCTGCGGAGATGCAGCGGAGCGGGGAGCGATGCGGAGCGGGTGGGGCTCTCGGTCAGACCGAGAGAAGCTATCGGTCAGGCGGGGGCGATGCGGAGCGGGGGTTGGCCTCTGTCACGACCCGCTTCCCTAAAATGGAGACGAGACGTGAAAAGGTCCGCACAGGAGTGGAGCGGTGAAGCCCCAAACCCGATAAGCGTCAATTTAGTATAAGCAGGTCCCTGTAATTGCAATCGAAACAACAATAATAATAATATGAGACGGAAAAGAAACACCAATCCCAAGGGTTGTCCACAAATATTCAACATCACAGAAAAGCCACCAGGCTAAAAAGAAAGAGTCTAAAGGCCCAGAACAAGGCCAAACAAAAGCAACGACATAAAAAGTATAGGTGCCACGCACCGATAACAAAACAACTATCTAACAAAAGTAAAACACACGGAGACACTAGGACTGGTCCCCAGTGTCCACGTACTCCCCGTCCAACACGGGCTCAAGCTCGGCGTCCGCAAACACCTCACCCTCAGCTGGCAACTCAGGCTCAAGGTCTAACATGTGTCACCCAAAAGAGAAAGGGGCACATGTCAGCAAGTCTAAAAGACTTGAGCAAGGAAACTGAAAGTGACTAACAACCTAGCATTTAAATGTTAAACAATGGCATGGCAGTTGAATATGATGCAACAGTTTAAAAGAGAGACAAGCATGCACAATGTAGCCAAAGCTACCAACTCACTAGTTCACGAAATCACTTATCACTGTTTTCACTTATCACTGTTAATCACTTAAACACTAGAGATTTCGCCTGCAGGCTGGAGTGGCGGATCAGGCCATCTCGTGCTCTGGTGACGCATATCTCTTACTCACTTAAACACTAGAGATTTCTCCTGCAGGCTGGAGTGGCGGATCAGGCCATCTCGTGCTCTGGTGACGCATATCTCTTACCCCACCCCTACGTGTATCGAGCATTTGCTCGCTTCTGGATCACGGGCCAGGAAGTGTATTTGGCATAGGGTTGTGCCCACGAAAAGTGGGTGCATAGCCGGTATCCGAGCGTTGGGGTTTCCAACTACAGGGCTCGCTTCTGGAACACGAGCCAGGAATATAATGTTGTAGCGTGTGCTACACAATCACAATAATTTATTACTATGCAATGACATGAACAAATGATTGTGTACCGTTAATTGAATTTAAACGTGACATACAAGCATGATGAGGGTGACGGACCAAGCTTCGTTGTCAAGCTAGGTCAATGGCGTCTAAACGACTATCCTTTCACTGTTTAGTCTCTTTTACGCTAAAACAAGGTAATGGCCTAAGACATGGCCCAAATCAAGAGATGCAAGTTTCACTTGCCTATCACCGGGGATAACGGTTATGAAAGTTCGTTTCCGCGAATGCTAGGCTACGGGGAATCGCTGTTATGGGGAACAATCATCAAAACACAAGTATTTTATTAGGGTTTCATAGAAATTACAATAAGATAAGAAAACAACGGTAGATCGATTTCTTACCGAGAGGAGGCGGAAGAAACACTCCGGGGAACCCTAGGATCAGATCTGGAAGAGATTGGAGAAGTTTGGGGAAACTAGGGTTTTGGGGGATTTTGGGGATTTGATGGATTTTGGTGAGATTTTGGGGAAGATGAGTGGTAGATAGAGTGAATGGATGGATTGGATGATGGATTTAGGGTTTGGAATGAAGGATTGAAGCTTGGAGGAAGATGGGGGCTTGGAGGGGAAGAAACTAGGGCTTAGGGTCGTGTTGGAGAAGAAGAAAACGATTGGGTTGGGTATTTATAGGTTGAGCTGGCGGCTGCCTAGAAATTAGGGTTTTAACACTGGTTAGTCGGTCAAAGAACAACCACTGACCGACTAGTTTGGCAACTAGTCGGTCGGTCGACCAACGCAGACCGACTAAGTGTAAACAGTAACTCCTGAACGAAAATAGGATTCTAGAGTTAGTCGGTCCATGAACAAGTACTGACCGACTAGTTTAGCATCTAGTCGGTCGATGAACGTTCTTAGACCGACTAAGAGTAAACAGTAACTGATACAAAATTAATATGATGAGTTAGTCGGTTCAAGAAGCATTGCTGACCGACTAGTTTGCAACCTAGTCGGTCAACCAACGTTCTTAGACCAACTAACGATAAACAGTAACTCCTGAGAAAATTTAGAAAGCTCACTAGTCGGTCCAAGAAGGATTGCCGACCGACTGGATCGTCATCTAGTCGGTCGGTGGCCCTTCTTACACCGGCTAATGAGCACCAAAAGTTCCGATACGGAGCGCGAGGCCCCGTGATCGAATCCTAAGACTCCTAGGCTTGATCTAATAGTTAGATATGACCGTTGTGAAGCCCGTCACAAACGACGTACTTCGAAATCGACGATCCTAAGGAAGAATCGAGAAAATACGACGAATCGATCGAAAATGAAAGTTACGGAGACGAAAACCACACAAGAGGAGAAAATCCACCAAAACATATATTATATTATAATAAATTCTGATACATGAAAGCAGTCGTTACATCCTCCCCAACTTAAGAAAAATTCCGTCCTCGGAATTCCCAAATACTCACGAGTCCGGAAACAAAAGTGGGTAGCGCTCCCACATCTCATCTTCTCTCTCCCAAGTGGACTCTCCCGGCGAACCGTGTCGCCACATCACCCTCACAAGATCGACAATCTTGTTTCGAAGTGACTTCTGACGCCTGTCCAGAATCTGCACCGGATACTGGTCATACGTCAAATCTGAGCGAACGGCGATCTCCGAGAAATCCACGGCATGAGATGGATCGCTAATGTATCGACGAAGCTGCGACACATGGAAAACATTGTGAACTCCTTCCAAAGATGGCGGCAAGGCCAAGCGGTAAGCTACCTCGTCAACCCTCTCCAAAACATCAAATGGTCCAATGTATCGTGGGCTCAACTTCCCACGCTTACCAAAATGAATCACACCACGATTCGGGTAAATCTTCAAGAACACATGGTCGCCCGGCTGAAATTCCAAAGGACGACGTTTAGCATCAGCCCAATGCTTAAAACGGTCCTGAGCAATCCTCAACCTCTCCCGAATATTCCTGACGATATCCACGGCCTCCACGATCATCTCAGGTCCCAACAACTTCCGATCACCAACGTCATCCCAACTCAATGGCGATCGACATTTCCTCCCATAAAGAGCGGCGAAAGGCGCCATGCCAATACTCGCCTGGAAGCTGTTGTTGTAGGAAAACTCCACCAAATGTAGATGGTCCTCCCACGAACCCTTGAAATCCAACATGCACGCCCTCAGCATGTCTTCCAAAATCTGAATCGTCCTCTCGGACTGGCCATCCGTCTGCGGATGGTACGCCGTGCTGAAACTCAGACGCGTACCCAAGCTCTTCTGCAAACTCTGCCAAAACTGAGATGTGAACCTCGTGTCTCTGTCCGACACGATACTCACGGGGACTCCATGAAGTCGCACGACTTCCTCCATATATCTCCTCGCTAGCACCTCCGTGGACTGTCCCACTCGGAATGGAATAAAGTGCGCAGATTTGGTCAATCGATCTATGATCACCCAAATCGCGTCATTCTGCTTCGGACTCCGAGGTAGTCCAGTCACGAAATCCATAGTGATGTGCTGCAACTTCCACTCCGGAATCGGAAGCGGTTGTAGCAACCCGGCCGAACGCTGATGCTCCGCCTTCACTTACTGGCAAACCAAGCACTTGGCTACACTCCGAGCCACGCTCCTCTTCATACCTTGCCACCAATAATTCAGACGAAGATCCTGGTACATCTTGGTGCCACCAGGATGCACAGAATACGGCGAACTGTGTGCCTCCACCATCAGCTCCTCTCTGATATCCCCAGCAGGCACACACAACCTGGCTCCAAACCTCAGCGAGCCATCCTCATGAATCAAAAAGTCAGTCCACAGACCGGCTTCCACCATCTCCCGAATCCTGACCAACTTCGGATCTCCGGCCTGGCCAGCCTTAATCCGATCCACGATCGTCGACTGTACCTGCATGTACATCAACGAAGAAGCCTCCCCAGGAAGAACAATCTCCACTCCAGACTCGCAAAAATCCTGCTGCAATCTCCACTGCGAGGTCAAAATCATCACCGCTGGAAGCCTACTCAAAGCATCTGGAACCACATTCACCTTGCCAGGGTGATACTGCAAATCAATCTCATAATCCGCCATAAGCTCCAACCATCGACGCTGTCGCATGTTGAGCTCCTTCTGAGTGAAAATATACTTCAAGCTTTTGTGATCGGTGAAAATCTTCACTTTCTCACTCAGCAAGAAGTGCCTCCAAATCCTAAGAGCGAACACAACGGCAGCCAACTCCAAATCATGCGTCGGGTAATTCTTCTCATGAACCTTAAGCTGACGAGACGCATACGCCACAACATGTCCGTGCTGATGCAGCACGTAACCGAGACCCTTGCCAGAAGCATCGCAAAAGATCTCAAATCCACCGCTGCGATCAGGCACGACAAGAATAGGGGCACTCGTCAACCTCTCCTTCAGAATACAAAAAGCACTCTCACAATCACCCGACCAAACATAAGCAACATCCTTCCGCATCAACCTAGTCATCGGCTCAGCAATACGAGAAAAGTCCTTAATGAACCGACGATAATATCCTGCCAAACCAAGGAAACTCCGAATCTCAGATGCAGACGACGGAACAGGCCACTCCCTGATGGCCCTAATCTTCTCGGGATCCACAGAAATACCATCTCCGGTCACCACATGCCCCAGAAAAGCAACTCGATCTAGCCAAAACTCGCACTTCGAAAACTTAGCATACAAACGATGCTTCCTCAAAATTTCCAACACCGTCCTCAAGTGAGATGCATGCTCTTCCTCCGACTTCGAATAGATCAGAATGTCGTCGATAAAGATAACGACAAACTTATCCAAAAAGTCGTAGAAAATCAGGTTCATCAGATTCATGAAAACTGCGGGCGCGTTAGTTACGCCGAAAGGCATAACCACAAACTCATAGTGTCCATACTTCGTCCTGAACGCTGTCTTCGGAACATCATCCCTCTTCACCTTCAACTGATGGTAACCACTCCTCAAATCCAACTTAGAAAACACCCTCGAACCTCCAAGCTGATCAAAAATATCATCGATGCGAGGCAACGGGTATTTATTCTTAATGGTCACCGCATTCAATCCCCGATAGTCCACGCACATGCGACGCGAACCATCCTTCTTCTTAACCAGCAACACCGGTGCTCCCCACGGAGACACACTGGGATTAATATAACCCTTCAGCAACAGCTCATCCAACTGCTTCCGCAACTCTTCCAATTCAGCAGGCGACATACGATACGGCGCCTTCGAAATCGGCTGCGCGCCTGGAAGAAGATCGATAGAAAATTCCAAAGCTCGATCAGGCGGCAAACCAGACATCTCCTCGGGGAAGACGTCGCCAAAATCTCGCACCACAGCTGGCCACTCCAGCTCCAACTGCATAGCCACAGCCTCCACCGGCCTGGCCCGAAATCTGACAGGACCAAGCGAACTGCTACCACGACTGAACTCAAATACAGGATGTCCGGGAATCTCGAACACCACCTTCTTCCGACGGCAGTCGATCGTAGCATAGAAGCTCGCAAGCCAATCCATCCCAAAGACCGCATCGTAGTTGGTGATGTTGTGGACAATAAAATCAGCATAAAGCTCATGTCCACAAACCACCACAGAGCAAGGACTGCACCCACGATGCACCGTGACTACTCCATTCCCTGTGACGATATTCCAACTCTTGGAGAGAGGGGACGTCGACAAGGAATGCTTCTCCACGAAGCTCTGGGCCAAAATGCACATTGACGCACCTGAGTCAAAGAGGACTCGGGCAGGGAACGTGCAAACCAAAACCACACCTAACAAACAGTCTAATCAATCAAATCATACTCTAGCAACATTCATACACAAGCATCCTGCATAATTTAACAATCAACTAATTAAGGAAGGAACAATCTAGATCGAAAGTTACCTGCAATGACCTCATCCATGGCCAAAACCTCCTCCTCAGTCATCAGGAATGCCTGCCTCCTCGGCGGAGCGGCCCGCTCAAAAGCCTGCCTCTGCGGGACGAGGGGCACCCCACGACCAGCGGGCACCGGGGCTCTCTGCTGCAAAGGCGGGGCAGCAATAGGTGTCCGCCAAGGTTGCCTCAACTTCGGGCACTCCCTGAGAGCATGGGCGGGATCTCCACAAGCAACACATTGCCCCAAGAACTTCCTACATGATTCCTTGATATGACCCTCCTTGCCAAAGAAATGGAAAACCCTCCGAACAGGCCCTCCTGGCCTCTTGAACTGAACAGGATGGTTCGGCCTGAATCTAGGTCGAACCACAGCTCTTGCCTGCTCCACAGGCCTCTTCCCAGCACCAACAACAGACCCCTTCCTCTGGTTCACAAGCAGCTCCTGCCTCTTGGCAGCGACCAAAACCTTCTGATAAGATTCCCGGTCAGAAGAGGTCACAAAGCTCTGGAGCTCTGAAGCAAGCCCCTGCAGAAACCTCTGAGCTCGCTCCTCAGCGTCCTGCACCATCTTTGGTGCAAACCGACTCAGCCTCATGAACTCCTGGTGGTACATGTCCACCGACGAGTTCCCCTGCTTCAGATCGATAAAACGCTGCAGCATCTCTTCCCTGGCAGCCTTCGGGAAGAACTCACCATCAAATCTGGCCTTGAAGGTAGCCCAGACAATCGGCTCCTCCAACATCTTTTCCTCAGCATCCCACCAATTCCTGGCGTTATCCTTCAGCTGGCGCTTCGCCAAGTCAACCCAACTAACTTCGTTGACCTTGGACATCTTCAGATTGTCCTCGATATTCCTCATCCATTCATCAGCAGCTAGTGGACCTTCGGTTCCATCAAAATACGCAGGACCCAGCTCTCTGAACTGCTTCGCCCCGGGCTCAGGGCGAGGGGTCTCCACCACCCGAGCAGCTCGAGTCACTGGAGCATTCTGCACCCGCAGGAGCACGCCCTGCTGAACTTGCATCATCTGCAACATCATCCTCATCATCTCCCCATTAGTGGGCTCCCGCTCAGGCTCCTCGTCATGAGGGGGCGCACCACTACCACCACCACGGGTGATTCGCCTTCCTGCCATCTAATGACGCAGAAAACGAAACAATTAGACTCATAGCTTAAGGCTCAGATGTCGAACTTATTTGTTGGACAATGTTGTATTATTATTGTTATCCCGATAATTACAGTTACAGGTCGACCTGCATGGGCCACCACTAAAACCTGTCACGACCCGCTTCCCTAAAATGGAGGCGAGACGTGAAAAGGTCCGCACGGGAGTGGAGCGGTGAAGCCCCAAACCCGATAAGCGTCAATTTAGTATAAGCAGGTCTCTGTAATTGCAATCGAAACAACAATAATAATAATATGAGACGGAAAAGAAACACCAATCCCAAGGGTTGTCCACAAATATTCAACATCACAGAAAAGCCACCAGGCTAAAAAGAAAGAGTCTAAAGGCCCAGAACAAGGCCAAACAAAAGCAACGACATAAA
Organism: Scilla litardierei; assembly: GCA_030789695.1. Taxonomy (NCBI): domain Eukaryota; kingdom Viridiplantae; phylum Streptophyta; class Magnoliopsida; order Asparagales; family Asparagaceae; genus Scilla; species Scilla litardierei. The sequence continues at coordinate 51,385,742 of CM061139.1, forward strand.
AAGTATAGGTGCCACGCACCGATAACAAAACAACTATCTAACAAAAGTAAAACACACGGAGACACTAGGACTGGTCCCCAGTGTCCACGTACTCCCCGTCCAACACGGGCTCAAGCTCGGCGTCCGCAAACACCTCACCCTCAGCTGGCAACTCAGGCTCAAGGTCTAACATGCGTCACCCAAAAGAGAAAGGGGCACATGTCAGCAAGTCTAAAAGACTTGAGCAAGGAAACTGAAAGTGACTAACAACCTAGCATTTAAATGTTAAACAATGGCATGGCAGTTGAATATGATGCAACAGTTTAAAAGAGAGACAAGCATGCACAATGTAGCCAAAGCTACCAACTCACTAGTTCACGAAATCACTTATCAATGTTTTCACTTATCACTGTTAATCACTTAAACACTAGAGATTTCGCCTGCAGGCTGGAGTGGCGGATCAGGCCATCTCGTGCTCTGGTGACGCATATCTCTTACTCACTTAAACACTAGAGATTTCGCCTGCAGGCTGGAGTGGCGGATCAGGCCATCTCGTGCTCTGGTGACGCATATCTCTTACCCCACCCCTACGTGTATCGAGCATTTGCTCGCTTCTGGATCACGGGCCAGGAAGTGTATTTGGCATAGGGTTGTGCCCACGAAAAGTGGGTGCCTAGCCGGTATCCGAGCGTTGGGGTTTCCAACTACAGGGCTCGCTTCTGGAACACGAGCCAGGAATATAATGTTGTAGCGTGTGCTACACAATCACAATAATTTATTACTATGCAATGACATGAACAAATGATTGCGTACCGTTAATTGAATTTAAACGTGACATACAAGCATGATGAGGGTGACGGACCAAGCTTCGTTGTCAAGCTAGGTCAATGGCGTCTACACGGCTATCCTTTCACCGTTTAGTCTCTTTTACGCTAAAACAAGGTAATGGCCTAAGACATGGCCCAAATCAAGAGATGCAAGTTTCACTTGCCTATCACCGGGGATAACGGTTACGAAAGTTCGTTTCCGCGAATGCTAGGCTACGGGGAATCGCTGTTATGGGGAACAATCATCAAAACACAAGTATTTTATTAGGGTTTCATAGAAATTACAATAAGATAAGAAAACAACGGTAGATCGATTTCTTACCGAGAGGAGGCGGAAGAAACACTCCGGGGAACCCTAGGATCAGATCTGGAAGAGATTGGAGAAGTTTGGGGAAACTAGGGTTTTGGGGGATTTTGGGGATTTGATGGATTTTGGTGAGATTTTGGGGAAGATGAGTGGTAGATAGAGTGAATGGATGGATTGGATGATGGATTTAGGGTTTGGAATGAAGGATTGAAGCTTGGAGGAAGATGGGGGCTTGGAGGGGAAGAAACTAGGGCTTAGGGTCGTGTTGGAGAAGAAGAAAACGATTGGGTTGGGTATTTATAGGTTGAGCTGGCGGCTGCCCAGAAATTAGGGTTTTAACACTGGTTAGTCGGTCAAAGAACAACCACTGACCGACTAGTTTGGCAACTAGTCGGTCGGTCGACCAACGCAGACCGACTAAGTGTAAACAGTAACTCCTGAACGAAAATAGGATTCTAGAGTTAGTCGGTCCATGAACAAGTACTGACCGACTAGTTTAGCATCTAGTCGGTCGATGAACGTTCTTAGACCGACTAAGAGTAAACAGTAACTGATACAAAATTAATATGATGAGTTAGTCGGTTCAAGAAGCATTGCTGACCGACTAGTTTGCAACCTAGTCGGTCAACCAACGTTCTTAGACCGACTAACGATAAACAGTAACTCCTGAGAAAATTTAGAAAGCTCACTAGTCGGTCCAAGAAGGATTGCCGACCGACTGGATCGTCATCTAGTCGGTCGGTGGCCCTTCTTACACCGGCTAATGAGCACCAAAAGTTCCGATACGGAGCGCGAGGCCCCGTGATCGAATCCTAAGACTCCTAGGCTTGATCTAATAGTTAGATATGACCGTTGTGAAGCCCGTCACAAACGACGTACTTCGAAATCGACGATCCTAAGGAAGAATCGAGAAAATACGACGAATCGATCGAAAATGAAAGTTATGGAGACGAAAACCACACAAGATGAGAAAATCCACCAAAACATATATTATATTATAATAAATTCTGATACATGAAAGCAGTCGTTACAGCCTCGGTCAGACCAACGGAAACCAAGCGAATTCCTCGGTCGGACACGGGCGGTTGCGGGGCTAGGTTGCGACGAACGTCGCAAGCAAGATTTTTGAGTTGTGGGATGGCTAGTGTTTGTTTGCTTGAGAAAATAGGTTAACCTAGGGGTTGTTTATATAGTATAAATGGGTTGACTTGGTCTAGGGTTATTTCTATTAGGATTAGGATTTAAAAATCATTTAAAACTCAAACCCTCTCTCTCTTACCCACGCATGGCTAGGGTGCATCCAAGATAGGGCTAGGATTTGGGTCAAAAATAGTTTGAAGTGTTTTAATGTAGTAAAAATTATATTTGGCTAAAAATACTTGAAAACTTAGTTATTAAAAATATTATAAGCTTTGCTAAAAATGTAAAATGGGTCAAATAAAATCCAAAAATTGTGAAATAAATATTGGGGTGATCGGGACGACGAGAGAAAGAAAACTAAGAAGACGGATCTCAATTTCGACGTCGAGTGACGAAACTAAAAATAGAAACGTCTCACGTCAAAAGTGAAAATCACAACGTCTCTTCGAATAAGATCAAATCGTGGGAGAACGACCCGAGAAATGTATTTCCAAATTAGTACCACGATTTAATACTCTCAGAGACGTTCACAACGACATATCACACCAAAGTGTTCAAAAACAAATAAGGTCTAAAACAAATACGTGCACGGTCAACAGCATGTGCACGAAGAAGATACGATCGGAAAGCGGCCGTTACATCCTCCCCACCTTAGAATAAAGTCCGTCCTCGGACTTTCTAACTATAAATATAACTCTAGCTAGACTAGTAGCTATCCCGATCACATCACATTATAATTCAACCAGGTATAGTCATTACCAATGCTTATGCATACACTAGGTAGTCAAACAATAACTCTGCTAACATGTATATATTCATGCACATATTTCAATTATATATATATATGCATACATCCCTTATATAACTACTACTAACCTAGTACAAACAATAGTTCAGATACTCAAATAAGATTAGTCTCACACTAGCAAATACAATCATTGCTCTACGTATAGATAGCTACCTATGCACCAAACAAACATGCATGGGTATACTACTCCCTAATATTTCCTATCATACATCCAATACCAAACACATCAACACCTGTAGTCACACCATACCATTATTTAAATCAAGTTTTACTATATCTAATATACATTTACCACTACTATAATTTCACAATTATATAGTCATTCAAATGCATGCAATTATTTCACCACAAATTCACGTCACATACGGTCCTATAACCATAATCACGATACGCCACACATTTCATAGTCACTAATACCTATAACTAAGCACATACTTACCCGTGCACGGTGCACACCCATACACGCTAACATTTCATTCATATATACCAATCATACCAATATAAACTCAGCACATCTACACACCTAGTGTAGCTAGCACACATACGTTCACACAGGCAAATCCTTAGTAAATAACTATACAACAAGACCAACACCTATAACTATATACTGGTATAGCGACCCACAATCATGTGCGTAACACAACCAGGCACAAACACTCCTATCATTATACATACATCAAACTTTGCTATATGCAAACTACAGACATACATAACAATATACTTAGAGTATACCCACTCAAGCTTGAGTGAGACTCGAAACACATATCAGAATACTCTATATACGTAACCAATACCACTCCAAAGCATACACATCTACCAATAGAACCATATACATACCATAAGTCAATCACACTTAATATTTAGTCAGGTAATACTCACATAGTTCAATCACTTTATATACCATAATAATAATACAGACATCAGCACACGTATAATTAGAATACCCTCCCTACTGCATGCATTCACCGTATAGTCACACACATGTAGAACATATATTCACACCAAATCCTACTACCTATAATTAGTGTACCAACACATCTACTTCATACATAGTTAAGATATGCAATAGTCGTGTATACCTCATGGTATGCACGCATACAACATCCCGTAGAAGCAAGCAATACCAATCAAAATTATAATCCTACTACTACATGTATATCGCCTATATACCCTTGCAGCAAATACATAACTACTTACGTCTAAGCACAATACGTATCTACGTACGAGCACATACTCACACGTGCTAACACATAGGTCATATAATAGACCTACCCACTTATCTATACGTACACCTATTATTATTACACCCATCATACACATAGCTTTACCAACATATTATTTCAACCATTATAAGTATCCCCAACTACATACACCCCATTAGATATTCCCACACTGATTCTTATATACACAGACGCCCCTAGAGTGGTATAGCTATCCTCACACATACCTATAAATACTAACACACAAACAACTTCATAATATCACGAATAACTCTGAGTATGTATATATCACACAATAGGCAAACATTAATATACTATAGGGGAGTACACTCATCCAAGCCCACATACTCAACTTAGGTACATGCACAACATCACAAAGGTCCAAGGGCCCACTAACAAATTGGAGTTGACACAGTCATGGACGAGCACTAAGCAATAGAGGGAGGTCGAGGTCGAAAGCGTGACGAGGGAAGGATCGATAAGCACGAGTTCAGATAGGACGAATACAAGGAGACAGCTTGGCTAGGTGAAACAGCGACTCACTTGTGAATGTTTAGGTAGATGAAAGGGAGATGTAGTGGTACTCTTATAGGATACAGAAAGAAAATAGTGCAAATAACATAAGCTAAAATACGTGAAATTTGAAAACTGTTGTACTTCAAAAGTTGGAATCCTCGTCTGTATAAAATATTTGGAGATCGATAAAACAAGTTGTTCGAAACAAGTTTGATTCGGATATACATAATAAGAGAAAACGGTTTATTGGCTTATCGAAAATTATTATTAAAAGGAAGTAAATCATTCACACGAACATTAAGGACGTAGTTTAGAAAATATTATACAGCAGTAGTTTAATAAAATGTTGGCAAAAGTAAATCATTCGCCCGCGTGGATGTTTCCACGGTGTCTAGGGATGAGATTTTCTTTCTTTATGCCATGTCCCAGACCGGATTCATGGACATATCCCTATGCCCATAGACACCGCTCATTGGATCATCCACGAGATCTCAGCTGTTAGCCGTGCAACGTCTGGTTCTATCTGCTGTGGTGGGGTGATTACTCTTATCGTTAGTTGTGTTTTAAGGATGCCGCCCCACCTCCCTATTGTACCGGGGCGTAGCCGTATCGATCGTGACTACTTGATCGATATCGGCATGCTCACTCCTTTTGGTGAGAAGCGTGCAGTCTACCTCTATAGTCCTGCCTGCACGGCTTTTTTCCATCCTTCCATCCTCATCTCCTGAGAGACTCCCCATTCGCATTTCACATCTACCATGGGAGTTCTTCCCGGATCCTTGGTACAGCACTCTCATAAATTTTCCACCCTCGGATCCTCCCGATTGGCACCCGTATGTCGGTTCACCTTGTGCGATAATCATCCATCACGATGAACCAATAAATTTTCACCATGATCCACCGGTAATCCAACCCTTTGCTCCTCCCACTCCTGTTGGCGCACCCTCTCTTTCGTCCTCCGAAGATCCCTTCTTCCACTATTCACCACCATCCTCACCATGTCCCTACCATTCTACCGACAGCGGCTCCGATTGACCTCCCCCAGCATATTTCTGCACTTTCATGATCATATCATATCGCTAGCATTGTCATGCCTAGCTTAGGGGAAGTCGATTTTCTGTGTGCTGTCATGTGATGTTTTCTATGCGTGCTTGTTAGATATGTCGTGTGGTGTGATTTTCTAATTTTATTTTCTGTTTATATGTCGTGTGGTGTGATCTTCTTTATTTTCAGTTTCGTATGTGTGTTTTTCTTGTTTTTCACTTCTTTTTGTGTCGGTGCGTATTCCCCCCATTTTCATTGCCCTCCCGTATTAACTCTTATTGCATTGAGGGCAATGCAAGTTTCAGCTTGGGGGAGTCGCACTTCGTGCGTCATTTGCGTCTTTTTTCTTCGTTTTTGAGTCGTTTTCAGCGTATTTTAATTTTTTTTCTTTTCTTCTTTTCTTTCTCTTTCTCCTAGAGATGACCACATATGATGAATTGCCACAAATCACACACATACCTAGCATGGATTCGATAATCACATTCACTAACCCTAGGAAGTCGAGTCATCTTGCATTTCATGCATCGTGTGTCCACTTAGCTTTTTTGTGAGTCGTGTGTCATGCCTAGCCGTTTGGTGTGCTTCTACTTTGTGATTTTGATTTATATACCGGTCCAGGAATGACCCCTAGATTATCATGCTTCGATTTGAATATGCGGTATTTGCTTCTCATGTCTGCTTCTATATGCATGAATATATATATCGTACGCTTCATTTCGCATGTGTCGGGATTCCACAATTAGGACTAGGGTAACACATTTAGCCTATGCTCTGATTAGCGAAATATCTCTTTTGCCCAAGTGTTTAGAATCTGATTTCTTTTTTATTTTACTTGGTGCTAATTCCCTCGTCGTGTACCATTCTCCCACTTGGGAGAGTACACACGTGTATATACCCCCAAAATCCAAAAAAATCCAAAAAAGAGAAAAGAAAAACGCCAAAAAAAGAGAAAAGAGAAAATAAAGAAAAAAAATACATATGTATAGCCAAAAATCCAAAAAAAATACATATATCCAAAACCCAAAAAAATGTGTGTGAATATTTTCCTACCTGTCGAGAATAAAGGGAAGGCGAGAATTTGCACCGAGTGTTCTACTCCACATCATCTCAACCCCCCATCGCTTTCGAAAACACTTGGAATAGGGAATTTCTAGCTATCATCTAGGCGATAGTGTGGTGATGTCCAAGTCCCTAGCTGTGGAGTCCCTGACACATGATGCATTTCTATTCTCATACTCTTCTCATGCATGCTCGAGCCATATATTCATCGCTTATTTCAAATAGAATCGATACTTGGGTCTTTTCTTGGATTTCTGTATATGGAGCTTATAGCACAATGTAAATAGTGACACCGTCTGCTAGCACACGACCACACTCACACGCGCTTTACCGCTGATCACTCCATATTTTACACATTTTTCCTGCTTGTTTGCATGCCATTTGAATTGCTCAAATCATGTTTTTCACGATTTATCGACAACATTGCGATACTTTTCACGATTTGTTGTGTTTTGTCGTATTTCAGGAGATTTGGAGCTATTTGGAGTGATTCCGAGATACACCCACTCCGGAGTGTCACCGACGACTTCCCTGAGGGGTATTTTGAGATTGGAGAGGAGCGGAAGAAGAAAGAACGTCGTAGGAGCAACGAGGAGGCAAAAATACGCAATTTGGGCATCTTCGGTATCTCACTCGGCCGAGTGAAGGAGTCACTCGGCCGACCAACGAGACCCCGCTCGGCCGGCCAGATCGGACACGCTCCAAGCAGTATATCAGCGTGCACTCGGCCGAGCATCAGAAGCTGACTTGGCCGAGTGACGTATCCCATCCGCCCGAGTGGCACCCAGACGACGGCCATCAAAAAGAGCCAACTTACTGTAATCCGTCAGTCTGAGCAGCAGAAGCCCAACCCGGCCGAGTGGAAATTACCGTCCGCCCGAGTGAAGATAGACCATCGGCCGAGTGACGACAACTCACTCGGCCGAGTGACGCCCGATGTGATGACCCCCAAGGCCCCAGAGTTGCTGGAATCCGTCAGGGTCTCTCACTCGGCCGAGTGACCTTTGTCACTCGGCCGAGTGAGCAGCGCTGCCTGTAGCGGAAATCATGATTTTGGAGCTGCGCAGGGGCAGTTCGGTCACGAATTTTTGGGCAGTTTTGGGGGGTATATAACCCCAGATTCTAACCTAGTTTGGAGAGCTTTTTCTATTGCTTTTGGCAGCCTTTTTTTAGATTAGATTTTTAGAGTTTAATTCTTGTGATTGGAGAGGAGAGAAAAGTGTTATTTTGTTAGATTCTTGGAAAGCTACATTGGTTTGTCTCCCTCTCTATTAAAAATCCTATTTTTATTGCTATTTTGAATACTGCTATGAATTCCATTGCTGTTTCTATTGATTATTCTTCCATTAGCAATATGATTTGTGAGTAGTTTTAACGTCTTAGGGCGTGGGGATGAACCCTACGAGCCCAATTTCCGATTTGTGACGATTTGGTAGAACTATTGCTAGAATTGATTAGGGTTAGTTTGGGATTGATATAATACGGATAGCTCGGTGTTCATATCGATGGGATTTGCAAGAGATTGGATCACAATTCGATAGGAAACCCTAGAAATCCGAATTGGGTTGAAATTGAGTTTCCTTAGTATCGGTTTGCAAGAGATTGGACCGACACTAGGATTCTCGGTTGCAATTCTATACCGATACCCGTTTGCAAGAGATTAGACGGGTAGGAACTATCCCAACCTAGGTCGTACCCTGAGTTTCCACGAGAGTGGGCTCGGGATGCGATTGAACGATGATGTTGATCCTAATGCTAGCTTGCCTAGGCTAGGGTTTGCAAGAGATTAGACCCGAGCCTAGGTTTGCTATAGACCGGCAAAAGCGAGAGAGCGTGAGCTAGGTTTTACATTCAGTTGCAACTAGTTCACCTGACATTCTACCCTAGAAATTGTGAAACCGATGAATCACAATGACGAGATACGGTGAGTAGCGGGGATTCCCTATTCCCTATGCGTCTTTATTTGATTTTATATCTCTTTTTACATTGTTTGACGATTGTGACAACATCGCCGAAAGGCAATTTCCTACTTTTCTGTCCCCATAGCCAGGTTGTTCTGAGAAGGCACCATCATACGTCCTCCATGTGTTCGATACCCGCTCGCCGCTACACCGTGCACTTGCGGTAAGACTACACTGTCGCTCTTTAGGGTGTACGCCCGGGCGCGATCAAGTTCGCTCTTTAGGGCCTACTTTTTACATTTATTCTTTTTTTTCTTTTTTTCTTTTTTTTTTCAAATAATTAGAACAAAATACTTAGCTTGATGAAGATCTTCAATCCAAATACAAGCTTTTTGATCCAAGAGGGGGCCTAGGGCATGGCCTAACCTCTAAAATAATCCCTAAGAAAACATATTGGGAACTTCCTCTAATGGTGGCTACAAAACCCTTATATAGTCTCCCAAAACCCTAGAAAATAACCCTACAAAACCCCTCAAATTCATGTCCAAAAACAGCCCAAACCGCAACTTAAAATCTGGGCCCAGGCCGCACTCGGCCGAGTGGAACATGTGACCCGGCCGAGTGGAAATTCCAGCACTGCAGCATCAACTGGCAGAAATTTCCCAGATTTCATCCGACCTCCGATTTGTGCGTGCTTGGCGGCGTTGGAATCGTCATGAAGTCTACTATCCATAAAAAATATGAAAAAAATACTTTGATTGCTGGAATGATAGCAGATTTCAAAAGAGTGTGAGGTTGTCTGAAAATCTAGGCGTTGCGTGTCCTCGGCATCACTCGGCCGAGCGGCAACTGTCACTCGGCCGAGGGGATTTTGGTACTCGGTCGAGTCGGAGCTCGTAGTCGACTGACGGATTACAGTAAGTCTGGTCTGTTGGATGCCGTCGTTCGTGTGCCACTCGGGCGAGTGGTGTCTCCATACTCGGACGAGTGGGATGTCGTCACTCGGCCGAGTGCACGCTAATCTTCAAGTAATTGCGTGTCCGATCTGGTCGGCCGAGCGGGCTTCTTTGCTCGGCTGAGTGACTCCTTCACTCGGCCGAGTGGCATGCTGAAAATGCCCAATCTTCATCATTTCTCTTCCTCGTCGCTCCTACGACGTTCTTTCTTCTTCCACTCGTCTTCTATCGCTGATAGGTCCTCAATAAGTCCATGAGCGATGCTTCATTACGAGTGCAAGTCCTTTAAGCTCATTTTTTGATCCCAATTGCTCATATTTCCTGAAATCCGACAAAAACAAGAAATAGTGAAAAGTAACACAATATCATCGAATAATTGGGAAAATCGCAATATGAGCAACCGAAATGGCATGCAAAAATGCAGAAAAAAGGTGTAAAATATGGACCGATCAAAATCCCCCAAGCTTACCTCTTACTCTTCCTCGAGGAAGATAAGTAGAGAGACGAACTCGGGAGATGAAAATAAAGAAAATGAAATGAAAAAGAAAGAACACGAGGTGGAAGGGGTCGCTAGATTCTTCTCTCAGATCTCAAGCCATAAGCTACACATCACGATAACTTGGAAAATACGAGTCACATGCTATAAGGATTATAAATCTTACTTAGACATCGTACTTGCAGGCTTTTAAGAACAATAAGAGGGACTATTTAAATTCATACAATCAATTCATATCTACATCACGCATTTCATAGAATTTAATATACAAATGTTGGCGATGCACTTTTCAATCAAAAGTTATAAATGAAGCATATAAGATACACACCAAGCATGCAATAGAGAATAGAATAAGAGTCATGGCACTCACATATTTATTTCAAATCATGAAAAATCTCCATATCTAATATATTTTGTAAAGTCTAAGCATTATCAAATATTCCCATTCATGCACGTCTCCACTCTAATGTCATACTCACTCATATGGTCAAATGAATTCACCCACCCAAGCTTAGCTTGAGGCATCACATCTAAAGGAATATGATAGTGGAAAATGGGATTTTTGCCTTGGTTTTCCCAAGTATTTTGTGGCTCCAATAATGAGATAGAGAAATATCTTTCTTTTTCTTTTTTTTGTACGTTTTGTTTCTCATTTTTCTTCTAGGATTTTTGTAGGAGCAATTTGATTTGTATTTTTGGTTTTTGGCTCCTTTTTGGCTTTTTGGACTTTTTGGAGCTAACTTTTTCTTTTGTGGGGATTTTTGGGAAATAGATGCGATATAAGTAGCTTTAGGAGGTGAAATCAAGTGACATGTAGAGAATAAAAAGATATATGTGGAGAAAGAAATAATGTAACACTCGGTTCACTCTAAGATGTGCACGAACGGTTCAATAAAATAATACTTCAACTAAAACTCATATGTAAGCATGGATATTCTCAATCATTTCAATAAATAGTGAAGTCAAGCAGTAAAGTTTACAACCATATCAGGCATGCAACAGAAGGTGAATAAGACAATAAAACTGATGCTTCAGATATACTAATGATGCGTGAATCTTGGTGCATTTCCAACAAAAGCATACTAAACACTAATCAATACATTCAGCTTCAATTAATATCATGCATTCACTTAGAGGAGTCATCAAAAGAAATAGATTTGCAAGCATATGTGAATAGCAAGACTATGGAATACTCTAAATAGCATGGCAAGGAATAATAAGTATCGTGATGGCTACTAAAGCAATAGGAGATATCATCATACAAAACTCATCTATCGGAAGAAGAGAAAGGAAAATAAAGAAATAAAAAATAAAAGAGAGGAAAGAAAAGAAAAACAAGCACAACAACATGATGCATGAACACACGTAAAAGGAAAATAAGATGGAAAATTCAAAAAGATGATGCAAAAATTTTGAAAACTTAAAAAAAACCTAAAATAAAGTAAAAATGCAGCTAATGCATCTAAATGGCACGGAAATGCACTCCCCCATGCTTAAACTTCACATTGTCCTCAATGTGATCATAATGGAAGAATATGAGGAACAACGATAAATATGAGGGAGGTGAATGAAAAATGATGAAATGAATGACATGAAATCCTAATGCAACTACATGCACATGCAATGATGCATGAGAGCGCTTTCCCCTAAGCTTGTACCAAACAATCCTATTCAAATGACTCGATCAAAAATATCATGGCTTTGCAAAGCGTGATCAAGTCAAATGAATAAGAAAGTGAGTATTCACTTGAAAGAAATGCTCGATGGTGGTAAGCAAAAGGATGTGGCGTATCAAAATATGGAGAGGGGAATTAATATATATAATGGGTTTGGGGTGTAAAAGATTTTTGTGGCCGTCATATAAGGTGATATTTATTCAAACAAATCTATACGGTCCTCTCGCTGTCGAGAGAATTCGTGTTTATTGAAAGCATAAAATTTTTACACTACTGGATTGATATCACCTATAGCAAAAGGCGGATCCAGTATCTTTGCCGGTGCAGGAAACTTCTCCAACTGCTCTTTCCGTGGCTCCGCCAGGTGCGTATGTCCACGGACTCCAACGAACTCCAGCAATGCATCCTCCAGCATTCCCACAAGGACTCCACCTGAACCCTGCAGAGAATAGGATGCATCAGTCCGCTGCAAAAAATTCACCCTCGTAATAAAAGTATCCCAAAGAGGATCGTCTATAGAAATATATGGAATAAATAATGGTGGACGATACTTCCCTGGAAATAATCCAATATCCTCACGTGCCATGATAGCTGTCTCCATGGTGTCTTCTCTATGCTGCTCAGGTAAATCTAGATCATAGGTGTGGACCTCATCATCGTCAGACTCATCCCAGCGCACCTCTTGATCATATTCATATGCGTCCATGGGTGCTAACTCCTCGCTCTCCTCCTCGTATACATCCCATTGTACCTTTTGTTTATATGTATGTGTATCCTGCAAAAGGCACGATGAGTCGTCAAAATCTGAATCACAAAAAACATCATACACGGGAGGGGAATAAAATGTAGGAGATGAGGGGGTGAAGAGATCTCCCTGAAAGGGAGCCATAAGCTCTGTGGGATAGTCCTCGGCGTCAATGGAAGGATGAGGTGGCTGTGGGAGCTCTAATGGAGGAGGGTAGTGCTCGGGATCCTCATGAATGGCTATGTCCTCGTCCCGATGCATGACCTCCTCGGCGATAAACTCTGGATCCGTGTGTAATGCCTCCTCAAAAGCATGCTTCGGCTCCGCAAGGTAAATAACCTCAATGTCTTCTCCATCTGAATCATCTCCATCCATCCACTCATCATATGGACTGGCTGTATCTGTGGGTGGGGGAGTGATGATGGTGCAACTAAGCTCTGCAGCAACACGTCCCGAGTGTCTCATCGCAGTTCTCTCATCAGAAGTGGCTGCATCTGTGCCTGGTACCGTTGTCTCCTCAGATGTGGAAGCATCAATGTCCTCAGCCTGCCGTCCAAGATTCTCATCCAGGTACGCATAAAAATGTGTGGTCCATATGATCACAGCCTCAGTGGAAGGTAGAGGTGGCTGCGGAAGCTCAACTGCAGGTGGGCAAGACTCTGGATTTATCTGAATGAAGTTGCCCTCGTCCCAAAGTGCTGCCTCAGTAATGTAATGTCTGGCTCAGCATGTGATGCCTCCTCGTGAACTATCAATGTAGGCTCTCTCTGGAATGGTGATGCTGGCTGATCATGTATGTCAACTTGTGGGGATGCATCATGTGGAGGAGAATGCCCGCGAGCAATCCAAAAATTTAATCTATCCCCCTCAAGACTGACATGGATGTCCTCCTCAATTGTTCCTGTAGCTGAAACATGGTTCATAACAAAATCTGCAAATTGTAGATCAAATGCATCACCTGCTGTAATGCTCTCTGAACCGGTGAACCTCACTGACTCCAAGAGGCCCTCCAATAAGTTCTGAAATGCTTCCTCCTCAAAATCTGTGGTCCACATAATACCATCCATAACACCTGATAAACAAAGATAAATACCTGGAGAAAAATATCAGTGGCACAAAAGAATATAGAAATGGTAGTAATGGTAGCGGGGGTGAAAATTTCCTTTTTTAAATTTTTTTCTTTTTCGTAGTCTAATCAACCTAATTGTGACAAATTGGCACCCAACGGGAAACACCTCCCCGGCAACGGCGCCAAAAACTTGATCGCGCCCAGGCGTACACCCTAAAGAGTGACCGTGTAGTCTTACCGCAAGCACACGGTGTAGCGGTGAGCGGGTATCGAACACAGGGAGGACGTATGATGGTGCCTTCTCCGAACAACCTGGCTATGGGGACAGAAAAGTAGGAAATTGCCTTTCAGCGATGTTGTCACAATCGTCAAACAATGTAAAAAGAGATATAAAATCAAATAAAGACGCCTAGGGAATAGGGAATCCCCGCTACTCACCGTATCTCGTCATTGTGATTCATCGGTTTCACAATTGCTAGGGTAGAATGTCAGGTGAACTAGTTGGAACTGAATGTAAAACCTAGCTCACGCTCTCGCGCTTTTGCCGGTCTATAGCAAACCTAGACTCGGGTCCAATCTCTTGCAAACCCTAGCCTAGGCAAGCTAGCATTAGGATCAACATCATCGTTCAATCGCATCCCGAGCCCACTCTCGTGCAAACTCAGGGTACGACCTAGGTTGGGATAGTTCCTACCCGTCCAATCTCTTGCAAACGGGTATCGGTATAGAATTACAACCGAGAATCCTAGTGTCGGTCCAATCTCTTGCAAACCGATACTAAGGAAACTCAATTTCAACCCAATTCGGATTTCTAGGGTTTTCTATCGAATTGTGATCCAATCTCTTGCAAATCCCAATCGATATGAACACCTAGCTATCTGTATTATATCAATCCCAAACTAACCCTAATCAATTCTAGCAATAGTTCTACCAAATCGTCACAAATCTGAAATTGGGCTCGTAGGGTTCATCCCCACACCCTAAGACGTTAAAACTACTCACAAATCATATTGCTAATGGAAGAATAATCAATAGAAACAGCAATGGAATTCATAGCAATATTCAAAATAGCAATAAAAATAGGATTTTTAATAGAGAGGGAGACAAACCAATGTAGCTTTCCAAGAATCCAACAAAATAACACTTTTCTCTCCTCTCCAATCACAAGAATTAAACTCTAAAAATCTAATCTATAAAAAAAGGCTGCCAAAAGCAATAGAAAAATCTCTCCAAACTAGGTTAGATTCTGGGGTTAAATACCCCCCAAAACTGCCCAAAAATTCGTGACCAAACTGCCCCTGCGCAGCTCCAAAATCGTGATTTCCGCTACAGGCAGCGCTGCTCACTCGGCCGAGTGACAAAGGTCACTCGGCCGAGTGAGAGACCCTGACGGATTCCATTAACTCTGGGGCCTTGGGGGTCGTCACATCGGGCGTCACTCGGCCGAGTGAGTTGTCATCACTCGGTCGATGGGCTATCTTCACTCGGGCGGACGACAATTTCCACTCGGCCGAGTCGGGCTTCTGCTGCTCAGACTGACGGATTACAGTAAGTTGGCTCTTTTTGATGGCCGTCGTCTGGGTGCCACTCGGGCGGACGAGATACGTCACTCGGCCGAGTCAGCTTCTGATGCTCGGCCGAGTGCACGCTGATCTACTGCTTGGAGCCTGTTCGATCTGGCCGGCCGAGCGGGGTCTCGTTGTTCGGCCGAGTGACTCCTTCACTCGGCCGAGTGAGATACTGAAGATGTCCAAATTGCGTATTTTTGCCTCCTCGTCGCTCCTACGACGTTCTTTCTTCTTCCGCTCCTCTCCAATCTCAAAATACCCCTCAGGGAAGTCGTCGGTGACACTCCGGAGTGGGTGTATCTCGGAATCACTCCAAATAGCTCCAAATCTCCTGAAATACGACAAAAAATAACAAATCATGAAAAGTATCGCAATGTTGTCGATAAATCGTGAAAAACGTGATTTGAGCGATTCAAATGGCATGCAAACATGCGGGAAAAAGGTGTAAAATATGGAGTGATCAAAATCCCCCAAGCTTACCTCTTACTCGTCCTCGAGGAAGACAAGTAAAAGGCGAACCCGGTGGATTTAGAAAATGAAAACGATGGAAAAACGGAAAACGAAAAAAAAGAAAGAAGAAAGCGAAGAGGGAAGCTGCTAGATCATTTTTCTCAGGACGTGGGTTTTGCTTACTCATATAGCATGCATCGAATGCAAAACACATGTCAAAGATTTTTATTTCGATATCATAGTATAATGGTGCAAATAGAGATAGGAAACCCAAGAATATCGATATAGCATGAAAAATGGAATAATTCTAAGATTAACATCGTCTGAATCATTTAAAGCGGTATACAGTATCGCAGATCACACACTTTTCAATTGAATGCTTTCTATGAGGAGTATAGAGGATATCACACAATAGAGTAGGAAGAATAGAAAAGCGTGGACTTCATGAAGTGAATGCTAGGCGTTGATTTCTGGATTTCGTGAAGCTAAAACAATCTCACCGAGTATAGAATATTACTTAGCCTAGGTTGTCATGCACCATCAGGTAGTCACTCTCTCACACATCATTGGATTCTCTCCCCCAAGCTTATCTATAAGCGTGGTGGCATATACAAAACTATACTTACACTCCCCATCTCTACTGATGCTCCAAAAGTAAAAGAAAATAAAAACAAAAAGGGGGAAGAAAGAGAGAAGGGGTATGAGATGGGATCATTTTGAGCTTCCTTTCTCTTTTCTTTTCTTCTTTTTTTTCAAATCTTTTTCTTTTCTCTCTCTCTCTCTCTTTTTATAGCAATAAAAATACAAATGATCCCAAATCAAAAGAGAGAGAAGGATATACAAGAATTTTTCTTTTTCTTTTTGGTTTTGGGAAATTTGGAGCTAGGAATTTAGTAACGAGGGAAATGCCCAAGATATGTGGAGAAAGAAATAAATATGTCTCTCAGTTCACTCTATAGGATGTGCATGACAACTTCAGCAGGGTAATCTTATCTACTCGGTTTCGATCTCAAAAAAGCAAACTAATCCAGATTTATCATAGCTAACATCATTCAATCATCCTGAAGTGAAGTGTACGAGTCATGCAATTAGAAGTGATATAGGAAAAGAAAACGGTACTCCAGATATAAGCATTCAATGCGTGAATCTTGGTGTGTTTTCTACGATAGCATACATATGAATATTCAGACTCAGCTAATAATAGAATTTCATCCATTTTCATACGGAAAAAGTGTGGGTTACTATCTCTAAATGCAAGGCAGATCATAGCATATGATATCAGAAATAAAAGCTAAGACATGACAAATATAGCATGCATATAGAGAAAGCTAACTCCACGTCATCATCATCACAGAAAAGTCATCTCTAGCATGTGATGAAAGAAATAAAGATAAAAAAGGGAAAATAAAACTATTTACAATGCGGCACACGAAGAAAATAAGAGAAGCGTGATGCATGGTAAAAAAGGAAAAAGTGATGAAAATGAGTGCAAATGCGAAAATGGCGTGAAAAAAAACCAAAAATAAAGGTGGTAAATCAAAAAGCGTGAGAACTCACTCCCCCAAGCTAAAGTGCACAGTGTCCTCAATGTGCGAAGTCTGGCACACCGATAGACGTGTAATGGGAGGGGTAGGTGAGGATGCATGCACGATGAAAAAGAAAGAAAAAAAACAAAATAAAGATATGATGCGGGCATGATGCAAGCAGATATAAGAGTGAATCAGAAATAAGAGTGTCACCAAAAATAATCTCCCTCTCTCCCAAAAATGATATAGAAAGATATGATCAAAATGTGGATCCAAAACAGTGAGGGGAGGGGGGTGGGCAAAAATCATCAGGACCAAGAAGAGACGGGCAGCATAACGGCAAAAAAGATCAATGGCATCAAGGGTGTACCTAAGAGGGTGGTGATGCGCCGTCTCCGTCCTGAGGCGGAGGAGGTGGTGGTGGTGGTGGCTGAGGAACAGTCTGCTGGGTGGGTGGGAGTGTGGGTGTAGGTGTGGGTACCTACTGGGTGGGTGTAGGTGTGGGTACGCGAGGAAGCCGCTTGAGAATCTGAGTGAGGCAATAGTGAATGCCCGGAAGTAGGTCGAAGCGGCGGTCCATAGCGGTGACGGTGGCAGACAGGGTCCTGAGGTCGCCTCTGAGGCCACTCACCGCCCCCTCAAGAGCACAAATGCTCTGAAGTAGAGTGTCGGGGGGAGGTGGTGTAGAGGGATGCACGTGTTTGTGCTGTGCAGGACGGGGCTGGCGGGCACGTGTGGTGTAGTGGATGGTATCAGCAGGCACGTGGAGGAAGGGTGCTATGCTCACAAGTGGGGGCCTAGCCTCAGTGGTAGGCTGGGACCCAGGCTGGTGTGAGGTGGAAGCAGCAGCAGCGGAAGTGTAAGACAAAAATGGCGAGAGGCGACAAGAGAGGTCAGTGACACAGACGTGGGAACAGACGTCACGACACTCTCAGATAGTACGACCGTAGTGGAGACAATAGGGTCAACCGCTGGGGAGGAAGTAAGGGGTCCAAAAGGCGAAATCCCAGCAGAGATCATACTGGCCATGGTCTCCACGACGGCAGTGAAAGAAGGCTCGCCGCTCTCAAGTATGGTGGGTGGACGCTCGGGTAGCAGAGAAGTGAGTGGCTCAACCGACAGAGGGCCAGCAGTGGTGGGAGTGGTGGTGGGCGTGGTGGTAGTGGAGGTGGTCTCAGCAAGTGTACTCCCGACACCGGCAGAAGTGTGGACAGTGGTGTCGGGAGCAGCAGAAATCCCAGGCACAGGCTGAGGGGCCACGGGGTCGACAGGTGCAGCGTGTGCAGTGTGTGCCTGCTCAGCCTCCTCGGCCTCAAGCACGTAGGCGGCGGGGATCAGGAGATCCATCGCCGGAAGCCAGTCCACCTGTGCTGGTCCTATGTGTGTCCGAGCGGGGCTCGGAAGGATCATGTAGTCAGCACCGTACGGACCGTGCAACCAAACCCAGTGCCGCTGACCGTGCAGACGAAGCATCTTCATCCAGGCCATGACATCTATCGAAAGTGCAGTGGGGCCCGGGGCTCGTCGCAGGTCACCTGGAAGGTCCTCGCCGGTCATCAGGGCTAGCAGAGTGATCAGGCCGCCGCAACATATCGGAGAGCGAGCGCCCACCGATACGAAGATGCGGTCCAAAAACCAGCTAGCGACGTCAATCTCAACGGCGGGGACCAACGTAACTCCATCCCTATCAAGAACTCTGGGGCGATTCATCGCGTAGAGCATATAGAGCTCAGGCGTCGACATCGTCCCAGGCTCGTACCTCGCCAGAAAAGTGGTCGCCATAAGGCGTTGTGCTATGCGAAGTCAGGGGTGGACTATGGCCGAGGCCTTGGCCCCACGAGGGTCAAAGGCCTGAGGTAAACCTGTGATCCTGGCCCAGAAGGCGTGTGAATCAAAGGATGGGGGATGGATGTGTGTGGGGGCGTAGGCTCGGTCGGGTGTGGGGACAGCGGGCCACTGAAAGAACGCTCAAAGCATATCGAGAGTGATCTGACACTCTCAATCCATGAGTCGGAAGGAGCATCCCTCAGTGGTCCGGGCGATCGAGCTGAGCACCTCGAGTGTCGGGCGGACGTAGGTGTCCGCCGACACGAAAAGAAAGTCTCGCCAACCCATATTGTTGTACAACGTGAGCATCCCCTCAAGTACCCCCAGGCAGTCTAAGTCAGCAAGGTGTGCGAACCTGGAGGGCACTATCGAGCGCTGGGCGATACACTTAAAAGCGACGCGATGTGCATCGTTTCGGAACGTAATACCCAGCGGCCCGACGATAGGAGCCGGTGGTGGCAGTGGGTCGACTGGGAGTGGCTGTGCGGGGTGAACGGGGTCTGCAGGCTGTGGCTGTGCGGGGTGAACGGGGTCTACAGGCTGTGGCTGTGCGGGGTGAGGTGGTGTAGGCGGAGGAGAGTCCTCCATCTCGTGGGAGGGGCCGGGCTCATCCGGCCGCTTCCGCTTGGCGGAAGCTCTCCTAGACCGTGGCTGTGTCCGGGGCGGCATAGGTGCCACGAGTGCTTGACGTGCCCCCGGTTTGCGAGCCGCAAATGGCCGGGGGACCCGCGTGAGGGTTTAGATATTTGTAACCGCAAGCGCACGGTGTTGTAGTGTGGCTTGGGGGTCGAACACAGGGAGGCTAGGATGTGCTTGTGTCAAGGAGGACAGAAATCACCCCGTGGGCGAGCTAGCCCGGATCGGTTGATGGGTTGTCACGGTAAAGGAATGCAAGGTATGAACAATAAGAAAATAAACCCGGGACTTTGGTTTCCACTCCAACGAGCGACTCTCGCCGATACGGCCTACGGGTAGGATGGCGATCGGAATTAGGGTCTAATGGTGAGACGTTGCCTCTGAAAGTGGTACCGTCATCCCATGGGCCCGATATTCCGGTCGGTGCCCAGGATGATACACCGGACTTCCCGGGTTCGATCAGTGGGCACTCCCGTGTCCATTAACACTAATCGATTCCGGAAGCACTAAGCTCGCAACGATAACTCCCAACGTCTCATCCTGCCGCTCCCGCGCTCTTGGATTCGGCGTTTACGCTAAGGGCGTGAGCTATGGCTAAGGAGTCAACCGCCAAGTTTATTCCCCCTTGGCCCAATGGTCAAAGGCGGTCTTTTTCCCGCCGATGACAATAAAACACCCCGCGTAACCGTTAGATTCCTAATCCCTATCGATTTCCTAACCCTATGGATGCATCGGGATGAGCCCCCGAAGGGGTTTCCGCCAAAATCCCAGATTTGGGAACTACTCACAAATATTCATTACAAAGCGATCTAAATGAAAATGAACCGTTAAAATCATAATCAGACGATAGGAATGCGAAGGTAGTAGAGCAATTAAGATAATACTAAAGTTTAAGAAAGATCCGAAAACTTACAACAGAAAAGTAATTACAGCCATCACAAATAGGAGAAAACAGTAAAAACTAACATCTCTCCGTTTCTGGAACCCTAGGGGTCCTATTTATAGGATCTCGTATCACTCGATCGGTTGACAAGTCAACTGATCGGGTGATCCGTTACAAATAATAAACAGAAAACGGCGGAGTTTCACCCGGTCATATGAACCGGTCGGTTGAGTTCTTGGGGTGACCGGTTGGATCTTGGCGCCATCGGGTGAAGGGGTCGGTTGGGTGCCCGTGTCTCGGCTCCTCAGCATCAGCTACAGATGAACCGATCGGGTGAAAGTCACCCGATCGGTTGGAATTTGGCTTGAAAAGACAGAGAATCGGCCCCGTTGAACCGGCCTGTGAACCGGTCGGGTGACATCCACTTGAGCTCCAGCCGAGACCGGATGGTGCACGCGTGCATCACCCGATCAGTTGACTTAGTCCAACCGATCGGGTGAGGGGATAAAATGATGCCATCATCTTCGTTTGACCCCCTGGGTCACATGTGACTCCTCCCGTTGCTCCGGGGACTTGAGATATCGTCGTTAAACGTCCCCTACGCGGGCAATCTCCTGCAAACATGGAGAAACAAAGAAAAGTGAAAGAAAACGAGAAAACACGAGAAAACGAATAAAAGACGGCGGAAAATACGGAGAAACACGAAAGAAAACATGCGTGAATATATGAAATATATACGCATGTCAAAATCCCCCAAGCTGAACTCTTCATCGTCCTCGAGGAAGACGAGTGAGAGTAGGAGCTCGGAGGGGAAAAATAGAGAGAAAGAGAGAAAAAGAGAAAACAAAAATCCTAGATCGCCCGTCAGAGCCAGCAAAATCAAACACAACACACTAAGCAAGCAAACACAAAAATCACATCACTAAACCAAGGAATACGAGTCCAGACAAGTGTCGTGGGCCCACACGGTGAAGCGCGTGTGAGTGCGGTCGTGTGCTAGAAAATGGTGTCGCTTTCTACAATGTGCTATAAGCTCATATACGCAAATCCAGGAAATGACCCAAATATCAACTCGATTTAAAATAAGGGGTGAATATATAGTTCAAGCATGCATGAGAGGAGCATAAGAATAGAAATGCATCATGCGTCAGGGACTCCACAGCTAGGGACTCGGACATCACCACACTATTGCCTAGAAGAAAGCTAGATATTCCCTATTCCAAGTGTTTTCGAAGGCGATGGGGGTTGAGATGATGAGGAGTAGGACACTCGGTGCAAATTCTCGCCTTTCCTTTATTCTCGGAAAGCGGGGGAAATATTCACACACACACACATATTTTTTTTTTGGTTTTGGATGTATATATATTTTTATGGCTTTTCGGCTATACAACTCTTTCTTTTCTCTTTTTTTGGTTTTTCTTTTCTTTTTCTCTTTTGTTTTTGGTTTTTCTTTTCTATCTTTTTTTTGGTTTTTTTTGGATTTTGGGGTATATACATGTGTACTCTCCCAAGTGGGAGAACGGTACACGACGAGGGGATTTGCACCAAGCAAAACAAAAAAAAAAGAAGTCGGATTCTAGACACTCGGGCAAGGGAAATATTTTGCTAATCAGAGCATAGGTTAAGTGGGTTATCCTAGTCCTTAATTGTGGAATTCCGACACATGCGAAATGAAGTACACGATATCTATTCTATAAAGGATGAAGATTTTGAATTTTGTCCTATGTGGCAAGGTTTGTCCTACGTGGACAAAGAATTGCTGACTAGGACAAGCACAAAATGCTGACTAGGACAAGTTTTTGTATGTTTGGAGGGAATTTTGAGGGAATTTTGTTTGAAAACTCAAAATGTGAAAGCTCAAATGTTAACTCAAAATTTGGGGGGAAATAAAACTGGAGGGAAAAAACAAACTTTGTTGCCCAAAAATTTTTGAAAACGAATTTGAAAAACGAACTCAAACAAATTCATCCCGTTCTCTCTCTCTCTCTCTCTCCACCCTCCCTCCCTCAATCAAACTCATCAGCACCTCCGGATGGTGGGCTTTTGAATTTGGGACCAGCTGCAGAATCTGAAGGGTGTTTTTTATTTCAATTAGGGAGGGGATCTAAAGGGTCTTAATGGAGGGGATCTGAAGGGTGTTCATCTTTATTTTTAACCGGTTGCAGGATCAAAGTCATCCCAGCGAAGGGCTCCAGCGAAGGGCACGTGGGCTCCGGCTAACGGCCAAGAGCATGGATGAACTCGGAATCCTTAAGCAGGAAATGGATATTACTTTGTTGCAAAAGGCCTCCAACATGACCCTCAAGCACAGGTTCGTCCCCCTTCCACAGTGGGGTGGCTTTACATCTATCTCTGTCTGGGGTTTTGATTTCGTTTCTTTTTGGGGCTGAGCAGGGATGAACTCGGATCTTTGGTCCAAGATCAGGGACATGTTCAAATTAGATTAAATTCGTGTTGGATCAGATTCAAATCCCCCATCCTAGAGAGGAATTACGAAAAAGCTTAGGTTTTTGCCACCCACTTGAGCCTGGCATCCTACATTGTTATACAGTAAATTCATTTTCTGAACAAGATAGATTATTATAAAGAATTCTACATTTTCCCAACAAGATAGGTTGTTATAATTAAATTATGCATTTCCTCTTTCAGCATCAAGTAGATTGGAGGAAGTGATCTATCCTGTCTTGAGTTTTGGATCACCATTTATGTGTTTTATGAGAGATTTCAACCACTGATTTGCAGTAAATTCAAAGGCTGGTAGGCAAGTACTGAAGCAGTGGTATAAGTGTTTACATTAAGCTTATGCATGAAACTAACAAGCAATCGTAAATTCTGGTAGACCTAAAGAAGTAATTAATGAAATGATAGTGCCTTTCTTCTGTATGATTCCCTCCATCATCAACTGCATTGCAAAGGGACTTTTCTTTTGTCTTTGTAAATGAGGTCTGCTAGACTCTACACTACTACTACTTATGCCAAAACAACTGCCTTTCTACAACTGCAGGTTCTATGGACATTATGACACTGTATGATGGAAAAATGAATGCATTTCTTCAAGGACTGATGTTTCAGGGTAGAGTAACAATTAATTTCATCTTTGCAATGGTTGATTTATTTACTCGGTATGTTGTCATTTTTCTCATGCAAAAACTTTGTTTGATCAAGAAGTTTATCATATCATTTCATTGTAGTCAACCAACAAGTTTACATGATCATCATAGTCATAATCGTTAATCTTTTTGCACCCTTTTTATTGAAATCTGATGGAATTCCCAGCGTTGCGTTGGGATTGGGGTTAGCGCTTAAAGCATGCATCATTTGTTTGTCCTTCAATAAAGCTGCAATTGTTTCATTTTCTTAGCGTAAAAATTAATTTTTTTTAGTTTTCTGGAAATTAACATTTTCCCTCAAGTCTTCAATGGTAGATTAACCAATAACTATTTTTAACAATAAGAACACGCTATGGTCTGTAATATGAACACGCTGGTTAGATATTGATGTTATTTCACTAAAAATTGATATATATTCACTTTCATTTGGAGTCCTGCAGGCTGATTTCCCCCCGTTCCCTCCAAACATATTAAATGCAGGCTGATTTCAGTTGGGCAAAAACAAATGATGGGTGAACTGAATATGTTTGGAGACCTTTTCGGTTGCAATGTTGCAATGGGAGAATCGATGGGCTCATTTCAGTTGGAAAAAAAATCCATGCTTTCAATGTTGCTTTCCTGCATCCATTGTTGCTGCCATTTTGGTTGCTTATGCTACGAGAAGCCAAAATTTGTGGAAGAAATTTTGCAAATCAAATCAAGGTATAGGCTAAGAAATACCCATTTGCTTGATTCAATTTGATATTGAAAGAAATTGTTCCTTATTTCTAAAAAAGAGAGAAACCATGAGATATTGATGTGAACCGGGATTATTGTGTGAATACTATGAAATGTAAACATGTTGATATATATGCTATTGTGTGAAATATTTCATATTTTATATCAACATGTGATATAACACAGTTCATATTTCACAGTTTATATCAACATGCTTATATTTAAATATGGTCTGTAATATGAACACAATGTTTAGATATTGATGTTATTTCCCTAAAAGGGGCTAACATGTTGATATATCTTCACTTTCTTGGAGTCCTGTAGGCTGATTTCTCCCAATTCACTCCAAACAAATTAAATGCAGGCTGATTTCAGTTGGTCTGTAGGCTGATTGCTCCCCATTCACTCCAAACATATTAAATGCAGGCTGATTTCAGTTGGGAAAAAAATGATGGGTGAACTGAATATGTTTAGAGTCAATTTTGAGTCATTGTTGAAATGGGTGGATCGATGGGCTGATTTCAGTTAGGAGAAAAAATCCATGCTTGCGATGTTTCTCTCCTGCATCCACTATTGTCGCCATTTTGGTTGCTTATGCTGCGAGAAGCCAAAATTTGTGGAAGAAATTTTCCAAATCAGTATGTCATTTTGGTAGCTTATGTCATTCTGATTTTCCAAATTTGTGTTCAGCTTACTGATTTTTGAAACTTCTCAAGGTTCCTTAAAGAAAATGAAAGTATGTCATTCTATTAAATTGTGTTCAACTTACTGATATGTGTGTATTTTTAAAGTATTTTATTATGACTAATGGGTGTTTGTCTTTTTGGAAGGATTATTTTTGGAATAATTTTGTGTTTTTTTGCCATTTGCTTTGATTGATGGATGATCTTGCATCATATTTCTATTTTCTTTTAGGATCATTGATGCATTTGAGAGCTCATGATCATTGATGCATTAGAAACAAAAAGGAAGCAATAATTATTGAACAATGCACGATTCCAAAGAAAAACGTATGCTCCATTTTCTTTTAGGATTATTTATTGTACGAGACATATGCTCCATTTTCTTTTAGGATCATTGATGCATTTGAGAGCTCAGGATCATTGATGCATTAGAAACAAAAAGGAAGCAATAATTATTGAACAATGCACGATTCCAAAGAAAAACGTATCATGCACTCGACCTTCTGGTTTTAATTCCAACATCCTTGGAAATGTACCATCCTTATTCAGGGTGACTAAACCACTGCATATATGAACTAGAGGATAATCAGCAAAAGAAGGCTTCATCATGCACAGAACCCATCCTAAACAAAAATATAACTGTCATTCCAGGTTCATCTGGAGGAAAATCAGATAATGTGGCAAAAAACAAGAGTTATCACTTTTATACAGAGATTCCAATATCATGCAAAATCAGACCACAAACATGCCTTTTTTGTTTGACTAGTCTAGATGACTTTTATGACAAATGGTGGAGAATTACATTAGAATAGTCAATGATATTAGAAGGGACATATATGACTTCTCTACCTGGACGTAATTAGAATTAGGAGTCCAGTCTTGGAATTCCATTAGAATTTTGAGGAGGATAGTCATATTCTCGATTAAACATTATCACGTTGTGATATTCTTTCTATTGAGTCCACAGACCCTAATTTTTTGGGAGAAAACTAAGGTTTTCACAAACAACTGATTTTTTTGTTATAAAACATAAATATGCTAATAAATTCGTGTGAGTAGATTCTTATTTGATGATATTTTCTTTTTATGGATCCATAGAAGCATATCTTCGAATTAGGATAGACCGCTGATTTTTTATGAAGGTTTCTTTCATATTTGCTAATAAAAAAGTGACATATGGACATGGTTGTAATATTTCTATATTGGAATGGAATATGGAGTTTGACAAGGCTTGCTTCTCAAGAGTTGAATATATCCCTGTAATTTGAGTTTCCAATGATTAGGTTTGCTTACAGTAATGTTATAGTAATCTTGCAATGATTTATTTTCAAATTTTTTGGTTCATTATTATCAAACATTTGAGCTTGCTCTGGAAGTGGCCTACCATATCAAACATTTTAAGAATTTCATAGGTTGACACTTCAGTTTTCAGGAAAAAAGAAAAAAGAACCAAAAATTGATCTGAATGAAATAATGAAATTGAATGAAATACAAAAAATGGTTGAAGTAATGAAATGGTTGAAGTAATGAAATACTAACGCTTGAAGTCTGAAACTACTATGTAATTGAAGTAATGAAATGGTTTGTAGGAACTACTATATATGCAATGGTTTGTAGGAACTATTATATATGCAATGGTTTGTAGGACGTGGTATTGTTAAATTATATACAATAGAGCTCCTTACCTTTCCAGTCAAAAGGAGCCACAAAAAGGCCATCAGGCAATGGCTCCTCCCCATTGCTTGCAGCAAGTAATACTTTCTGACATTCAGGAATGGAAAGCCACCTAAAATGAATACTGTAGGAGTACAAAATTAATGTCATACAGGTAGCAAAGATTGGCCAGGATTCACGTATTAAAAAAGCATAGTAAACACTATCCTGATTTAGTATTAGATTCCAATTTTTTATGCTAAATATTAGTACACAAAGTAGAAAATGAAGGATAAATACTTTATAATCTTGAATACACAGAGTCACCTCATCTGGATCGAGTAATGATGTTTCCCACAGCAATCCAGTCATACATCTCATTCCATCAATTACCTAACAAAATGTAATGTTGGCATCAGTTAGATCTTGACTTTCCACTTTATGCCAATAACGAGTTATGCTCTTCATAGCCATCAACAACAAGATATGTAGATACAAAATTAAGGAATATAAAACATGTTTGCATGGGTACCATATCAACAGTGTTGTTCCAAAGCTGAGCCTTTCCATGTTCTGATTTCAATTTCTTCAAGCGTTCCTGTAGCAGAATTTATTTAACTGAGTAAGGTTTCAGCAGAATTTCTGTAGCAGAATTTAATTAACTGATTTCAATTTCTTCAAGCGTTCCTGTAGCAGAATTTCAATTTCTTCAATTTCGTTCACTTTCTTCACTTTCTCATTTTCCTAATTGCCAGGTTCTCACTTTCTCGATTAAATCACTTAATTGCCAGGTTCACTCCATTTCGTTCAATTAAATCACTTAATCTCAAATGTTACATTTTCATTTACTCTGATTTAATTGCCAGGTTCGTTGATTTACATTCAGTACTTCCCCAGTGACTTTGTTCCTCCCGTTCTCTAATCAGTTGGGGAGTTAATCTAATCACGTCCAACCAGAGTGACTTCAATAATAATAATATAGCACTCATCATCGGTTTATTTCAGGCAAGTTCTTGTGCGTCTTTATTATTAATGTTTACTGTTTACAGTCTCATTTGAAATTATACTTTATTATTAATGTTTAGTGTTTATTGTTTACTGATCACGTCCATCCAGTGACTTTATTATTAATGTTTATTGTTTACAGTCTCATTTATTATTAATGTTTATTATTACTATTTCAGGCAAGTTCTATAATCGGTTTATTATTCATAGTCTCTGCCAATATGACAATACACTTTTCTAACTTATCAATTTAGTCTGATATGGTCCTACTATGGTAACCATTGAACCATTTTAATGCGATAAGAAACGTGCTTTAGATGTGAAACTTTGGCCATGTTGATAACGGATTTGTCAAAACTGATAAAGATTTTCAGGAGAAAGGTATGTACATTTAAGTATCGTGTTGCTAGAATATTTTATGACATCTGACACCTGAATGGTTTAAGGAATTACTGGCTGCATTTTTAACATGCAGCTGTTCTTCATTTGGAACATTTTTTACTTTTACTGTTTAGACTGCAAAATTCATGTTTGAACCATTATTATGCTATTTTAAATTTTCCAACAGCCCACATTTGCATTTTTATGGTTAAATCATTTATCAAAGCAGTTTATCAAACACTATTATCATCTGAGAGTTTATCTACCTATGTTCAACAATTCATTTGAAGTCTAATAAAATAAGCTGAAAGTGATTGCACATTTTAATTTTCAACAGGACTAGACTCTTCTAATAGATTTTTATAAAAATTCGACCATATCAGATTTTTGGCTGTCTAAGTGGTATAAAACTGCAGGCCATTGGGAATTGAATACTACTCTGCAATAGTGACCATTGCTACAGTTCGAAATTTAAAGGGATAGCTTCGTTGAAGTTCAAAACTCCCAAATTTTTGAATGGTCCAAGAGTGATTGCAGAATGTTTTATTTTATAACTGATAAGGGCATCACCTTTAGAAGTCTAATTATGATAATGTGACTATAAGGGAAAAGACATGATGGGGATGTTTTAGTTCATCATGTTTTAAGATATCAGTAGTATTTTCTTCAAGTTGAGAGTGGGTGAATACTCTGTGTAGTTTGCGAGTGACCCTCATTTTGGGTTGCACGATTCACACCGATTTCTTTCGCTGTAACCATCCAACTATCAGTTTTATGAAAATTTTCATAATTCTTACTTTTAAATCTCCATCTGAATGGAAATATTAAAACCGCTGAATCAATTTGACCATTTTTATCTATTTGGGATGAAGTGTGAGCACAAAAAATGATCTTGAAAGGAGAAGTTTTATAAACACTCGCACATGATGCATTCCATGTTATTATTAGAATTATTTTACTGTAAACTGGAATTTTTTAACTAGACTGCAGCATTAGATGTTATTAGAAATTGATGTTTATTGAATGCGGAACTTATTGATGTTTATTAAAAAAAATTGGACGAATGGGATGGGGGTGGTCTTATTAGCTTTATAATTAAAATAGGTCCTTAATAGGTCCTGAATACACGGATCTTGCCCGTAAAATTTCAAAATAGGTCCTGAAGTTTATGCTTTTCCTTCAAAATAGGACAAAACTTGCAATTTTATGCTTTTCCTTTTCAATTTTACGAGAAATGTTAATGATTGAAATGTAATGCTTCTGCTAATGATTGGTTTTGAAATTTTATGCTTATCCCCGGTGAAAATCCATGCTTTATGTCAACGGCTAAATTTAAAATTAGCTAATCCCAGATGAGATATGCTACTGATTGAAATGTTATGTTACTCACAAATTTTATGCTTATGTTTTGCATGTTACAACAAGTTTTCAATTTTGACATTTGATTCATTAGCACCCATATTTTGACATTTGATCCATTAGCACCCAAATTTTGACATTTGACATTTAATTCAGGAGCACTCAATTTTTGCCATTTGAGATTTGAGATTTGACATTTGATTCATTTCAATTTTCGTTTACAGTTAACACCCAGATTTATCGTTAGCATTTCATTAGCATTTCAAGTTGGCAGCCTTAGTTTCAATTTGCACCCATATTGTTGGCATTTCAAGTTGCATTTCATATTAGTTTCAATTAGCACCTAGATAATTAGGTTTCAATTAGCACCCAATTAGTTTCAATTTGCATTTCATTTCATTAATAGGTTTTTTTTCATTAACATGTTTCAACTAGCACCCAATTAATCTCAATTTGAACTAGCATTACCAGCTTTTTTCATTTCATTCCATTAACAGGTTTCAACTAGCACCCAATTAGTTCCAATTAGTTTGAGTCCTTACTTTTCCTCCTTTTTCCCCCGACACTCCTCTCACATACATCCATGTTTTTTCCATTTTGGCGACAGCTTCTCCCGCATTTGCTTCCGGGTGACGACTGCCTCCGTGCCCTCCGGGCACGGGCAATGACTAGTATATATATATAGCATGCAGAAGCAGACAGGGGAAATAAATACCGCATATTCAAATCGAAGCATGATAATCTAGGGGTCATTCCTGGATAGGTATATAAAGTAAAATCACAAAGTAGAAGCACACCAAACAGATAGGCACGACACACGACTCACAAAAACTAAGAGGACTCACGATGCATGAAATGCAAGAGAACTCGAAATCCTAGGGTTAGTGAACGTGATTATCGATGCCATGCTAGGTGTGTGTGATTTTGTGGTGATTCATCATAGGGTTCATCTATAGGAGAAAGAGATAAAAAGAAGAGAAGAAAAAAAATAAAAAATAAAAACACGATGAAAACGACACAAAAACGAAAAAGAAAGACTCAAATGGCACACACAGTGCGACTCCCCCAAGCTGAAGCTTGCATTGCCCTCAATGCAATATGAGTGAGTACGGGAGGGCAATGAAGATGGGGGGAATTCGCACCGACACAAAAAGAAATGAGAACGAGGAAAACACAGAAATGAAACTGAAAATAAAGAAAAATCAAAATCAAACCACACGACACGAAAATAGAAATAAAACCACACGACACGACACTCAAAAGGGGAAAGACAAGCACACACACAAAAATAAGAAAAAATAAAACACGACAAGACACCAAAATAGACGTCCCCCAAGCTAGACATGACAGTGCTAGCAAATAAAATGTGATCGTGAAATGCAGAAATATGCAAGGGGGAGTCAAAAACAAACAAAGTGAAATCAAAAATCAGGAGAAGGTGAATCCTCGTCCTTATCGGAAGAGGGTGTGGCTGGGTGGTCGGGGGAGGCTGGGGGTGTGTGGAGAAGTGGGGAAAGAGGCGGAGGAATAGGTGCAGCGGTGGTGTGAACGATGGGAGGAGTGTCGGTGGAGGTGGGTGGTGGTGGTAGGACGGCGATCAAGGCGGTGGTGAAAGGAATAGAAATGGGGGGGAGAAGATGTGATGGTGACGGTAGTGGGTGGTGGTGGGAGAGATTTGGAGCGCACCGGCAATTTCCTCCGACGCACATATGAAGTGATGGAGGAGGAGGGAGGAGGTAGTGTGGGTGGGATGGAAGTGGTCGGGAGGGGGGAAGTGGATACCGGGATGGGAATAGATGAGGGAGGAGAAGAATGTGGTGGGGGAGGTGATGGACGTGGGTATGTGTGGAAGGGTGGAGGAGAAGATCATCGAGGTGGTGAAGGTGGAGGTGGACCGTGGATGTGAGTGAAAAGGCGAAGAATGGCGGCCACGTTCCTCTCAAGTGCGAGGAAACGTGGGTGAGTGAGAAAGGAGGACGGTGATGGGTCCGAGGAGGCAGAGGACTTGGCGAGATCACGGAGGGCAGCGACCTCCCTTTCAAGACCAAGACGGGCAGAGACCTGGCGACGACCAAAGGATGTGGACTGACGTGAGGCAGAAGTGGTGCCGGCAGGTAAGGTGGAAGTGGTGCCGGCGGCGGTGGTCATGCCGGCACAGGAGACAAGGCCAGAAATGGCCGCTAAGAGGTGCTCAGAAGTGATGGGGCCCGGAACAGAAACAGGACGACTCGGGCCAGCCCCCATATCTCCCTGAGACACAGGGATATCCTGCTCGCCTAAGTGGGCGGCAGGGGACGGTGGTCTGCGTGCGTCTGCGGGAAGGAAAGGAAGGTGCAACCCCGCTAGGAAGTTCGGATCGGGTGGAAAGGTCCAATCTCCCACTAGAGCTATGGTCATGAGAGCGGGGTTGGGGAGAATGGTGTAAGGGGTTGGGGGTGGCCATAATTGAAGATGAAGCGGCCATCGGAGTGGGGTTTAATCTTGTGAATGTGCCGCATGACATCAATATCTAGCCGTGAGGGTCCTGCGGCAGTGGGAAGATTATCGGGGATGGGAATATTAAATTGGGGGTAAGAACAAATGATAGTAATGATGCCCCCACAAAAAAACTTCCCCTTACCGGCCCGGCTGATCTCGAGAAGCTTGTAAACAAGCCAATCGCCGCCATGGATGGGGACGGTAGGGGCCCTAAAGCTAATCCCATCATCGTCCCGAACAAAAGGGAAAGTCATGGCCCAGAGGATAAAAAGATCAGGGATAGTCACGGTGTAATGACCCCAAAATTCACATACGTGTATTAATACGTATTCTTGGACGTATATAGATGCGTATAAATTTTTGGGAGTCCTTATGTATTTTATTTAATTTTGTCAAGCTAAAAATTATTTTTAAATAATTTGTATGACATGATTTTATTAAATGAAATATATGGGTAGAATACTAATGTCTTGATGAGTAAGTATTGCATGTGTATTAAGTGTGTATAATTATTTTTCTAAAATACAAATCCTAATTTTACCTAAGTGACACCTCACCCTTTGATGTGTCAATATTTCCTTGATCCTTACCTAACCCAAGGCTTGGTGGCATGCTTAGAGGATTTTAGGGAGATGAGGTGGCTACTCTAGGAATTAGAGAGAAAGGTTTCATTCACTCACTCTCTCCCCAAAAGATCAGACCGAATTCATCCCTTCCCGTTGCTTTCTCTTAGACATTAGGGGGACTGAGCACCCGTAGGGCTACGCCACCCTCACTCTGCACACCCCCGTAGCATCCCTGTCGTTGTTTGGGTTCTGTTGCTCATTCTGGGAGCTTGTGAAGGAGAAGGATTTAGAGAAGGAGAAGGTTTGAAGAAGGAGGAGCCATAGGGATTTGGGCTACCCCCTTGTCTCTCATCACCCCTGAGGTAGGATTCCATCTCCAACTAGTATTAGAGTTGCATGCTTAGTTTCATGGTTGTTGTTGTGGTGGTCTCACCTTTTATTATGTTAATCCTGAGTTTTGTATGGTTGTGCGCGGTGAGTAATCATCAGTTTTGTATGGTTGTGCGCGGTGAGGAATCCTCAGTTTTGTATGGTTGTGCGCGGTGAGCAATCATCAGTTTTGTATGGTTGTGCGCGGTGAGGAATCCTCAGTTTTGTATGGTTGTGCGCGGTGAGCAATCCTCGTAGTTTCCTGAGTTTTGTATGGTTGTGCGCGGTGAGCAATCCTGAGTTTTGTATGGTTGTGCGCGGTGAGCAATCCTGAGTTTTGGGTGGTTTTGTGCGGAGAGCAAATCTGGACAGATTTATATGCTGATTGTTTTGCTTAGTCCTTCCAATCTAGAATTGAGTTTGCTCTGAAACTTTTATGGCCTAAAGATTGGACTGTTACCTATAACTTTCAAGTTGTGAACTTTTACTAATTCGGATTGTAATTAGAGCTAAAAATTCTATCTTGCCAACATGCCTGTTTTTACCCAGTCTGAACACATTTTACTAAAACAGTGAGCAGTCCCTCAATACTTGATGAAATTGTATGTTCTTGGTCTCGTTGGAAAGTTAACTTCAAGCTCTACAACTTTGTAGTTTTTCATTTCTGTCAGTTCTGCCTGCAATTAGTAGTAATCTGGTCATTAAGTTAGTGTAGTTTCTGTTTTCAATTCCAGCACAAGTACACTTTAGTGTAAATTCTGTAGAAAATAGAATACTCATCTAAACTTCATGAAAACTGATATGTGAATTCAGGACATCTATATCTACAATGTTCATTTAGATTGCATGTTCATGTTCTATTCAAATATATGGAGAAATGTGCTCCTCATTCTAACTGTTCTGCTTTTCCAGCAAGCTGAAAGATTTGAATATTGATTTAAGTTCTTTTTGAATTAAACTTGCCATTAATGTTCTTGATTATTTCTGTTACATGGTGAAATGTGGTTTATGTTCTTGGTACATGCAAAATGATGATGTGAACATGGTTATACGTTTTATGAGAAATGAGAAAGGGAATGCACAAGGCGATGCATGTCCCAAATATGTGATGAACTGTGGAAAGAAAAGAAATGGAAGATGTTATGTTTCATGAAAATGACTAAGTCCTCTTAAAGGAGGGTGACATGGGGTTTGGGGGAAACACGGGTAAATTAAAGGAGTTAAGGAGCGGACAGATGATATGAATTCTCACCCGCTGTATCACTCCCAGAAGGGCGAGTTGAAAGGGTTGGAGAGGCCGCTGGTGTACCCGTGATGCACCATGACGGTAATTGATGGTTTACTCCGTTTGTCCCATAGAAAAACCGAGCAGGTCTCGCTCTAGTGCCTTGCCCCGTTCGGGCACAGAGTTGCGAGAGGCCCCCTCCGGTGCCCGTGTTGCTGGTTGGGGTACCACTTTTCACCCACCCTGGGTGAAGTCCGACTCCTTAAGGTCCTAAGATTTATCCGGGTTCCAAAATGATAACCAATGAATTAATTGTTAATCCTTATTACTCTTGTATCAATGGTAAATGTATGCGTTGTTTACTTATGTTTCTTTACTATGTTTCTTTTATGTTGTATATAATTGTTGTACACCTTGCCTGTTGCACGAGCACGCTTTCACATGTTCATAAGTATAGTTGTTACTTCCTTTACTACAGTAGATGTTTATGCCATGACATACACTCTGCCTGTTCACGTGCACCCTTTCCACACTTCATGTAAGGACTAGTTGAGATATGGAATTCCTACTGGGTCACGCGTTGACGTGCCCCACCGTTGACTTTTCAGGTTGGTTCTTTGAGTTGGAGGCCCCTTGACTCAGTTGGTTGGAGTTGCGGGTTGTGAGAAGTGTGGATGACTTGGGAGTGTTGTTGTATTTGGGTGAGATGTGAGTTTTTGTACCTTATTGAGATGTGGGTAATATTGTATATGGATTTGTATAAGGAAGTTGTATATGAACAGTTTTATTTATATACATCAGTGTTTGAGTTGTTGGTTCTCTTGTGTTTTGGGTTGTCTGGAATTCTATATGTACTATCCCAGCAGTGCGCAGTGGACCTGCTTGTGTTTGTAATTTCGTATTTTCTTCGTAGCACCCGTCTCTTTGGGAATACCTGATACGGATTCGTACTTATCGGGTATCCCGGGGAGCGGGGCGTTACAGGTGGCGGCCCATGCAGGTCTCCGCACTGCGGCTGTGTAAGGGTAGTATATGTAGTGTTCCAGAGGTAGTTAGTCTTAAGGTGGGTAGGAGTTCTTCCTTAAGATAGAGCCCTGATATCAGAAGATTGAGGTATAGAGCCCTAAGGGTAGACACTAGAGTGTTAATTGAATAAGAATGTGTGTATATATCTATGTGTGTATGTATGTGTACCTATACATTTGTAGCTCTATAAGTGTTGAATATGGCTTATCGAGTATATTGAGATGATATACTCATGTACATATGACTATGGTATATGTATGAATGATTATATGGCTATATGATTGTATTTGAAGTATATGTGTTAATATATGGTTGACTTATGAGTATTGTGTATAATTGGGTTATATACTTGATTGAGGTGCAGATAGTGTATAGATGTACTGTGTTGTGACTATATACTGTATGTGATATGCACATGTAGAGTGTGCAGATGCATGTGTGGATCCTTGAGTTCCACCCGTGTATGTGTGGCTATGTTTTAAGAGTATTAGTGTTATGTGTTGATATATGTGATGAGTATATGTTACATGTATGGCTGTAAGCTGGTACGCTTACACTTGTATATGGATGAATATAGTTTTGTATGGTTATCTATGTGTATTGATATTGATATGATAAAACTTGTGTGATGATACATCTGTGAATGTTGGATGGGTACTAGGAGACATACATGATTGTATGTCAGAGTATAAAGGT
The DNA here is from genome assembly GCA_030789695.1 of Scilla litardierei. Taxonomy (NCBI): domain Eukaryota; kingdom Viridiplantae; phylum Streptophyta; class Magnoliopsida; order Asparagales; family Asparagaceae; genus Scilla; species Scilla litardierei. The sequence continues at coordinate 51,421,643 of CM061139.1, forward strand.
GCATGCGTATATATGTGTTAATATATGGTAGCCTATGAGTAATGTGTATCATGGACCTATATAATTGATTGAGCTCTAGGCGATGCATAGATATGACATGATGTCTGTGTTTGTTATATATGGTGTATGTGTACATGCTGATTGTGAAGATCCATGTGCGAATCTTTGTGTTCCGCTCAGGTATGAGTGGGCATGCCCTATGTGTATTAGTGTTATGTGTTTGATATATATATATCTGGAAGATATATATGGTTGCATGTCTGGCTGTAAGTGGATACGCTTACACCGGTGTTTGGATAGATATATCATTAGGTGAGTATCTGTGTGTATTGATATTGTTGTATGAGACTTTATGTGATGACATGTATATGTGTGCTTGGATGTATGCTAGGAGACATACATGGTCGTATGTCTATATCTACATATAGAGATACATGTGTATGTGTGTACAGTACCATGAATGCGTGTACTGTGAAATGGTATAAGTGTTGATATATGAATGTGTTTATAAATAAGTTTGGGGTAGATTGACCATATATATCTCTATTCACCCTTAGCTATGTCCTGAGTTGGAAAGTCCGAGGACGGACTTTATTTTAAGGTGGGTAGGATGTAATGACCCCAAAATTCATATACGTGTATTAATACACATTCTTGGACGTATATATATGCGTATAAATTTTTGGGAGTCCTTATGTATTTTATTTAATTTTGTCAAGCTAAAAATTATTTTTAAATAATTTGTATGACATGATTTTATTAAATGAAATATATGGGTGGAATACTAATGTCTTGAATGTATTGCATGTGTATTAAGTGTGTATAATTATTTTTCTAAAATACAAATCCTAATATTTTACCTAAGTGACACCTCACCCTTTGATGTGTCAATAGCTCCTTGATCCTTACCTAACCCAAGGCTTGGTGGCATGCTTAGAGGATTTTAGGGAGATGAGGTGGCTACTCTAGGAATTAGAGAGAAAGGTTTCATTCACTCACTCTCTCCCCAAAAGATCAGACCGAATTCATCCCTTCCCGTTGCTTTCTCTTAGACATTAGGGGGACTGAGCACCCATAGGGCTACGCCACCCTCACTCTGCACACACCCGTAGCATCCCTGTCGTCATTTGGGTTCTGTTGCTCATTCTGGGAGCTTGTGAAGGAGAAGAGATTTAGTGAAGGAGAAGGTTTGAAGAAGGAGGAGCCATAGGGATTTGGGCTACCCCCTTGTCTCTCATCACCCCTGAGGTAGGATTCCATCTCCAACTAGTATTAGAGTTGCATGCTTAGTTTCATGGTTGTTGTTGTGGTGGTCTTGCCTTTTCTTATGTTAATCCTGAGATTTGTATGGTTGTGCGCGGTGAGCAATCCTGAGGAATCCTCAGTTTTGTATGGTTGTGCGCGGTGAGCAATCCTCAGATTTGTATGGTTGTGCGCGGTGAGCAATCCTGAGTTTTGTATGGTTGTGCGCGGTGAGCAATCCTGAGTTTTGTATGGTTGTGCGCGGTGAGCAATCCTGGGTTTTGGGTGGTTTTGTGCGGAGAGCAAATCTGGACAGATTTATATGCTGATTGTTTTGCTTAGTCCTTCCAATCTAGAATTGAGTTTGCTCTGAAACTTTTATGGCCTAAAGATTGGACTGTTACCTATAACTTTCAAGTTGTGAACTTTTACTAATTCGGATTGTAATTAGAGCTAAAAATTCTATCTTGCCAACATGCCTGTTTTTACCCAGTCTGAACACATTTTACTAAAACAGTGAGCAGTCCCTCAATACTTGATGAAATTGTATGTTCTTGGTCTCGTTGGAAAGTTAACTTCAAGCTCTACAACTTTGTAGTTTTTCATTTCTGTTAGTTCTGCCTGCAATTAGTAGTAATCTGGTCATTAAGTTAGTGTAGTTTCTGTTTTCAATTCCAGCACAAGTACACTTTAGTGTAAATTCTGTAGAAAATAGAATACTCATCTAAACTTCATGAAAACTGATATGTGAATTCAGGACATCTATATCTACAATGTTCATTTAGATTGCATGTTCATGTTCTATTCAAATATATGGAGAAATGTGCTCCTCATTCTAACTGTTCTGCTTTTCCAGCAAGCTGAAAGATTTGAATATTGATTTAAGTTCTTTTTGAATTAAACTTGCCATTAATGTTCTTGATTATTTCTGTTACATGATGATATGTGGTTTATGTTCTTGGCAATGCAAAATGATGATGTGAACATGGTTATACGTTTTATGAGAAATGAGAAAGGGAATGCACAAGGCGATGCATGTCCCAAATATGTGATGAACTGTGGAAAGAAAAGAAATGGAAGATGTTATGTTTCATGAAAATGACTAAGTCCTCTTAAAGGAGGGTGACATGGGGTTTGGGGGAAACACGGGTAAATTAAAGGAGTTAAGGAGCGGACTGATGATATGAATTCTCACCCGCTGTATCACTCCCAGAAGGGCGAGTTGAAAGGGTTGGAGAGGCCGCTGGTGTACCCGTGATGCACCATGACGGTAATTGATGGTTTACTCCGTTTGTCCCATAGAAAAACCGAGCAGGTCTCGCTCTAGTGCCTTGCCCCGTTCGGGCACAGAGTTGCGAGAGGCCCCCTCCGGTGCCCGTGTTGCTGGTTGGGGTACCACTTTTCACCCACCCTGGGTGAAGTCTGACTCCTTAAGGTCCTAAGATTTATCCGGGTTCCAAAATGATAACCAATGAATTAATTGTTAACCCTTATTACTCTTGTATCAATGGTAAATGTATGCGTTGTTTACTTATGTTTCTTTACTATGTTTCTTTTATGTTGTATATAATTGTTGTACACCTTGCCTGTTGCACGAGCACGCTTTCACATGTTCATAAGTATAGTTGTTACTTCCTTTACTACAGTAGATGTTTATGCCATGACATACACTCTGCCTGTTCACGTGCACCCTTTCCACACTTCATGTAAGGACTAGTTGAGATATGGAATTCCTACTGGGTCACGCGTTGACGTGCCCCACCGTTGACTTTTCAGGTTGGTTCTTTGAGTTGGAGGCCCCTTGACTCAGTTGGTTGGAGTTGCGGGTTGTGAGAAGTGTGGATGACTTGGGAGTGTTGTTGTATTTGGGTGAGATGTGAGTTTTTGTACCTTATTGAGATGTGGGTATATTGTATATGGTTTTGTATAAGGAAGTTGTATATGAACAGTTATATTTATATACATCAGTGTTTGAGTTGTTGATTCTCTTGTGTTTTGGGTTGTCTGGAATTCTATATGTACTATCCCAGCAGTGCGCAGTGGACCTGCTTGTGTTTGTAATTTCGTATTTTCTTCGTAACACCCGTCTCTTTGGGAATACCTGATACGGATTCGTACTTATCCGGTATCCCAGGGAGCGGGGCGTTTCACACGGTGCCGGACTCGTCCCTGGGAAAAAATGCAGATGATATGATCCTATGGGCCAAACGAAATATGGGGTGGATGATGGAGGAGGCCTTGGCCCTACCTCGGGGATAGCTAGGGAGCAGTGTGAGGCGGAACCAGAATTGATCGACGTCAAACTCGGGCGCGTACCCGTAGTGTCGGATGGAGTCATCCCCAAGATTGGGGAAACCAAATATATCGTTAATGGTATTGAGATTGGTGGTGACACTCTTGTTACGCACCCGGAATTTTATGATCGACCTGGACTCCCAAACAAGTGTAGAGAGAAATTCAAGGGTGAGTGACGGGTAGGATAAGGCAGAGGCATTAAGAAAGGCCAACCAACCTAAGTTAGCGAAAAGAGATTCGACCTCAGTGAAGACACCGAGATCGACTAGTGACTGTGTGTGTGTGAACTTAGTTGATAGATGCCCCCGAGCATCGAGCCTACAATAAAAATCCTTGTGATCCTGGTTCCTAAAGATATACCCATGCGGGCCCAACATTGGGTCCACAGGGGGGATAACAGGCGCGGGAGGGCCTAGTGTCAGTGCTCGTGCGTGAGGAGGGGGACATGTTTGTTTTCGTCTCTTTCGAGATGGTTCCTCCTCCCGCAAAATCTCCTTCCCCTTGTCTTTATCCCTAGCCATGCGTGAGAGTGTGTGTGTGAATGAGTGCAAAAAGCAATGAATGCACACTAACACAAGCAAACTGAGCAAGCAAAATATATAGGGAAAAATAGAAATACGAGCGTAGGAGCGAGTGTACCTAATCAAAATGGAGAAGCTTGCTCGTAGATTACCCCACACCGTGCAATGAGAGTAGCGTGGAGCCGCGGCGACCTCTTTCAGCAAGAATTTTCGAAATAGGTGTTGTTTGGGGGGAATTAGGTCAGAAATTCGAAATGAAGGGGAGAGAGAAAGTGAAAATGATGGAGAGATTGGTGGAGGAGGTGGAGAGAGGGAGTATTGGAGGAGTGGAGGACGTCGGGAGGAGAAATCAGGCCGTTGGGGAGAAGAAGCAGGCGAAACGACGGCGGTTCGAGCGATCGGGCGAGGTGGAATGCGAACGGGTGAGGGTGGGGTATTTATAGGGTTTAAGTCGAACCGATCGGGTGACTTATCACCCGATCGGTTGACTGTTAGGTCGAAAATTCTTGCCGAAGAAGTGCTACAGGCGAACCGGTCGGTTGACTTGTCAACCGATCGGTTGGCCGCTCCACTCATTTTCCCGAAAACTGGGGGTTTCTCACCTGGTCTCTTCAACCGATCGCGCTCTAACTCAACCGATCGGTTGATATTTCCCAAAAATTTCCCGAGAATTCTCCCCAGATCACCCGGTCTGTCACACGGTCTCTCCATTCTTCACCTGATCGGTTCATTTGGGGACAGATGCGGCTTGTATCTGATACATCCCAACCGATCGGTTGAGTTATCAACCTATCGGTTGGGGCCTTGTTTCCTGCAAAAACCAACAGATTGTCTAAGTCCCTGAACGGATGTTCTTGCGGCTGATTTTATTTATAAAAATAGATAAAATAAATTCAAAAATAACACTAAAAAGTGGGGCAAAAGTTTAGAGCATGGGTTGCCTCCCATGAAGCGCACTTGTTTAGCGTCGTTGGCTCGATGCCCGCAAGTGATGTTCACGGTGGTTGATACGGGTGATGCCCGAAGTTCGGCATCTCTTCTTCATCAGAGCTTACGGCCTTTGGAGTAGTCAGCGGCTGGAGAAAGATTACCTCTCCTTGTTTTTGGGATACGTGGGCTTCTCTTTCGTATTGGCGTTTACCGCCATCTTCTTAAGGATCCGGACCTCGTCTTTGGTGAGGTCCATGGGTTCTTTCCCCGTTTTCCTCGTAGGAGGAGCCTTAGGGAACCCGGGAGGGGTCGTACGTGCTGCATTAGCTTTCCCAGCAGCATCATCGTTCTTGGGGCCGTCTTGGTCTTCTGAGTCCCCCAAGTTATCGGGGGGATTTCTTAAGAGAATCTCCCAGGAGCTCTCTTCAGCAGCTTTATCTTCTTCCACCTCCAGCAAATTACACCGAGGGTCATATGGGGGATCGGGGTACTTCATGGACAACCCCAGATCAAATTCAACCTTTTCTCCGCTGACGTTTAGCGAAAGTTTTCCATTCTTCACATCAATCAAAACGCCGGCAGTGGCCATGAAAGGCCGTTCCAGGATGATGGGGGTGTGTGCGTCTTCAGGCATGTCCATGACAACGAAGTCCACTGGCACATGCACCCCTTTTACATTGACGGGGAGGTCATCCACAATCCCCACCGGATATTTGACCGACCGGTCAGCAAGTTGTAGGGTCATACCGGTGGGCTCCAAATCATCCATTCCTATCCTCTTATACATCGATAAGGGCATCAAACCGACACTCGCTCCGAGATCGATGAGTGCACGATGAATCTTTACTGCCCCGATCGTTCAAGGGATTGAGAAGCTCCCCGGGTCTTTAAGTTTCGGTGGATTTGCCCTCTGGATGAGAGTGCTACACTCTACCGTCAACACTACTTTCTCCTTTCTAGACCCTCTCGTCACCAAATCCTTCAGGAATTTCGCATAGGAGGGGATTGTTTTGATTGCTTCCAGGAAGGGGATTTGCAAGCTCAGATCCTTGACCATGGCGAAGAACTTGCCATACTTCTCATCGATTTTGGCCTGAGCTAACCGTTGTGGAAAAGGCACAACGGGTTTGAACACTTTCAGGCTCCCTTCCTCGTTCTTCTTCTTCTCTTCTTCAGAGACTCCCTCCGGAGTCATAGGATTTGATGACGAAGCACCGGCGTCGTTTGATTTTTCGATCGGTCGCTCGACGACCAACGGTGCTTCCGGTCTGTTAGGGGGCACTCTAGTAGGGATTTGTGTCCCGCTTCTCAGAACGATAGCGGACACATTTGCGTGCTCGTGCACGAGTGCCGACGTTTGGGTTGCTCCCCTCGGGTTCACCTCAGGTTGTGGCGGCAATTGGTTTTGTGACCTTGAAAGGGTCGCCACTTGTAACCCCAGCTGGGTTACTTGGTCTGTGAGGGCCCGCTGACCCATTTCCAGCTTTTGATTGATCTTCTCCTGGTTGGTTATATATTGAGTCAAGAGAGACTCAACCGGAGAGACGGCCCTCTGTTGGCCATACTGCTGCTGCTGCTGGATTGGCTGCTGATTCTTGGGGGCGTAATATTGTTGCTGAGGCTGCTGCTGATATTGTTGCTGCTGAAACTGACTCTGCTGTGGCCTAGTCGGCTGATATGTTTGTTGCTGTGGCTGCTGAGGCGATGAGGGCTGGAATGGTGCCCAGTAACCAAAGTTAGGGTGGTTTCGGTTGTTTGGAGAGTAGGCCGGGTTGGAATTGGTTCTTGGTGGATACGGCGCATTTCCCGTGGGGTTGTAAAATAGTGCGCTCGCCTGATCCAACGGTGGTGAGACGTCACCACCGTCGAATTCTCCAGGGACTTCAGCTTCCACCGCTGCGACGTGTTGTGCACCGGCACCACCGGCTCCTACCATTAGTGCGGAGATCTGGGTCGAAAGCAAGTCAAACTTGCTTGAAAGTTTGTCGACGTCCTCGACTCTGTGTATACCCCCAGACCTGGGTGTGGCTCTCTCGTCACACCACCTTTCAATGTTGGATGCCATATTTTCCAGAATATGTCCGGCATCTTCCTCGCTCCTTGACATGAAGGAACCCCCAGTCGCGGCGTCCATAGAAGATTTTAGGTCATCCCTCAGACCATTGTAGAACAGATTAATAATCTGCCACTTCGGAAGCTCATGGTGAGGGCATCTTCTCTGCATCTCCTTGTATCTCGTCCAAGCTTCATGCAAGGACTCGTGGCTGGCCTGGGAGAAGGAGGAGATCTCACTCCTCAACTTCATGGTCTTCCCCGGAGGAAAGAACTTCGTCAGAAAAGCGTTGGAGAGATTCTCCCAGGTATTGAAAGTTTTGGGGTCCTTCCCCCTAAGCCATTACTTGGCTTTGTCTCGCAACGAGAAGGGGAACAGCTTCAGATGGATCGCCTCAGTTGTGACACCGTTAATCCGGAAGGTGTCACATTTCTCCAAGAAGGAGTCTAGATGCTCGATCGGGCTCTCCATGGGTGCACCCGAAAACTGATCTTGCTGGATCCATGTCACCAAAGACGACTTTAGCTTGAAGCTTTGGGCCGTAATAGCTGAAGGACGGATGGCGGAAGTGGACTCGATAGATGGCATCGAGTACTCCAACAGGGACTTGCGAGGCGGGGTGTTCTCCTCCATGGCTTCAGGATCCTCTCTTCTTCGCTTCTCAACGGCCAAACGCCTAAGGGTGGCGTTAATCTCTGGATCAACGGGGATCAAGTCGTCGAGACTTCTTGAACTCCTGCGCATGAAAAACAACAAACACCCGTGAAGCGACAAGTGGGAGAGAGACAGATAAGATAAGAAATAAAAAGAAAAAAAATAAAAAGGAAAAAGAAGAATGCGAAAATTACAACGAGGTAGGGATAAGAGCTAGACACTAGGGTTCAAGAGATCATAAAATAACAAGCACGTTGCCTCCCCGGCAACGACGCCATAAACTTGACGTGCCCCCGGTTTGCAAGCCGCAAATGGCCGGGGGACCCGCGTGAGTGTTTAGATATTTGTAACCGCAAGCGCACGGTGTTGTAATGTGACTTGGGGGTCGAACACAGGGAGGCTAGGATGTGCTTGTGTCAAGGAGGACCGAAATCACCCCGTGGGCGAGCTAGCCCGGATCGGTTGATGGGTTGTCACGGTAAAGGAATGCAAGGTATGAACAATAAGAAAATAAACTCGAGACTTTGGTTTCCACTCCAACGAGCGACTCTCACCGATACGGCCTACGGGTAGGATGGCGATCGGAATTAGGGTCTAATGGTGAGACGTTGCCTCTGAAAGTGGTACCGGCATCCCATGGGCCCGATATTTCGGTCGGTGCCCAGGATGATACACCGGATTTCCCGGGTTCGATAAGTGGGCACTCCCGTGTCCATTAACACTGATCGATTTCGGGAGCACTAAGCTCGCAACGATAACTCCCAACGTCTCATCATGCCGCTCCTGCGCGCTAGGATTCGGCGTCTACGCTAAGGGCGTGAGCTATGGCTAGGGAGTCAACCGCCAAGTTTATTCCCCCTTGGCCCAACGGTCAAAGGTGGTCTTTTTCCCGCCGATGACAATAAAACACCCCGCGTAACCGTTAGGTTCCTAATCCCTATCGATTTCCTAACCCTATGGATGCATCGGGAAGAGCCCCTGAAGGGGTTTCCGCCAAAATCCCAGATTTGGGAACTACTCACAAATATTCATTAAAAAGCGATCTAAACAAAAATGAACCGTTAAAATCATAATCAGACGATAGGAATGCGAAGGTAGTAGAGAAATTAAGAAAATACTAAAGTTTAAGAAAGATCTGAAAACTTACAATAGAAAAGTAATTACAGCCGTCACAAATAGGAGAAAACAGTAAAAACTAACAGCTCTCCGTTTCTGGAACCCTAGGGGTCCTATTTATAGGATCTCGTATCACCCGATCGGTTGACAAGTCAACCGATCGAGTGATCCGTTACAAATAATAAACAGAAAATGGCGGAGTTTCACCCGGTCATATGAACCGGTCGGTTGAGTTCTTGGGGTGACCAGTTGGATCTTGGCTCCATCGGGTGAAGGGGTCGGTTGGGTGCCCGTGTCTCGGCTCCTCAGCATCAGCTACAGATGAACCGATCGGGTGAAAGTCACCCGATCGGTTGGAATTTGGCTTGAAAAGACAGAGAATCGGCCCCGTTGAACCGGCCTGTGAACCAGTCGGGTGACATCCACTTGAGCTCCAGCCGAGACCGGGTGGTGCACGCGTGCATCACCCGATCGGTTGACTTAGTCCAACCGATCGGGTGAGGGGATAAAATGATGCCATCATCTTCGTTTGACACCCTGGGTCACGCGTGACTCCTCCCGTTGCTCCGGGGACTTGAGATATCGTCGTTAAACGTCCCCTACGCGGGCAATCTCCTGCAAACATGGAGAAACAAAGAAAAGTGAAAGAAAACGAGAAAACACAAGAAAACGAATAAAAGACGGCGGAAAATACGGAGAAACATGAAAGAAAACGTGTGTGAATATATGAAATATATACGCACGTCAGTGCTCACCAAAAACAGAAAAAGTGCGGCGTGCGAAAATAAGTGGAACGAATATACCGGAACACGCCGCGAGAGCAAAATAGTGGATGCGTGCGATGACGCCGCCTCCACAAAGCCAAAATCGCTCCCCGGAAGCTCCCCTAAGCTCCCCTAAGCTCCCCAATATAGCATGCACATCAAACGAATATATCAGCGTGTAACATTCAAAATGTATGGGGGGTTAAGGGTATAATAGATAAATATTGAAGTTAATTTGATTTAGGGGTTCGATTTGCACATGGATCGTCGAAAAATACAAGAAAAAGGAGAAAATAGGGCGAAATGGGGCTACCGGAGCTCGGCCGGCGGTGAGATCGTCGCCGGTGACTCGGGCGGAGGGGCGGCGGTGGTCGGCGTCGGTGGTCGGCCGAGCGCCACCGTCGACAGGCGAGATCGGGCGAGGGGGTGAGATCGCAGCGGTTGGGAGTAAAGGGGCTCGGGCTCGGGCGAACGAAGATTGTGACGCTTCGAATTCCGCGCCGAGCCCGCGTCTCTTATAAAGGAAAAGTTACGACTCGGTCGAGTGAAAGTGTCACTCGGCCGAGTGATCGTAAGGGAAATATTTTTGAAAATTCCTCCCCGCTTACGACTCGGCCGAGTGGCTTTGCTACCCTTGGCCGAGTGGGAAAAGTCCATTCGGCTGAGTGGCTCAAGCTACTCGGCAGTTCTCGCCTTAGGAGCGTATCAGTTTCACTCGGCCGAGTGAAGATATATACTCGGCAGAGTGGAAATTATACTGAAATCAAGAAAAGAAACAGAGAGTTGGGTACAGCATACTTCCCTCGTTGGTGCGCCGCTCGGCGGACGAACTTATGTGCTCGGCCGAGTGGCTAGTGTACTCAACCGAGTGATTCCTGTTTTCTGCTGTTTGGCTCTGTTTGGGCTCTAATCTCTGTTTTTCTTCCTCCAGCTGATTTCTTCCTCCTCCTAAGCATCGACCGCATTCCTGGAGTGCTCTTCGTCGCCTTGTTCATCCTCCTAATGATATATATCCCTTTCTCCTCTCCTGTCAAAGAAAAATAGGACCCGTTATCACGAATTTTACAGGCAAACGACTCAAAACACTAATAATTTCTAAAACAAAAATAAAGAACAAAGTAAAAATAAAGCGATAACCGTCGGGTTGCCTCCCGACAAGCGCTCGTTTACGGTCTTGAGCTCGACCCCCTTGGATTTTCAATTCATTGCGGGATGTTGGGTGCATATGAGATGCACCCGTCGAATTTACCGGGAAGAACGCTCGGATTTGGATGTTGCGGTGGCGTGTTCTTCCTCAGTGCTCCTTCGTCTCGGGTAGTGTTGGGGGGTGGCTCCCCCAAGCTAGTGCTTTCTCTGGGCCTCAGCTTCACCGGTGACAACGATTTTCGTATCGGTGGAGCTTTCTTCGGAGTCCTCATCTTTGAGACCTTGCAGAGCTCCCGTATTCTTGCGACATCAACGCCGCCTTTGTCAACTTCCATGGATAGATCGGGGGAGTGCTCCATCTTCTCTTCTTGGCCCAAATCTGGGCCTTCTTCGAAGTCATCCTCGAATATTGCGCCGATGGAATGGGGGATCGCCTCCTCAATGACCTCGTCAAGGAGGTCCATATAGTCGAGCTCCTCATGATAAGGCATGTGTTTCATTTCCTTGGGTATATGAAGCTCCACTTCGATGTTGCCGACATTCAATGTTAGAGTCCCTTCACGTACATCGACAATGACACCGGCGGTGGCGAGGAATGGGCGTCCAAGTATTAGCGACGTATCGCCCTCCTCCTTGACATCCATGACCACAAAATCGCATGGCAAACATATGCCTCCCGGGACTTGTAACGGGATGTCCTCTGTGATCCCTACCAGCCTTGTGATCCGACCATCTGCTATTTGTATCTGCATGTCGGTAGGCTTCAAATCCGTACCGGTGTTCAATCTTCGGAACATAGAGAGAGGCATGAGGCTAACAATAGCCCCTAAGTCCACTAACGATTTTTGTAAAGGGACGCCACCTAAGGTACAAGGAATTCGGAAACTCCCCGGATCTTTGAATTTGGCGGGCTCCTTCTCTTTCCTTGTGAACCAAGTCCCCTCCTCAGCGAGCATGATTTTCTCCTTCCTCTTTCTTCCTGTAATCAAATCCTTTAAGAACTTGGCGTATGTCGGGATCTCCACGATAGCGTCGAGGAAGGGGATATTGAGGCTTACCCCTCTCAAATACTCGAGAAACTTGGCTAGCCATTTCTCCATCTTTGCTCTAGCTAGCCTCTGAGGGAATGGGATCGGTGGCATAAAACGGCGCTCCTCAATCTGCTGCTCCGCCCTGGACTTTTCTTCCCCTTACGGCTCTTTCTCTCTCTCAACTTCAATGACTGGCTCGCTTGGCTCTACAATCTCCACCACGGGCTCCTCGGTAGGAATCATGACGGGAGTGGTATTCTTCCCGCCTCTCGTAGTAACTGCAACCACGGCGTTGATATGGCCGGTGTTGCCCCGTGGATTTTGCTCGGGTTGAGCCGGCAACTGTTGACTGTTTCTATTGAGCAACGCAAGTTGCTCCGCAATTTGTCCAACGACAGTTGTAAGAGAGTCTTGGCCCGCCTTCAAGGAAGCATTGATCTTCTTCTGCTCAACCATAAACTCCTCCACCTTAGCTTCAAATTCAGATCGTTGTTGAGCTTGTGGAGGGTTTGGATTTCTCCACCCTTGATTGTATCCAGGCGGCCTATAGGGTCCCACTTGTTGCCTTGGTGGGATATTTTGTTGCGGTGGCCCCCTTGGTGGATAATGTTGTTGTTGTTTTTGTTGTGGTCGAGCTTGATGAGATAGTTGTTACGGGGGGTTCAATGCTCCATCATTGTTGGCATAGGAGAAACCGGGATGGTTTCTTGTGGCCGGATTGGCCCAATATCCTTGGTTCCCCGCGACGTATTGAACTTGCTCCAAAGATCCCTCTCCTTGTTCTCCTCCCAAATACATAGCGTGGGATTGGTCTTGCCAATCGCACATTTGACTTGTTGGTGTGGATGTGGAAGGGGCTCCTTGGGGCTCCGTAATATATTTCTCCAATCTCTCCACTACCTTGTGGAGAGAATCAAACTTGTTGGCAAGCTCCGCCACGGCCTTGGCCTCATAGATGCTAGATGGCTTCAAGGAGGACGAAGAGTGTCCTCGCTCGTCGCCCCACTATTGATTGTTCGAGGCCATCTCCTCAAGTAAGGCAGTAGCTTCGTCGAGAGTCTTCGATAGGATTGCCCCATTTGCCGTGGCATCAATAATCTGCTTGGTCCCCGGTTGGAGACCATTGTAGAAGCTATGGACGAGCTCACAATCTTCAATGCTATGGTGGGGGCACTGATGCTGCAGGTCTTTAAAGCACTCCCATGCCTCGTAGAGTGTCTCTTGAGGCCTTGCTTGAAGGACATGAGAGCACTCCTAATCTTTACCGTCTTGGAGGGCGGATAGAACTTGTCGATAAACGCGCTCGCCAACTCATCCCATATGGTGAAGACTCCTTCAACTTGCGTCCTCAACCAATAAAGAGCTTTATCCTTTAGTGTGAAGGGGAAAAGGCGCAGTCTGATGGCATCTACGGTGACGCCCGGCATCTGGAAGGTGGCGCACTTTGATAGGAAGAGCTGGATGTGGTAGTGAGGATTTTCATGGGGATTCCCATGAAAAGGATCTTGTTGCATAAGGACCACCAATCCGATCTTCAACTCAAAATTCTTGTCGGCCGCCAACTCCGGCATGGCTATGGACGAGGTCGTGGAGGAAGTCTTAAGCCGGAGCCTATCTCGAATGGAAATAATCCTCGCCATTCTTGTCGCTAACTCTTCAGGCATCTCCCGAACGTTCATAAACCTCCCTTCCGTATCGGGTCTCCTCTCCGCTCTGATTCTCCACAAAGTACGCTCGATCTCAGGATCAAACAATATATCTACGGGGTCCGCTGTGGATCTCGTGTACATGCACTGGAAAACAAAGTTTCAAAGACGTGATTAGCACAATGGAAGGGTTAGATAAAAAATGAAGAAATAAAACAAAAAGAAAGAAATAGCTAGGGTGGTAGGATCAAACACAATCGCCTCACCGGCAATGGCGCCATTTTTTAAATATTATTCTTTTTTTATTTATTTTTTCTTTTTCTTTTTTTTCTTTTTTTTCTTTTTTTTCAAATAATTAGAACAAAATACTTAGCTTGATGAAGATCTTCAATCCAAATACAAGCTTTTTGATCCAAGAGGGGGCCTAGGGCATGGCCTAACCACTAAAATAATCCATAAGAAAACATATTGGGAACTTCCTCTAATGGTGGCTACAAAACCCTTATATAGTCTCCCAAAACCCTAGCAAATAACCCTAGAAAACCCCTCAAATTCATGTCCAAAAACAGCCCAAACCGCAACTTAAAATCTGGGCCCAGGCCGCACTCGGCCGAGCGGAACATGTGACCCGGCCGAGTGGAAATTCCAGCACTGCAGCATCAACTTGCAGAAATTTCCCAGATTTCATCCGACCTCCGATTTGCGCGTTCTTGGCGGCGTTGGAATCGTCATGAAGTCTACTAGCTATAAAAAATATGAAAAAATACTTTGATTGCTGGAATGGTAGCAGATTTCAAAAGAGTGGGAGGCTGTCTGAAAATCTGGGCGCTGCGTGTCCTTGCATCACTCGGCCGAGCGGCAACTGTCACTCGATCGAGGGGATTTTGTTACTCAGCTAAGTCGGAGCTCGTAGTCGACTGACGGATTACAGTAAGTCTGGTCTTTTGGATGCCGTCGTTCGTGTGCCACTCGGGCGAGTGGTGTCTCCATACTCGGACGAGTGGGATGTCGTCACTCGGCCGAGTGCACGCTAATCTTCAAGTAATTACGTGTCCGATCTGGTCGGCTGAGCGGGCTTCTTTGCTCGGTCGAGTGACTCCTTCACTCGACCAAGTGGCATGCTGAAAATGCCCAATCTTCATCATTTCGCTTCCTCGTCGCTCCTACGACGTTCTTTCTTCTTCCACTCGTCTTCTATCGCTGATAGGTCCTCAATAAGTCCATGAGCAATGCTCCATTACGAGTGAAAGTCCTTTAAGCTCATTTTTTGCTCCCAATTGCTCATATTTCGCTCCCAATTGCTCATATTTCTTGAAATCCGACAAAAACAAGAAATAGTGAAAAGTAACACAATATCATCGAATAATCGGAAAAATCGCAATATGAGCAACCGAAATGGCATGCAAATATGCAAAAAAAAGGTGTAAAATATGGACCGATCAACCGCGTGGGTCCACTACACTTGTCTGGACTCGTATTCCTGGGTTTAGTGTTGTGATTTGGCATTTGCTTGCTTGGTGTGGCATTTTTGATTTTGTTGGCCCTGATGGGCGATTTAGGATTTAGAGTTCTCTTTTTCTCTCTTCTTCTCTATTTTCTCCCTCTGAGCTCCTACTCTCACTCATCTTCCTCGAGGACGAGGAAGGGTTCAGTTTGGGGGATTTTGATGTGCGTTTATATTTCATATATTCATGCACATCTTCTTTTGTGTTTTTCCGTTATTTTTCGCTGTCTCATATCCGCTTTCTCGTATTTTCTTGTTTTCTTTCACTTCTCCGTGTTTTTGCATGTCTGCAAGAGTTTGCCAGCGTAGGGGACACATAACGAAGATATCATAAGTCCCTGGGCAACGGGAGGAGTCACGCGCAATCCAGGGGGTCAAACGACCAAGATTTCTATCTTTCAGCCCCCCACCCGATCGGTTGAAGTATCAACCGATCGGGTGAAGCACGCGTGCATGACCCGGACAGCCACTGAAGCAATGAGAGCGTCAACCGACCGGGTCGGAGACCGGTTCAGCCCAACTGATCTCTCTGAAAATTGAAGCTGAATTCCAACCGATCGGGTGACCTTCACCCGATCGGTTCACTGTAGCCGATTCCCCGAAGACATGACCCGGAGAGCTCAGCCAACGGCCAGCTGACCGTGCCAAAAACGTCGCAACTCACTGTCTTTTGGGCGATGTTTCCAACCGATCGGTTGATTTATCAACCGATCGGTTCACCCGATGACTGCGAAGATCCAAACGGCGAGCTGCTTCTGCCAACCGACCGTGTCGCGTGATCGGGTGATGTCACGACCCGCTTCCCTAAAATGGATGCGAGACGTGAAAAGGTCCGCACGGGAGTGGAGCTGTGAAGCCCCAAACCCGATAAGCGTCAATAAAACATAAGCAGGTCCCTGTAACCACAACGGAACAACAATAATAACACAAGGAGAGACTGAAATAAAATCTCATATCTCATAAATTGTCCAACATGAAAATAAGTTCAACATCCAGAAAAGCCACCAGGCTAAAAGAAAGAGTCTAAGGCCCAGAACAAGGCCAACAAAAGCAACAACGCAACAAAGTATAGGCGCCACGAACCGACAACAAAACAGCAGTCTAAAACAAAAAGGGAAACACAACGGAAACACTAGGACTGGTCCCCAGTGTCCACGTACTCCCCGTCAAACACAAGCTCGGGCTCGGCGTCAGCAAACACCTCGTCCTCAACAAGGTACTCAGGCTCAGGATCTAACATGTGT
Organism: Scilla litardierei; assembly: GCA_030789695.1. NCBI lineage: Eukaryota > Viridiplantae > Streptophyta > Magnoliopsida > Asparagales > Asparagaceae > Scilla > Scilla litardierei. The sequence continues at coordinate 51,437,789 of CM061139.1, forward strand.
CACTGACCGGCGCCCCGCTTGCGTCGCGACGGCACGGTGTCGTTTACCGCAAGTTTCACGGTTAGTGTAGGGTGCGGGAATATCGAACTCAGGGAGGCGAGGTTGTGCTTGGGTCAGGTAGGACCAAAATCACCCCGAGGGGCGAGCTAGCCCGAATCGGTAGATGGTTGTCACGAAAGGAAATAAAAGGGTATGAACAAAAAGAAAGTAAACCCGGGACTTTGGTTTCCAACCCGACGAGAGACTCTCGCCGATACGGCCTACGGGTATGGATAGCGATCGGGATTAGGGTCTAATGGTGAGACGTTGCCTCTGAAAGTGGTACCGGCGTCCCATGGGCCTGATATTCCGGTCGGTGCCCAGGATGATACACCGGACTTCCCGGATTCGATCAGTGGGCACTCCCGTGTCCATTAACACTGATCGATCCCGGGAGCACTAAGCCCGCAACGATATCTCCCGACGTCTCATCCTGCCGCTCCCGCGTGCTAGGATTCGGCGTCTACGCTAAAGGCGTGAGCTATGGCTAGGGAGTCAACCGCCAAGTTTATTCCCCCTTGGCCCAACGGTCAAAGGCGGTCTTTTTCCCGCCGATGACAATGAAACACCCCGCGTAACCGTTAGATTCCTACTCCCTATCGATTTCCTAACCCTATGGACGCATCGGGAAGAGCCCCCGAAGGGGTTTCCACCAAAATCCCAGATTTGGGAACTACTCACAAAAATTCATGAAAAAGCAATCTAAATGAAATTTAACCGTTGAAATCATAATCGGACAATTGCAATGCGGAAGTAAAGGAGTAATAAAGACAATACTAAAATTTTAGAAAGATCTGAATACTTACAAAAGAGTAACAATTACAGCCGTCACAAGGAAATAAAACAGTAGAAAAACAGCAACTCCCGTTTCTGGAACCCTAGGGGCTCTATATATAGGCCGTCGCATCAACCGATCGGTTGACAAGTCAACCGATCGGTTGATCCGTTACAAATAATATCAGAAAACGGCGAGTTTTCACCCGATCACATGAACCGATCGGGTGAGTTCTTGAGCGACCGGTTGGATCTTGGAGCGGTCGGGTGAATCGTCCGTGTCTTCAGCTCATCTTCTTCAGCTACAGATGAACCGATCGGGTGAGAGTCACCCGATCGGTTGGAATTCTGCTCGAGAAAACAGAGAACAGCCGCCCGCAGAACCGGTCTGTGAACCGGTCGGGTGACTTCTTTGTGAGCTGCGGTAGCGACCGGTTGGTGCACGCGTGCATCACCCGATTGGTTGGAGATGACCAACCGACCGGGTGAGGGGCTGAAAGATGAATACTTCGCCGTTTGACCCCCTGGATCACGCGTGACTTCTCCCGTTGCTCCGGGGACTTGGGATATCATCATTAAATGTCCCCTACATGGTCAATCCCCTGTAATCATGGACAAACAAAGAAAAGTGAAAGAAAACGGGAAAACATACGAAAACGAATAAGAGACGGCGGAAAAACACGGAGAAACACAAAAAAAACGTGCGTGAATATATGAAATGTAGACGCACGTCAAAATCCCCCAAGCTGAACTCTTCCTCGTCCTCGAGGAAGACGAGTGAGAGTAGGAGCTCGGAAGGGAAAAATAGAGAGGAAGAAAGAAAAAGAAAACTCTAAGCCCTAGATCGTCCATCAGAGCCATCAAAATCAAAAACGACACACCTAGCAAGCAAACGCCAAATCACACCACTAAACCTAGGAAAGCGAGTCCAAATAAGTGTCGTGGGTCCACACAGTGAAGCGCGAGTGAGCGTGGCCGTGTGCTAGCAAATGGTGAAGCTTTCTACGATGTGCAATGAGGCTCGATATACACAAATCCAAGAAATGACCCAAAATATCGATCTGAATTGAATTGAGCGGCGAATATAAGTTCAATCATGCATGAGAAGAGTGGGAAAAGAAGCGTATCATGCATCGGGGACTCCACAACTAGGGTCTAGGAAATCACGCCACTATAGCCAAGATACAAGCGAAATAGCTCCTAAGCCAAGCGCTTTCGATAACGACGGGGGTTGAGATGATGTGGAGAAGAACACTCGGTGCAAATTCTCGCCTTCCCTTTATTCTTGGCAAGTATGAAAATATTCACACGGGAATTTTTTTTGGGTTTTGGGTATTTGCATATTTTTTTGGCTTTTTGGCTATACAATCTTTTTCTTTTCTTTCCTTTTTGGGTTTTTCTTTTCTTTTCTCCCTTTTTTTTGGATTTTTGGGATATTGGCTATACACATGTGTACTCTCCCAAGTGGGAGAACGGTACACGACGAGGGGATTTGCACCAAGTAAAACAAAAAAGAAGTCGAAATCTAAACGCTCGGGCAAAGGAGACTATTGTTGCTAAATAGAGCTTAGGCTAAATGGGGTATCCTCGTCCTTAGTTGTGGAATCCCGACGCATGCGAAATGAAGTATACGATATATATTTAGCATGCATATAGAAGCAAACATTAGAAGCAAATACCGCATATTCAATATCGAAGCATGACAATCTAGGGGTCATTCCTGGACAGGTATATAAAGTAAAATCACAAAGCAGAAGCACACCAAATGCTAGCCACGACACACGACTCACAAAAAGCTAAGTGGACCCACGATGCGTGAAATGCAAGAGGACTCGAAATCCTAGGGTTAGTGAGTGCGATTGTCGATGCAGTGCTAGGTGTGTGTGTGTGACTTTGTGGAGATTCATCATAGGATTCATTTCTAGGAGAAAGAGCTAAAGAAAGAAGGAAAAAGAAAAAAGAAAAACACGATGGAAAACGACTCAAATAACGTAGAAAAACAACACAAATGACGCACGAAGTGCGACTCCCCCAAGCTGAAGTTTGCATTGCCCTCAATGCAATATGAGTGAGTACGGGAGGGCAAGGAAAATGGGGGGAAATACGCACAGACACGAAAAGAAATGAAAACGAGGAAAACACATAGATAAAACTGAAAAAGAAAGAAAAATCAAGATCAAAATCAAACAATATGAAAATAAAAATAAAATAAAATCACGTGACACGACACTCAAAAAGTGAAAAGCAAGTACACACACAAAAAGGTGAAAAATAGACAAAACACGACAGCACACCAAAATAGACTTCCCCCAAGCTAGACCAGAAAGAGCTAGCGAAACGATATGATCAATGAAATCCAGATATGTGCAAGGGGGAGTCAAAAACAAAAGGGGGTGAATCTAGAAAATAACATGCAAATAGTCCCCTCCCTCCGACAGAGACAAAGCGGGGCCCCGAAAAGACAGATGGGCACAAAAATAGGGGGGGTCAAAAGCGGGAGAGAAAAATCAAGCAGGGGCACCACCCTCTGGGGGTGGTGACGGGGGCCTGCGCTGGGGACCAGGAGTCGTGGGGGGTGGAATGTGGAGCTCGGAGACGTCGGGTGGGTCTTCGCGGATGTGGCGAACGAAGGTTTGAAGGAAGGGGAGGTCACGGTCGACGGATTCCTGGGTTATCCGACCACCCTGACCAGCAAGGAGGACCATGGCCGTGAATCGGTCGGCATGGTCATCGGATTGGAATTGCATCCCATACTCGGGATCGTAACCAGGAGGTGGGGAAGTGGTGCGTGGTGTGGTGGATGGGTTAGAGGTGGTGGGCTGTGTGCGACGGGTACGACGGGTGGGCCTAGGGTTCGAAGAGCTAGCGTCGGTGGGTTTAATACGGCGGGGAGGCATTGTGTAGGTGTGTTTGTGCGCGTAGGTGTGTGAAAGTACAACGAATTCAACACAAACACAAAATACGACCAACAAGCAAACAGAATATTTGGGAAAAGATTAAAATTAAGCAAAGGAGCGAGGTTACCCAAAATGAGATGAAGATAGTTGCTCGTGGATGCCCCGATGCTGCTCGATTGGAGCACGATGTGAAGCCGCAGCGATCTCTTCAACAAGTTCCGAAGCGGGGGGGGGAATTGGGGGAAATCTAGGGTTTGTGTGTAGGGAGATGACGGGGGAATGGAGAGAAATGATGGTGGATGGGTAGGGAAATGGTTGGAGAAGAAGATCGAGGCTGATCTTGGGGAAGAGAGCAGGAAGGCGCACGACGGGAGACGAAACGGCAGAGGGTCGGGCGATCGGGCGAGGGAGAAAACGAACGGGTGTCGGGGGTGGTTATATAGGATTTTAAGTCGAACCGACCGGGTGACTTGTCACCCGATCGGTTGACGGTTGGGTCGAAAATCTTGCCGAAGAGATGCTACAGGCGAACCGATCGGTTGACTTTTCAACCGACCGGTTGGCCGCTCCACACAATTTTCCCGAGAACTTAGGGCTGCTCACCCGGTCAGGTCAACCGATCGCGCTCGAACTCAACCGATCGGTTGATATTCCCCAAAATTTCCCAAGAGTTCTCCCCAGCTCACCCGGTCTGCCACCCGGTCTCTTCATTACTCAACCGATCGGTTCATTCGGGGACAGATCTCGGCATGTATCTGATACATCCCAACCGAACGGGTGAGTTGTCACCCGATCGGTTGGGGCTTGTTTCCTGCAAAAACGAAGAAATTTGCTTAAGTCCCCGAACGGATGTTCTTGTGGCTGATTTTATTTATAAAAATAGATAAAATAAAGTGAAAAATAACGCTAAAAAGTGGGAAAAAGTTTAGAACATGGGTTGCCTCCCATGAAGCGCACTTGTTTAACGTCGTTGGCTCGACGCCCGCAAGAGATGCTCATGGTGGCTTATACGGGTGATGCACAAACTTAGGCATCTCTTCCTTGTTGGAGCTGAAGGCGCTCGGGGTAGTCAGCGGCTGGAAAAGTACTTGCTCGACCACCCTCCCTTTGTTCTTGAGATCCGGGGGCTTTTCCTTGGTGTTGGCGCTTCCCGCCATCTTCTTCAGGATTCGGACCTCGTCTTTAGTGAGGTCCGTAAGCTCTTTCCCCGTTCTCCTTACAGGAGGAAACTTGGGGAACCCGGGAGGGGTCGTTCTCGCTGCACTCGGTCCTCCAGCAGCTTCTTTGTCTTCGGGGCCTTCTTCATCTTCAGAATTCCCCAAGTCATCGGGGGGGTTTCTCAGGAGAATCTCCCAGGAGCTCTCCTCTACAGCCTTTTCTTCTTCTATCTCCAGCAAATTACACCGGAGGTCATCAGGAGGGTCGGGGTGCTTCATGGATAGTCCCAGGTCAAACTCAACTTTCTCTCCGCTGACGTTCAAGGAGAGTTTTCCGTTCTTCACATCTATAAGAACGCCAGCAGTGGCCATGAAAGGCCGTCCCAGGATAATGGGGGTGTGTGCGTCTTCGGGCATGTCCATGACTACAAAGTCCACAGGCACATGCACCCCTCTCACATTCACGGGGAGATCATCAACAATTCCCACCGGATATTTGACCGACCGGTCAGCTAGTTGTAGGGTCATCCCGGTGGGCTCCAAATCACCCATTCCTATCCTTCTGTACATCGACAAGGGCATCAAGCTAACACTCGCTCCTAGATCGACGAGTGCACGATTAATCTTCACAGCCCCGATCGTGCAAGGGATAGAGAAGCTCCCCGGGTCCTTGAGCTTTGGCGGGTTATCCCTCTGGATAAGAGCGCTACATTCTGCTGTCAGCACCACTTTCTCTTTTCTTGACCCTTTAATCACCAAATCTTTCAAGAATTTTGCATAGGAGGGGATTGTCTCGATTGCCTCCAAGAAGGGGATTTGCAAGCTTAGGTCCTTGACCATAGCGAAGAACTTCCCATATTTCTCATCAATTTTCGCCTGAGCCAACCGTTGTGGAAATGGCACAACGGGTTTATACACTCTTGGGCTCTCTTCCTTCTTCTTCTTCTCTTCTTCAGATACTCCCTCCGGAGTCATGGGATTTGATGACGAAGCACCGGTGTCGTTTAATTTTTCAGTCGGTCTCTCGACGACCAATGGTGCTTCCGGGTTGCTAGGGGGCACTCTAGTAGGGATTTGTGTCCCGCTTCTCAGAACGATAGCGGACACATTCGCGTGCTCGTGCACGAGTGCCGATGTTTGTGTTGCTCCCCTCGGGTTCACCTCCGGTTGTGGCGGCAATTGGTTTTGTGACCTAGCAAGGTTCGCCACCTGTAACCCCAGCTGGGTTACTTGGTCCATGAGGGTCCGCTGGCCCATTTCCAGCTTTTGGTTGATCCTCTCCTGGTTGGTAATATATTGAGTCAAGAGAGACTCAACCGAAGAGACGGCCCTCTGTTGGCCATACTGCTGCTGCTGGAACGGCTGCTGATTCCTGGGAGCGTACGTTTGTTGCTGAGGTTGCTGCTGAAACGGTTGCAGCTGACCCTGATTCTGCGGTGGTCTAGCCGGCTGATAGATTTGTTGCTGCGGCTGCTGAGGCGGCGAGGGCTGAAATGGTGGGCGGTAACTGAAATTCGGGTGGTTCCGGTTGTTGGGAGAGTAGGCCGGGTTGGAATTTGTCCTTGGCGGATATGGCGCATTCCCCGTGGGGTTGTAAAATAGTGCGCTCGCCTGATCCAACGGTGGTGAGATGTCACCACCGTCGAATTCCCCAAGGAATTCGGACTCTACCACAGAAACTTGCTGTGTACCGGCCCCACCGGCTCCTACCATCAGTGCGGAGATCTGGGTCGATAGCAAGTCGAACTTGCTTGAAAGTTTGTCGACGTCCTCGACTCTGTGTATACCCCCAGTTCTTGGTGTGGCTCTCTCGTCGCACCACCGCTCATTGTTGGATGCCATGTTTTCCAGAATATTCCCGGCATCTTCCTCGCTTCGAGACATGAAGGAACCCCCAGCCGCGGCGTCCATAGAAGATTTAAGGTCATCCCTCAACCCATTGTAGAACAGATTGATAATCTGCCACTTCGGAAGCTCATGGTGAGGGCATCTTCTTTGCATCTCTTTATATCTCGTCCAAGCCTCATGCAAGGACTCGTGGCTGGCCTGGGAGAAGGAGGAGATCTCACTCCTCAACTTCATGGTCTTCCCCGGAGGAAAGAACTTCGTCAGAAAAGCGTTGGAGAGCTTCTCCCAGGTGTTGAAAGTGTTGGGGTCCTTCCCCCTTAACCATTGCTTGGCTTTGTCCCGCAAAGAGAAGGGGAACAGCTTCAGACGGATAGCCTCTGTAGTGACACCATTAATTCGGAAGGTGTCACACTTCTCCAAGAAGGAGTCCAGGTGCTCTATCGGGCTCTCCATGGGCGCACCCGCAAACTGGTCCTGCTGGATCCATGTCACTAGAGACGGCTTCAGCTCAAAGCTTTGGGCCGCAATAGCTGGAGATCGGATGGCGGAAGTTGACTCGATGGAGGGCATCGAGTACTCTAGCAGAGACTTGTGAGGTGGGGTGTTCTCCTCCATGGATTCGGGATCTTCCCTTCTTCGCTTCTCGGCGGCCAAACGCCTAAGGGTGGCGTTAATCCCTGGATCGAGGGGAATCAAGTCGTCAAGACTCCTTGAACTCCTGCGCATGAAAAACAACAAACACCCGTGAAGCGACAAGTGGGAAAGAAACAGATAAAATAAGAAATAAAAATAAGAAAAACAAATAAGAAAAAGAAAAAAGAGAATGCGAAAATTATCGCGAGGTAGGGATGTGAGCTAGACACGAGGGTTCAAGAGATCCTAAAATATCAAGCACGTTGCCTCCCCGGCAACGGCGCCATAAACTTGACCGGCGCCCCGCTTGCGTCGCGGCGGCGCGGTGTCGTTTACCGCAAGTTTCACGGTTAGTGTAGGGTGCGGGAATATCGAACTCAGGGAGGCGAGGTTGTGCTTGGGTCAGGTAGGACCAAAATCACCCCGAGGGGCGAGCTAGCCCGAATCGGTAGATGGTTGTCACGAAAGGAAATAAAAGGGTATGAACAAAAAGAAAGTAAACCCGGGACTTTGGTTTCCAACCCGACGAGAGACTCTCGCCGATACGGCCTACGGGTATGGATAGCGATCGGGATTAGGGTCTAATGGTGAGACGTTGCCTCTGAAAGTGGTACCGGCGTCCCATGGGCCCGATATTCCGGTCGGTGCCCAGGATGATACACCGGACTTCCCGGATTCGATCAGTGGGCACTCCCGTGTCCATTAACACTGATCGATCCCGGGAGCACTAAGCCCGCAACGATATCTCCTGACGTCTCATCCTGCCGCTCCCGCGTGCTAGGATTCGGCGTCTACGCTAAAGGCGTGAGCTATGGCTAGGGAGTCAACCGCCAAGTTTATTCCCCCTTGGCCCAACGGTCAAAGGTGGTCTTTTTCCCGCCGATGACAATGAAACACCCCGCGTAACCGTTAGATACCTACTCCCTATCGATTTCCTAACCCTACGGACGCATCGGGAAGAGCCCCCGAAGGGGTTTCCACCAAAATCCCAGATTTGGGAACTACTCACAAAAATTCATGAAAAAGCAATCTAAATGAAATTTAACCGTTGAAATCATAATCGGACAATTGCAATGCGGAAGTAAAGGAGTAATAAAGACAATACTAAAATTTTAGAAAGATCTGAATACTTACAAAAGAGTAACAATTACAGCCGTCACAAGGAAATAAAACAGTAGAAAAACAGCAACTCCCGTTTCTGGAACCCTAGGGGCTCTATATATAGGCCGTCGCATCAACCGATCGGTTGACAAGTCAACCGATCGGTTGATCCGTTACAAATAATATCAGAAAACGGCGAGTTTTCACCCGATCACATGAACCGATCGGGTGAGTTCTTGAGCGACCGGTTGGATCTTGGAGCGGTCGGGTGAATCGGCCGGTTGAATCGTCCGTGTCTTCAGCTCATCTTCTTCAGCTACAGATGAACCGATCGGGTGAGAGTCACCCGATCGGTTGGAATTCTGCTCGAGAAAACAGAGAACAGCCGCCCGCAGAACCGGTCTGTGAACCGGTCAGGTGACTTCTTTGTGAGCTGCGGTAGCGACCGGTTGGTGCACGCGTGCATCACCCGATCGGTTGGAGATGACCAACCGACCGGGTGAGGGGCTGAAAGATGAATACTTCGCCGTTTGACCCCCTGGATCACGCGTGACTTCTCCCGTTGCTCCGGGGACTTGGGATATCATCATTAAACGTCCCCTACATGGTCAATCCCCTACAATCATGGACAAACAAAGAAAAGTGAAAGAAAACGGGAAAACATACGAAAACGAATAAGAGACGGCGGAAAAACACGGAGAAACACAAAAGAAAACGTGCGTGAATATATGAAATGTAGACGCACGTCAGTCACCCAAAAGAGTAAAGGGGCACATGTCAGCAAGTCTAAAAGACTTGGGCAAGGAAACTGAAAGTGAGGCAACTAGCAACCTAGCAGTTATAATATGCATGACATGGCAGTTATAACATGAGTGCACAAACAAGACATGGCAAGACAATTTGTACAAGAGAACAATTATCGGGACAAGACAAGAGTAGCCAAGCTACTAACAATCTCAATCAATTCACTATTCACGTTTCACGTTGTTTGTAGATGTTTACGCTTTACAGCTGAACGGTTCCTCATTCACGCTGATTGGCCGCTTAACAACTACCCCAAACCCAGAGTTTACGCCTTACCACTGCAGTTGCTGATCGGGCAGACTCCCAGTTGATTGGCCGCTTAACTCTTACCCCCAATACCCACATGTAATCGAGCCAGGGTCCCCGCACATGAGCTCAGTAAATGAGCCGGGGTTGCCCCGTACATGAGCTTGCATTCTATATCACGATTCATAAACAATTGGCGTAGGGGTGCACCTAGCCGGAAACAAGCAATTCGGGCATTGGCTATCAACCAACACATGGCCCGCTTCTGGAACACGAGCCAGGAACACAAGCATTGTAGCAAAGCTACGCAATCACAGAAACACTTAAAGAATGCAATGACATGACAATTAATTTGCGTACCGTTAATGGAAAGTAAACATGACATGGTATTTGTGCAACATGATATATGTCGAAACTGGCTTCGTTGTCAAGCTAGTTCCCCAATTTGCGCCTAGGCGAGTATCATTTCGTCGCCTAGCCTCTTTTACGCCTACAACAAGCAAAATGGCCTAAAACATGGCCTAAACCCTAAGTGGCAAGTTTCACTTGCCTAGCACCGGGGATGACGATCACGAAGGTTCGTCTCGCGGATGCTAATCTACGGGGGAAATCGCTGTTATGGGGAAACAATCATCAAACAACATGAAATTTCATTAGGGTTTCATAAAAATACAAATAGGTTATGAAAACATCGAGAGATCGATTTCTTACCGAGAGGAGGCGGAAGAAACACTCCGGAGAACCTAGGGACCAGATCTGGAAACAAATGGAGAAGTTTGGGGAAACTAGGGTATTGGGGGATTTTGGGGATTGGATGAGATTTTAGGGAAGATGAGAGGTAGAATGAGTTGATGGAGGGTTTAGATGATGAATCTAGGGCTTGGAATGAAGGAATTAGGGTTTGGGGAAGATGGGGGCTCAATGGGTGAGAAACTAGGGTTTTGGGTCGAGTGGAGGAAGAAGAAAACGTTTGGGAGGGGTATAAATAGGTTGGGCTGGCGGCTGCCCAGAAATTAGGGTTTTAACACAGATTAGTCGGTCAAAGAGCAACCACTGACCGACTAGTTTGGCAACTAGTCGGTCGGTCGACCAACGCAGACCGACTAAGTGTAAACAGTAACTTCTGAATGAAAATAGGTTTTAGATTTAGTCGGTCGATGAACAAGTACTGACCGACTAGTTTTACATCTAGTCGATCGAGAGATGAACTTAGACCGACTAAGAGTGAACAGTATAGATACTAAAATTTAGTTGAAGAGTTAGTCGGTTAAAGAAGCATTGCTGACCGACTAGTTTGCAACCTAGTCGGTCAACCAACGTTCTTAGACCGACTAACGATAAACAGTAACTCCTGAATAATTTAGAAAGCCAACTAGTCGGTCCAAGAAGGATTGCCGACCGACTGGATCGTCATCTAGTCGGTCGGTGCCCCTTCTTATACCGGCTAATAAGCACCAAAAGTTCCGATACGGAGCGCGGGGCCCCGGGATCGATTCCTAAGACTCCTAGGCTTGATCTAATAGTAAGATACGACCGTTATGAAGCCCGTCACGAATGACGTACTTCGAAATCGACGATCCTAAGGAAGAAACGAGAAAACACGACGAATCGATCGGAAATGAAAGCTACGGAGACGGAAATCACACAAAAGGAGAAAATCCACCAAAACATATATTATAATATAATAAATCCAGATACATGAAAACCAGTCGTTACATCCTCCCCAACTTAAGAAAAATTCCGTCCTCGGAATTTCCAAACACTCACGTGTCTGGAAACAAAAGTGGGAAACGCTCTCGCATCTCATCCTCATTCTCCCAAGTAGACTCTCCAGGTGAGCCGTGTCGCCACATCACCCTCACAAGATTGACAATCTTGTTCCGAAGCGATTTCTGACGCCTGTCCAGAATCTGCACTGGATGCTGGTCATACGTCAAATCGGGGCGAACGGTAATCTCCGAAAAATCCACAGCATGAGATAGATCGCTAATGTATCGACGAAGCTGCGACACATGGAAAACATTGTGAACTCCTTCCAAAGATGGCGGCAAGGCCAAGCGATAAGCTACCTCGCCAACCCTCTCCAAAATGTCAAACGGTCCAATGTATCGCGGGCTCAACTTCCCTCGCTTCCCGAAACGAATCACACCGCGATTCGGGGAAATCTTCAAGAACACATGGTCGCCCGGCTGAAACTCCAAAGGACGACGTTTAGCATTCGCCCAATGCTTAAAACGGTCCTGAGCAATTCTCAACCTCTCTCGAATATTCCTGACGATATCCACGGCCTCCACGATCATCTCAGGTCCCAACAACTCCCGATCACCAACGTCATCCCAACTCAATGGCGATCGACATTTCCTCCCATAAAGAGCGGCGAAAGGCGCCATGCCAATACTCGCCTGGAAGTTGTTGTTGTAAGAAAACTCCACCAAATGCAGATGGTCCTCCCACGAACCCTTGAAATCCAACATGCACGCCCTCAGCATGTCTTCCAAAATCTGAATCGTCCTCTCGGACTGGCCATCCGTCTGCGGATGGTACGCCGTGCTGAAACTCAGACGCGTACCCAAGCTCTTCTGCAAACTCTACCAGAACTGAGATGTGAACCTCGTGTCTCTATCCGACACGATACTCACGGGGACTCCGTGAAGTCACACAACCTCCTGCACGATTCACGTTACATCACTATCCAAACTAGGAAAATGAAATAAAACGGAGAGTAAAAGAATTTTACCTCCATATATCTCCTTGCTAGCGCCTCAGTGGACTGTCCCACTCGGAACGGAATGAAGTGCGCAGATTTGGTCAAACGATCTACGATCACCCAAATCGCGTCATTCTGCTTCGGACTCCGAGGTAGTCCAGTCACGAAATCCATAGTGATGTGTTGCCATTTCCACTCCGGAATCGGAAGCGGTTGTAGCAACCCGGCCGTACGCTGATGCTCCGCCTTCGCTTGCTGGCAAACCAAGCACTTGGCTACACTCCGAGCCACGCTCCTCTTCATACCATGCCACCAATAATTCAGACGAAGATCCTGGTACATCTTGGTGCCACCAGGATGCACAGAATACGGCGAACTGTGTGCCTCCACCATCAACTCCTCTCTGATGTCCCCAGCCGGTACACACAACCTGGCTCCAAACCTCAGCGAGCCATCCTCATGAATCAAAAAGTCAGTCCGCAGACCGGCTTCCACCTGCTCCCGAATCCTCACCAGCTTCGGGTCCTCAGCCTGGCCAGCCTTAATCCGATCCATGATCGTCGACTGTACCTGCATGTACATCAACGATGAAGCCTCCCCAGGAAGAACCTCCACGCCAGACTCGCAAAAATCATGCAGCAATCTCCACTGCGAGGTCAAAATCATCACCGCTGGAACCCTACTCAGCGCATCCGGAACCACATTCACCTTGCCAGGGTGAAACTGCAAATCAATATCATAATCCGCCATAAGCTCCAACCATCGACGCTGTCACATGTTGAGCTCCTTCTGAGTAAAAATATACTTCAAGCTTTTGTGATCGGTGAAAATTTTCACTTTCTCACTCAGCAGGAAGTGCCTCCAAATCTTAAGAGCAAACACAACGGCAGCCAACTCCAAATCATGCGTCAGGTAATTCTTCTCATGAACCTTAAGCTGACGAGACGCATACGCCACAACATGCCCATGCTGATGCAACACACAACCGAGACCCTTGCCAGAAGCATCGCAAAAGATCTCAAATCCACCGCTGCGATCAGGCACAACAAGAATAGGGGCAGTCGTCAACCTCTCCTTCAGAATACCAAAAGCACTCTCACAATCACCCGACCAAACAAAAGGTACATCCTTCCGCGTCAACCTGGTCATCAGCTCAGCAATACGGGAAAAGTCCTTAATGAATCGCCGATAATAACCAGCAAGTCCAAGGAAACTCCGAATCTCAGACGCAGACGACGGGACAGGCCACTCTCTGATGGCCCTAATCTTCTCGGGATCCACTGAAATACCATCTCCAGTCACCACATGCCCGAGAAAAGCAACTCTATCCAGCCAAAACTCGCACTTCAAAAACTTAGCATACAAACGATGCTTCCTCAAAATCTCCAATACCGTCCTTAAGTGCGATGCATGCTCTTCCTCCGACTTCGAATAGATCAGAATGTCGTCAATAAAGATAAAGACAAACTTATCCAGAAAGTCGTAGAAAATCAGGTTCATCAGATTCATGAAAACTGCGTGTGCGTTAGTTACGCCGAAAGGCATAACCACGAACTCATAGTGTCCATACTTCGTCCTGAACGCTGTCTTCGGAACATCATCCTTCTTCACCTTCAACTGATGGTAACCACTCCTCAAATCCAATTTAGAAAACACCCTCGAACCTCCAAGCTGAACAAAAATATCATCGATGCGAGGCAACGGGTGTTTATTCTTAATGGTCACCGCATTCAACTCCCGATAGTCCACGCACATGCGACGCGAACCATCCTTCTTCTTCACCAACAGCACCGGTGCTCCCCACGGAGACACACTAGGATTAATATAACCCTTCTGCAAAAGCTCATCCAGCTGCTTCCGCAACTCTTCCAATTCTGCAGGTGCCATACGATACGGCGCCTTCGAAATCGGCTGCGCTCCCGGAACGAGATCAATAGAAAATTCTAGAGCTCGATCAGGCGGCAAACCAGACATCTCCTCGGGGAAGACGTCGCCAAAATCACGCACCACAGCTGGCCACTCCAGCTCCATCTGCATAGCCACAACCTCCACCGGCCTGGCCCGAAATCTGACAGGACCAAGCGAACTGCTACCACGACTGAACTCAAATACTGGATGTCCGGGAATCTCGAACACCACCTTCTTCCTCCGACAGTCGATCGTAGCATAGAAGCTCGCAAGCCAGTCCATCCCCAGAACTGCATCATAGTTGATGATGTCGTGGACAATGAAATCAGCGAAAAGCTCATGTCCACAGACCACCAACGAGCAAGAATTGCAACCACGATGCACCGAGACCACGCCATTCCCTGTAACGATATTCCAACTCTTAGGAAGAGGGGACGTCGACAAGGAATGCCTCTCCACGAAGCTCTGAGAAATAATGCACATCGATGCACCAGAGTCAAAGAGGACTCGTGCAGGAAATGTGCACACCAAACCCACACCTAACAATCAATTAACAATCAAACCCTAGTCTAGCAAACAACCATGTTCAAGCAAACAACACAATCTAACAATCAAAACCAGCTAGGAAAGTAACAGCTAGATTGAGGATTACCTGCGATAACCTCATCCACAGCCTCGCTCTCCACCGCGGTCATCAGAAAAGCCTGCCTCCTCGGCGGAACAGCCTGCCGAAAAGCTTGTCCCTGTGGAACAAGAGCTGCTCCACGTCCAGCAGGAACAGACGCTCGCTGCTGCAACGGCTGTGCTGCAACAGGTGCCCTCCGCAGCTGATTCGCATGCCGACAATCCTTCGCGACATGGGAAGCATCACCACAAACCAAACACTGGCCCAGAAACTTCCGACACTGATCCTTGATGTGGCCAGGCTTGCCGCAGAAATGGCAAGTCTTCAGAATAGGCCCTCCTGGCCTCTTAAACTGAGCTGACTAATTAGGCTTGAAACTAGGCCTAACCACCGCTCTGGCCTGCTCCATAGGCCTCTTCCCAGCACCAACAATAGACCCCCTCCTCTGACTCAGGTTCAGCTCCTGCCTCCGGGCAGCGACCAAAACCTTCTGATAAGAGTCCAGATCGGAGGAAGACACAAAACTCTGGAGCTCCAAAGCAAGTCCCTGCAGGAACCTCTGAGCCCTCTCATCAGCATCCTGCACCATCTTCGATGCGAACCGACTCAGCTTGGTGAACTCTTGGTGGTACTGGTCCACGGTCAAGCTCCCTTGCTTCAGACCAATGAAGCGCTGCAGTATCACCTTCTTCGTAGCCTTCGGAAAGAACTCCTCATCAAACCTGGACTTAAAGGCAGTCCAAGCTATCGGCTCCACCAGCATCTTCTCTTCCGCATCCCACCAATTCCGAGCATTATCCTTGAGTTGCCTCCTCGCCAAATCAACCTATCCAGCCGGGGTGATCTTGGCCATCTTCAGATTGTCCTCGATGTTCCGAATCCACTCGTCGGTAGCCAGAGGACCCTCAGACCCATCAAAATATGCGGGACCCAGCTCCCGAAATTGCTTCGCTCCTGGCTCAGAGCGAGGGGCATCCGGAAGAGCCCGGGCAGCTCGAGCAAGTGGAGCATTCTGGACTTACAGGAGCACGCCCTGCTGCACTTGCATCATCTGGAGCATCATCTGCATCATCTCACCGTTGGTGGGTTCCCGCTCGGGCTCCTCATCATGAGGGAGCGCACCACTACCCCCACCACGGGTGAATCGTCTTCCTGCCTTCTAGTGACACAGAAAACAAAGCAAATTAGACTCATAGCTTATGACTCAGACGTCGAACTTAGTTTATTGGACATCTAATATTATTATCGTTATTCCAACAATCGCGGTTACAGAAGGACCTGCATGGGCCACCAACAAAACCTGTCACGACCCGCTTCCCTAAAATGGAGGCGAGACGTGAAAAGGTCCGCACGGGAGTGGAGCTGTGAAGCCCCAAACCCGATAAGCCTCAATAAAACATAAGCAGGTCCCTGTAACCACAACGGAACAACAATAATAACACAAGGAGAGACTGAAATAAAATCTCATATCTCATAAATTGTCCAACATGAAAATAAGTTCAACATCCAGAAAAGCCACCAGGCTAAAAGAAAGAGTCTAAGGCCCAGAACAAGGCCAACAAAAGCAACAACGCAACAAAGTATAGGCGCCACGCACCGACAACAAAACAGCAGTCTAAAACAAAAAGGGAAACACAACGGAAACACTAGGACTGGTCCCCAGTGTCCACGTACTCCCCGTCAAACACAAGCTCGGGCTCGGCGTCAGCAAACACCTCGTCCTCAACAAGGTACACAGGCTCAGGATCTAACATGTGTCACCCAAAAGAGTAAAGGGGCACATGTCAGCAAGTCTAAAAGACTTGGGCAAGGAAACTGAAAGTGAGGCAACTAGCAACCTAGCAGTTATAATATGCATGACATGGCAGTTATAACATGAGTGCACAAACAAGACATGGCAAGACAATTTGTACAAGAGAACAATTATCGGGACAAGACAAGAGTAGCCAAGCTACTAACAATCTCAATCAATTCACTATTCACGTTTCACGTTGTTTGTATATGTTTACGCCTTACAGCTGAACGGTTCCTCATTCACGTTGATTGGCCGCTTAACAACTACCCCAAACCCAGAGTTTACGCCTTACCACTGCAGTTGCTGATCAGGCAGACTCCCAGTTGATTGGCCGCTTAACTCTTACCCCCAATACCCACATGTAATCGAACCAGGGTCCCCGCACATGAGCTCAGTAAATGAGCCGGGGTTGCCCCGCACATGAGCTCGCATTCTATATCACGATTCATAAACAATTGGCGTAGGGGTGCACCTAGCCGAAAACAAGCAATTCGGGCATTGGCTATCAACCAACACATGGCCCGCTTCTGGAACACGAGCCAGGAACACAAGCATTGTAGCGAAGCTACGCAATCACAGAAACACTTAAAGAATGCAATGACATGACAATTAATTTGTGTACCGTTAATGGAAAGTAAACATGACATGGTATTTGTGCAACATGATATATGTCGGAACTGGCTTCGTTGTCAAGCTAGTTCCCCAATTTGCGCCTAGGCGAGTATCATTTCGTCGCCTAGCCTCTTTTACGCCTACAACAAGCAAAATGGCCTAAAACATGGCCTAAACCCTAAGTGGCAAGTTTCACTTGCCTAGCACCGGGGATGACGATCACGAAGGTTCGTCTCGCGGATGCTAATCTACGGGGGAAATCGCTGTTATGGGGAAACAATCATCAAACAACATGAAATTTCATTAGGGTTTCATAAAAATACAAATAGGTTATGAAAACATCGAGAGATCGATTTCTTACCGAGAGGAGGCGGAAGAAACACTCCGGAGAACCTAGGGACCAGATCTGGAAACAAATGGAGAAGTTTGGGGAAACTAGGGTATTGGGGGATTTTGGGGATTGGATGAGATTTTGGGGAAGATGAGAGGTAGAATGAGTTGATGGAGGGTTTAGATGATGAATCTAGGGCTTGGAATGAAGGAATTAGGGTTTGGGGAAGATGGGGGCTCAATGGGTGAGAAACTAGGGTTTTGGGTCGAGTGGAGGAAGAAGAAAACGTTTGGGAGGGGTATAAATAGGTTGGGCTGGCGGCTGCCCAGAAATTAGGGTTTTAACACAGATTAGTCGGTCAAAGAGCAACCACTGACCGACTAGTTTGGCAACTAGTCGGTCGGTCGACCAACGCAGACCGACTAAGTGTAAACAGTAACTTCTGAATGAAAATAGGTTTTAGATTTAGTCGGTCGATGAACAAGTACTGACCGACTAGTTTTACATCTAGTCGATCGAGAGATGAACTTAGACCGACTAAGAGTGAACAGTATAGATACTAAAATTTAGTTGAAGAGTTAGTCGGTTAAAGAAGCATTGCTGACCGACTAGTTTGCAACCTAGTCGGTCAACCAACGTTCTTAGACCGACTAACGATAAACAGTAACTCCTGAATAATTTAGAAAGCCAACTAGTCGGTCCAAGAAGGATTGCCGACCGACTGGATCGTCATCTAGTCGGTCGGTGCCCCTTCTTATACCGGCTAATAAGCACCAAAAGTTCCGATACGGAGCGCGGGGCCCCGGGATCGATTCCTAAGACTCCTAGGCTTGATCTAATAGTAAGATACGACCGTTATGAAGCCCGTCATGAATGACGTACTTCGAAATCGACGATCCTAAGGAAGAAACGAGAAAACACGACGAATCGATCGGAAATGAAAGCTACGGAGACGGAAATCACACAAAAGGAGAAAATCCACCAAAACATATATTATAATATAATAAATCCAGATACATGAAAACCAGTCGTTACAGGTGATGTTTTTGAAGATCGCTGCCGAATCACGCAACAGCTCACCCGATCTTTTGATACTTCAACCGACCGGGTGACGTCGTTTTCTATATATATAAACCCGAGGTTTTCAAAAACGATGGCTGTTTTTATTTTTCTGTTTTTTCTCTATTGCGACGGCTGGAATTTTATACTTATCTGTAAGTGTTCTTATCTTTGTAAAACTTTGATATTATCTTAATTGCATTACTACTACCGCATTTCTATTGCCCGATTATGTTTTAAACGGTCGATTTTCATTTAGATCGCTTTTTAGCTAAAATGTGTGAGTAGTTCCCAAATCTGGGATTTTGGTGGAAACCCCTTCGTGGGTTCTCCCTAATGCGTCCATATGACTAGAAAATCGATAGGGATTAGGAATCTATTGGTTACGTGGGGTGTTTCATTTTCATCGGCGGGAAAAAGACCGCCTTTGACTGTTGGGCCAAGGGGGAATAAACTTGGCGGTTGACTCCCTAGCCATAGCTCACGCCCTTAGCGTAGACATCGAATCCTAGCGCGTGGGAACGGCAGGACGAGATGTTGAGAGTTATCGTTGCGAGCTTAGTGCTTACGAAGTCGGTCAGTGTTAATGGACATGGGAATGCCTACTGACCGAACCCGGGTAGTCCGTCGCATCATCCTGGGCACCGACCGGAATATCGGACCCATGGGACGCTGGTATCACTCCTAGAGGCAACGTCTCACCATTATACCCTAATTCCGATCGTTATCCTATCCGTCGGCCGTATTGGTGAGAATCACATGATAGGGTGGAAACCGAAGTCCCAGGTTTTCCTTTATATTGTTTAACCTCATATATACATTTCATGACAACCCATCTATTGATTCGGGCTAGCTCACCCGTAGGGTGAATTTGGTCCCTTCTGACACAAGCACAACCACGCCTCCCTGTGTTCGACCCCCAAGCCACACTACAACACCGTGTGCTTGCGGTTATAAATATTTAAATCTCGCGCCCCCAGTCTCCTATCCTATTGCATTTTGCATGCTTACATCGTGGGGACAACATTTGTTGAGAGAAAGAATAGGACGCTAGTGGAATGTACTCACACTATGCTTGATGATAGCCACCTTGGCAATCAATTTTGGGCAGAAGCGGTACACATCGCTTGCTATATGTTTAATAGGATACTCTTGAGGTCCGGCACTAAACAAACTTGTTATGAATTGTTGTTTGGTAGGTTACCTCAAGTTAAACATTTTAGAGTTTTTGGTGCAAAATGCTTTATCAAGAACACGTATGGTAGTTTGGACAAATTTGATCCAAGATCCGATGAGGGGATATTTGTTGGATATTCCTTCCATAGCAAAGCCTACCGGATATACAATAAAAGACCCTCAACGATCGAGGAATCACTTCATGTATCATTTAATGAAGACTTTGTCCCTCCTAGAATTATCGATGACGATGATTCTATGGAAGTAATTTGTGATTCTGTTGATAAATCTAATGCTATTGATTCTGTTGAAACTAACCCTACTAATGAATCTCTTGAGAATGTTCCCCATGACCAGGGTGTTCCCAGAAAGCTTCCAACTGTTCGTGACCATCCTTATGAACAAGTTATTTGCTACATGGAAGATGGTGTCAAAACAAGGTCTCAAGTCAAATTCTTCGCTCAGTGTGCCTTTGTCTCTTCCGTGGAGCCAAAGAATATCAACAAGGCGTGCAAAGATAGTTCTTGGATCCTAGCCATGGAAGAGGAACTCATTCAGTCTGAGAGGAATGAGGTCTGGGAGCTCGTTCCGTTGCCTTCGAAGAACCACAACGTTATAGGAACGAAGTGGATTTTCAAGAACAAGACTAACGAGAACCAAAATGTCATCCGGAACAAAGCTCGGTTAGTTGCTCAAGGCTACATGCAAGAGGAAGGTATCGATTTCAAGGAATCTTTTGCACCTATAGCTAGATTAGAATCTATTAGACTATTATTGTCATTTGCATGCCATAAAGATTTTAAACTTTTTCAAATGGACGTAAAGAGTGCGTTTTTAAACGGAGATGTCGTTGAGGAAGTATATGTTTCTCAACCTCCGGGTTTTATTAAAGAAAAATTTCCAAATCACGTTTCAAACTTAAGAAAGCACTTTATGGTTTGAGACAAGCTCCTAGAGCTTGGTATGACCGCTTAAAGAACTTTATTTTAGATTTGGGTTTCAAAATGGGTGAGGTTGATTCAACGTTTTTTGTTAAGTATGCTAATCATGATATTATTCTAGTTCAAAGTTACGTGGATGATATCATTTGTGCTACTAACTTTACTCTTTGCGAAGAGTTTTCTAATGTTATGAAGAATCAGTTTAAGATGAGCCATATGGGTGAGCTCAAATATTTCTTAGGACTCCAAATTCATCAAATGAACGATGGGATCATCATCCACCAAACCAAGTACACAGTGGAGCTGCTAAAGCGATTTGGAATGGAGAATGCTTCTAGCAAGAAGACTCCGATGAGCACCACAACACATCTTGATAAAGATACTGGCGGCAAAGATGTAGACATTCGTCTATATCGAGGTATGATAGGTAGTCTATTATATCTTACTGCTAGTAGGCCAGATGTAATGTTTGCTGTATGTGTCTGTGCTAGGTATCAGTCACAACCTAAGGAATCACACTTAATAACGGTTAAACGTATTTTTCGTTATTTAAGTCACACACTAGACTATGGATTATTCTATCCAAAGTCAAGCACATATGAGTTAATCTCATATTGTGATGCAGATTATGCTGGATGCAAATCCGACAGGAAAAGTACTAGTGGCACTTGCCATTTTATAGGAAATTCCCTTGTCTCTTGGTTTTCCAAGAAGTAGAATTCTGTATCACTTTCAACCACCTAGGCGGAATATATCGCCGCCGGTGCTGCATGTGCACAGGTTCTTTGGATGAGACACTGACGTCCCCAGCATTTGCGTGTCAGATGTGTGCAATATGAGATTGGGGGCGTGAGATTTAAATATTTATAACCGCAAGCGCACGGCGTTGTAGTGTGGCTTGGGGGGTCGAACTCAGGGAGGCGTGGTTGTGCTTGTGTCAAGAAGGATCGGATTCACCCCATGGGCGAGCTAGTCCGAATCAGATGATGGGTTGTCACAAATAATAGAATGCGAGGGATAAACAATATAAAGGGAAAACCCGGGACTTCGGTTTCCACCCTATCGTGCGATTCTCACCGATACGGCCTACGGGTAGGATAACGATCGGAATTAGGGTCTAATGGTGAGACATTGCCTCTAAGAGTGGTACCAGCGTCCCATGTGCCCGATATTCCGGTCGGTGCCCAGGATGATACGTCGGACTTCCCGGGTTCGGTCAGTGGGCATTCCCATGTCCATTAACACTGACCGACTCCGGGAGCACTAAGCTCGCAACGATAACTCCCAACATCTCATCCTACCGCTCACGCGTGTTAGGATTCGACGTCTATGCTAAAGGCGTGAGCTATGGCTAGGGAGTCAACCGCCAAATTTATTCCCCCTTGGCCCAACGGTCAAAGGCGGTCTTTTTCCTGCCGATGACAATAAAACACCCCGCGTAACCGGTAGATTCTTAGTCCCTATCGATTTCCTAGTCCTATGGATGCATCGGGGAGAACCCACAAAGGGGTTTCCACCAAAATCCCAGATTTGGGAACTACTCACACATATTTACTAAAAAGCAATCTAAATCAAAATCGACCGTTAGAAACATGATCAGGCGATTGAAAAGTAGTAAGAGCAATGCAAATAACACTATATTAAAGTTTAACAAAGATCAGACAACTTACTAATATCTGAAAAATTACAGCCGTCAAGAGAGAGAAAAAACAGCAAAAAATAACAACTCCCGTTTCTGGAAAACCTCAGGGTCCTATATATAGAAAACGATATCACCCGATCAGTTGAAATTAAGCGGTGAATATATGGCTCAAGCATGCATGAGAATAGAGCAAGAATCGAAACATATCATGCGTCTGGGACTCCACAACTAGGGTTAAGGAAATCACCACACTATAGCCTAGATAATAGCTAAAAAGTTCCTACGCCAAGTGTTTTCGAAAACGATGGGGGTTGAGATGATGTGGAGTAGAACACTCGGTGCAAACTCTTGCCTTCCCTTTATTCTCGGTAGATAGGGAAAATATTCACACTGGAAATTTTTGGGTTTTGGGTATTTGTATTTTTTTGAATTTTTGGCTATACATATTTTTTTTTTCTTTCTTTTTTCTTTTCTTTCCCTTTTTTGGTTTTTTTTCTTTTCTCTCTTTTTTGGATTTTTGGATATTGGGATATATACATGTGTACTCTCCCAAGTGGGAGAACGGTATACGACGAGGGGATTTGCACCAAGTAAAACAAAAAATAAATCGAAATCTAAACACTTGGGCAAAGGAAACTATTCTCGCTAATTAGAGCATGGGCTAAATGGGTTATCCTAGTCCTTAATTGTGGAATCCCGACACATGCGAAATGAAGTATACGATATATATATATATATATATATATATATATATATATATATATATATATATATATATATATATATATATATATATATACTAGTTATAACCCGTGCCTACGGGCACGGTGCATTTAAGATTTTTTTCCGCGAAATCTTTGTCCCCTAAAAATATTTCTACAGCCAAAATTTAAAAGAACAACAAATTAGCGTAAAAAAATTTAGCGGGCGCCTTCGGCGCGGATAGGTTGGTTAGACCTCTGCTTGACGCCCAAAAAACTCAACCCGCTTCTTTGAATGCACATTCGCTGTATTTTTTTTTGGGTCTCATTTTTTTGGGTCATTTTTGAATGAAGAGTATTAAGTGATTATGATGCCAATTTCAATAAGAAAAGCTTTTGTATTCTCCCAACAAATTTTCTCCCAATCCAAAAAATTTCCCCCCCAAAACTTGATGTGACATTGCCACATAGGACAAAGTTCAAAAACAGCTCTCAATTGTAATATAGACTAGTCATAACCCGTGCCGGGCACGGGCATGGTTCATTTAAGATGTTCCCTTGCGAAATCTTTGTTCCTCGAAATTTTTTTTCAAAGCTAAAATTTAAAAGAAAAACAAATTAGCTTACAATATTTAGCGGCACAGGCGCCTTTGGCGTGGGTGCCTTCGGTGCGGAAAAACAAATTCAGCGCATGCGCCTTCGACACAGAGCACCAAATTCGACGTGGGTGCCGTCGGCGTAGAACAACAAATTCGACGTAAAACAACAATTTCGACCCAGGTACCTTAAGCGCGGAACAACAAACCAGCGTTAAAAAATGGCACGGGCGCCTTCGGCGCGGAACAACAAATTCAGCGCATGCGCCTTCGACACAGAAAATCAAATTCGACGTGGGTGCCTTCGGCGCAGAACAACAAATTCGACGTAAAACACTAATTTCGGCGCGGGTGCCTTAGGCGCAGAACAACAAATCAGCGTTAAAAAATTTAGCGGGCGCCTTCGGCGCGGGCGCGGCTTCATATACGTATAAACCGTGCCCGTGGGACACTGTTCATTTAAAAATCTTGGACCCACTAATTTTAAATAAACATCAATAATTATTAGTTTACCCTGAAATATCAGCAGATGGGATCGAAATTTTATAGGGTTTTGCAACGCGGATCAATGAGTTGGCAACATCTCCCGCATTCATTCTCCCACAGCTCACGTTCATTCCCAAGATGAGATTGTGTGTGTGCACAACATTTTTTTCATAACTAATATTAAAAGGCAATTCCTAATTTCAATGTTTTTTGTATATTCCCAACAAATTTCTCTTCAACCCAAAAATTTCCCTCCAAAACTTGATGTGACATTGCCACATAGGACAAATTCAAAATCTGCCCTCAATTGTAATATATATATATATATATATATATATATATATATATATATATATATCTATATCTATATTATAAAAGAGAGATGTTATCAAGAGAAATTGGATAAGAGATATTGGAAAAGAGAAATTGGATAAGCGATATCTATATTATAAAAGAGGGATGTTATCAAGAGAAATTGGAGAAGAGATATTGGAAAAGAGAAATTGGATAAGAGATATCTATATTATAAAAGAGGGATGTAATCAAGAGAAATTGGACAAGAGATATTGGAAAAGAGAAATTGGAAAAGAGATATCTATATTATAAAAGAGGGATGTTATCAAGAGAAATTGGATAAGAGATATTGGACAAGAGAAATTGGATAAGAGATATCTATACTATAAGAGAGGGATGTTATCAAGAGAAATTGGATAAGAGATATCTATATTATAAAAGATGGATGTTATCAAGAGAAATTGGATAAGAGATATTGGAAAAGAGAAATTGGATAAGAGATATCTATATTATAAAAGAGGGATGTTATCAAGAGAAATTGGATAAGAGATATTGGAAAAGAGAAATTGGATAAGAGATATCTATATTATAAAAGAGGGATGTTATCAAGAGAAATTGCATAAGAGATATTGGACATGAGAAATTGGATAAGAGATATCTATATTATAAAAGAGGGATGTTATCAAGAGAAATTGGATAAGAGATATTGGACAAGAGAAATTGGATAAGAGATATCTATATTATAAGAGAGGGATGTTATCAAGAGAAATTGGATAAGAGATATCTATATTATAAAAGAGGGATGTTATCAAGAGAAATTGGATAAGAGATATTTGACATGAGAAATTGGATAAGAGATATCTATAATATAAAAGAGGGATGTTATCAAGAGAAAT
The DNA here is from genome assembly GCA_030789695.1 of Scilla litardierei. Taxonomy (NCBI): domain Eukaryota; kingdom Viridiplantae; phylum Streptophyta; class Magnoliopsida; order Asparagales; family Asparagaceae; genus Scilla; species Scilla litardierei. The sequence continues at coordinate 51,463,057 of CM061139.1, forward strand.
TTGATAAGAGATATTGGACAAGAGAAATTGGATAAGAGATATCTATATTATAAAAGAGGGATGTTATCAAAAGAAATTGGATAAGAGATATTGGAAAAGAGAAATTGGATAAGAGATATCTATATTATAAAAGAGGGATGTTATCAAGAGAAATTGGATAAGAGATATTGGAAAAGAGAAATTGGATAAGAGATATCTATATTATAAAAGAGGGTTGTTATCAAGAGAAATTGGATAAGAGATATTGGAAAATAGAAATTGGATAAGAGATATCTATATTATAAAAGAGGGATGTTATCAAGAGAAATTGGTTAAGAGATATTGGAAAAGAGAAATTGGATAAGCAATTTCTATATTATAAAAGAGGGATGTTATCAAGAGAAATTGGATAAGAGATATTGGAAAAGAGAAATTGGATAAGAGATATCTATATTATAATAGAGGGATGTTATCAAGAGAAATTGGATAAGAGATATTGAAAAAGAGAAATTGGATAAGGGATATCTATATTATTAAAGAGGGATGTTATCAAGAGAAATTGGATAAGAGATATTGGACAAGAGAAATTGGATAAGAGATATCTATATTATAAGAGAGGGATGTTATCAAGAGAGATTGGATAAGAGATATCTATATTATAAAATTGGGATGTTATCAAGAGAAATTGGATAAGAGATATTGGAAAAGAGAAATTGGATAAGAGATATCTATATTATAAAAGATGGATGTTATCAAGAGAAATTGGATTAGAGATATTGGACAAGATAAATTGGATAAGAGATATCTATATTATAAAAGAGGGATGTTATCAAGAGAAATTGAATAAGAGATATTGGACAATAGAAATTGGATAAGAGAGATGTTATCAAGAGAAATTGGATAAGAGATATCTATATTACAAACGAGAGATGTTATCAAGAGAAATTGGATAAGAGATATTGGACAAGAGAAATTGGATAAGGGATATCTACTATATAAAAGACGGATGTTATCAAGAGAAATTGATAAGAGAATTTGGACATGAGAAATTGGATAAGAGAATTTGGATGTCTATTATATAAAACAGGGAAATTGAATAAGGGAAAATATAAGAGATGAGATTTTGAGGGATAAAAGAGGAGGTGGGGAATTTTGCATATACAACCCCGGTTTTTCTATTTTTGCCTATGGACCCTCCCCACACACACACACCCACACTTTTTATTCTCACCCCTTCCGGCCATTTTTTTTCCAGTTCTATGAAGATTTTGAATCTTATCCTACTAGGACAAAGCTTTGTCCTACGTGGCAAGTTTGTCCTTGGTGGTAATGACAATTTTGGGGGGACTTAAATTTTGGGGGAAAACTTAAATTTGGGGGGAAACTTGAAATTTTCTGGGAAAACTTGAAATTTGGGGGAACTTGAAATTTGTGGGGGAGAAAAACTCAGCCATTAAATTAACCGTGCCCTATGGGCATAGGTAATGACTAGTATATATATATATATATATATATATATATATATATAGCATGCAGAAGCAGACAGGAGAAACAAATACCGCATATTCAAATCGAAGCATGATAATCTAGGGGGTCATTCCTGGACAGGTATATAAAACACAATCACAAAGTAGAAGCACACCCAACTCTAGTCATGACGCACGACTCACATAAAAGCTAAGTGGACCTGCGATGCATGAAATGCAAGAGGACTCGACTTCCTAAGGCGAGTGAATGTGATTATCGAAGCCGTGCAAGGTGTGCGTGTGATTTTCGTGGCAATTCATCATAGGGTTCATCTCTAGGAGAAAGAGATAGAAAGAAGAGAAGAAAAAAAAAAGAAAAACACGGAGAAAAACGACTCAAATAACGAAGAAAAAGAGACAGATGACGCACGAAGTGCGACTCCCCCAAGCTGAAACTTACATTTCCCTCAATGCAATAGAATTAAATACGGGAGGGCAATGAATATGGGGGTACGCACAGACGCAAAAAGACACGAAAGACAAGAAAATCACACAAACGAAACTGAAAATAGGAATAAAAATAAAAATCACGCAACACGACGTATAAACAGAAAATAAAATAAATAAATAAGAGAAAATCACGCGACACGACAAATAAACAAACACGCAAAGAAAAACGACACACGACAGCACAAAGAAAAATTTGGCTTCCCCCTAGCTGAGGTAAAGCAGGGCCCCGCAAAGACATATGGGCACTAAAAATAGGGAGGCAAAAACTGGATGGGAATGTATCAAGCAGAGGTACCACCCAATAACATGGCAATCGAGCAAAATACGATGAATACACACTAACACGGCAATCTAGCAAAATGAAATTCTAGGGCAAAATATAAAATTGAGCTAAGGAGCGAAATTACCCAATCGAGCTGAAGATCTTCGCTCGTAGATGTCCCGACGCAACGCAATTGGAACATGTGTGAAGCCGCGGGGACTCCTTTCAGTAAATTTCAAAATTGGGGGGAATGGGCGAAAATTAGGGCTTGATGCGGGTGAAATCGAAGAGGATGGGGGAGAGATCGATGGGAAGATGGAAAAGGAGAGGGGAGAGATCGATTAGAGAGAAAGAACGAGGTCGAGCGAGGGAGAGAATTCGAAACGGCGATGGGAATTTGAAATCGGGCGAGGGGGGAATGAACGGGTGGAGGTCGGCTATATATATATGATTTTAAGTCGAACCGATCGGGTGAAATGTCACCCGATTGGTTGATTTTTAGGTCGAAGAATTTGTCGAAACGAGGCTACAGGCAACACGATCGGTTGAGAACTCAACCGATCGGTTCATCGCTTCACACTTTTTTTCCGAAAGTTTAGTACAGCTCACCCGGTCTTCAACCCGGTTACGCTTAGCTTCACCCGATCAGTTGATCAACTCCCCAAATTTCCCGAGACTTCTGCACAGATCACACGGTCTGCCGCTCGGTCTCAGCTTTGATTCACATGACCGGTTCTTTGGAGCTCAGATACGGCCATTGTCTGATACGTCTCACCCGATCGGTTGAGTAATCACCCGATCGGGTGAGGGCTTGTTTCCTGCAAAAATTCACAAATGGCCTAAGTCTCTCGACGGATGATCTCGTGGCTGAATTTAATTATTAAAATAGAAGAAATAAAGATAATAAAAATCCTAAAAAAGGAACATAAAAGTTTTAGAGCATGGGTTGCCTCCCATGAAGCACTTTTGTTTAACGTCGTTTGCTCGACGCCCGTCGATGATATTCAAGGTGGACGGGGGTGATGCTCTAAAGTCGGCATCACTTCGGGTTCAGAGTTGGCGGCTTTCAGTATCGTCGACGGTGACAAGAAAACGTGCTCGACGACCCTCCCTTTGTTGATGGGATCCAGGGGCTTCTCCCTTAAATTGGCGTCTACCGCCACTCGTTTCAGGATTCGAACCTCTTCTCCGGTGAGCCCCATGGGCTTTTTCCCTTTCCTCCTCGTCGAAGGAGCATTTTGAAATCCGAGAGGGACCGTGTGTGCCGCATCCGCTTTCCCAGCAACGTTACATTTCTTCAGGCCGACTGGTTCTTCTAAGTCCACCAAGCTATCGAGGGGTTTCTTGAAAGAATTTCCCAGGAGCTTGCTGATTTGGGTTCAATATTACGTATTTGACCCCCCATTTAGCCCTATTTTGTGCTCATGAGATGCTACATTGTTCTCTAATTTATACGTATTGTCTACACATTTATTTATTAGAGAAAACACACTATTTGAGCACAAAACAGAAATTAAGGAAGTATTTCTGCACTTTTTATATTTTTCCTAGCATCTTCTCGATCTCACGATTCCAACGACTATTTATTTGTATTTTTCTGAGATCTGTGCTAATTACTGTGTATTTTTGAATGCAGAATACCACTTAATTGGTGAAATACGCACGAAATACGACTAAAATACGTATCCGTATACGCGGCTTCGACCTGGGCGAGACACGTGGCACTTACTGGGTCATTGGATTCGGATCCAACGAATGAAATCGAGGCAAAATAGAATACGATGCCGGCTGATCCTCCACCGTCGATCGATCATCCAACGGCCTAGCTGAATTCCGCATTTAAATCACAGATCGATGATGTGGCACATCTACAACCGTTGGTCGTCGATCCAGCGGCATACGAGAGCGGGGCGATGTGGATAATCGAGATCCGTTCGATTATGATCGAACGGCCAAGAACGCGAGAGGCTCGAATTCGAAAGCGGAGTCATCCGAGAGCTGCGGGGGCGACGTGTCAGCATCTCGACGGTCCCCACCTTCATCCAACGGTCATCAACAGCCCCGCGTCCAAATTCAGCGACGGCAACGTGGCGAAAGCGGAGCCCATCGATCACGATCCAACGGCTGCGAAGCGCCCCGAAACGAATTCGGATCAGATCGGATGCGAAGCAGCCTTGGCACGGAAATTGGCGCACACGTGGCGTCTCTGTGTTCAATCCCGCTTTTGATCAACGGACCACAGCTGCGCCGCTCTAGATCAACGGCTGAGATGATTCGGGTGTGATTTTGAAGCGGATTTATACCCATTAAGCACAATAAAACCCGCAATCTTATTATTTAAGCGTATTCTAGGGTTTTTGGGCGTATATTTGGCGTATTGGAGCATCTAGGAGCCGTAATTTCTTCTGCAAAAATTCTGTAAAATTCCAGAGCCTATTTTCTTATTTCCAAAGAGTTTTGAAGTCTTTTCAAGGAGAATTGGTGATATTTTCTTCAACTCTAGCTTGTATTTGGGTGTTTTAGCTTGTATTTCGCCCTTAAACCTCCGTATTTTGCTAATAAACTTATGAATTCTGATCTGAAATTTATGTATTTCTGCACCATGAGTAGCTAAATATTTTATGTGCATGGTATGGAGTAATTAGGTGATGTGAATCGTATTCATTGGTTGTATTATTGCGCTTAATCGCTATATTTGCTAAAGTTTAATCGTCGCTCTTAAATCTACTTTTTCATATTACAAAAGAATTGATCTAGTTGATGATCACACCCACAAGGGTGAGATTTGATCTCTCCAAAAGAGAGTTTCATACTTCATATGTACGTTTACAACTTTAGCGATATACTATTAGAATTGATGCGTTAACTCCCAAAAGGACATCTTCCGACGATTCGCTCCCAAAAGGAGGTTTCGTTGTGTTATACTTGATCAACCAAAGCTTACGATTCGCTGATCCTAATGAACCCATGCCATGTACATGCCTTTTATATCTATTTTTCACAAACTAGAGTTCGTTGTTTACATCGATCGCACGTAACAATCCCATCATCACACACTTTTCATACCACCTTCACCATCACTATTAAAGTGCTTAGATTTTATTCGTAGTTACTCTATTTGATTTAAGCTTGTGGTTTCAACAGATTTCTCCCGAGGATTCGACATCTGGACTCCCAGATTTTACTACTTGAACGGACTCTTGCGCTTGAGAGAAGCACCTTTCGGAGCCCACCAGGTATTTGATTAAATTTAGCATAGGAATGGTTTGTGACTACGGTTTATTTCATTTAGAAGATCTTCGGTGAGATCTTTCCACTTTACTGTACATAAACTTTTTATTATTATTATTTTATTTTAATTTTTAAAAAATGGAATATATGAACTTCTATTGCACGAACAATCTGTATGATGCACGGTATGCTAATGCACATAAACATAGAATGGAGAAGCTCAAAATTGTCAATTTTAATCAAACTGACTGTGAAACTTTCTTTCAGGCCTGGAGAAGGTTCACAGACATTATATCGAGCTATCCGCAGCATGGGTACACAAATGAAGAGCTTATGGCGTCCTTCCTAGATGGACTACAACCACAGCAGCAGGAATTATTGGGAGACATGACGCCAATAAAGGCGTGGGAATACATGGAGTCCCTGCAAGAAAATGAAGAAACCGGGAAAGAGACTTCAGAGAGCGATTCAACGGAGCCTCCGTGCCTCGATCAAGAATAGCAAAGCGTAGACGTACCTTTGCAATACTTGAAAGAGGAACCTTACCTGAGTATTCAGACACAGTAGGCCACATCCCTTCAATTCCAGGAGAATTTTCTTGCTCGGAGCCGGCAGATTCAAAAATCTATTGAAGATCTTACTCTGATTGCCACTTGCTTAGAAGAAGGTAATGCCTTTGAAACTCAATTTAAAGAATCTAATATGAGTTCATCTTCTATTGCAGGAATATCGAGCGAGCCATGTCACGTTGATGACACGAATAAAAATATATACATGGCAAAAAGTGTGTGCGAAAGAGAGGACGAACTAGCAATTTTAAATGAACGAGAGGAGGAGACAGCTAGGGACAAGGGTTTTGAGATTATCGCCATGGAGTCAGAACCATGCCCTCCTCCAGTTTTGTCCCAAAATCATTTATCCCTCTCCCCAATGACTGAGCATCGTACGGAGAGTAGTGCATATCTTTCAGGGAGTAGTCGTCAACTTGCTTTAATTTCTTTCACTTATTTTGATGACTACATTTGGAACATTTTCGTTGAAAGGAACTTTAAAATAATTTGGACTGACATAACTCATCTCTCGCAGGACATTGGCAAACAGCTTATAGAGATGCTTGGAGTTGTGTTGCTGGGGTCCAAATTAGTTTTTGGAGGAAGAATAATCGCCGAGGAGCGCAAGGAGCAAATTGAACAACTTCCTCCACAATTAAAGATTCGGGATCCGCCATTTGATCACTGTGTGTTCTTTCCAGTAGTGTAGATTTTTATATGCTTTCTAGGTTGCTTGCTTGAATAAACTCGTACCTCTTCCGACATTGAGGACAATGTCCATCTTTAGTTGGGGGTGTGTATATGAGACCTTAGGAATTTTTTTTTGAGAAGAATAAATCACCAAATCTCATCATTTTAAAACTCATTCATATGCCTCAAATACGGATGATTACGCATTAATTGAGTTCTAAAAATTGTTTATGGCTTGATTAAATTATTTTTCCTTCATGGAATTGTCGTTAATATACTATTCATGAAAGCTTTCAATTGTCATGATTCTTATCTCGAAATAGTTTGAATTTATTTCATGCATGCTAATGTGATGGAAAAGCTTAAGTATACACGATTTTTAAGAATAGTCTTCAAGTTGAAGAGGAATGTGGCCATGGTTATTAATGTTTATGTTCGAAATAATGGGTTTTGAGTTGCTTACAAGAAAAAAAAGAAATGAAAGAAAGAAATGAAAAGAAAAATGATGAAAAATGAATGAAGAAAATGAAGAAGTATGTCACTAATACATAACTTGGTTGGCTCTAGTAGTACAGTCCGAGGGGTCCTTCTTGGCCTAATGCCCTATTATCGTCTGATTTGGGAGCTATTGACCGGAACCTCACTCATTTGATGGAGCGATCCAAGTTATACTTTTTTCTGCGAATGTTGCTTGATGCGCGTTACGCGGAACGAATAAAAGAAAAGAAATGGTGAATATACTAAGCAACTTCAATACCCATGTCTTGAATGATTATTTTGATAGGCCAATTCCTTGGAAACAAGAAAACTAGTATATAACGACGTGTTATACTTTCGCTTGTGCAAAACGATGCTTGCACGTTATTTATTCACACTAGATTAGAGAAAATATCATGTGATTGATTTTGTTCATGGATGTGTATATTAATGGTCAAGACCATGTTGGAATGCATATTATTGAGCCAGGCCATAAGAGATTGATAGAACTTATTGTTTTATTACTCATCCGTATTTATCGCTCTTTTTGCTAGATACTAGCAAATCGCTAGTTGGGGGGTATGATTCGGGTTCAATATTACATATTTAACCCCCTATTTAGCCCTATTTTTTGCTCATGTGATGCTACATTGTTCTCTTATTCATACGTATTTTCTACACATTTATTTATTAGAGAAAACACACTATTTGAGCACAAAACAGTAATTAACGAAGTATTTCTGCACTTTTTATATTTTTCCTAGCTTGGTCTCGATCTCACGATTCCAACGACTATTTATTGGTATTTTTCTGAGATCTGTGCTAATTACTGTGAATTTTTGAATGCAGAATACTATTTAAAAGGAGAAATACGCACCAAAATACGCAAATACGAGGAAATACGTGCCACGTGGCGTAATCCAACCCGCCCCCGCTCAATCCGACGGTCGGATCTTCGAGGGCGATGCGATATTATCCGGACCGTTGGATCATCATCCAACGATACACATTATTTTGGATCGAATACGATACGTGGCGACGTGGCGCTCTAGCAATCGTCCGATCTTAAATCGACGGCCCGAAAGAATCCGAGCTGGGCGAAGAGCGGACGAGATCACAGCCGCCCGATCATGATCTAACGGTCCTAAAACAACCCGCATTCGAAATCGAATTCGATTTCGAAGCGGCGACGTGGCGAGCCCGCAGCCAACCGATCTTGATCCTACGGCCCCATTTGAAGACGAAGACGAAGCGGAAGCGGTCGCAGCAGTGAATTTCTTGGGGCTACGTGGCATTATCTAGGCTGTTGCTCTGAGATCCAGCGGTGGAGATCGAACCGAATTCGATACGAAGCCGCTTGCGGATGCGGGCGCGCGAAAGTTAAAGCACACTTGGCTTCACGACATTCAATCCCGCTTGGATCAATGGTCGTGGCTTGATCCGCTCGAGATGAGCGGCTGGAATGGATTCAGGTGCGGGTTTCAAACCCAATAAGCTTCTAAAACCCGCAATCTTATTATTTAAGCGTATTCCTAGGGTTTTTGGGCGTATTCAAGCAGATTGGGGCGTATTTTGAGCGTATTGGAGGCTCTAGGAGCCGTATTCTCCCCCTGAAAAATTCTGTAAAATTCCAGAGGCTTGTTTTATTATTTTCAGAGAGTTTGAAGTCTTTTCAAGGAGAATTGGTGATATTTTCTTCAACTTCTATCTCGTATTTTGGTGTTTTCTATTGTATTTTGATATGAACTTGAAGTATTTTGCTATGAAAGTTGTTTATTATTGCATGATGAGTAGCTAAATCTCTGTTGTGCATGGTATGGAGTAGTTAGGGGATATAATTTGTGTTTAATTGGTTGTATTCCTCGTGCTAAATCGTTAAAACGTCGCTAAAATTGTAATCTTTGTTCGTAAATCGACTTTTTCAGATTCCAAAAGAATTGATTTAGTTGATGATCGCCCCAAAAGGGTGAGTTTTGATCTCCCCAAAAGGGAGTTTCATACCGTAGTTTTGATCTCTCCATAAGAGAGTTTCATATCGTATTATAACTTTAGCGACGATCTTATTGAATATTTTGCTTGAACCCCCAAAAGGGCATCTTCCGATGAATTGCTCCCAAAAGGAGAATTCATTGAGTTATATTGGATATTTTCCCGGTGAATTTCTCTCAAAAAGAGAATTCATTGTGATATATTCATCAACCAAATTAATACGAATCATTGATCCTAACGAACCCATACCATGTGCATACTTTTTATAGATATTTGTTCTCACGTATTTCTATGTTTATATTGTTCACGTGTTCACATCACCATCACCGTCACCATTTGTGAAGTGGTTAGTTTCTTTTCGTAGGATTTCTATTTGATTTGAATTGTGGTTGCAACAGATTTCTTCCCGTGGATTCGACATCTGGACTCCCAGATTTTACTACTTGTACGGACTCTTGCGCTTGAGAGAGAGCACCTTTTCGGAGCCCACCAAGTTTAATCAAATACATGCCTATGCTAAATTTCTGAAAGATTTGTGCACTGTTAAAAGAAAGTTAAATGTGAAAAAGAAAGCATTCTTGACTGAACAGGTTAGCTCTATTGTGCAACAAAATACACCACCTTAATTTAGAGACCCTGGATCACCCACCATCACTTGCACCATTGGCACTAAGAAAATTGGAAATGCTTTATTGGATTTAGGATCTAGTGTCAATATATTGCCATATCCTATTTTTGTGCAGCTTGGGTTAGGACAGCTAAAGCCTACATCTGTTATATTGCAACTAGCTGATAGATCTATTAAAGTTCCAAAGGGATGCATTGAGGATGTCCTCGTTCAGGTGGACAAATTTTAATACCCCGCGGACTTTATAGTTCTAGACATCCAAGGACCCCAAACTGCCAATGCGACTCCCATCATTCTAGGTAGACCATTCCTAGCGACATGCAATACTTTAATAAATTGTAGGGATGGTCAACTGAAAATTACTTTTGGCAACATGAATTTGGACTTGAATATTTTTAATACTTGCAAGTTGCCACATGTGGATGATAAGATTGAGAGGGTGCATACGATTGATTCGTTGGTGGATGATTATATTTGTTCTGAATTTTGTGATGATGCTTCTATTGTTGAGACTTTTATTGGTGATTCTGATGACATGTCTTTTGTGCAGGAGAACGTGAAGGAGCTCAATGCGGTATGGGAGCCTAGGTTCGAGGCTTTGCCACCTAATGCATCAATTCAAATTTCATCTGAGGTGGAGGATCCAAAGCCAGAGTTGAAGCCACTTCTTGACTATCTTAAGTATGCTTTTCTTGGAGATGAAAATAGCTTTCCTGTGGTAATATCTTCTAAACTTTCTTTAGAACAGGAAAGCTCTTTACTTGATGTGCTGAGGAAACATAGAGGTGTTATTGGTTGGTCCATTGCTGACATAAAAGGTATAAGCCATATTGTATGCATGCATCATATTTATTTAGGGGATGACGCCAAACCCACTAGAGAAATGCAACGTAGGTTAAATCCAACATTAAAAGAAGTGGTGAAAGGCGAGGTACTAAAATTGTTAGATGCAGGCATTATTTATCCTATTTCTGACAGCAAGTGGGTTAGCCCTACACAGGTTGTTCCTAAAAAGTCTGGCCTCACTGTGGTTAAAAATGAGAATAATGAGCTTATCCCAGTTAGAGCCACCACAGGTTGGAGGATGTGCATAGACTATATGAAGTTGAACTCCTGAACTAGAAAAGATCATTTCCCTCTTCCATTTCTTGACCAAATTTTAGAGAGGGTAGCTGGACATGAGTACTATTGCTTTCTAGACGGTTATTCAGGTTATTATCAGATTGAGATCGCACCTGAGGACCAGGAAAAGACCACTTTTACCGGTCCCTTTGGTACTTTTGCATTTAAAAGAATGCTGTTTGGTTTATGTAATGCTCCAGCTACTTTTCAGCGATGCATGCTCAGTATTTTTGATGATATGGTTGAGAAAATTGTTGAGGTATTTATGGATGATTTTTCAGTATATGGTAGCTCTTTTCATGATTGTTTAGCTAACTTGGCTCTTGTTCTTGACAGGTGCATTGAAAAGAATCTCCTATTGAAATGGGAGAAGTGTCATTTTATGACCACAGAGGGACTTGTCCTAGGTCACCTGGTTTCTAAAGATGGTATACAGGTAGACAGAGCCAAGGTAGCAGTAATTGAGAAGCTACCAAGTCCTAAATGCGTGAAGGACATCAAATCATTTTTGGGACATGCAGGATTTTATAGGCGATTCATCAAAGATTTTAGCGCCATATCTCGCCCTCTTTGCAACTTACTTACTTTAAATGTGGATTTTATTTGGACACCTGAGTGTCAAATTTCCTTTGAAACTTTAAAGAAGTTGTTGATTTCTGCTCCTATTTTACAGGTACCAGACTGGTCCCAACCATTTGAAATAATGTGTGATTCCAGGAATTTACTTAGTTGGTGCAGTCCTAGGCCAAAGAAAAGACAAAGTTCCAGTGGTGATTTACTATGCTAGCAAGACACTAAATGACGCTCAGAGGAATTATACGACCACAGAGAAGGAGTTGCTTGCTGTAGTATTCGCGTTGGAAAAATTCAGGAGCTATATTCTGGGATCACCAATTTTGATATATACTGATCACTCTGCTTTAAAATATTTATTGTCTAAAAAAGATGCTAAGCCTCGATTGATACGATGGATTTTATTGTTGCAGGAGTTCAATGTCACAATTAAGGACAAGAAAGGCGTGGAGAATCTAGTAGCTGACCACTTATCACGATTGACAGTAGGCCTTGATTCAGCAGATGTGCCTTTGAAGGACTCCTTTCCTGACGAGCATCTTTTTAGTGTTTCCACCTCTCCATGGTATGCTGATATAGTTAATTATCTGGTAACTGGTAAGACCCCTGACACTTGGTCTCTTCAAGACTTTAAACGGTTCAAGTATGAGGTAAAATATTTCTTCTTTGATGATCCGTACTTATATAAATATTGTAGTGACCAAATTGTTAGGAGATGCATTCCTGATCATGAAATAACCAGTGTGATACAATTTTGCCATGATGGAGTATGTGGTGGACATTTTTTTGCGAACAAAACTGTGGCAAAAATCTCGCAATGTGGCTTTTATTGGCCAACTATGTTTAAAGATACATTTCATTATTGCAAGACTTGTGCTGCATGCCAACAATTAGGGGGTATTACTAAACGTAACATGATGCCTTTAAACCCCATTTTGGAAATTGAAATATTTGATTGTTGGGGCATAGACTTCATGGGACCTTTCCCACCTTCATTTGGATATGCTTATATTTTGGTTTGTATTGATTATGTTTCTAAATGGGTGGAAGCTATTCCTTGCAGGTCGAACGACACTTCTGTTGTGCTTAAGTTCCTCAAAGAGAACATTTTCTCTAGGTTTGGAGTGCCAAAGGCCTTGATCAGTGATGGAGGGTCTCATTTTTGCAACCGCATGTTCGCTACTTTAATGAAGAGGTTTGGGGTCACGCACAAAGTTTCTACTCCGTATCACCCCCAAATCAATGGTCAAGCAGAGTTTGCAAATAGAGAGATCAAAGGAATTCTACAGAAAACGGTGAATCCATCAAGAAAAGATTGGAGTTTGCGCTTACCTGAAGCGTTGTGGGCCTACAGGACGGCCAACAAAACAATTTTGGGGATGTCACCTTACCGCCTTGTATTTGGGAAGTCTTGTCACTTACCTGTTGAGATAGAGCATAGATCTTATTGGGCTATAAAGAAAATGAATTTTGATATTGATGTCTCTTTCTCTTCTCGCATGTTACAATTGTTGGAGCTGGAGGAGTTGAGGAGAAATGCGTACGACAACGCTAAAATATCAAAAGAGAGGATGAAATCCGTCCACGACATGATGATCTTGAGGAGGGAGTTCACCCCAGGCCAAAAATTATTTCTATACAATTCCAGGCTGCACATCTTTCCTGGGAAGCTTCGCTCTAGGTGGTATGGACCTTTCGTCGTCAAAGAAGTTTTCCCACATGGCGATGTACTCTTACTAAATGAAAAAGATGGAAGCGAGTTCAAGGTGAATGGCCAGAGATTGAAGCATTTTCACGAGCCTTGGACCAAGGAAGCGAGCACCATGGATCTCACAGACCCACCTTCGGGTGGGGACTAATCAGGTGTGTTCTTTCCATGATTCCCTCTTCCTAACATTGAGGACAATGTCTATTTTAAGTTGGGGGGAGGGAAATAACTTTTAGGATTTTTATTTTATTTTATTTTTCTTTTTCTTTTATGATTTTCTTTTGTAGTTCCCTTTTTGCAGTGAAAAAAAAAATTTGAGTTAAAATTATCACCAAAATCTATTTTACCTAGAAATGACCCCTATGTGATGAAATTTCTCGTTATTTATTCACCACCGTACACTCGTGATTTATTTTCCCCCACCACTATTGATTAATATTTCAGTCTCATTATACATGAATTTGAGTGCTTGTGGTGAATTTCTTTTTACACATCTCAATGGCAAGATTAATCGATGACTTAATGAATCTAAAAATTATGGATTAGCAAGTGGTATGCTTTCATTGGAACACACCAAAGTTCATGCACCAATCATTCATAAATTAACTGGAGCATTGTTCTTTATCTCGTATTTATTGCCATTTGCATGCTTGGTGTGATTTTGGGTAGAAAAACGTACCACGTCATTTGAAATGATTAGGATACCCATTCTTGTGAAAAATTAAAGAAGAAGGAGTTATCTTGCCACGTTGTTTATGCACACACAAAAGAAGAAAAAATGAGATGAATGAGAAAAAAAATGAATAAATGTGCTATTAAAGAAATAACTTGGTTGGCTCGAGTAGTACAGTCCGAGGGGCCCTTCTTGGCCTAATGCCCTATTATCGTCTGATTTGGGAGCCATTGACCGGAACCTCAATTATTTGATGGAGCGATCCAAGTTATATACTCTTCCACGAATGTTGCTTGATGAGCGTTACGTGGAACTATGAAAAAAAAGCGAAAGAAAATAGAGAATAAGTGTGCATAATTAGTAAGGCAAGAGAACTTCCAAAGCTTAAAGAAAACACAAAATGTGGTGCGATTTCCTATGAATGAAGATTGATGTGTGTATGTCTTGATACCATCCTATTTTTGATGCTTGCCTTGCATGAAAAATCTACGCTCCAAGTTAAAATATTTGATTGAACGGTGTTGACCATTAATTTTGTATACTATGAGCTATGAAGTAATTGATAGTGAATTTGAGTCTATTTTATAACCATTTGAGATGCTTGACATTCATTTTTGAAAACCCACAAGTACCATTACTTGATGAGCTTGAAATATTGATATTAGTGTTTGGTTATCTCTCTTGTCGTTATAGTATGGTGGTGAATGATTTGAGATCTGATAAGGTGATCTAGGTGTATTTTAATTGCTCTTTTTGCTAGAGACTAGCAAAACGCTAGTTGGGGGGTGTGATTTGGGTTCAATATTACGTATTTGACCCCCCATTTAGCCCTATTTTGTGCTCATGAGATGCTACATTGTTCTCTAATTCATACGTATTTTCTACACATTTATTTATTAGAGAAAACACACTATTTGAGCACAAAACAGCAATTAACGAAGTATTTCTGCACTTTTTATATTTTTCCTAGCATCGTCTCGATCTCACGATTCCAACGACTATTTATTTGTATTTTTCTGAGATCTGTGCTAATTACGGTGTATTTTTGAATGCAGAATACCACTTAATTGGTGAAATACGCACGAAATACGACTAAAATACGTATCCGTATACGCGGCTTCGACCTGGGCGAGACACGTGGCACTTACTGGGTCATTGGATTCGGATCCAACGAATGAAATCGAGGCAAAATAGAATACGATGCCGGCTGATCCTCCACCATCGATCGATCATCCAACGGCCTAGCTGAATTCCGCATTTAAATCACAGATCGATGACGTGGCACATCTACAACCGTTGGTCGTCGATCCAGCGGCATACGAGAGCGGGGCGATGTGGATAATCGAGATCCGTTCGATTATGATCGAACGGCCAAGAACGCGAGAGGCTCGAATTCGAAAGCGGAGTCATCCGAGAGCTGCGGGGGCGACGTGTCAGCATCTCGACGGTCCCCGCCTTCATCCAATGGTCATCAACAGCCCCACGTCCAAATTCAGCGACGGCGACGTGGCGAAAGCGGAGCCCAGCGATCACGATCCAACGGCTGCGAAGCGCCCCGAAACGAATTCGGATCAGATCGGATGCGAAGCGGGCTTGGCACGGAAATTGGCGCACACGTGGCGTCTCTGTGTTCAATCCCGCTTTTGATCAACGGACCACAGCTGCGCCGCTCCAGATCACCGGCTGAGATGATTCGGGTGCGATTTTGAAGCGGATTTATACCCGTTAAGCACAGTAAAACCCGCAATCTTATTATTTAAGCGTATTCTGGGGTTTTTGGGCGTATATTTGGCGTATTGGAGCATCTAGGAACCGTAATTTCTTCTGCAAAAATTCTGTAAAATTTCAGAGCCTATTTTCTTATTTCCAGAGAGTTTTGAAGTCTTTTCAAGGAGAATTGGTGATATTTTCTTCAACTCTAGCTTGTATTTGGGTGTTTTAGCTTGTATTTCGCCCTTAAACCTCCGTATTTTGCTAATAAACTTATGAATTCTGATCTGAAATTTGTGTATTTCTGCACCATGAGTAGCTAAATATTTTATGTGCATGGTATGGAGTAATTAGGTGATGTGAATCGTATTCATTGGTTGTATTATTGCGCTTAATCGCTATATTTGCTAAAGTTTAATCGTCGCTCTTAAATCTACTTTTTCATATTCCAAAAGAATTGATCTAGTTGATGATCACCCCACAAGGGTGAGATTTGATCTCTACAAAAGAGAGTTTCATACTTCATATGTACGTTTACAACTTTAGCGATATACTATTAGAATTGATGCGTTAACTCCCAAAAGGACATCTTCCGACGATTCGCTCCCAAAAGGAGGTTTCGTTGCGTTATACTTGATCAACCAAAGCTTACGATTCGCTGATCCTAATGAACCCATGCCATGTACATGCCTTTTATATCTATTTTTCACAAACTAGAGTTCGTTGTTTGCATCGATCGCACGTAACAATTCCATCATCACACACTTTTCATACCACCTTCACCATCACTATTAAAGTGCTTAGATTTTATTCATAGTTACTCTATTTGATTTAAGCTTGTGGTTTCAACAGATTTCTCCTGAGGATTCGACATCTGGACTCCCAGATTTTACTACTTGAACGGACTCTTGCGCTTGAGAGAAGCACCTTTCGGAGCCCACCAAGTTTTTGAACGTGGCGAAAGCGGAGCCCAGTGATCACGATCCAACGGCTGCGAAGCGCCCCGAAACGAATTCGGATCAGATCGGATGCGAAGCGGCCTTGGCACGGAAATTGGCGCACACGTGGCGTCTCTGTGTTCAATCCCGCTTTTGATCAACGGACCACAGCTGCGCCGCTCCAGATCAACGGCTGAGATGATTCGGGTGCGATTTTGAAGCGGATTTATACCCGTTAAGCACAGTAAAACCCGCAATCTTATTATTTAAGCGTATTCTAGGGTTTTTGGGCGTATATTTGGCGTATTGGAGCATCTAGGAGCAGTAATTTCTTCTGCAAAAATTCTGTAAAATTACAGAGCCTATTTTCTTATTTCCAGAGAGTTTTGAAATCTTTTCAAGGAGAATTGGTGATATTTTCTTCAACTCTAGCTTGTATTTGGGTGTTTTAGCTTGTATTTCGCCCTTAAACCTCCGTATTTTGCTAATAAACTTATGAATTCTGATCTGAAATTTGTGTATTTCTGCACCATGAGTAGCTAAATATTTTATGTGCATGGTATGGAGTAATTAGGTGATGTGAATCGTATTCATTGGTTGTATTATTGCGCTTAATCGCTATATTTGCTAAAGTTTAGTCGTCGCTCTTAAATCTACTTTTTCATATTCCAAAAGAATTGATCTAGTTGATGATCACCCCACAAGGGTGAGATTTGATCTCTACAAAAGAGAGTTTCATACTTCATATGTACGTTTACAACTTTAGCGATATACTATTAGAATTGATGTGTTAACTCCCAAAAGGACATCTTCCGACGATTCGCTCCCAAAAGGAGGTTTCGTTGCGTTATACTTGATCAACCAAAGCTTACGATTCGTTGATCCTAATGAATCCATGCCATGTACATGCCTTTTATATCTATTTTTCACAAACTAGAGTTCGTTGTTTGCATCGATCGCACGTAACAATCTCATCATCACACACTTTTCATACCACCTTCACCATCACTATTAAAGTGCTTAGATTTTATTCGTAGTTACTCTATTTGATTTAAGCTTGTGGTTTCAACAGATTTCTCCCGAGGATTCGACATCTGGACTCCCAGATTTTACTACTTGAACGGACTCTTGTGCTTGAGAGAAGCACCTTTCGGAGCCCACCAAGTTTTTGGCGCCGTTGCCGGGGAGAACGGTTTGTTACTACGGTTTATTTCATTCGGAAGACCTTCGGTGAGATCTTTCCACTTTATTGTATATAAACTCTTGTTTGCTTTCATAAAAAAATATTTGTGCTAGTTTATGTGGCATAGGACTCCTAGGACACATAGGTTGACTCGACGTTTTGATATGGCTAATAATAATATGGATGAAAATTTTAGCAACAATAACGAGAATAATGTGCAACCTGGAGTGCCTAGGACTTTAAAAGATTTACTTCGACCCACTAGGACTAGCACTGCTTCATGCTTTGTTTTACCTGCCGATGCAAATTCTTTCAATTTTAAACCTGGGGTGATCCAACTCTTACCCACCTTTCATGGGTTAGACAAGAAAAACTCATATCTTCATATTTAAGGATTTGAGGAGGTTTGCTTGACATGCTTTGATGGGAAAACTAGCGAGGACACGATATATCTTAAACTGTTCCCATTTTCATTAAAAGACAAAGCTAAAAATTGGTTGAATGCATTGCCATCACGCTCTATTACTACATGGATTGATTTGCATGCTGAATTTCTAAAGAAGTTTTTTCCTATTCACAGGACACAGGGACTGAAGCGGCAGATTATGAACTTTGCCCAGAAAAGCGAGGAAACATTCTACCAGGCATTTGAAAGATTTAATGAGTTGCTGCTCGCGTGTCCGCACAATGGCTTCGACAAAAGCAGGATTATTGGCTTCTTCTACGATGGACTGCAGCCGCAAATGAAGCAATTTGTAGAGATGATGTGCAATGGAGGATTCTTTGATAAAGAGCCAGATGAAGCTTGGATGTACCTGGAGGAGATAGCAGAAAATGCGCAGACATGGGACACCACTTCAGACTACGAGAGAGGAGGCCATTCTACACCATCCCAGCCTACGCGAGGAGTGGTTTATAATTTGAAGCAAGAGGATGCGTTGGAGGCAAAGATGGAGGCCATGATCTCAAACAAGCTTCATGCAATGAATTTGAAAGAGGCCAAGGCGGTTGAGATAGAGCAGACTTGTGCACTTTGCGACATCAGTGGCCATGACACCAGTGCATGCCCCACACTTTCAGCCTTGAAGAGCATGCTAGGAAATCCTACTGGGGTGAATCAAGTGTCTTCGAATTACCAGAACTCCAATTCCAACAAGGGGTGGCGCAATAATCTGAACTTGAACTGGGGCCCCAATCAGCAGACTCAGCAGCAGCAGGTTCCCCCTCCGTTCCGACAACCCCAATACAACAGCAACAACTATCAAGGTGGGAACCAGAGGAGGGACCATGAGCCAGTGCAACAACAGCAGATGCAACCATTTGGCGATGCGCTTCAGCAACTTATCCAATTGCAACAAGCTCAGATGCAGCAGCAGCAGGCTCAATTTCAGGCTCAGCAGACTCAGAATCAGCAGATGAGCGAGAGCTTGGCGAGGCTTACAGCGACATTAGAAAAAGGTAAGCTTCCATCTCAGTCAATTCCAAATCCTAATATGGGCTCATCTTCTTCTGCAGGAAATAATATGAAGCCTTGCCAAGCGGTGTCCACTTTGAGGAGTGGAAAAGAGATCCAGAAGCCTGATCCACCGAGCAGACAAGCTGAGCAGGAAGAGGGAATTCAGATCCAAGAAGAGGGAATTAAAGAACAAGAGGAGGTGCAGGAAGAGAGCACGGACGTGGGTGTGAGCAAAAGCGTCATTAAAGAGAAGGAACCCGCAGCATATGTACCTGCAGCACCCTACCCTCATCGGCTACTTCAGAACAGCAAAGATAAGTATCAAACTGAGATTCGAGAAATTTTTCAGAAGTTCCAGATCAATATTCCATTGCTTGATGCTATTAATCACTTGCCTCCACAGCTCTCTCTTCTTCTAACTCCAGCACATTTCATCTTGGATCATCCGGGGGATCGGGGTGTTTCATTGACAACCCCAAGTCAAATTTCACTTTCTCGTTGCCGACGTTAAGGGAAAGCTTCCCATTTTTCACATCTATCAAAATGCCGG
Source organism: Scilla litardierei (assembly GCA_030789695.1). Lineage (NCBI taxonomy): Eukaryota > Viridiplantae > Streptophyta > Magnoliopsida > Asparagales > Asparagaceae > Scilla > Scilla litardierei. Next base: position 51,482,753 of record CM061139.1, read on the forward strand.
CAGTGGCCATGAAAGGCCATCCAAGGATGATGGGGGTGTGCACATCTTCAGGCATGTCCATGACGACGAAGTCCACCGGCACATGCACCACTCTTACATTGACAGGGAGGTCATCTACAACCCCCACCGGATATTTGACCGATCAGTCTGCAAGCTGTAGGGTCATTCCAGTGGGCTCCAAGTCACCCATCCCTATCCTCTTATACAACGACAGGGGCATCAAACTGATGCTCACTCCAAGATCGACGAGCGCACGATGGATCTTTACTTCCCCGATCGCACAAGGGATAGAGAAGCTCCCCGGGTCTTTAAGCTTAGGTGGATTTGCTCTCTGAATGAGAGCGCTGCATTCTGCCATCAATACGACCTTCTCCTTTCTGGACCCTCTTGTCACCAAATCATTGAGGAATTTCGCGTAGGATGGTATGGTCTCTATAGCTTCAAGAAAGGGGATTTGCAAGCTTAGATCTTTGACCATGGCAAAGAATTTGCCATACTTCTCATCTATCTTGGCTTGGGCTAGCCGTTGTGGAAAAGGCACAACACTTTGAGGCTCCCTTCCTCAGTTTTCCTCTTCTCCTCTTCAGGGAATCCCTCCGGAGTCGTTTGCTTTGGCGACGAAGCACCGTCGTCATTCAATTTTTCAATTGGTCGTTCTACGACCAATGGTGCTTCCGATTTCTTGGGGGGCACTCTTGTGGGGATTTGTGTCCCGCTTCTTAACACGATAGCAGACACATTCTCATTCTTGTGCGTGAGTGCCAAAGTCTGATTTGCTCCCCTCGGGTTCACTTCAGGTTGTGGCGGTAATAGATTCTGTGGCCTCTGAAGGTTCGCCACTTGTAACCCCAGCTGGGTTACCTTATCAGTGAGAACTCTCTACCCCATCTCCAGCTTCAGATTTATCTTCTCCTGGTTGGTGATGTATTGAGTCAAGAGGGACTCAACTGAAGAGATGGCCATCTGCTGGCCATATTACTGCTGAATGGGTTGCTGATTCCTGGGAGCATATTGTTGATACTGTTATGGAGCCGGCTGCTACTGAAACTGCTGCTGCTGAGGCCTAGCCAGCTGATATATTAGCTGTTGTTGTTGCTGAGGAAGCGGCTGTTGATACGGCACCCGGTAACTAAGGTTGGGGTGGTTCCGGTTATTTGAAGAGTAGGCCGTATTGGAGCTAGTCCGTAGTGGATAATGTGCATTTCTAGTAGGATTGTAGAATAGTGCGCTCGCTTGGTCCAACGGTGGTGAGATGTCACCACCCTCGAAGTCTCCCACGAATTCAGCCTCCACCGCTGCAATATGTTGTGTACCGGCGCCACCGGCTCCTACCATCAATGCGGAGATCTGGGTCGACAGCAAGTCAAACTTGCTGAATAATTTGTCGACATCCTTGACCCTGTGGATACCCCTAGATCTAGGTGTGGCTCCCTCGTTACACCACCGCTCATTGTTAGATGCCATATTTTCTAGAATGTTCCCGGCATCTTTCTCACTTCTGGACATGAAGGACCCTCCAGCCGTGGCGTCCATCGATGATTTCAAATCATCCCTCAATCCGTTGTAGAACAGATTAATTATCTGCCACTTGGGAAGCTCGTGATGAGGGCATCTTCCCTGCATCTCTTTAAATCTTGTCCAAGCTTCATGCAAGGACTCGTGGTTGGCTTGGGAGAAGGAAGAGATCTCACTCCTCAGCTTCATGGTCTTCCCCTGAGGAAAGAATTTTGTCAAAAAAGCGTTTGAAAGCTTCTCACAAGTGTTGAACGTATTTGGGTCCTTCCCCCTAAGCCACAGCTTGGCCTTATCTGGCAGAGAGAAGGGGAATAGCTTCAGACGGATCGCCTCAGTTGTGACACCGTTTATCCGGAAGGTGTCACATTTCTCCAAGAAGGAGTCCAAATGTTCGATGGGGCTCTCCATGGGTGCACCCAAAAATTGATCTTGCTGGATCCACGTCACCAAAGACGGCTTAAGCTCGAAGCTTTGCGTCGTAATAGCAGGAGGACGGATGGTGGAGATGGACTCGATGGATGGCATCGAGTACTCCAGTAGGGACTTGTGAGGTGGGGTGTTCTCCCTAATGGTTTTAGGCTCTTCTCTTCTTCTCTTCTCTGCGGATAAATGCCTTAGGGTGGCGTTTATCTCCGGATCAACGGGAATCAAGTCGTCGAGACTTCTTGAACTCCTGCGCATGAAAAGCAACAAACACCCGTGAAGCGAAAAGTGGGAAAGAAACAGATAAAGTAGAAAATAAAAATAAGAAAATAAAAAGGAAAAAGAAGAATGCGAAAATTATCGCAAGATAGAGATGAGAGCTAGACTCAAGGGTTCATGAAATCCTAAAATAACAAGCATGTTGCCTCCTCGGCAAGGGCGCCATAAAGCTTGATGTCCCCCATGTTTGCGCGTCAGATGTGTGCAATATGAGATTGGGGGCGTGAGATTTAAATATTTATAACCGCAAGCGCACGGCGTTGTAGTGTGGCTTGGGGGGTCGAACTCAGGGAGGCGTGGTTGTGCTTGTGTCAAGAAGGATCGGATTCACCCCATGGGCGAGCTAGTCCGAATCAGATGATGGGTTGTCACAAATAATAGAATGCGAGGGATAAACAATATAAAGGGAAAACACGGGACTTCGGTTTCCATCCTATCGTACGATTCTCGCCGATACGGCATACGGGTAGGATAACGATCGAAATTAGGGTCTAATGGAAAGACGTTGCCTCTAAGAGTGGTACCAGCGTCCCATGGGCCCGATATTCCGATCGGTGCCCAGGATGATACGCCGTACTTCCCGGGTTCGGTCAGTGGGCATTCCCATGTCCATTAACACTGACCGACTCCGGGAGCACTAAGCTCGCAACAATAACTTCCAACATCTCATCCTGCCGCTCCCGCACGCTAGGATTCGACGTCTACGCTAAAGGCGTGAGCTATGGATAGGGAGTCAACCGCCAAGTTTATTCCCCCTTGGCCCAACGGTCAAAGGCGGTCTTTTTCCCGCCGATGACAAAAAAACACCCCGCGTAACCGGTAGATTCCTAGTCCCTATCGATTTCCAAGTCCTATGGACGCATCCGGGAGAACCCACGAAGGGGTTTCCACCAAAATCCCAGATTTGGTAACTACTCACACATATTTACTAAAAAGCAATCTAAATCAAAATCGACAGTTAGAAACATGATCAGACGATTGAAAAGTAGTAAGAGCAATGCAAATAACACTATATTAAAGTTTAACAAAGATCAGACAACTTACTAATATCTGAAAAATTACAGCCATCAAGAGAGAGAAAAAACAGCAAAAAATAACAACTCCCGTTTCTGGAAAACCTAGGTGTCCTATATATAGAAAACGATATCACCCGATCGGTTGAAAAGTCAACCGATCGGGTAATCTGCTTCGTTCTTCGGCAGCTCAGCATGGGACTTCACCCGGTCATACGGCACGGTCGGTTGAGGGTTGAAGCTGACTGGTTGGATCTTTGCGCCGTCAGGTGAACCGGTCGGTTGAGCTCTCCTTGTCTTGGCTTCGGAGAATTGGCTACAGATGAACCGATCGGGTGAAGGTCACCCGATCGGTTGGCATTCAGCATCAAATTCCAGAGAGTTTGGACGTGTGAACCGGTCTCTGAACCGATCGGTTGACTTTCTGACCGCTCCAGCTTGTGTCCGGGTGGTGCACACGTGCATCACCCGATCGGTTGGATGTGTCCAACCGATCGGGTGGATGGCTGAAAGATGTGATCTTCATCGTTTGACCCCCTGGATCACGCGTGACTCCTCCCGTTGCTCCGGGGACTCATGATATCGTCGTTTTATGTCCCCTATGCTGGCAAACTCCTGCAAACATACAAAAACACGGAAAAGTGAAAGAAAACAAGCAAACACGAGAAAACGAATACAAGATGGCAGAAAATAGCAGAAAAACACGGAAGAAAACATGCGTGAATATATGAAATATAAACGCACGTCAGACACACACTGAAAGACTTTGGTGTACACTGTGATACTTGCCCTATCATGGTGGACAACCTATGTACAATATGTCTCTCTAAAAATCCGGTACACCACTCCCGTACCAAACAAATAGATGTCCGTCACCATTTTCTAGATGATCATGTAGCTAAAAAGGATATCATATTAGTGTACGTTGAAACCTAGAAGCAAATCGCCGATATTTTCACGAAACCACTTAAGGAAGATACCTTTGTGCGGTTACGTCGAGAATTGGAGATTATGGGTGAATCCGAGATTTAGGATTCATATTTTTTATATATAATTTTGCATGATGATGATACTCATAAGATCGTGTTGGATTTGTTGTGATACTCTCTATTTATGCTGGATTTATGACTGGCTTTTAAAATTTACGCGCCGTATTTATGGTTTTATGGTTTTATGGGGTAGCATAAGTGCGTGTGAGAGTGTTTAGATGTTTAGTCCAAGTGCTCTTGGGAAAGAACTCAAATTTTCTCATTCTCAAATTTTTGAACTCAGTTAGTCGGTTCCCGTTCATCTACAGACCGACTAATTTTTCTTCTAATCGGTCAGACATTGAACTTAGACCGACTAATTTTGGCCCTATTTCTTGTCTCTTTTGATGTTTGCCATTTAGTCGGTCCAAGCTCATTTGCCGACAGACTAGAATACGTTTTAGTCGGTCAGCTGTTGAACTCAGACCGACTAGATGAGCAAGGGAAAATCCATCTTTAGCCCTATTTCAATCGATTAAACCCTCTCCGCACCGATTAGAACTCATTCTAATTGGTGCCCCTCTCCCTCCTAAAACCATAATCCGTCGACTCCCTCTCGTCTCCCGCCGTCATTTCGCCGTCTCCGATCGCCTCCAGTCACCGCCGGTCGTTCTCTTCCCTCCTAAGGTATCTTTCCCCCCTTCTCTCCTTATTTACGGTTTGTTTTTCGTTCGTATTGGCTGTTTTCTCGTCTCGATCTCATGTCGAGAACGAGAATCACTATCCGCTCTTCCGGTCCCTCTCCGATGACCGTCGATCCTCCTTCCAACCCTAATCCACCCAAACGCCGTTCCAAAACCGCTCGTCCGCCCCCTTCATCGCCAGTTTCTCCATCATCGTCTTCGCCTCCACTCAAAAGGAAGAAAGCCGTCGCTTCCAAGCCAAAACCCTCATCTAAACCCAAGTCCCAGCCAAAACTCCAAAAGATCTTGACCCCTGGACCATATCGTTCTTCGACGCCCTCTGACTCCGACGAGGATTATATCCCGGAGTCTGAGGCTGCCGAGGAACAACCTATTCTGCCTCCTCGCACTACCTCTCATAAGTCCAAGGGGAAGGATCCTATGCCCTCCGATGGGGTAGATATCTCTCTATGTCGCAATGACCCATTGTGTCTTGTCGCTTATAACCGAATTGAGCATTGCCCCTTGATCCTTGAGCATTAAGTCAAGTTTGCTGATTTTCCTAAGCTTGTCGATCTCCTATCCTATATCGGACTCCTTGACTATCTTCGCCATGATCCCAAGGCGAATCCTCATCCTTACCCACGACTCGTCAAACTTTTCTATGCCAATTGAGTTAGGGGTGAGTATAATGACAAGCACTGTATTGAGAGAACTGTTTTGGGGACGCCCATTGTCCTCACTGCAGAGATCTTAGGATAGATTCTTGGGATCTCATCTTCTGGTTTGCTCCCGTCTGATATTTCTGTGGAGAATATCCACGATCTCGATCAATCCCTCTTAGCTGATATGTTTCACGTCGTTCCTCCAGCCATGATTGGTGTTCCCTCCAAATCTTTCAAGCCGAATGCATGGGTCCTCAATCTGATTCTGAAGTCGTGTCTTCTCCTGAAGTACGGCTCTTCCAGTCTGCCATCACAGCCCTTCCTGAAGCTCATCTATGCCATGTTTGATGGGAGCGAGATAAATTGGGCTTGCATCATTCTGGACAAGATAGACTCGTTTGAGTGCATCAGGAAGTCGTCCAATACCGTGCATATTCAATATCCTTGCCTCTTGACTTTGGTCTTCTGTCACTTTGGAGTTCCCCTTCCTTCTGACGATCAGCGTCTTTTGGGTCCTCCTTTGAACGCGACCGCCGTCAAGAAATCTCTTGCTGCCTTAAGACAGTTCAACGGACCACCCCTTCTGTTCCTTCTCCTTCATCTTCCGCTGCCTCTTCAACTTCCCTGAGCCGTCAGGAAGCTCATCTTTTGCGATGTGAGGAGATGCTCGTGCGCCTCTGTGATCATTTGGGTTTTGAGGTTCCTCCGATAGTTTCTGATGAGGAAGCCATGGAGGCTGCTAAGGATGAGGAGACTGCTGCTACCTCTCCCGCTCGTGCCCCCGAGGGTACTTCTGCTGCAGCTGCCTCTCTGGTTCATGCCTCAGAGAGCACTCTTGCTGCCACTATCCCGTCGGTCAATGCTTCTGTTGCTTCAGCGTCTGCCACTCCGTCTGCACAGCCTGACGCTGGTGCAGCTCCTGCCTCTGCCTCCTGAGCCTACCTTGGAGGACTCTCCTTTGAGCACTTTGGATGATACATCTAGTTGTAAGAGAGTGAGGCTAGGATAGTTGGGTGGTTGTTTTGTATGTTTTGGTTACATTTTGATGTTTATTGTGACATTTTGTTGTGATATGCTCGTGTACTCTGTGATACTCTCTGATGATATTAGATATTTTTTTTGGCTGGATGTATCTCTTTTTCTGGTTCTATACACACACACACACACACACACACACACACACACACACACACACACACACACATACACACACACATCTTGCTGCAGTTCGTATCTTTGTGCATGTTGAGCTGTGTTTCTGTTGTTTTATTCATCGCTCGACGACTATATTGTTCACTAGCTTTGTTTGTATGAAAACATGAATTGTTTTCCATGCACTCATTTCGCTACAATGTCGATATTGGAGAGATTGTTCCTTTAATGAATCATATGATTTGATGTTGTTTTTTATGATTCTCTTTTCCTTTTTAGACTATGGTCTAGTTGACACACTTTGTTTTCTTCGATGTTTTCCTTCTTGTCATTTGGACCGTCGTCCCATCCTTCGACTCTCTTGTTTGAACTTTCGTTTAGCCATTGTTGTTGTCGTTGCCTTCCTCCCGCTCTTTTTGGGTAATGACAAAGGGGGTGAGAATTAATAATGACTTGGTGCTAAATGAAAATTTAAACATTACCGTGAATCTAATTTCATAAGCTAGATTCAGGGGGAGTGAAGATATAAAATCTATGGATTCCGATCATATATTTCAATAGTTGGATCATGTTTTATTCTTTTCTCTGATGCTTGATGCTTCTGTTTATTATTTAATATGCAACTAACGTGCCATCAATGCAGGGGGAGTAAGTAAATTTAATTTATTTCATTATTATTGATTTATATTTATGTTGGTTTGTCATCACCAAAAAGGGGGAGAATGTTGAGTATTGATTCCCCTGATTTGGTTATGATGATGAACAAACATAAATATCGGGTACTAATTCTCTTTAAGCGCAGTTATGGAGATCATCGTCAATTTACTTTGTAGATCTCAAACGACGTCTAAAGACTTCTTTAGAGCGCATGATCGCTGTGCCTGAAGCTTCGTTGAAGCTCAAGGAGTTGTTAATGAAGTCAAGGGATTCAGACTCATCGTGTTGAAGCATTGAAGAAGGTTTGTCGTGTACATTTTTATGTCTTCTAGCTTCGTTTTATAGAATGTTAAGCCTTGAGTCTTACTCGCCTAGTTACCATCATATATATCCTATCTTATCTCGAGGAATGCCTTAAAAGCCATTAGAAAGGGTTCTGTAGCTTATCGCTTCTTTTCTTGGCTTTATGTGCATCTTAGCTGGTTCAAGTAGAAGAACCAATCGATTAGATGACAATCTAATCGGTTGGAAATTCTTCTTGAACCGACTAGTTATCTTTGAGAATTGTGGTATATTCTTTGTCGACCAACTAGTCGGTCCAAGAAGGTTCATCGACCGACTAGTTCGCAAACTAGTCGGTTAGTGTTTCTTCTTAGACCGACTAGATTTTCCCTATTATTTCACACAATTCTCTGTTTCAAACCAGTCGGTCCAAGAAGGCTCACCGACCGACTAGTTCTCCAACTAATCGGTCAGTGATCCTTCTTAGATCGATTAAGCTGCTTTAATTTTCTAGCCGTTGGATATTTTATTTCCACGATTTTTCTTAATCTGTTTTGATTCTTTCCATATATGTTTGATACGTTTCAAACATGGAAATTTCTCTATTATGAGAGAGGATTCAGATCTAATTCTAGATCTATCGATTATCAATTTCCAAGGCTCTCTCACGAAAATCTCTCTCTCACTTTGTGACCTAATTCTTTCCAAGAGATTTTCAGCTTTTGTGCGATCATTCTCCTGAAGGATTGAATCACGATCAAGATCTTCATCCTAGCCATTTCCAACTGCTCATCTCGTTGTTGCTAGGGTTGCAATCATCTTTCGTGATCTTTTCTCAACATCTTTCCTTGCCCTAATATCGTAAGTATTTCTCAAGGAATAGGAATTTGTGGTGATTTCTTTATATTTCATGTAACTTTATATTTGAGTTTTGCTCTCGGTTTGTGAGAGGTTCGTGATCCCGGTTTGTAGGAGTCACGATTTAATTATTGTATTGATTTATCTTGTTGTAGTTTCTACAAGAAGTTTTTAGTGAAAGCTTGAATTAGTGGATTCTAACTCAAGTAGCCGGAAGGGATCCGGGTGTCTGGGACGTAGGATCACCGGGAACAAGTCGGGGAGACTTGGGTGGATCCGAACCCATTATATCTATTGTTTGTGTTGTGTTTTTCTTGTTGTTTATACTTATTCCGCATTGTTTTTTGTGATTGCAAAATAATTAGGAATTATCCTCTTGATTATTTTAAAGTACTATTCACCCCCCCCCCCCCTCTAGTACTTCTGCAGTAGCTTCCAGGGTATTACACATCTCTGGTCTCCATACCCCTCCTGCGGGTCAAATATGGGTCTGAGCGGGGCTCGGAAGCACCATATAGTCTGTAGCAAAAGGACCATGCAGCCAAATCCAGTGGTGCTGACCGTGAGTACGCAACATCCTCATGCGGGCCATGACATCTATGGAAAGGGAAGTGGGGCTCGTGGGTCGAAGCAAAATAGCTGACAGGTCAACCCCGCACATGGGAGCCATAAGGGTGATCAGACCGCCACAACAAATCGCCGTCCTGGCATCAACAGAGATAATAATGCGATCTAGATACCAACTGGCTATATCAATCTGAGTAGCAGGGAGTAAGACGTCTCTGCCGGCCTAGAAGGCTCTCTCTCTCTCTCTCTCGTCATTGCGTAGAGCATATAGAGCTCAGGCGTAGACAACGTCCAAGGCTCATACCTCGTGAGAAAAGTAGTCGCCATAAGGTGTTGAGCAATGCGGAGGCATAGGTGGACAATATAGGAGGCCTTGGCCCGGCTAGGGTCAAAGGCGAGTGGTGATCCCGTGATAAGTGTCCAGAAGGCATGAGGATCAAAGGAAGGAGGTGTGTGGTATGGGGGACCAAAAGCGCGGTCGGGGACCGGGACTGGGGACCAATGGAAATAGGCTCGGAGCATATCGAGAGTAATCTTGCACTCACGATCCATCAGACGAAACGTGCAACCCCCTAGAGTCCTACTGATAGAACTCAGGACCTCGAGGGTCGGTCGTACGTAAGTGTCCGCCGACACCGAAAGGAATCACGCCACCCCCACGTTCTCATATAACTGGAGGAGCCCCTCGAATACCCCTAGGCGCTCAAAATCAGCAATGTGTGCAAACCTAGAGGGGATGATCGATCGATGTGAGATTCTTTCAAATCTAGCGCGGTGTGCGTCATCCCTGAAAGTAATCCCCATCGAATCAAAAGCCGGTACAGGCCATGCTGGTGGGGTTGGAATGGGTGCGGTAGGAGGCGGAAGTATAGGTGGTGGTGGGCTAGGTGGCGGGGAGTCTGCTCTAGCAGAGGAAGAGCCAGGCTCGCCAGTCCTCCTCCACTTGGAGGCGGGAGCCCGCGCACGGGACCTAGTGCGTGGAGGCATGGTAATGTCGTGAGATGTGCCAACCAACGCGAAGTGCTAATAAAAAGGAGCGAATTTACCCGAGCACGATGCGACTCCAAGCGAGTGGTGAGAGCAAAGAGACGCCTCCCCTAAGAAGCTCTGAATCTTCCCTTGATCTCCCCCAAGCTATCCTGAAACGTAAAATCGATTGATTAGCAATGAATATCAATAAATTTAGGGGAAAATCAAGAGAAATAGGTGTGACAATGTTTTAATTACGATTCGGGGTGGAGTAGGGCTTACGAAATGGAGTTAGGAGAAAAAGGGGGAAATTGGGGCAAAGAGGGGACAGCCGGCGGCAAGGGAGGAGGCGGCGGCGGCGACCGGACGGCGGCATGGCTGGCAGGGGGTCGCGCCACTCGGACGTGTATGGGGGCGGCTCGGGCGAGGGAACTGGATGCTCGGGCTGTTGGTAAAGCTCGGGCTATCGAATTTTGTGATTTGGAGATATTTTTGGATTTGGGGCCGCGAGCTGGGTTATATAGGGTAAGTCACTCGGCCCAATGGCAGTGACCACTCGGCCGAGTCGCCACAGTTTCAAAGTTTTCTAAAATTCTTAATATATGTTCCGACTCGACCGAGTAGAACTATCACTCGACCGAGTAGACAAACGTCACTCGGCCGAGTGGCTAGGCCACTCATAGATTTTCAAGTGCTGAAAGTGTCCGGTTCACTCGGTCGAGTGACAAAGTCACTCGGCCGAGTGGCATGTAATTGACAGAGAGGGGGTTTTCGAGACTTCCCTGATCAGTACCCTACTCGACCGAGTAGGGTCTTCCCTCGGCCGAGTGAAAATGTCACTCGGCCGAGTGGACTACTATTTTCAGCTCCAACTCTCTGTTTTTGCTCCACTTTTTGATTTTCTTTTCCCCGTCGGTTTCTTCCTTCTCTTGACATTTGAGCGCATCCCTGGAATGCTTCCCATCGTCATGGTCATCCTCCATTCATATGGTCTCCTATTCTCCTTCTCTTGAAATGAAAAATGTTACCCGTTGTCAGGTTTTTCTTCGACACTTGACTCTAAACACTAATAAAGATCTAAAACAAAAATAAAAAGAAAAATTCAACTAAAAGGTGAGATAGAACCGTCGGGTTGCCTCCCAACAAGCGCTCGTTTAAGGTCTTGAGCTCGACCCCTTGTTTCTCCCTGGGATTTGATTAATATCGACTGATGATGCCAAATGCGTATGCGACATCAAGTCTAGTACATAACATAGAATACATGATAGATCATACAGCCGAAACATAAGGGATTGTACTCATGTGTACTTTCTCTTTGTCGGTCTTAGGAGACATATCCTTATAGAGAGTTATTCCATGATAAGTAGATAAATTATCTCATTTGGAATTTTTCATATTACACATTTTTCATACGATCTCTATATATCTAGATTGGGACAATCCCAACAACCTATTTGATCTATCTTTATAACCCTTTATACCAAGTATACAGGATGCTTCTCCTAAATCCTTAATAGAGAAGTTTTGTAACAACCACACTTTGATTGATCGCAACATATGCCAGTACCAATCAAAAGTATGACATCCTCGTGCAATACAAGGAATGTGATGATGCTTCCACTGACCTTCTTATATATGCACGGCTCATCCTCATTTTTGATGAAGCCAAACCTTTTAACTGTGTCATCAAATGGGATGTTCCAATTTATAATCTCTTGCTGTTATTAATAAATAAATTTAAATAGTTTGTATGCTTTTCTACTTCTCCCACTGACTTCGAACCCCTCTAGTTGAGTCATATATATACACTCTTCTAAATCATCATTAAAAAGCATTCTTTCATCTATTTGCTAAATTGCATGGTCATAGAAAGATACTATAGTAAGCAGTATCTGCATGGATTTATGATTGGTTATCAATGAAACGATTTCTTCATAATATAAACCAAGCTTTGATGATACCATTTTACCACCAACCTTGTCTTATAGGTTTCTACCTTTCTATCTACAATGACTCTTGAAGTCCACTTCTCCCAATATGATTTACCTCTTGAAGCATCATCCAAAATTATACTTTGTTAGAGTGCATTGTATCCATTTTAGACTTCTTTGCATCGAGTGATTTCCTATAGTCTCCACTCTGAATGGCTTCATGAAAACTAATATGGTCATCATCAACCATGATGCTAATCTCAACATCGCTATGTATATAAAAATCACATTATCTCTCAGATGGTTAGAAATGCCTACTAGACCTCCTAAGTGGCTGAGATTCATTAAGCGAAGAAAATATGTCTGGTTCTGTCTCTTTCTCCTTTCTTGTTTGTATTTCTAATAGTTTTTCTAGTTTTATTATTCTGTCCTACTTCTCTTCAACAAATGATTCCTTCACGAAGAAGGTAACATGCTGAGAGACAATGATCTTTTGTTCCTCTGGTTAATAGAAAATATATTCTTGAGAATTCTTTGGATATCCCATAAAATTGCACATCATAGATCATGCCTCCAATTTACCTTAATCTTTACCTTAATCTTTCCCTTTTATGTATGCAATACAACCACATATTTTAACAAACATAAGATTGAGTTTCCTGCCTTTCCATTTCTCATATGGAATTGTAGCCATTTTCTTAAATGGAATCATGTTAAGTATGTGTACTGACTATTTCATGGGCATAGCCCCAAAACAAAAGAGATAACTCGGTATTACTTATCATGGATCACATTATATCTAATAGGATGTGATTCATTCTCTCTGACATATCACTGTGATGTCGTGTGTAAGAAGGAGTAACCTGAGAGAGAATATCATTCTCTTTTACATGCGCAAGGATTTCTAGACTTAAGTATTCACATGCCCAATCCGATCAAAAAATTTAGTACTTTTTCGTGTCTGGTTCTATACTTCATTCTTATATTTCATGAATTTCTCAAAGGACTCGGACTTGTGTTTCATAAAGAACAAGTGTCCAAACCTTTAGAAGTCATCATTAAAAGTGATAAGATAGTATTATCTACCTCTTACTTGTATAGAGATTAGGTCATATACATCAGTTTGCATGATTCCTAAGAGTTCACTAACTCTTTCCATTTATCTTACAAAGGGCATTTTAGTCATTTGTATTTGAGACAAAACTTACAAGTTACATATGATTCAAAATCAAAAGGAGCTAAAAATCCTTCCTTTTTCTAGCCAATTTGACCTAGTCTACAATGGCACGAGTAGGTTTCATTTTTACTTGGGGTCCTTATTTTATTCAAACTTTGAACAGATGCTTGCATTTAAAACATAAATGTTATTATTCAATGTACCAAAACCAATTAAGATATTACTACTGAAGATGTTCATAACAAGGTCTTTGAAAATAAAGTGTATCCTTCTTTATCCAATAAATAGATGGATACAATATTATATATCATGTTTGGTACATAAAAACAATTATGTGAAATCAAAATATTGCCACTTGGAAATCTACTGTAAAAAATCTCTATAGAGATGACAGAAATACGTATTTTAGTCCCAACTTGTAAACTAATCTCACCATCTCTCAAGGTTATACTTTTTCTCAGTCTATGTACATCATTGCATATAAGAGAAGCTGTTCCAGTATATATTACAACAATAATAGAAAAAATAGAGAGTATGTTTTGAATAACATACACACCTACAGATGATGCATCACCATGCCCTTTCTTTTTCAAAGACTCCAATTAATCCTTGAAATTTCTCTTCTAATGAATCGACTTATGAAAAAAGAAGCATTCACCTTGCAACCTCATCTTTCTTCACTTTTACCTTCTTAACACCGCCCTTAGACTTAATAACTTTTTCTTTCCCTTGTGAATAGTCTTGGGACAAGAAGAATAGCTAGTAAGCATACCCAGCTTCTTTTCCTTCAAAAATGAACTATTAGCCTATTTCAATGTGTTAAGGAGTTCTGAAAGTATACATTCCAACTTGTTCGTATTGAAGTTCAAATATGAACTAAGAGAAGGTGATATAAAGATACAGATGAATTATACCTATATATAAAATTCATTATCCAACAAAAAAATCAATTGTTCCAACTCCTTAATATATCTAATCATTTTAAGGACATGGTCCTGGACTAGAGTTCCAACTGTCATCTTCATTTGGAACAACTTTCTCAAAGTGTCGAATCGAATAATTTGAGATTGCTCTCCATATAACTTCTTTATATGGAGAAATACGGATTGTATATCCATATTCTTCTGCCTCTTTTGTAACTCATGGAGGCTAACACAAGGCATTTGGTAGTGATACAATTTTGAGTCCAAAAGTTGTAGAGTTCAACATCTACATTACTAGACTTCTCAGTTAGTGAGTTGAGTAGGGTTGCAGCTATAATGTATGCTAATTTGTCATATACCAATGCAATTTTAATAGTTCTTAGCTAGTCTTCATAATTAGGTCCGGTGAGTTTTTTCTTATCATGGATAAGTCGAAGAGTAGACATGATGCCACAAATGATATATTTTAAAAGAGTTACGATAATGTATAGCAAATGTTCTAAAATAATTAGATTGATTTTTATCAAATTATTTTTTCCACTAATTTTAGTGAATATCTTTAACCCAAAAAGATAGATGAAAATTAGTAATTTAATTTTGGTATTGGATTATAATCCAACTATCATGAGATTGATAACATTGATATTAGCCAATAAGTTATCTTACTCCATAATAGGTAGACGGACTATTTGTCAATTACAACTCCTTATATTTCCCAAATATAGTTGTGCTTCTAATCCTTTATGACCTTTACTATCGCCAATAAATCATAAAATATTAGTTAAGTCTGTTCTCGTACATTTTCTATTCAATTAGAGACACACATATGTACCATTCACTAATGCCAACAAGGTCATAGGCTAACCTACTAAATCCATCTCATGGTAACAAAAGTGCATCAATTAGGAGTGAATGCATATGGCTTAACTGTTGCAAACAACCTTAGCACCAGTACATAAGTTACTATACACTTTTGAAATTATGGATGGCTACAGATAATTCTTAAAAGAATTTTAAACATAATAGATTTGTTATAATTAGAAAAACTAAATCATGGAGATTTAATTGAATTTAAAATTTACGATAATCAATTGAACATGACAACTGTATAAGGAGAGGAAGATTTTCCTTGACTAAAACACCAAAATCGTATTTCTTAATTAAGTAATCTCTTAAAATATGTCCTTCTAAGACATCAATATGGAAAGAAAATTTTTTTAATACAATTTTTTGAACAAGGCTATTATAATAGAAATTTAATATTGGTGTGTTCTTGAAAATACCCTAGAGAGGGGTGAATATGTTGTATGGACCAAATTATAAATTTATCACGCAGTAGAATCAATCAGAGTGCATACAATCATAGATTTTAACGGAGCTGGCTTTCCACATACTCTCTGACCTCAACCCAGAGGATTTATTCCTTTTTGATAACCCTCAAAAGAAACTTGATCACACTTACGAGTGTTGATCCTACCGTTACAACCTGATCACACTTTTGGATGGTGATCCTACCATCCTGACCATACGTACTGGTGGTGATCGAACCGTACAAAACAAAAATCAAGAAAATAATGCTCATCGATAACTTCTGGGTGAAGTTATTTGATAATACAATCTCACAAAAATATAAATCTAACTGATCTAAAACAGAAGTAATAAATCAGATAAATATCACCATCGCATATTATGCGAGATCTTGATCATGTTGGCGCAAACGGTTCGCAAATTGGAGCTCTGGATCAAAAGCTATGGCGCTTTGAAGTTTGATGCTCAAATCAATCTGCAGCTCTCTGTACACAGAGCAACTCAATTTTGCTCATCTAAATCACGAACCATGCTTATGATTTTTGCTGCTTCTGCTCTGTTAGAATTGGTGTTGGGTCGCTGCATGACTTGGCTGGTCTATGCGTAAAGCAGTTTGCAGCTCTGCATTCCAAAAAATGTAGAAAATAGCCTAGAGCTCTGAAAAATCCGAAAAAAATATCCATTGGAATCATGAGCTCGTCCTCTTCGACCAAAATTAAGAGAAGACATGTTTGAATTCAGTTAAGGGACTTAGGCTTGCGACAAAGAGAAACTATGCTTTGTGTCTTGAATTTCAATGCAGCTAGTTGTACTTGCTTGTGGCTTTGACTTTGTGGTGCATGGGTCAGTTGATCAGGTAGCTTGATGTTGGAGAGGGTAATAGGTTTGATTTTGAAGGATGCTTGTACCTTACTTGATGTTGGAAAGAGGATATAGGCTTGCTGTTGAATTATGCTAGAGGTTTGCATAAAGAGGATGGGTGTTATCCTTTGCTTGATTGCTTGGAGAGTTTAGGATGGGGCCGGCCTTGGATTCTTTGATGATGGTTTACTGGAAGCTTTCTTTTCCTTTGTACAGCCTGAGATGGAATAGGCCAAGCTATGCTTGTAAGGACCCTGGCGGAAACACTAGAAGGGGAGTTAAATAGTGTTTATAAAATTTAAACATTAGTTATACCAATTTAAATTCCTAACCAACAATAAATGCGGAATTATAAATTAACACGAAATGAAACAAACTAACAAAGAGATGTTTCAAGGGTTCGGATTACCCAAGTCCAATCCCGACTTGTTCCTAGTAATCATACGTCCCTTCCACCCGGATACCTCCGGATACTCAAGTTAGAACCCTAACTTTAGGTTTCCTTTAAACCCACTTGTAGTAACCCTACAAGTGTAATCGATGTATAATCAATGTCCTTGACTCCTACAACTTGGGATCAAGCAAACCCACTCTCAGAAACCAAGAGTGTAAGCGAAATACGAGATAATGAAATTCAAAATGTAAACACTTACAACCACCTATGCCTTAAAGTAGAACTTGAAGGAGCAAGTGTGTGTGTGTGTGTGTGTGTGTGTGTGTGTGTTGATGTCTCTTCCAAGATGAGAGAAATCCCTTGAACTTGTCTTCACCAAAGATTGAAGCTCAGATTTGGTTTAAGTGGAAAAACAAGATTAGAGTTGAGATTTCTAGGGCTTGAGAGTTGAGGAAGAGAGAGCTTGAGAGATTGAGCTTAGTAATGAATGCAAGATTGTCTAAGAGATGCTCAATGGAACATTAAGAGACCCGCTTATAGGTGATCACTCATTATTTTACACTTTTTTCCCGCATGTTTGCATGCCATTTAGATCGCTCAAATCATGTTTTTCACGATATATCGACGATATTGCGATGCTTTTCACGATTTGTTGTTTTTGTCGTATTTCAGGTGATTTGGAGCGATTTGGAGTGATCTCGAGATACGCCTACTCCAGAGTGTCACCGATGACCTCCCCGAGGGGTATTTCACCATTGGAGAGGAGCGAAAGAAGAATGAACGTGCAGGAGCGACGAGGAGGCCAAAACAAGCTGTTTGGGCATTTTTGGTGTCTCACTCGGCCGAGTGAAGGAGTCACTCGGCCGACCAGCGAGACACCGCTCGGCCGACCTGATCGGACACGTTTTATGTGTGCACTCGGCCGAGCGTCGGAAGCCACATCGGCCGAGTGACGAGACCCCGTCCGCCCGAGTGGCACTCAGACGAAGCCCATCAAAAATTGCCAACTTACTGTTTTTCGTCTGCCTGAGCTTCAGAAGACCCACTCGGCCGAGTGGAAAATGCCGACCGCCCGAGTACTAAGAAGCCGTCGGCCGAGTGACGACAACTCACTCGGCCGAGCGACCCCCGGAGTGAAGACCCCCGAAGACCCAGACTTACTGGAAATTCTCAGGGTTTGTCACTCGGCCGAGCGACTTTTGTCACTCGGCCGAGTGCGACGTGCTGCCTGTAGCGAAAATTTCGATTTTCAGGCTGCGCAGGGGCATTTTGGTCACAGTTTTTTGGACGATTTTGGGGGGTATTTAACCCCTGTTTTTACCCTAGGTTTAGGAGATTTTCTCTTTACTTTTTGCAGCTTTTTAGATTAAACTTTTAGCTTTAGATTTTTGTGATTGGAGAGGAGAGGAAAGTTGATTTTTGTTGGATTATTGGAAGAACTCCATTGGTTTGTGTCTCTCTCCTCTAAAAATACTATTTTTATTGCTTATCTCAATATTGTGATGAATTCCATTGTTAATTCCATTGATTATTCTTGTATTTGTGCTATGAATTGTGAGTAGTCTACACACCTTGGGGCGTGGGGATGAACCCTACGAGCCCAATTTCAGATTTGTGATGAATTGATAGAAATTTTGCTAGAATTGCTATTAGGGTTAGTTTGGGATCGATTTATTAAGAATGGCTAGGTATTCATATCGATTGGGATTTACAAGAGATTGGATCCCAATTCGATAGGAAACCCTAGAAATCCCAATTGGGTTGGAATCGAATTTCCGTAGTATCGGTTTGCAAGAGATTGGACCGATACTAGGGTTCTCGGTTGCAATTCCATGCCTATACCCGTTTGCAAGAGATTGGACGGGTAGGAACTATCCCAACCTAGGTCGTGGCCCGAGTTTGCATGAGAGTGGGCTCAGGGCGCGATTGAACGATGATATTGATCCTAATGCTAGCTTGCCTAGGCTAGGGTTTGCAAGAGATTGGACCCGAACCTAGGATAGCTATAGACCGGCAACAGCGCGAGAGCGTGAGCTAGGTTTTACATTCAGTTGCAACTAGTTCATCCGTAATTTTATTCTGGTAATGTTGATGCCAACGAATCACATTGACGAGATACGGTGAGTAGCGGGGATTCCCCATTCCCTAGGCGTTTTTAATTGATTTGATACCTCCATATTTTGTCTGACGATTGTGACAGGATCGCCAAAGGCAAATTCTCTCTTTTCTGTTCTTAATAGCCAGGTTGATTGGAGCAAGCACTTTCATTCGTCCTCCCTGTGTTCGATAACCCGCTCGCCGCTACACCGTGCGCTTGCGGTAAAACTACACGGTCGCACTTTTGGGTTACATTCCGGAGCGATCAATAGGTTCTCTAAAATCCTCAAGCAAAATACCCAAAACCCCCTTTAAAATCTGTGTGTAAAAAGCCAACGGATAGAAAATACGTGCCAGACAGTCGACTGGTGAAGAACTCACTGCACTGTGTCAGAGGGTAGGTGAGAATTCAAATGGTAAATTAACACGTAGGACAGTCAATTGATGAAGGTCGGACATGCACCAGAAAACCAACAGGCGACTGAGAAACCTTCTACAGGCGACTGAATTCCTAAATGAGTTAGTGGTGAAAACTCAGGAATTCTGGGAAGACAGGACATGCAACTATAGAAGCATATACAGGCGACTGTGCATGCGACTGTAGAGGCATATATAGGCGACTGTGCCATGGGCAGGCGCCTGTACATCCTTCTTACATCGCCTGCAGGCGCAAGTGCGAAAGATGTCAAAACTTGGGAATTCTGGGCAAGAGGAGACAGGCGACTGACCAACAAGTCACAGGCACCTGTAACTGGACATGCGCATGTACTTTGTACAACAGCCGCCAGACAAAAGATAAGAACAGAAAGCCCAAAAATCAAGTTAAGAAGTAGGTTCATAACCGACGACTGGAGAACAAATCTCTGGCACCTGTAAGGAGACATGTGCCTCTATTTCGTTCATCAGTCGCCTGTTGAAAATCCAAAATGCACATGCTTGAGAATTATGAAATGGATGCCTAGGAAATGAGTTCTAATGCTTTCCTAGGATAGAATGGAAGGTGTGTGTGTGTTCCAACATAATTCTACTTCTAAGCTACATACTAATCAGAAAGAAAAGAGAATAAAAACATCATATTTATTTGCCTCTCTTCTTTCTATTGAATGATCTTGAAGCTTCTACTTCATATTTGATCATCTAATCGACTTTACGATATTTGATTGATCCTTGAGTGTCATCCATTGCTAATTGATCTTCATAAAAGGCTTGGGCAATGGATTAACTGCAAGTAAGGGATTAGTCACAAGTATTTCTGTTTGCTCATCATCAAAACCAAGTAGGGAGAAGTCCAATACTCAACATTCTCCCCCTTTTTGGTGATGACAAACAAACTTAAACAAGAAGATAAATAATTGTGCTTAAATATACTTATTCCCCCTACATAGATGCCAATCAAGTTAGTCAATAAATATTTGGGCATCTAGATATCAAATTAAAGCATTAGTATGATATACATGAATGAAATGAATTCAAGTATTAGAATTTAGGATTTTTGAATCCAAATTCATTATATCTTACTTCCCCTGGATCTAAGGCAATTTCAATCTTAGATTCAAGTTTAGCTCATAATTAGCACAAAATTATGATTTGTTTATTTCTCTCCCCCTATGGCATTATCCAAAAAGAGGGAGTAGGGAAACAACAACAATAGTTATAAATAAAACTAAAACAATCATGGTAATTTAAAGAATGTGATACATATTTAATGTGATACCTAAAGTAAATCAAGAAAACATGAAGGTGTATCACACACATACATATCAAAGCGCTTCAAAAACTAGAAAACTTAGTTGACTAAAGGAATATAATTCCAATATCAACATTAATCATGCAAGGTGTCTCACCACACAACATAAAACTAAAACAATCATGGGAGTTTAAAGAATGTGATACATATTTAATGTGATACCTAAAGTAAATCAAGAAAACATGAAGGTGTATCACACACATACATATCAAAGCGCTTCAAAAACTAGAAAACTTAGTTGACTAAAGGAATAGAATTCCAATATCAACATTAATCATGCAAGGTGTCTCACCACACTACATACATACATACATACATACATACATACATACATATATATATATATATATATATATATATATATATATAGTATAAAAGAGGGATGTTATCAAGAGAAATTGGATAAGAGAATTTGGACAAGAGAAATTGGATATCTATTATATAAAAGAGAGATGTTATCAAGAGAAATTGGATAAGAGAATTTGGACAAGAGAAATTGGATATCTATTATATAAAAGAGGGGTGTAATCAAGAGAAATTGGATAAGAGAATTTGGACAAGAGAAATTAGATAAGAGAATTTGGATAAGAGAAATTAGATAAGAGAATTTGGACAAGAGAAATTAGATATCTATAATATAAAACATGAATGTTATCAAGAGAAATTGATATCTATAAAAGAGCGCATGCCACCTAAGATTGTCCTAGGTGGCAGGGTTTGTCTTCTATTCTATAAAAGAGAGCATGCCACCTAGGATAACACCTAGGATTATCCTAGGTGGCAGGGTTTGTCCAAGTCACAAGTTGACTGGGACAAACCCCTAAAAAATAACCCCCTTCCTCTTATTTACGTGTTTGACACTCCCACCCACAAACCCCAAAACACCCCCCAAGTCCACTTATGTACGTGTTTGTCCTCTTTTGGGCTTTGGGGTTTTGGGCTTTCTTTTGGGCTATGGGGTTTTGGGCTTCGGGTTTTTTGGGTCTTTTTACCTCCGACGATACCGACACACATCCCCACACTTCTCTCTTCTTTTTTCTTGTGCGTGTGCACTGCATCCTTTTCATACATGGTTTTTTTCCGTGCCGTGCACTTTGTGCACGGGTTATTTCTAGTACATATATATAATAAAGCTAGAAAAATCATGAGTGAACCTCGGAGAGGAGAGACTTGCGACACTGGCGTCACCGGCGTTCAACCTAGGTTTTCAGCCAATCCAAGGGTTGATTCGCCTCTTGGATCATCAGAAGATGGGATCTCCTCTACGGAAGAGCTAAACAAGGAGCCATGGCAGACGGTGAATAGGAGGAGGAGCGCTCAGCCTAAGCCGCTTCTCCGCTTGGGGGGCCATTCCAAGCCACTTCATCGCATGGGGGGCCATCAACAACGACGTATTTCTTGGAGGAGTTCAAACATGGAACATCCGCGACTGGATCCCCACGCTGGGAGAGGGACTAAGTCTGATACTACTCTTGGGGAATTTGCGGCTAAGGTGTTTGACGATTTGCCTCATAGACCACAATCACAAATTTTTCCTGCAGGACCTAAGCGTAGTTGGTCAGAAATCTGCTCCTCTAAGAGATCTTATGGCGAATCTATTGGCATGACATTTGTTCCTCCAAATATCAAGCAGATGGACCTTATGTTGCCCGCGTCCCCAATTCCCTCTTGGAGAAGGGGTCTGAACATTGGAAATCAACTTTGGTCGGGTATGTCCTTGGTGATACGCCCATGTTCGGGCAGATACAGGCGTTGATAGAGAGGCTCTGGAAGCCTAGGAAGCGAGTGCAGTTATATAGCAAGGACAACGGCTTCTTCTACTTCCGGTTCGAGTCTCCTTGGTGATACGCCCATGTTCGGGCAGATGCAGGCGTGGATAGAGAGGCTCTGGAAGCCTAGGAAGCGAGTGCAGTTATATAGCAAGGACAACGACTTCTTCTACTTCTGGTTCGAGTCTGGGGAGGAATGTGAAAGGATCCTTCATGGTGGCCCCTGGCTGTTTGATGGGCGATTGGTTGTACTGAAATTATGGAGCCCTTCTCTTCATCACGATCGTGACTTTCTCACTTCCGTCCATGTTTGGGTGCAATTGCATGGGGTCCTTGTGAATATGTGGAATATGGAAGCACTCAATATACTTTCTTCTGTAGTTGGTAATCCTCTGTGCTTGGACCGTGCCACCGCCAAATTGGAGAGAATAACCTACGCTCGATGCTTGGTTGAGGTAGATGCTAAGAAGGCATTGCCAAAACAGGTTGAGGCAGAACTTGATGATGGGTCTATGTTGGTTATTGATGTCAAATATGAAGCGGAACCTCCTTGCTGCAGTATATGTCTTTGTTTTGGCCACCCAACTTTGCTATGTCCATCTCAAGATAAGTCTCCAGCAACCCAGACTCATATCCTTGACAAGGGGAAGGGGATTGAGTCTAAAGATGTACAATTTATGGATCCTAGGCAGTCTTCAGTTCTAAACGTTGAGGACTCTCTACAGGATATGGGAGAGGGTGATATTGTTAACGCTACAATGGGTTTAGCACCGGTCATTACGAGTTCTGGAGCAGCTAGTACTGTAGCAGTGGGGGCTAGTTCTCGGCATCCTGGGGCAAGAGCTTTGCGGAACCTCCTTAGCGTGGTGTCTTCGCTGAAGTTCACCCTTCCCCTGAAACGTAAGATTATCCAAAAAAGTTTTGGGTCGGTAAACTTACCAGCTAGTGCTACTAAGTCTGCTGCTCCTAATAGCTTGGGGCCGGACTCTACAGGTCCAAGCTCTATGGCTGCAGTGAGGACCGATACATCGGATGATGCGACTGGCTCACCAGTCTGCCTACCTCACGAACCTCTATATGATAATCCTGAATGGGTTGAGGAACTCAGGGAATTACTGAATGTAACTGATTCCAATAAGCAGAAGAAGCATTGTATTCCACATGCGGGAACTGCCACCCGTAGAAGCAACAGGCTCAAGTATGGAGGGTAAGCCCAGATACTCACCCACTAATTTACATGTCTATGTTGATTTAGAATACAAGGGGATTGAATAATGTTGTGAGGCGTAGGGATCGTCGGGATAGGATTAAGAATATTGATCCATTGATTTTAGTCCTGCTGGAGACTTAACTAAAGGTTGACACGATCATCAACAAATCTTGCATCCCCAAGAGTTGGGATAATCTCCATAATTTTCAGTGCCATGATGGAGGGCGCATTCTATTGGGTTTTGACCCTCTTGTGTGGCATTTGAGTGTTATCTCTATCTCAATGCAACACACCTCTGTTATTTGTGTTAATGTTGGAGGCTTCAAGTTTGCTTTTACCGTCGTCTATGGTAGCAACAGTGCTGTAGAAAGGAAGCTATTATGGGATCAGCTAAAAACGAATTCGGCTAGCCTGCGCAATGGTGCTTGGATTGTCGGGGGGGACTTTAATTGTATTTTGTATTCCAAAGATAAAGTGGGAGGTCGCAGGGTGGAGGATAGCAAATTGTATGAATTCAACAATTGTCTTTCTGATTGTCGCCTGCAGAATCTCAAAAGCACTGTGCAAAGGCTGAGCTGGTGCAATAAGCATATGGGAATGAGCGTATTGTAGCCCAATTGGATCGAGTGCTTTGTAATTATATATGGATCAATATGCTACCTGACTCTTTCTTTGATTATTTGGACCCGCACACCAGTGATCACTCCCCATGATGGTCAATTTGCATCTGCAGGTACAATCTGACCCTAAGCCGTTCAAATTTTTCAATCACTGGATAAATTTGCCAGGTTATTATGATTTGGTGGAATCTTCCTGGGAGCAGAACATCAGAGGAACCCACATGTTCAGTCTGATTAGTAAATTGAGGAGGGTGAAATTAAATCTCAAAAACTGGGCTAGAGAACATCAGGCTGGTAATCCTATTCAATATTGTCGCTCCCAGCTTAGTGCTATCAGGAATCAAAATGCATTACACTCCACCTTTGAGCTGCAGGAAAAAGAACGTATATTATCAAATGAGCTGGCTAACCTGTTAGAGAGAGAAGAAGAGATGTACTGTCAAAGGAGTAGGTAGGATTGGTTGGATTTGGGCGATAGAAATACTACTTTCTGTTACAATGCTATGAAATCTAGACAATGCCGCAATAACTTACGGCACTTGGTGGATGTGAATGGTGTGCAGAGCAAAACCATTGAGGAGATTAAAGCTGAAGCTACTAATTTCTACAAGTGCTTATACAACCAAAACCACTATTGGAATGTCTTTCCTAAGCTCGTGCCCAAGAAGAAGATTAAACATGAAACTGCTAGGTGGCTTGAAAGACATGTGACCGCAGATGAGATTAAAGAAGCTGTATTTCAGATTGGGGCTTCCAAATCTCCTGGCCAGATGGGTTCAATGGATTTTTCTTTCAGCACAATTGGAATCTAATTGGTAATGATGTTGTGAGAGCAGTACAATCTTTCTTCAGATCTAGTGCTTTGCTGCGGCAGGTAAATCACACATTCCTAACCTTGGTTCCTAAGAGTTCTAATGCTTCTTCTTTGGGAGATTACAGGCCTATTGCCAGTTGCAATGTTCTTTATAGGATTATTAGCAAGATCATCTGCAACAGACTTCAGAGTTTCATCCATGATCTTGTATCTCCGAACCAATCAGCTTTCCTCCAGGGGAGATTGATTTTTGACTGTGCACTCCTTGCTCATGAACAAATCAGAGATTTTAGCAACCCTATGGGGTCCAGAGCGTGCCTGAAACTTGACCTCAGAAAGGCGTTCGATAGTGTGAATAGAGAATTTGTGTACTACATCCTGCATCAAATGGGATTTGGTCACAAGTTCATAGGCTGGATTAAGGAATGCATTTCTACGGCCTCATACTCCGTCATGGTCAATGGTTCCCCTGTTGGGTACTTTGGAGGAAACAGAGGGCTCAGGCAAGGTGATCCGCTTTCCCCCTACCTTTTTGTCTTTATTATGGAATGTTTCACTCTCCTGCTTGCCAAGGCGCTCACTAAAGGAAGCATCCACCCTATGAGACGAGTTGGCACTATATCACATCTACTTTTTGCAGATGACTTACTGGTTTTCTGTCGGGCCAATCAGAAATCCTTCAGGGGCCTTAAAAGTTTGCTTGAAGATTTTCAGAACTTCACAGGCCTTGAGATCAACTGGGACAAGAGTATTTCTATGTTTAGCAAAGGGGTCAAAAATCCGAGCGACCTTGCAGTATTATTGGGAGCTAAGAAGGCACATACGATTACTTCTTACCTGGGCCTCCCCCTATCTTCTAACTATCCCAAAGCTTATATGTATAATCGGCTTATTGATAAATGCAAGAAACGTCTGAGTGGCTGGACTTCTTCGACGCTATCCCTAGCTGGTGTATTGAGCTAGTAAGAACTGTGATTTATGGCATGATAAATTTCTGGATTCAAGTCTACAAATTCCCAACTACTGTGCTTCGTACTTTAACCTCTATGTGCAGAAAATTTATCTGGGGCACTACAAAGGCTTGGTCTTGGAATGATACTTGCAGGCCTAAGGAGGAAGGAGGAGTTGGCTTAAGATTACTTACGGATCTGAACCTTACAGCGGGAATCAAGCTTACTTGGAGATTATTAAAGTCTTACGGGCTCTGGACGGAGTACATGCGGGGAAAATACAAGTATTCGGATAGATTCTTTGAAACTTCAAGAATGGCCACTCAATCGGGTACGTGGAAGTTCTTACTTCACTGCAGAAGCCTATCGCAGAGTATAATTAAGAGAAAAGTTGGAGATGGGAGAGATACCCTATTTTGGCATGATAATTGGCAACATTATGGACCTCTCAAGGCGCTATACAATATACCGGATGGTTCTAGTAGAAAGCGTGTTACAGATTATTGGAACGGCTCCTCTTGGAATGATGAAATTGAAATCCAAGCTCTTAAACCCCTGCTCCAAAATCACGCAATTACAGCATCCGTCGACTCCTGGGAATGGCTAATGGGTTCGGCCTTTAATTTCAAGCAAGCTTGGGATTCTGTGCGTCTGAAGTCACCCCCGTTTCAATTTTACAGTCTTGTGTGGTATAATAAATACATTCCGAAGCTCTCTTTAACACTTCTCCGGGCTTTCAATAATAAGCTGCTCACTAAATGTCGCTTGGAGAATTGGTGCAGCCTCTCCTCTAACAGATGCGAGCTGTGCATGGAAGATTGCCCTGAAATAATTGAACACCTTTTCTTCCATTGCCCCTACTCTAATTAAATCATGCGAAGAGCTCTTCTTAAGCTTGGTACTCTTGGCCCTGCGGTCCTCTCATTGCCCGAGATCGGTGGCTTCTTCTTGGCGAATTACAATAAGAAAGGTATGCTCAGACTCCTTGGTAAAACTGTGCTAGCGACAGTTGTTTGGCATCTATGGCATGAACAAAACCGACGAGTGTTTGAGAGTAAGAAGAAGACCAATATAGCCCTTTTTCAAGAAATCTCATTGGACGTCCGAATTATCCTTCGCACTTCTGAAGAGGTAGAGGATGAGGCGGTAACTGCTTTTGACAACTGGGATATTCGAGACAATAGATGACTATCCCCTTTATCATCTCCTTGGGTGTTTGTTACTTGACTTGTGGTACATTTGGAGCTCGAGGCCTCCAGGGATATACACTGAATCATGCTGTGCACTTGGTCCTGGGATTAATGCATTGGGTGCATTTGGTGCTCTGTACAGTCGGCTACTGGGCTCTTTCGACCATCCATTCGGCCTATTTCTTGTTGCATTCGGCATCCAGGGGGTATTTTAGTTGCATTCGGCATTTCAGCTCCTTGCTGCTGTAGGCATCCGGCTGCAGTGTATTTGTGTAGTTATCTTACTCCTGTTTCTAGCTATGTATACCCTGATATGTATATCAGTAGTGGTTGCTGGTTTAGTCCTTGGTTATTAGATCAATGTTCTAGGGTGACGACGCATGTGTCCTATCTCCTAGCCATTGTGTTTTGTATTCATTGACTATCCACATTGTAACTTTTATCAGTATTTAATATAGATACTAACTTACTTTGCATATTTTTTTGGAAAGTTATTTTACTCCTTTATTGAAACTGTACATAGTGTTACAAGATAGCCTTGAGGTATCAATAGAGAAAGGATAGGGCACAAGCGCCGTCACTCTCTACTATTAATTTCTCAGACTAAAATAATCGATACAACTCAAAACAAAACAGAAAAAGGACATCATTGGTATTCATCCATTTGCCGTATAACACCAATTGGACAAAACCGCACTCTCATCTTCTGATGTTGGTTCATGGTTCCTCATCAGGATTCTGATATCAGCCATTATCTCCTCAAAAATAATTGTTGCACATTTTTCCTTTCCCTCAAAAATCCTGTTGTTTCGCTCTCTCCAAATATGCCAGACTGATGTCGCAAGTACATTCTTCGCAAGGATGCTAAGCATGTTTTTACCCCCATAATGTCGAAGGAAAAAACTCCCCCCGCCATTAAAGCGGGATCAATCTGTTGTGTAATATGCATCTTGAGCAGAGCTCTTTGTAGAATATAACTGGAGTATTTGCATTCAAAGAAGAGGTGTCCAACAGTCTCAACCAAGCACGCATCACATAAGAGGCAAGAAACCGGTGTATTTTGGCCCCACTTCCGGATTGTATCCCTAGTAAGAAGTTTTCCTCTGAAAGCTCGTAGTAAAGTAAGTGAAAATTTGGGGGTGTGCTCGGAATACCAAACCAGTTTATGAAATTGGAAGGCTGGCCTATGCTTGTGTACACCGTCCCAAGCCTGCCGAAGTGAAATTCCTCTCCTGGAGCCCAAGACCAACTGTCCCGACCTGCTTGTAGCTGTACCTTACACAGCCACGGCCTGAGTTGGGTAAGTGCCGGATCTTCTACCCAACTTCCCGCCGCATCCCAGTAATCAAATACTGTCTTCGTTGTTGAATCCGCAGGGACATCCGCAAGGAGGTTGAGGGATCCACACTCAAGCCAATTATCCTGCCAGAATAAAGTAGTTCTCCCGTCTTTAACCTTCTTCTTTATTAATTTTTGAGAGGCACTTCTACTGCTTAGCATATGTTTCTAAGTGCCAGATTGCATAACATTCTTTTCAGCTGCAAAGAAAGTGTCTGTGCTATTATAATGGCTCTTCCTGTGTGTGTGTGTGTGTGTGTGTGTGTGTGTGTGTGTGTGTGTGTGTGTGTGTGTGTGTGTGTAAGAGTACAAAGAGAGACAAGATTGCACACAATATATATAAAAGAGATCACATCAGAGTATACTGAGCCAAAGGAAATCCATGTGTGTGTGTGAATAATGTAGAAAAGGTGACACCTGGTCTAATAGATCAGGTGCCAAGACACATAAAGTTGGAAAGTACAAGCTCAACATGGGCTTGTACTTTCCATGGGGCCCTCCTTTTTGTGTCTTGCACCTGATCTATTAGATTAGGTGCCACCTGATCTACATGAATCCATATATATATATATATGTATACATATACATGTATATGTATACATACATATACAACTATACCAAAAAAATACATAAAAGTATCCAATGTGCTAACCATCCATACATTAACCACACATCCAAAATCCATACATCCATCATCTCACAAAAAATATCTAATACACTCTAACCCTAACAAAAGAAGTCCTATGGTGAGCCGCATCAATCCAGGTGAACGCCGGGAGAGGAATCCTCAGGAACACTCCTCTCAAAGTGGAAGTCCTGGGTCTCTAGATCAGCAGACGTCATGACAGCAGTAGCACCATCAGAATTACCCTGATGAGGTGAGAAGGAGCAAGCTTTGTAATGGCCCTAGTGACATATACGGTAGGGTGTACATGTTTGGGCTCCAGGATGTGTGTATGTGTATATACATGTGTGTATATGTATAGTGTGAATAGTAAATATGTAGTGTGTATAGTAATTATCTATTGGGTGCTTAAATGTATGCCTACATGGATGGATGCATGCCTATATGAATGTGTTATCAGTATACCTATGTTTGCTTGAATAAGGATGTCGTGGGTGTATATGTGGTTGATAATATGTTTAGTAGTGCATATAGTAAATTAGTGATATGGTTGTATGTCTTGTAGTAAATGTTATTTGTATGTAATGTATGTGTGTATTAGTACTCTTTGTATATTATTATTAGTAGGATAGTATTATTAATGATGGGTGACCCTCTTGTAAGAATGGCTTGTTTGTCAATGGTTATAAGTGGGGGTGTATGTGTGTAGTAAGTGATGTAATTATTTGATTGATGTTTTAATTATAATTGTA
Organism: Scilla litardierei; assembly: GCA_030789695.1. NCBI lineage: Eukaryota > Viridiplantae > Streptophyta > Magnoliopsida > Asparagales > Asparagaceae > Scilla > Scilla litardierei. Next base: position 51,512,490 of record CM061139.1, read on the forward strand.
ATAAAAATAATTGGACCAATTGCTAAATAATGTGATGTAGTGATATGTATTGTATATTTGTATTGGCTTATTAATATTGGTGTGTTTGGGAGTGTATTGAATATATCAACATAATGTAGTGCACATATTAGTGTGGTATTACTATTTGTGTATTAGTGTATTAATCCTAGTGGCATATTAGTGTTAAATATATTAGTGATTGTATTTTTATTTGTATTAAGTATTGTTAGTTTTATTAAGTATTTGTATTGAATGACATGTAAATGTGTATTTGTATTAGCATTTGTATTTGTTATATATAGATGGCATAATTGTGATTAGTTGGTTAAGTGTGTGGGTATAGAAAGGGGTGTGTGCAAGGAGATCCTCTCAGCATGATAAAGATAATGGATTTAAGAAAAAGGAAAAGGAAAAGAGAAAGACAAAGACAAAGACAAAGAAAAGATGATGGGAGAAAAAGAGAGAAGCATGAAGAAATCTCTAGAAACCCCATTAGTTAAAATCCTTTTATTTCATTTTTCTTTCTCTCTTTCTCATTTTCTCCCCTATTTTCGTTTTCCCCTCTCCTTCTTCCCTTTCTCTTCAATTTTCAAGGAAAAATCCCTGCTTTTTCCTCCCTTTTAGTACCTTGTGCAAGATGCTAGCAAGAGGATTTGGTTGGAGCTTTTGAAGAGGAGTTTAAAGGCAAAGTTGGGATCTTTTGAAGAGGATCATGGAGGGAGTTCTTCGATTTGGTTGAGGATTGAAGCTCTTAGAGGTAGGATTTCCCTACTCCATCTCAAAGCATGCATTCATTGAGTTTCCTTCATAAAAGATGATCTTTTCTTACATAAAAGCATGCCTCTTATGAACATGTGCTCCCATCTTGTTTATATGGTTTGCTTGTTGTGTATTAGATAAAGTTAGTAGCTCATGTTAGTGTAGGGGCTTACTTTCATGCTTGTTTAAGGGAAGCCATCTTTGTTCATTTTAGAAGCTAAAGTTGCTAACTTTATTATATTTACTTTCATGCTCTTATGCAAACATGCTAGCCTTGCTTAATGGTCATTGAGTGACATATAGACATGTTGTTTAGCCCCTGCATACATGATAGAATGAGCTAAAGCTTGTTGGATAACACTAATTCTTCACCTTGATGAAGCTGAAATTTGGGGTAGAATTGTTGAAAGATGATTGATGTAGTTATCTCAAACTACTATAAGAAAGACCTTGGCAATAATATATGTTGTACACCTTGATGTCCCTAACAACTTTCATGTTGAGCACATTTCCTAATTCGGATTGTAAACAGTAGCTAAAATTCCATTTTTACAACTTGTCTGATTTTATCCAGTCTGTACACCTTTAAGAAAACCATGCATATCTCCCTGCACAGTTGAGATAAATTAGTGTTCTTGGTCTCGTTGGAAAGAAGACTTCAATCTTACAACTTTGTAATTTTCCACTTTTTTTTAAATCTGCCAGCAATTAGGAGTAATCTGGTCCTTAAGTTAGTGTAGTTTCTGTTTTAAATTCCAGCACATGTACGTTTTGGTATAAAATCTGTATTAAATAGAATACTCATCCAAACTTCATGAAAATGGATATGTGAAATCATGACACCTATATGTACAACTTTCATTTACATTGCATTCTTATGTTCTATACAAATATATGGAGAAATTGCCATTAGACCTGACTGTTATGGAAATTCTCAGCAAGCTGAAATGCAAGGTGTTGGATTTGGCTCTAGCTATTAGCTTTTATGCCTTTCTTGCTTCTAATCACGATTGTTACATAGTTCAACATGATCTTGTGTCAATGTATGGTGCATGTTTAGTAGAGTTACTTCTCTTTAATCATGTTCACTTGTATTGCTTGTTGTTACTCTTATTGTGGAAGTAGCTCTTGTTATTGATGTTGATTGAGACTTTTGTTGGTTATATGTGGAATATGAGATGGGATGTGATCTGATGTTGTTAGGGACATGATGGGTGGAGTGCACGGGCATGGACAAAGTGCCACGGTAGGAGGCGGGAGAATTCGCCGTTGGCCACCTCTTGATCCATTTGGTGACTCCACATTGATAACGGAGTAGAATCACTTTGCACTTGCACACCGGTATAGGAATGGGATCCCTAGGCATGCCTTGCATTGCATTTGTGATCGCATCATTTGCATCATGATGGGGGTGCATGCCATCATAAGCATCACATAATTGTGGCTTGTGGAATGAACGTTATGACATGGTTCCCTTTTGGTAGTTGTTAGTAGTTTGTACTTGGAGTTGATGTTCTGTTTCCTACCCTTTAAATAGCTATTTATGCATGCATGTTGCCCACTTGTAGTTATTTGTAGTTTTCCCTTATGCTTGAAGTCGTATGGTTGCTGGTAGCCCTTTTGTAGTACTCTTTACATCGCCTCCTTACTTTATGTTTTGCGCACATACTTTAAGTTTCCCTCTGAGCTTTTATGATGCATGCACGTGGTTGCATATAGTGTGTGTCGCTTTGGGTTGGAGTATTGGATATCCTACTGGGTCACGCATTGACGTGCCCCACCCGTTGTTTTTCAGGTGTTGGAGTTAGAGGCGGGAGCATTGGTGTTAGCTGGAGTTGGGAGGTGGTGTTGATAGTGGATGGGATGGTGGGGGGCAAGGCATGAGACTTGTACTTTTGGTGTTTCTTTCTTGGGTAGACCTTTGTACATAAGGTATGGTGAGGATGATGATGTTGTTGTTGTATAAATTGGAATTTGAACCTTGGAGATGTATATATTATGGTTTCTTCTTTAGTAGTTCAGTGTTCTCTTTTCCTGAGTTGTTCTGTTTTTCTGAGATGTTCTGTGTGTTAGTTGGCTGTTGAGTTGAACACTACATGTACTATTCCCAGCAATGCACAGTGGACCCGCTCTGAGTTTTTTGTATCTCCCTTCGTAACACTCGCTGATCTTGGATCACCTGGGACTGATTCGTACTTCCCAGGTATCCTGGGGAGTGGGGTGTTACAGGCTCAGAAGAAGCATCAACAGAAGGATCTGGAATCTCAATAATGATAGGAGGAGGAAGCTGGGTGACGACAGCAGGAGGGGTATAACCGTCACCAGAACTAGCAGCTGGCTAAGTGGGCTGAGCAGCAATAAACAGATGTATGACTGGAGGTGGGCAGGGAAGAGTATGCCCAGATGCTTGAATGATAGGTGGAAAAGCTCATATAAACTAGAGAACTTCTTATCGAGCTCGACAAGAAAGGGATCAGTAGTAGGTGCAGCAGATGATGAAGGCAATGATGAATCAGTAGGTAGAGTAGATGAAGAGGGGCCAGAGGAGGACTGCCTCTTCTTTGATGCAGTCAGAAGAGCTGAAGCAGACATCAACTTCGCTGACGCATCAAGAAGAGGGCCAAGTGGAACTGGCTCAAAAGCAGACAAGTCAATGCCAAAGTGGCGAATGACATGGATAAGTATGCCTCCATAGGGAATATGGAAAGTGGAGGAGTGGATCTCAACATGGTCCATCCGGTCAAGAATGACCCCTGCCCAGTTCACCTCTATCCCAAAGAATATGGCATACATACATTTCAGAATCTCATGGGTTGGCTAGCCAGATGATCTATATTTTGGCACGATGTTGGACTTGACCACGTGGTGGACAGCCCAACCTCTAACAGTAAATTTGAAGGATCTGACTCCAGAGGTGAGAATGGGAGGAATCTCCCGGAACATGTCCCGAAGGATGGCTTGGTCTAAATCAGCAACAGAAGAGATAGATATGTCGGCAGGAAAGGAACCGGTAAAGGGAATCCTAAGAATGGTCCCTAATAACTTGGTGTCAAGCTGATATGGGTCCCCTGAATAATAGTGTCCACTATCCCAGACTCGGCATACTCACCGCGAATGTGTTTAGCATAGAAAATTTTCCAGAGAAAGGGGTAGGGACGAGGAGAATAATCATGGGAGTACCTAAACAGATCAACCAATTTGGTCGTCATAAGAAGCTGGGATAGTCTCTCGGTGGTGAAAGCCTGATATGAGATAAAACATTCCTTGAGGATCTTGACGCCAATCAAAGAAAGATAATGGCCAAACATGCGTCATCACGACACATGGGGATATGAATGATAGAGCTGAAGGAGGAGCACCTG